>CAWWDK010000074.1:0-675698 GCA_963942575.1 Priocnemis perturbator
AGATTTCATCGTCCGGAAGTGTAACACGGCGTATCTCGGCCATTTCTCAACGGATTCGTGCGAAACAAGTGTCATACGCGTTTTTAGCGTCTAAAACAGACGTGGACCACGTTTTCGAAGCGAAACACTCGCGGATGAACGAGATACGAGAGTTCTTGAACGAATTGAACGTATTCATCGTCAGGAAGTGTAACACGGCGTATCTCGGCCATTTCTCAACGGATTCGTGCGAATCAAGTGTCATACGCGTTTTTAGCGTCTATAACAGACGGGGATCACGTTTTCGACGCGAAACACTCGCGGATGTCCGAGATACGAGAGTTCTTGAAGGAATTGAACGAAACGCGGTGCATCGTGCGTTTCGCTTGCAAAACGTGAGAACTAGCAAGATTTCATCGTCCGGAAGTGTAACACGGCGTATCTCGGCCATTTCTCAACGGATTCGTGCGAGACAAGTGTCATACGCGTTTTTAGCGTCTAAAACAGACGGGGACCACGTTTTCGAAGCGAAACACTCGCGGATGTCCGAGATACGAGAGTTCTTGAACGAATTGAACGAAACGCGGTGCATCATGCGTTTCGCTTGCAAAACGTGAGAACTAGCAAGATTTCATCTCCGGAAGTGTAACACGGCGTATCTCGGCCATTTCTCAACGGATTCGTGCGAATCTAGCGTCATACGCGTCTTTAGCGTCTAAAACAGACGGGGACCACGTTTTCGACGCGAAACACTCGCGGATGTCCGAGATACGAGAGTTCTTGAACGAATTGAACGAATTTATCGTCCGGAAGTGCAACACGGTGTATCTCGGCCATTTCTCAACGGATTCGTGCGAATCAAGTGTCATACGCGTTTTTAGCGTCTAAAACAGACGGGGACCACGTTTTCGACGCGAAACACTCGCGGATGTCCGAGATACGAGAGTTCTTGAACGAATGGTACGAAACGCGGTGCATCGTGCGTTTCGCCTGAAAATCGTGAGAACTAGTAAGATTTCATCTCCGGAAGTGTAACACGGCGTATCTCGGCCATTTCTCAACGGATTCGTGCGAATCAAGTGTCATACGCGTTTTTAACGTCTAAAACAGACGGGGACCACGTTTTCGACGCGAAACACTCGCGGATGTCCGAGATACGAGAGTTCTTGAACGAATTGAACGTATTCATCGTCCGGAAGTGTAACACGGCGTATCTCGGCCATTTCTCAACGGATTCGTGCGAATCAAGTGTCATACACGTTTTTAGCGTCTAAAACAGACGGGGACCACGTTTTCGACGCGAAACACTCGCGGATGTCCGAGATACGAGAGTTCTTGAACGAATTGAACGAAACGCGGTGCATCGTGCGTTTCGCTTGCAAATCGTGAGAACTAGCAAGATTTCATCGTCCGGAAGTGTAACACGGCGTATCTCGACCATTTCTCAACGGATTCGTGCGAATCAAGTGTCATACGCGTTTGTAGCGTCTAAAACAGACGGGGACCGCGTTTTCGACGCGATACACTCGCGGATGTCCGAGATACGAAAGTTCATGAACGAATTGAACGAATTCATCGTCCGGAAGTGTAACACGGCGTATCTCGGCCATTTCTCAACGGATTCGTGCGAATCAAGTGTCATACGCGTTTTTAGCGTCTAAAACAGACGGGGACCACGTTTTCGACGCGAAACACTCGCGGATGTCCGAGATACGAGAGTTGTTGAACGAATTGAACGAAACGCGGTGCATCATGCGTTTTGCTTGCAAAACGTGAGAACTAGCAAGATTTCATCGTCCGGAAGTGTAACACGGCGTATCTCGGCCATTTCAAAACGTATTCGTGCTTATCAAGTGTCATACGCGTTTTTAGCGTCTAAAACAGACGGGGACCACGTTTTCGACGCGAAACACTCGCGGATGTCCGAGATACGAGAGTTCTTGAACGAATTGAACGAATTCATCGTCCGGAAGTGTAACTCGGCGTATCTCGGCCATTTCTCAACGGATTCGTGCGAATCAAGTGTCATACACGTTTTTAGCGTCTAAAACAGACGGGGACCACGTTTTCGACGCGAAACACTCGCGGATGTCCGAGATACGAGAGTTGTTGAACGAATTGAACGAAACGCGGTGCATCATGCGTTTTGCTTGCAAAACGTGAGAACTAGCAAGATTTCATCGTCCGGAAGTGTAACACGGCGTATCTCGACCATTTCTCAACGGATTCGTGCGAATCAAGTGTCATACGCGTTTGTAGCGTCTAAAACAGACGGGGACCGCGTCTTCGACGCGAAACACTCGCGGATGTCCGAGATACGAGAGTTCTTGAACGAATTGAACGAATTCATCGTCCGGAAGTGTAACACGGCGTATCTCGGCTATTTCTCAACGGATTCGTGCGAATCAAGTGTCATACGCGTTTTTAGCGTCTAAAACAGACGGGGACCACGTCTTCGACGCGAAACACTCGCGGATGTCCGAGATACGAGAGTTCTTGAACGAATTGAACGAATTCATCGTCCGGAAGTGTAACTCGGCGTATCTCGGCCATTTCTCAACGGATTCGTGCGAATCAAGTGTCATACACGTTTTTAGCGTCTAAAACAGACGGGGACCACGTTTTCGACGCGAAACACTCGCGGATGTCCGAGATACGAGAGTTCTTGAACGAATTGAACGAAACGCGGTGCATCGTGCGTTTCGCTTGCTAATCGTGAGAACTAGCAAGATTTCATCATCCGGAAGTGTAACACTGCGTATCTCGACCATTTCTCAACGGATTCGTGCGAATCAAGTGTCATACGCGTTTTTAGCGTCTAAAACAGACGGGGACCACGTTTTCGACGCGAAACACTCGCGGATGTCCGAGATACGAGAGTTGTTGAACGAATTGAACGAAACGCGGTGCATCATGCGTTTTGCTTGCAAAACGTGAGAACTAGCAAGATTTCATCGTCCGGAAGTGTAACACGGCGTATCTCGGCCATTTCTCAACGGATTCGTGCGAATCAAGTGTCATACACGTTTTTAGCGTCTAAAACAGACGGGGATCACGTTTTCGACGCGAAACAGTCGCGGATGTCCGAGATACGAGAGTTCTTGAACGAATTGAACGAAACGCGGTGCATCGTGAGTTTCGCTTGCAAAACGTGAGAACTAGCAAGATTTCATCGTCCGGAAGTGTAACACGGCGTATCTCGGCCATTTCTCAACGGATTCGTGCGAATCAAGTGTCATACGCGTTTGTAGCGTCTAAAACAGACGGGGACCGCGTTTTCGACGCGATACACTCGCGGATGTCCGAGATACGAAAGTTCATGAACGAATTGAACGAATTCATCGTCCGGAAGTGTAACACGGCGTATCTCGGCCATTTCTCAACGGATTCGTGCGAATCAAGTGTCATACGCGTTTTTAGCGTCTAAAACAGACGGGGACCACGTTTTCGACGCGAAACACTCGCGGATGTCCGAGATACGAGAGTTGTTGAACGAATTGAACGAAACGCGGTGCATCATGCGTTTTGCTTGCAAAACGTGAGAACTAGCAAGATTTCATCGTCCGGAAGTGTAACACGGCGTATCTCGGCCATTTCTCAACGTATTCGTGCTTATCAAGTGTCATACGCGTTTTTAGCGTCTAAAACAGACGGGGACCACGTTTTCGACGCGAAACACTCGCGGATGTCCGAGATACGAGAGTTCTTGAACGAATTGAACGAATTCATCGTCCGGAAGTGTAACTCGGCGTATCTCGGCCATTTCTCAACGGATTCGTGCGAATCAAGTGTCATACACGTTTTTAGCGTCTAAAACAGACGGGGACCACGTTTTCGACGCGAAACACTCGCGGAAGTCCGAGATACGAGAGTTGTTGAACGAATTGAACGAAACGCGGTGCATCATGCGTTTTGCTTGCAAAACGTGAGAACTAGCAAGATTTCATCGTCCGGAAGTGTAACACGGCGTATCTCGACCATTTCTCAACGGATTCGTGCGAATCAAGTGTCATACGCGTTTGTAGCGTCTAAAACAGACGGGGACCACGTCTTCAACGCGAAACACTCGCGGATGTCCGAGATACGAGAGTTCTTGAACGAATTGAACGAATTCATCGTCGGAAGTGTAACACGGCGTATCTCGGCTATTTCTCAACGGATTCGTGCGAATCAAGTGTCATACGCGTTTGTAGCGTCTAAAACAGACGGGGACCACGTTTTCGACGCGATACACTCGCGGATGTCCGAGATACGAAAGTTCATGAACGAATTGAACGAATTCATCGTCCGGAAGTGTAACACGGCGTATCTCGGCCATTTCTCAACGGATTCGTGCGAATCAAGTGTCATACGCGTTTTTAGCGTCTAAAACAGACGGGGACCACGTCTTCGACGCGAAACACTCGCGGATGTCCGAGATACGAGAGTTCTTGAACGAATTGAACGAAACGCGGTGCATCGTGCCTTTCGCTTGCAAAACGTGAGAACTAGCAAGATTTCATCGTCCGGAAGTGTAACACGGCGTATCTCGGCCATTTCTCAACGTATTCGTGCGAATCAAGTGACATACGCGTTTTTAGCGTTTAAAACAGACGGGAACCACGTTTTCGACGCGAAACACTCGCGGATGTCCGAGATACGAGAGTTCTTGAACGAATTGAACGAAACGCGGTGTATCATGCGTTTTTGCTTGCAAAACGTGAGAACTAGCAAGATTTCATCTCTGGAAGTGTAACACGGCGTATCTCGGCCATTTGTCAACGGATTCGTGCGAATCTAGTGTCATACGCGTTTTTAGCGTCTAAAACAGACGGGGACCACGTTTTCGACGCGAAACACTCGCGGATGTCCGAGATACGAGAGTTCTTGAACGAATTGAACGAAACGCGGTGCATCGTGCCTTTCGCTTGCAAAACGTGAGAACTAGCAAGATTTCATCGTCCGGAAGTGTAACACGGCGTATCTCGGCCATTTCTCAACGTATTCGTGCGAATCAAGTGACATACGCGTTTTTAGCGTTTAAAACAGACGGGGACCACGTTTTCGACGCGAAACACTCGCGGATGTCCGAGATACGAGAGTTCTTGAACGAATTGAACGTATTCATCGTCCGGAAGTGTAACACGGCGTATCTCGGCCATTTCTCAACGGATTCGTGCGAATCAAGTGTCATACACGTTTTTAGCGTCTAAAACAGACGGGGATCACGTTTTCGACGCGAAACAGTCGCGGATGTCCGAGATACGAGAGTTCTTGAACGAATTGAACGAAACGCGGTGCATCGTGAGTTTCGCTTGCAAAACGTGAGAACTAGCAAGATTTCATCGTCCGGAAGTGTAACACGGCGTATCTCGGCCATTTCTCAACGGATTCGTGCGAATCAAGTGTCATACGCGTTTGTAGCGTCTAAAACAGACGGGGACCGCGTTTTCGACGCGATACACTCGCGGATGTCCGAGATACGAAAGTTCATGAACGAATTGAACGAATTCATCGTCCGGAAGTGTAACACGGCGTATCTCGGCCATTTCTCAACGGATTCGTGCGAATCAAGTGTCATACGCGTTTTTAACGTCTAAAACAGACGGGGACCACGTTTTCGACGCGAAACACTCGCGGATGTCCGAGATACGAGAGTTGTTGAACGAATTGAACGAAACGCGGTGCATCATGCGTTTTGCTTGCAAAACGTGAGAACTAGCAAGATTTCATCGTCCGGAAGTGTAACACGGCGTATCTCGGCCATTTCTCAACGTATTCGTGCTTATCAAGTGTCATACGCGTTTTTAGCGTCTAAAACAGACGGGGACCACGTTTTCGACGCGAAACACTCGCGGATGTCCGAGATACGAGAGTTCTTGAACGAATTGAACGAATTCATCGTCCGGAAGTGTAACTCGGCGTATCTCGGCCATTTCTCAACGGATTCGTGCGAATCAAGTGTCATACACGTTTTTAGCGTCTAAAACAGACGGGGACCACGTTTTCGACGCGAAACACTCGCGGATGTCCGAGATACGAGAGTTGTTGAACGAATTGAACGAAACGCGGTGCATCATGCGTTTTGCTTGCAAATCGTGAGAACTAGTAAGATTTCATCTCCGGAAGTGTAACACGGCGTATCTCGACCATTTCTCAACGGATTCGTGCGAATCAAGTGTCATACGCGTTTTTAACGTCTAAAACAGACGGGGACCACGTTTTCGACGCGAAACACTCGCGGATGTCCGAGATACGAGAGTTCTTGAACGAATTGAACGTATTCATCGTCCGGAAGTGTAACACGGCGTATCTCGACCATTTCTCAACGGATTCGTGCGAATCAAGTGTCATACGCGTTTGTAGCGTCTAAAACAGACGGGGACCACGTCTTCAACGCGAAACACTCGCGGATGTCCGAGATACGAGAGTTCTTGAACGAATTGAACGAATTCATCGTCGGAAGTGTAACACGGCGTATCTCGGCTATTTCTCAACGGATTCGTGCGAATCAAGTGTCATACGCGTTTGTAGCGTCTAAAACAGACGGGGACCACGTTTTCGACGCGATACACTCGCGGATGTCCGAGATACGAAAGTTCATGAACGAATTGAACGAATTCATCGTCCGGAAGTGTAACACGGCGTATCTCGGCCATTTCTCAACGGATTCGTGCGAATCAAGTGTCATACGCGTTTTTAGCGTCTAAAACAGACGGGGACCACGTCTTCGACGCGAAACACTCGCGGATGTCCGAGATACGAGAGTTCTTGAACGAATTGAACGAAACGCGGTGCATCGTGCCTTTCGCTTGCAAAACGTGAGAACTAGCAAGATTTCATCGTCCGGAAGTGTAACACGGCGTATCTCGGCCATTTCTCAACGTATTCGTGCGAATCAAGTGACATACGCGTTTTTAGCGTTTAAAACAGACGGGAACCACGTTTTCGACGCGAAACACTCGCGGATGTCCGAGATACGAGAGTTCTTGAACGAATTGAACGAAACGCGGTGTATCATGCGTTTTGCTTGCAAAACGTGAGAACTAGCAAGATTTCATCTCTGGAAGTGTAACACGGCGTATCTCGGCCATTTGTCAACGGATTCGTGCGAATCTAGTGTCATACGCGTTTTTAGCGTCTAAAACAGACGGGGACCACGTTTTCGACGCGAAACACTCGCGGATGTCCGAGATACGAGAGTTCTTGAACGAATTGAACGAAACGCGGTGCATCGTGCCTTTCGCTTGCAAAACGTGAGAACTAGCAAGATTTCATCGTCCGGAAGTGTAACACGGCGTATCTCGGCCATTTCTCAACGTATTCGTGCGAATCAAGTGACATACGCGTTTTTAGCGTTTAAAACAGACGGGGACCACGTTTTCGACGCGAAACACTCGCGGATGTCCGAGATACGAGAGTTCTTGAACGAATTGAACGTATTCATCGTCCGGAAGTGTAACACGGCGTATCTCGGCCATTTCTCAACGGATTCGTGCGAATCAAGTGTCATACACGTTTTTAGCGTCTAAAACAGACGGGGATCACGTTTTCGACGCGAAACAGTCGCGGATGTCCGAGATACGAGAGTTCTTGAACGAATTGAACGAAACGCGGTGCATCGTGAGTTTCGCTTGCAAAACGTGAGAACTAGCAAGATTTCATCGTCCGGAAGTGTAACACGGCGTATCTCGGCCATTTCTCAACGGATTCGTGCGAATCAAGTGTCATACGCGTTTGTAGCGTCTAAAACAGACGGGGACCGCGTTTTCGACGCGATACACTCGCGGATGTCCGAGATACGAAAGTTCATGAACGAATTGAACGAATTCATCGTCCGGAAGTGTAACACGGCGTATCTCGGCCATTTCTCAACGGATTCGTGCGAATCAAGTGTCATACGCGTTTTTAACGTCTAAAACAGACGGGGACCACGTTTTCGACGCGAAACACTCGCGGATGTCCGAGATACGAGAGTTGTTGAACGAATTGAACGAAACGCGGTGCATCATGCGTTTTGCTTGCAAAACGTGAGAACTAGCAAGATTTCATCGTCCGGAAGTGTAACACGGCGTATCTCGGCCATTTCTCAACGTATTCGTGCTTATCAAGTGTCATACGCGTTTTTAGCGTCTAAAACAGACGGGGACCACGTTTTCGACGCGAAACACTCGCGGATGTCCGAGATACGAGAGTTCTTGAACGAATTGAACGAATTCATCGTCCGGAAGTGTAACTCGGCGTATCTCGGCCATTTCTCAACGGATTCGTGCGAATCAAGTGTCATACACGTTTTTAGCGTCTAAAACAGACGGGGACCACGTTTTCGACGCGAAACACTCGCGGATGTCCGAGATACGAGAGTTGTTGAACGAATTGAACGAAACGCGGTGCATCATGCGTTTTGCTTGCAAATCGTGAGAACTAGTAAGATTTCATCTCCGGAAGTGTAACACGGCGTATCTCGGCCATTTCTCAACGGATTCGTGCGAATCAAGTGTCATACGCGTTTTTAACGTCTAAAACAGACGGGGACCACGTTTTCGACGCGAAACACTCGCGGATGTCCGAGATACGAGAGTTCTTGAACGAATTGAACGTATTCATCGTCCGGAAGTGTAACACGGCGTATCTCGGCCATTTCTCAACGGATTCGTGCGAATCAAGTGTCATACACGTTTTTAGCGTCTAAAACAGACGGGGACCACGTTTTCGACGCGAAACACTCGCGGATGTCCGAGATACGAGAGTTCTTGAACGAATTGAACGAAACGCGGTGCATCGTGCGTTTCGCTTGCAAATCGTGAGAACTAGCAAGATTTCATCGTCCGGAAGTGTAACACGGCGTATCTCGACCATTTCTCAACGGATTCGTGCGAATCAAGTGTCATACGCGTTTGTAGCGTCTAAAACAGACGGGGACCGCGTTTTCGACGCGATACACTCGCGGATGTCCGAGATACGAAAGTTCATGAACGAATTGAACGAATTCATCGTCCGGAAGTGTAACACGGCGTATCTCGGCCATTTCTCAACGGATTCGTGCGAATCAAGTGTCATACGCGTTTTTAGCGTCTAAAACAGACGGGGACCACGTTTTCGACGCGAAACACTCGCGGATGTCCGAGATACGAGAGTTGTTGAACGAATTGAACGAAACGCGGTGCATCATGCGTTTTGCTTGCAAAACGTGAGAACTAGCAAGATTTCATCGTCCGGAAGTGTAACACGGCGTATCTCGGCCATTTCAAAACGTATTCGTGCTTATCAAGTGTCATACGCGTTTTTAGCGTCTAAAACAGACGGGGACCACGTTTTCGACGCGAAACACTCGCGGATGTCCGAGATACGAGAGTTCTTGAACGAATTGAACGAATTCATCGTCCGGAAGTGTAACTCGGCGTATCTCGGCCATTTCTCAACGGATTCGTGCGAATCAAGTGTCATACACGTTTTTAGCGTCTAAAACAGACGGGGACCACGTTTTCGACGCGAAACACTCGCGGATGTCCGAGATACGAGAGTTGTTGAACGAATTGAACGAAACGCGGTGCATCATGCGTTTTGCTTGCAAAACGTGAGAACTAGCAAGATTTCATCGTCCGGAAGTGTAACACGGCGTATCTCGACCATTTCTCAACGGATTCGTGCGAATCAAGTGTCATACGCGTTTGTAGCGTCTAAAACAGACGGGGACCGCGTCTTCGACGCGAAACACTCGCGGATGTCCGAGATACGAGAGTTCTTGAACGAATTGAACGAATTCATCGTCCGGAAGTGTAACACGGCGTATCTCGGCTATTTCTCAACGGATTCGTGCGAATCAAGTGTCATACGCGTTTTTAGCGTCTAAAACAGACGGGGACCACGTCTTCGACGCGAAACACTCGCGGATGTCCGAGATACGAGAGTTCTTGAACGAATTGAACGAATTCATCGTCCGGAAGTGTAACTCGGCGTATCTCGGCCATTTCTCAACGGATTCGTGCGAATCAAGTGTCATACACGTTTTTAGCGTCTAAAACAGACGGGGACCACGTTTTCGACGCGAAACACTCGCGGATGTCCGAGATACGAGAGTTCTTGAACGAATTGAACGAAACGCGGTGCATCGTGCGTTTCGCTTGCTAATCGTGAGAACTAGCAAGATTTCATCATCCGGAAGTGTAACACGGCGTATCTCGACCATTTCTCAACGGATTCGTGCGAATCAAGTGTCATACGCGTTTTTAGCGTCTAAAACAGACGGGGACCACGTTTTCGACGCGAAACACTCGCGGATGTCCGAGATACGAGAGTTGTTGAACGAATTGAACGAAACGCGGTGCATCATGCGTTTTGCTTGCAAAACGTGAGAACTAGCAAGATTTCATCGTCCGGAAGTGTAACACGGCGTATCTCGGCCATTTCTCAACGGATTCGTGCGAATCAAGTGTCATACACGTTTTTAGCGTCTAAAACAGACGGGGATCACGTTTTCGACGCGAAACAGTCGCGGATGTCCGAGATACGAGAGTTCTTGAACGAATTGAACGAAACGCGGTGCATCGTGAGTTTCGCTTGCAAAACGTGAGAACTAGCAAGATTTCATCGTCCGGAAGTGTAACACGGCGTATCTCGGCCATTTCTCAACGGATTCGTGCGAATCAAGTGTCATACGCGTTTGTAGCGTCTAAAACAGACGGGGACCGCGTTTTCGACGCGATACACTCGCGGATGTCCGAGATACGAAAGTTCATGAACGAATTGAACGAATTCATCGTCCGGAAGTGTAACACGGCGTATCTCGGCCATTTCTCAACGGATTCGTGCGAATCAAGTGTCATACGCGTTTTTAGCGTCTAAAACAGACGGGGACCACGTTTTCGACGCGAAACACTCGCGGATGTCCGAGATACGAGAGTTGTTGAACGAATTGAACGAAACGCGGTGCATCATGCGTTTTGCTTGCAAAACGTGAGAACTAGCAAGATTTCATCGTCCGGAAGTGTAACACGGCGTATCTCGGCCATTTCTCAACGTATTCGTGCTTATCAAGTGTCATACGCGTTTTTAGCGTCTAAAACAGACGGGGACCACGTTTTCGACGCGAAACACTCGCGGATGTCCGAGATACGAGAGTTCTTGAACGAATTGAACGAATTCATCGTCCGGAAGTGTAACTCGGCGTATCTCGGCCATTTCTCAACGGATTCGTGCGAATCAAGTGTCATACACGTTTTTAGCGTCTAAAACAGACGGGGACCACGTTTTCGACGCGAAACACTCGCGGAAGTCCGAGATACGAGAGTTGTTGAACGAATTGAACGAAACGCGGTGCATCATGCGTTTTGCTTGCAAAACGTGAGAACTAGCAAGATTTCATCGTCCGGAAGTGTAACACGGCGTATCTCGACCATTTCTCAACGGATTCGTGCGAATCAAGTGTCATACGCGTTTGTAGCGTCTAAAACAGACGGGGACCACGTCTTCAACGCGAAACACTCGCGGATGTCCGAGATACGAGAGTTCTTGAACGAATTGAACGAATTCATCGTCGGAAGTGTAACACGGCGTATCTCGGCTATTTCTCAACGGATTCGTGCGAATCAAGTGTCATACGCGTTTGTAGCGTCTAAAACAGACGGGGACCACGTTTTCGACGCGATACACTCGCGGATGTCCGAGATACGAAAGTTCATGAACGAATTGAACGAATTCATCGTCCGGAAGTGTAACACGGCGTATCTCGGCCATTTCTCAACGGATTCGTGCGAATCAAGTGTCATACGCGTTTTTAGCGTCTAAAACAGACGGGGACCACGTCTTCGACGCGAAACACTCGCGGATGTCCGAGATACGAGAGTTCTTGAACGAATTGAACGAAACGCGGTGCATCGTGCCTTTCGCTTGCAAAACGTGAGAACTAGCAAGATTTCATCGTCCGGAAGTGTAACACGGCGTATCTCGGCCATTTCTCAACGTATTCGTGCGAATCAAGTGACATACGCGTTTTTAGCGTTTAAAACAGACGGGAACCACGTTTTCGACGCGAAACACTCGCGGATGTCCGAGATACGAGAGTTCTTGAACGAATTGAACGAAACGCGGTGTATCATGCGTTTTGCTTGCAAAACGTGAGAACTAGCAAGATTTCATCTCTGGAAGTGTAACACGGCGTATCTCGGCCATTTGTCAACGGATTCGTGCGAATCTAGTGTCATACGCGTTTTTAGCGTCTAAAACAGACGGGGACCACGTTTTCGACGCGAAACACTCGCGGATGTCCGAGATACGAGAGTTCTTGAACGAATTGAACGAAACGCGGTGCATCGTGCCTTTCGCTTGCAAAACGTGAGAACTAGCAAGATTTCATCGTCCGGAAGTGTAACACGGCGTATCTCGGCCATTTCTCAACGTATTCGTGCGAATCAAGTGACATACGCGTTTTTAGCGTTTAAAACAGACGGGGACCACGTTTTCGACGCGAAACACTCGCGGATGTCCGAGATACGAGAGTTCTTGAACGAATTGAACGTATTCATCGTCCGGAAGTGTAACACGGCGTATCTCGGCCATTTCTCAACGGATTCGTGCGAATCAAGTGTCATACACGTTTTTAGCGTCTAAAACAGACGGGGATCACGTTTTCGACGCGAAACAGTCGCGGATGTCCGAGATACGAGAGTTCTTGAACGAATTGAACGAAACGCGGTGCATCGTGAGTTTCGCTTGCAAAACGTGAGAACTAGCAAGATTTCATCGTCCGGAAGTGTAACACGGCGTATCTCGGCCATTTCTCAACGGATTCGTGCGAATCAAGTGTCATACGCGTTTGTAGCGTCTAAAACAGACGGGGACCGCGTTTTCGACGCGATACACTCGCGGATGTCCGAGATACGAAAGTTCATGAACGAATTGAACGAATTCATCGTCCGGAAGTGTAACACGGCGTATCTCGGCCATTTCTCAACGGATTCGTGCGAATCAAGTGTCATACGCGTTTTTAACGTCTAAAACAGACGGGGACCACGTTTTCGACGCGAAACACTCGCGGATGTCCGAGATACGAGAGTTGTTGAACGAATTGAACGAAACGCGGTGCATCATGCGTTTTGCTTGCAAAACGTGAGAACTAGCAAGATTTCATCGTCCGGAAGTGTAACACGGCGTATCTCGGCCATTTCTCAACGTATTCGTGCTTATCAAGTGTCATACGCGTTTTTAGCGTCTAAAACAGACGGGGACCACGTTTTCGACGCGAAACACTCGCGGATGTCCGAGATACGAGAGTTCTTGAACGAATTGAACGAATTCATCGTCCGGAAGTGTAACTCGGCGTATCTCGGCCATTTCTCAACGGATTCGTGCGAATCAAGTGTCATACACGTTTTTAGCGTCTAAAACAGACGGGGACCACGTTTTCGACGCGAAACACTCGCGGATGTCCGAGATACGAGAGTTGTTGAACGAATTGAACGAAACGCGGTGCATCATGCGTTTTGCTTGCAAAACGTGAGAACTAGCAAGATTTCATCGTCCGGAAGTGTAACACGGCGTATCTCGACCATATTTCTCAACGGATTCTTGCGAATCAAGTGTCATACGCGTTTGTAGCGTCTAAAACAGACGGGGACCACGTCTTCGACGCGAAACACTCGCGGATGTCCGAGATACGAGAGTTCTTGAACGAATTGAACGAATTCATCGTCCGGAAGTGTAACACGGCGTATCTCGGCCATTTCTCAACGGATTCGTGCGAATCAAGTGTCATACGCGTTTGTAGCGTCTAAAACAGACGGGGACCGCGTTTTCGACGCGATACACTCGCGGATGTCCGAGATACGAAAGTTCATGAACGAATTGAACGAATTCATCGTCCGGAAGTGTAACACGGCGTATCTCGGCCATTTCTCAACGGATTCGTGCGAATCAAGTGTCATACGCGTTTTTAGCGTCTAAAACAGACGGGGACCACGTTTTCGACGCGAAACACTCGCGGATGTCCGAGATACGAGAGTTGTTGAACGAATTGAACGAAACGCGGTGCATCATGCGTTTTGCTTGCAAAACGTGAGAACTAGCAAGATTTCATCGTCCGGAAGTGTAACACGGCGTATCTCGGCCATTTCTCAACGTATTCGTGCTTATCAAGTGTCATACGCGTTTTTAGCGTCTAAAACAGACGGGGACCACGTTTTCGACGCGAAACACTCGCGGATGTCCGAGATACGAGAGTTCTTGAACGAATTGAACGAATTCATCGTCCGGAAGTGTAACTCGGCGTATCTCGGCCATTTCTCAACGGATTCGTGCGAATCAAGTGTCATACACGTTTTTAGCGTCTAAAACAGACGGGGACCGCGTTTTCGACGCGATACACTCGCGGATGTCCGAGATACGAAAGTTCATGAACGAATTGAACGAATTCATCGTCCGGAAGTGTAACACGGCGTATCTCGGCCATTTCTCAACGGATTCGTGCGAATCAAGTGTCATACGCGTTTTTAGCGTCTAAAACAGACGGGGACCACGTTTTCGACGCGAAACACTCGCGGATGTCCGAGATACGAGAGTTGTTGAACGAATTGAACGAAACGCGGTGCATCATGCGTTTTGCTTGCAAAACGTGAGAACTAGCAAGATTTCATCGTCCGGAAGTGTAACACGGCGTATCTCGGCCATTTCTCAACGTATTCGTGCTTATCAAGTGTCATACGCGTTTTTAGCGTCTAAAACAGACGGGGACCACGTTTTCGACGCGAAACACTCGCGGATGTCCGAGATACGAGAGTTCTTGAACGAATTGAACGAATTCATCGTCCGGAAGTGTAACTCGGCGTATCTCGGCCATTTCTCAACGGATTCGTGCGAATCAAGTGTCATACACGTTTTTAGCGTCTAAAACAGACGGGGACCACGTTTTCGACGCGAAACACTCGCGGATGTCCGAGATACGAGAGTAGGTGAACGAATTGAACGAAACGCGGTGCATCATGCGTTTTGCTTGCAAAACGTGAGAACTAGCAAGATTTCATCGTCCGGAAGTGTAACACGGCGTATCTCGACCATTTCTCAACGGATTCTTGCGAATCAAGTGTCATACGCGTTTGTAGCGTCTAAAACAGACGGGGACCACGTCTTCGACGCGAAACACTCGCGGATGTCCGAGATACGAGAGTTCTTGAACGAATTGAACGAATTCATCGTCCGGAAGTGTAACACGGCGTATCTCGGCTATTTCTCAACGGATTCGTGCGAATCAAGTGTCATACGCGTTTTTAGCGTCTAAAACAGACGGGGACCACGTTTTCGACGCGAAACACTCGCGGATGTCCGAGATACGAGAGTTCTTGAACGAATTGAACGTATTCATCGTCCGGAAGTGTAACACGGCGTATCTCGGCCATTTCTCAACGGATTCGTGCGAATCAAGTGTCATACACGTTTTTAGCGTCTAAAACAGACGGGGACCACGTTTTCGACGCGAAACACTCGCGGATGTCCGAGATACGAGAGTTCTTGAACGAATTGAACGAAACGCGGTGCATCGTGCGTTTCGCTTGCTAATCGTGAGAACTAGCAAGATTTCATCATCCGGAAGTGTAACACGGCGTATCTCGACCATTTCTCAACGGATTCTTGCGAATCAAGTGTCATACGCGTTTGTAGCGTCTAAAACAGACGGGGACCACGTTTTTGACGCGAAACACTCGCGGATGTCCGAGATACGAGAGTTCTTGAACGAATTGAACGTATTCATCGTCCGGAAGTGTAAACACGGCGTATCTCGGCCATTTCTCAACGGATTCGTGCGAATCAAGTGTCATACACGTTTTTAGCGTCTAAAACAGACGGGGGACCACGTTTTCCGACGCGAAACACTCGCGATGTCCGAGATACGAGAGTTCTTGAACGAATTGAACGAAACGCGGTGCATCGTGAGTTTTCGCTTGCAAAACGTGAGAACTAGCAAAGATTTCATCGTCGGAAGTGTAACACGGCGTATCTCGGCCATTTCTCAACGGATTCGTGCGAATCAAGTGTCATACCGCGTTTGTAGCGTCTAAAACAGACGGGGACCACGTTTTCGAAGCGATACACTCGCGGATGTCCGAGATACGAAAGTTCATGAACGAATTGAAACGAATTCATCGTCCGGAAGTGTAACACGGCGTATCTCGGCCATTTCTCAACGGATTCGTGCGAATCAAGTGTCATACGCGTTTTTAGCGTCCCAAAACAGACGGGGACCCACGTTTTCGACGCGAAACAATCGCGGATCTCCGAGATACGAGAGTTGTGAACGAATTGAACGAAACGCGGTGCATCATGCGTTTTGCTTGCAAAACGTGAGAACTAGCAAGATTTCATCGGCCGGAAGTGTAACACGGCGTATCTCGGCCATTTCTCAACGTATTCGTGCTTATCAAGTGTCATACGCGTTTCTAGCGTCTAAAACAGACGGTGACCACGTCTTCGACGCGAAACACTCGCGGATGTCCGAGATACGAGAGTTGTTGAACAAATTGAACGAAACGCGGTGCATCATGCGTTTTGCTTGCAAAACGTGAGAACTAGCAAGATTTCATCGTCCGGAAGTGTAACACGGCGTATCTCGGCCATTGCTCAACGGATTCGTGCGAATCAAGTGTCATACGCGTTTTTAACGTCTAAAACAGACGGGGACCACGTTTTCGACGCGAAACACTCGCGGATGTCCGAGATACGAGAGTTCTTGAACGAATTGAACGTATTCATCGTCCGGAAGTGTAACACGGCGTATCTAGGCCATTTCTCAACGGATTCGTGCGAATCAAGTGTCATACACGTTTTTAGCGTCTAAAACAGACGGGGACCACGATTTCGACGCGAAACACTCGCGGATGTCCGAGATACGAGAGTTCTTGAACGAATTGAACGAAACGCGGTGCATCGTGCGTTTCGCTTGCAAATCGTGAGAACTAGCAAGATTTCATCGTCCGGAAGTGTAACACGGCGTATCTCGACCATTTCTCAACGGATTCGTGCGAATCAAGTGTCATACGCGTTTGTAGCGTCTAAAACAGACGGGGACCACGTTTTCGACGCGAAACACTCGCGGATGTCCGAGATACGAGAGTTCTTGAACGAATTGAACGTATTCATCGTCCGGAAGTGTAACACGGCGTATCTCGGCCATTTCTCAACGGATTCGTGCGAATCAAGTGTCATACACGTTTTTAGCGTCTAAAACAGACGGGGACCACGTTTTCGACGCGAAACACTCGCGGATGTCCGAGATACGAGAGTTCTTGAACGAATTGAACGAAACGCGGTGCATCGTGCGTTTCGCTTGCAAATCGTGAGAACTAGCAAGATTTCATCGTCCGGAAGTGTGACACGGCGTCTCTCGACCATTTCTCAACGGATTCGTGCGAATCAAGTGTCATACGCGTTTGTAGCGTCTAAAACAGACGGGGACCACGTTTTCGACGCGAAACACTCGCGGATGTCCGAGATACGAGAGTTCTTGAACGAATTGAACGTATTCATCGTCCGGAAGTGTAACACGGCGTATCTCGGCCATTTCTCAACGGATTCGTGCGAATCAAGTGTCATACACGTTTTTAGCGTCTAAAACAGACGGGGACCACGTTTTCGACGCGAAACACTCGCGGATGTCCGAGATACGAGAGTTCTTGAACGAATTGAACGAAACGCGGTGCATCGTGAGTTTCGCTTGCAAAACGTGAGAACTAGCAAGATTTCATCGTCCGGAAGTGTAACACGGCGTATCTCGGCCATTTCTCAACGGTTTCGTGCGAATCAAGTGTCATACGCGTTTGTAGCGTCTAAAACAGACGGGGACCACGTTTTCGACGCGATACACTCGCAGATGTCCGAGATACGAGAGTTCTTGAACGAATTGAACGTATTCATCGTCCGGAAGTGTAACACGGCGTATCTCGGCCATTTCTCAACGGTTTCGTGCGAATCAAGTGTCATACGCGTTTTTAGCGTCTAAAACAGACGGGGACCACGTTTTCGACGCGAAACACTCGCGGATGTCCGAGATACGAGAGTTGTTGAACGAATTGAACGAAACGCGGTGCATCATGCGTTTTGCTTGCAAAACGTGAGAACTAGCAAGATTTCATCGTCCGGAAGTGTAACACGGCGTATCTCGGCCATTTCTCAACGTATTCGTGCTTATCAAGTGTCATACGCGTTTCTAGCGTCTAAAACAGACGGGGACCACGTCTTCGACGCGAAACACTCGCGGATGTCCGAGATACGAGAGTTGTTGAACGAATTGAACGAAACGCGGTGTATCATGCGTTTTGCTTGCAAAACGTGAGAACTAGCAAGATTTCATCTCCGGAAGTGTAACACGGCGTATCTCGGCCATTTGTCAACGGATTCGTGCGAATCAAGTGTCATACGCGTTTTTAGCGTCTAAAACAGACGGGGACCACGTTTTCGACGCGAAACACTCGCGGATGTCCGAGATACGAGAGTTCTTGAACGAATTGAACGAAACGCGGTGCATCGTGCCTTTCGCTTGCAAAACGTGAGAACTAGCAAGATTTCATCGTCCGGAAGTGTAACACGGCGTATCTCGGCCATTTCTCAACGTATTCGTGCGAATCAAGTGACATACGCGTTTTTAGCGTTTAAAACAGACGGGGACCACGTTTTCGACGCGAAACACTCGCGGATGTCCGAGATACGAGAGTTCTTGAACGAATTGAACGAAACGCGGTGTATCATGCGATTTGCTTGCAAAACGTGAGAACTAGCAAGATTTCATCTCTGGAAGTGTAACACGGCGTATCTCGGCCATTTGTCAACGGATTCGTGCGAATCTAGTGTCATACGCGTTTTTAGCGTCTAAAACAGACGGGGACCACGTTTTCGACGCGAAACACTCGCGGATGTCCGAGATACGAGAGTTCTTGAACGAATTGAACGAAACGCGGTGCATCGTGCCTTTCGCTTGCAAAACGTGAGAACTAGCAAGATTTCATCGTCCGGAAGTGTAACACGGCGTATCTCGGCCATTTCTCAACGTATTCGTGCGAATCAAGTGACATACGCGTTTTTAGCGTTTAAAACAGACGGGGACCACGTTTTCGACGCGAAACACTCGCGGATGTCCGAGATACGAGAGTTCTTGAACGAATTGAACGAATTCATCGTCCGGAAGTGTAACACGGCGTATCTCGGCTATTTCTCAACGGATTCGTGCGAATCAAGTGTCATACGCGTTTTTAACGTCTAAAACAGACGGGGACCACGTTTTCGACGCGAAACACTCGCGGATGTCCGAGATACGAGAGTTCTTGAACGAATTGAACGTATTCATCGTCCGGAAGTGTAACACGGCGTATCTTGGCTATTTCTCAACGGATTCGTGCGAATCAAGTGTCATACGCGTTTTTAACGTCTAAAACAGACGGGGACCACGTTTTCGACGCGAAACACTCGCGGATGTCCGAGATACGAGAGTTCTTGAACGAATTGAACGAAACGCGGTGCATCGTGAGTTTCGCTTGCAAAACGTGAGAACTAGCACGATTTCATCGTCCGGAAGTGTAACACGGCGTATCTCGGCCATTTCTCAACGGATTCGTGCGAATCAAGTGTCATACGCGTTTGTAGCGTCTAAAACAGACGGGGACCACGTTTTCGACGCGATACACTCGCGGATGTCCGAGATACGAAAGTTCATGAACGAATTGAACGAATTCATCGTCCGGAAGTGTATCACGGCGTATCTCGGCCATTTCTCAACGGATTCGTGCGAATCAAGTGTCATACACGTTTTTAGCGTCTAAAACAGACGGGGACCACGTTTTCGACGCGAAACACTCGCGGATGTCCGAGATACGAGAGTTCTTGAACGAATTGAACGAAACGCGGTGCATCGTGAGTTTCGCTTGCAAAACGTGAGAACTAGCAAGATTTCATCGTCCGGAAGTGTAACACGGCGTATCTCGGCCATTTCTCAACGGATTCGTGCGAATCAAGTGTCATACGCGTTTTTAGCGTCTAAAACAGACGGGGACCACGTTTTCGACGCGAAACACTCGCGGATATCCGAGATACGAGAGTTGTTGAACGAATTGAACGAAACGCGGTGCATCATGCGTTTTGCTTGCAAAACGTGAGAACTAGCAAGATTTCATCGTCCGGAAGTGTAACACGGCGTATCTCGGCCATTTCTCAACGTATTCGTGCTATCAAGTGTCATACGCGTTTCTAGCGTCTAAAACAGACGGGGACCACGTCTTCGACGCGAAACACTCGCGGATGTCCGAGATACGAGAGTTGTTGAACGAATTGAACGAAACGCGGTGCATCATGCGTTTTGCTTGCAAAACGTGAGAACTAGCAAGATTTCATCGTCCGGAAGTGTAACACGGCGTATCTCGGCCATTTCTCCACGGATTCGTGCGAATCAAGTGTCATACGCGTTTTTAGCGTCTAAAAGAGACGGGGACCACGTCTTCGACGCAAAACACTCGCGGATGTCCGAGATACGAGAGTTCTTGAACGAATTGAACGAATTCATCGTCCGGAAGTGTAACACGGCGTATCTCGGCCATTTCTCAACGGATTCGTGCGAATCAAGTGTCATACGCGTTTTTAAGGCATAAAACAGACGGGGACCACGTTTTCGACGCGAAACATTCGCGGATGTCCGAGATACGAGAGTTCTTGAACGAATTGAACGTATTCATCGTCCGGAAGTGTAACACGGCGTATCTCGGCCATTTCTCAACGGATTCGTGCGAATCAAGTGTCATACGCGTCTTTAGCGTCTAAAACGTCTAGAACTAGCAAGACTTCGAGTGTAGCCCAATTGTGCACAAGACCGATTGCGCACGTTCCTTTTGCGCACAAGACCGATTGCTCACGTTCCGATTGCACACGAGCCGATTGCGCATGTCCTGAAGCCGATGTCCCGTTTGCACACAAGCACTATTGCGCACGTCCCTTTTGCGCACAAGGCCGTTTGCTCACGTTGCGATTGCACACGGACTGTTTGCGCACAAGACTCATTGCACACGACGATTGCATACGGGCCGGCTGCAACCCGGATCAATTGCACACGGGCGAGTTGCATAGTAAAGTGCCAATAAAATAGTGGATGGACAGTGCGTATTTACATTGCGGGCTACGTGTCAACGGCGTGACGTTCATGGACGTTAAATGTAACATTAATAGTGCAGAGTTACAGTGCGGGGCGCGTGGAATATCTGCAGAATCGTTCCCGCGCCAGTCTGAACCATTCATATAGAGAATCACTCGTGAAATCGACTTGTAAAGTTTGAAAATACATGTGACACGTGGGAGCATAACCGGATCCAAGGTGGCCTAAATCGTCCGTCGTTCGGAACAAGGCACAATTTCTTCGAAAATCATCTTTGACATGGTTCTAACTCATTCAAAAGAAACTAAGGAGCACGATTGAAAGGTATGTATGGATCGAATTAGTTTGTTTTCCGGTTATTTTATGAAATGGCTATGTTATTTTTATAAGTAAAGAGGCTCGTCATTAATGAATATAAATCTTTTTATTTCAGATATCATACTGTATCAACACTGCATTAGCTAATAGTTACTTTAAGGTTTTATGCAAGTGAACTTGGAGACTGGATTATAGAGATGGTTACAGAAGCTATAACGTCTTTGAGTCTACAGGACGCAAAAGAACGCATTATAGTTCTAAGGACATTCAAGATTAATGCGGTGGTGAATGGCAGGGGCCAAATTTAGGGTGACAAATTGCTCTGAATACATCATGTGTAAGCAACTAATAAGAATAGACTTAAAGGGTGTGTATGCAATAACATGTGAAATGAAATGTATAATTTCAACTTTATTTTTTTTATTTTACTTATAATAGAATTATGTCTCAAAATATATATCCTGTTATGGATTATAGAAACGACCATTCACTGCCGGTTGAAGCCAAGACACCTTCTGATCATAATGAAGTCCTGGACGAGGATAGAGATGTTTGAAGCATTTCCGATTCCGCACTACAAATTTGGAAAATAGTAACATAAAGATATTAATAATAAGATTACAGAGAAGACTGCTACCAGAGAATACATTAATATTTTACAAAGTAATAACGTATTTACGTCCTCAATATATCCATTGCCCCAATGGAAATCTGAATTTACAGGACACAAAAGAATGCTGTATCCCGGACTAAGCGAATGCAAGATGGTTGCGTTGGGGAACAGCAGGAGCCAATTGTTTCTTTTAAAAGAATGAATCCGAGTGGATCGTGACACAAAAGATTAATTGTTTCACGTTAAATGTCGAGGATTTCTTGGATATCCATTTAAATCAGTCCTTTTCAGGGCTACAACGTGAATCCAAACGTTGACAACTCTCGTTCAATAAAATTTCCTATGTACACACGTATAATTATTTCAATGGCTTGTATGAAAGTACTGTTGTGCCGGCCTATTGGCATCGACTAGTTTACTTTAAGATACGCGAAATGTAATAGGTGGTAACGAAATCGAGTTCGAAAGTCTTTCAGTTCAAGAGTTTTATTTTAGGACTAACTGACAGAGTGACGGTGTCTATGCCAGGACTGGAGATGGTCTTTTGCGGTCCTGGGGACCTTTATATGTTTCTAAAAGGAGCTTGGAGGTGGAATTTGAAAAAGGACAGAATGTTTTAGAAAGGAAGTATTTTTGGAGTTTGCTCAGGTGTTGATACGTAATCAAATTGAAATTTTATCATTATGTCAAGCTCAACAATTGAAGGGAATTTTTATGGGTTTATGTTCCTGTTGAGGGTTTGCTTACTTTGGCGGAACATTTGGCAACGGAAAGGTTTATCGGTAGGTTTGTTCAGGATGGAATTTGTGGAAGTCCGACTAATGTGACGATTGGATTGGAAAATGTGATAGGAAGGCATAACAGTACGTTATTTCCAGAGTTAGATGACTACAATCGGAATGACCGTCTAGGTTTCCATGTAGAAGGGAGACCGTGCGAAATGACAAAATGGGCAAATGACGTAGAAATGTGCAGGGTATATGAAAGTTGTGTCGGGCTAAAATCCAAACAATTTGAGATCTCAGATTGAATCAAATGTTGTATGGGGATGTTCGATTGTCTTCAAGAATCGATTTTATAAGGTAAACAATAGATTCGTCGAAAAGTCGTGGATAATAATTGTTATGTTGGTTGGTTGCTACGCGCCGTAGAATCGATTTTGTAAGTTAAGTAATCGTTAATAATAAATAGAATGATTGGTTGGTTATTACGTCGAAGATTCTATTTTTTAGAATTATAACATACCTACAAACATTTAATGAAATTTGAAACCTGAAATTGGTTAGTTTTTGAACTTTCACAACTTTCATAAATACCTGCATATTTATACATTATTTGCCCATTTTCTCATATTTCTGGGTCCCTCTTGTATATTGAAACCAAGTATGTCATTCCGCTTGTAGCCATCTAACGCTGACAACAACATACTTCCATATGGCTTCCATACAAGCCATAGAAATAATCAGGAATATTTTATTGAACGAGAGTTGTCAACATTTGGAATCACTTTGAGGCCCTGAAAAGGGCTGTTTTGAATGGATATCAAGGAAATCCTTGAAACTTGACATCAGAAAACCAGTCGCTTGTCTCCTGCGGCACACAGATTGATTCTCTTGAAACCAAGATTTAGCTCCAGCTGTTCCCTACCACTTCCACTCTGCGTTTGCTTAGGCCTGCATACAGCTTTCTTTTGTGACCAGTAGATTCCGGTTTCAATTAGGACAGTGGATATGTTGTGGATGAAAAATGTTATTGCTTGTGTAATCTTCTTTATAATCCAGCCGACGATAGGATTGCAAATAGCACAAAAATCAGCAATCAGAAGTCCACAGAATCTAGTTGCATAGAACCTTAAAGTAACTATATCCACGCAAGTAAAACTCTACAAGAATTCAACATATCCTCGACTATATCAACATGTATACATACATATATACTGACTTAGAATTGTTCGAGAAGCACGCGGGTCTCTCTTTTATAGGGATTTTTGTAAATTACACGTTTTTGTGTCATTTTAATTGATTCGAACCCACGCCCTTTCGGACTGGTGCCTAAAGAACGAAAAGGATACTTGGAGGAACAGGCGAGGACGGAAACAGAAAGGTGCAATCTCTCTCTCCCGGGTTTTTGCACAGTTTTCCCTGGGAGCGACGGGTGAATGCCGGAGACGAGTGCTTCCGACGGCCGTGCAAGCTATCTTGGAATCCACATGCACCGAGAAATCATCATTTCCTCCTAATAATTCGGAAGATACCGTACAAACGATTTCGTCCGGAAGAAGGAGCTGGGAGCTGCCTGGAGGTCCATCGCTACCTGAAGATATAGGCATAAAGTATTGTTAAATTAATGGGATAAGAACGTTCAGTCATTTATTCAAAATGAGTCGGAGAAAGAGAAATGCAAAGCGAGCTAGGTAGGTTGGTAAATTATACATCAGGATCGGAAATTTCAAATGGGTTAGAGGTCGAGGATGTGGCCGTTGAAAATTGTCCCGTACAACCTTTGCCTAAAACAAGGGGATTTGAAATAGTAAGTATGGTGCCAGCAGAAGGAAATTCTGTTGTGGAAAATCTGCTAAATGAAGGATCTGTCGGGGAAATTGATAGTGCCAGTACTTTTATTGACCCCGCTAAAAACAATCGGAGTTTTATGTCTTTTAAATTCGCAGCGGAATCAATACCCAAATTCGATGGAAATTCATGTTCATTACAAAAATTTATTAGTCAGAGTGAGTTGGCGAATTCGGTCATAAATCCCAGGGAACGAAAAAACCTTTTCCTTTTAATTAAAAATCGGATTGGGGGTCGAGCTGAGCGGCTAATAGCAAACCGTCAACAGCCCAGGAATCTAGAAGAACTTTCAGACTTATTAAGATCTATTTATTTGCGATCTTTTAATTTAGACCAAATACAAGATAAAATGAAAGAAATTAAGCAGGGTTGAAATGAAAATTTAAAGGATTATCGGTTGAGAATTGAAGATATTCTTAATCAGGGAAGAGAAGTCGCAAAAGGAAAATTTTCGAAGGAACAATGCCAGGGAATAACAATGCTGTTGAATAAGACAGCCGTTCGGAATTTTCGTTTAGGTCTTCAAAATAATCTTTTAAGTAATATGCTGATAGATCAAAGTCAAAATTTGTTACAGATCATGGACGAAGCACTATTTTGCGAACAGCAAATTACTTAAAATCTGTGGACTCACACGTTATACTCTTCAAAACACAAAAATCTATCAAACAATTACAGATTATCGTAAATGCTATCAATGTGGAAAATTATGCCATATACGAAGAAATTGTTCTCAGAATTGAATGAGTCAGCCTCACTCACAGAATTTCAATTGTACCCGTTGCAATATTTGCGGAGACCCGAATCACATGGGGAACGAGTGCTTTAGAAGGCCGAAAGGAAATTATTGGCCTATACAATGAGCGCAGGAACCGGGAGTGTGCAATTCTTTCCAAAAGTCCGATAAAATAAACTGCCACACTTCTCCACCAAATGGCGGACCAGGGAGCAGAAAATTCATTGCACGCCGAAACCCAGCAACTGATTTAAAATAAATGTGAACATCAGCCATATACCCACAATAACCCTTCATGACAAATTATTTAGAGGAGGAATTTCGAAATTTCTAATGGACACAGGCTCTCAATATAATAAAAAGGGGGGAATTAATTAACAATGTGAATATGAATACAGATGTTTGTTATAAGCTTACCGGTATTGGTCCTGAGATAGTCTGCACAAATGGGGAAACATCCATTCATATTTGTGGTGTGAAAGTGAAATTCCAATTTGTTGCAGATGAGTTTCTGAAAAGGAAATTCTGCAGCACGGTAAGTACGCTTAACCTGAACTATAACTAATATCTACAATGGTACTGCAATGTAGTTCTTAAAGTTTACAGGCGGAATTTACAGCTTGGTAACGTACGCTTCACGCTTTAGATGAATCTAACACAAATTAACAATGCAGGAATATCGAATAAATACCACTTCAGATCAAATTAAGTTTTCTTACCTCCGGTAGAACTAGAAGAGTTTGAGGTTATGCCTCCAGCACCATGATCAGCAAGTTGGAAATTTTAATAATGCTCAGGCCAAAGCAGATGCGCAGAGTTTTTCTAAAATTGTTGAATCATTACATTTACGTCTTAATAATTTGGAGGTAACAAGCCTTCTCAAACTAATATATATGAATTTTCATATCAATTTCATCTTCCAAATGACAAGTTACAGGCAACAAAGCTCGCAAAACATTCAATAATTACCACTGATGAAGTCCCAAGAAGTGCAAAACAATATCGCTTTCCATGTATACATAAGCAGGAGATAAAAGAACAAGTAGATTCTTTGCTTGAGAATGATATTATTCAACCATCCTCATCTGCATTCAATTCTCCCTTATGGATTGTTCCAAAAAAACCTGATGCTACTGGAAAGCCTCAATGACGGATGGTTATTGATTATCGGAAGTTGAACGAGAAAACCATCAGCGACTCATATCCTATTCCAAACATAGTGGACATTTTAGATGATCTTGGTGGTGCCAAGCATTTTAGTATTCTTGATTTGGCTTCAGGGTTCCATCAAACACCCATGGACCCCGAATCCAAGTCAACGACAGCGTTCTCAACTATCAATGGACACTACAACATTTCAACAGTGCATGGACTGATTATTATCTGGGTTACAGGGAATTGAAATGTTTATTTATATGGATGATATTGTTATTTATGCAAGCTCATTGGCAGAACATTCCCAGAGATTAAAACATATTTTAGCACGTTGACAAAACGCTGGACTCACCTTATAACCTGGAAAGTGCCAATTCCTTCGTCGTGAAATAACATATTTGGGGCATCTTATAACATTGAAGGGTGTAAAACCTGATCCAGGCAAAGTCAAGGCTGTCAAGAATATCCCAATAACTAAAAACAAGAAAAGTTTAAAACAATTCTAAGGCCTTGTTGATTATTACAGGAGATTTATGGATGGAATGGCCAAAATAGCAAAGCTACAGTAAATTCTGTCACATTGTCACTACTGGAGCTCCAGTCACATTGTCAATGGGCTGCGTCTGCGCCCATGTATGCGTCATTCCTACGCCTATGTTACCTCGAGCGGAGTCAGTCAAGCGTGTGATGTCTATGAGGCGTGAAGCGACGCGGCTCCTTTGTCGAGAGTTCGCGGTTTGGTTTTTTATAATACAATCACATAATTTTTCACATTTTGCTTTATGTTTTATCTAAAATAGTGATTAATATATTGATGAGATTTTTCCGCGTAAAATGAAATCAAACATGATATTAATCGGACCATATTTACTTATTTATTACTGTGACGTTCTATTTTCATATACGCTGCATATATACATTATTAAATTTGTACGAATAATAAATAAAAAAGAATCGAATAAAAAGACATAAATCGATGACAAGGACGAGTTCAAAATAATAAAAAACAACAACAAATAAAATAAATAAATCTACGAACATTTCCTAATTTATTTACCGGGCTTGTCTGCTTATCTTCCTAATAATATAAATCCTGGACGATAGGACCAGTCACAATTTAAAATACATATCTAAAATCTCAGTTTCACATGTTCCGCGTCACACTTATTTATAATATTCTATCCCGGTCGTGGAGATATAACATTAATACATTTAAAATATAGGGCTTAGTCCTTATCGCTACTCGGCTCTACTCTTACTCGCATACTCTTTTACATTGCCAGTGAGCTGAGATCCGTAGTACGACAACGTGAGAGAGAAGGACGCGAGGCGCGAAAAGCATGTCCTTCTCTGTCACATTGTCATACTACGGTTTTCAGCTCACTGACAATGTGAGAGAGTATACTACGATCAGTAAATGTGATCTCAATTACACCATGTTTGATCTCATTTTTATCCCAATAATTTCATGATTACGTTATAAAATTTTTCATACAGGAAAATTTAATAATAAAAAGCGATAAGAATCGTTTTTAATATAGCATTTGGTACGCTGAGTTTTAAACGGCTCAGTTGCCTCGACTGTGCTTTTTTACTCTCTTTTGTTCGCTGTCCTTTTCTTCGTTCGGCGAACTACAAAGGCGGGTCGCGAGGCTGGAAAACCGTGTCTACTATCTCCAAGTGGTCCGAACCATTGAACTATATACACCTGCAATCAGAACATTGTTACGGGACCGTCGGTGGTAAAGGTCTTCCTTGAGTATAAATAACTCTACGTTTGGTTGTTTTAAGAAAAACAGGTTTTTATTGTTGCTTATTCGTGGATAATTTTACACTTTGTTAAACGCACTTGGTAACTCTAGACTCGGTGGTTTCTGGCTAACTGACTTTTGGGTGAAAAGGGCCTTTCTTAAGTACTACGGGCGCGGACACTAACCCTCAGACCTAACGGGTGGGGGTAGGTCTAGCGTTACAAACATCCATATGTAAAGTCGCCGAAAAGCGGGACAGAAAGAGAGAGAGAGTATGATTCCAGGGATACCTGTCCTTTGTTAACTGTACGATCCGTTTCAAAAATATCGGTGTAGCAGACGAGAGCCCAGTCAATAAATTAAACCGCGTAAATCGGTGGATTACAAACAAGTGCAAACGTGCAAACCAGTTGAATCAAGGCACTTTATCCAAGCGGCAGAAACTAGGTTATGTCGTGTTGTATTAAAAATTGCAAAAGCGTGTGGACGAAGAATGGGGATATTACTTTTCACAGGTAATTAGGAATAAAAGTAAAACTGCGTAGCATATATGAGGAATAGTGTCAGCATATGGAGTTCTGAACACCATTCGTGTCGGCCCTGATTGGACCTAAGCTGTGCGCATCGCACACAGACTGACAGACGCGCACGTACACTGCGACACAAATGGTGTTCAGAGCTCCATATGCTGACACTGATGAGGAAAAGCATTTTTTATTCCCAATTAATTATATCCAAATTGTCCTTATTTACAGCTTTCCCAAGGATCCGGCATCATTTGCAGAATTTGTAACGGCAATACCGCCGACATTCGTAAAAAAAATTACGAAGTACACCACCATTTGCAGTAAACATTTTATATATGATTCATTTCAGGTAACACCATCTGGACAGAACCGCCTAAAGTAGAGAGCAATACCCACATTGTTTGACTACGATGTGGATTATTCAATAGCAGGTAGTTCAACAAATGTGGTATGTAAATATCTATATCGTGCATATTACTTAAACATTCTAGTGAAACTTATCTCCTCGGATACCCACTATGGGTCAATTTGACCCGAAGCCTGAAGATCGTCAACCCATTTTTTGAGCAAAATAAAAATGTTCGCCTACGTACATTTTCGCGACGTTGCAATATATTTTAAACGTTGACAATTTGTTTATAAATTGTTTATACAATTTTTTACAAAATTAAAATTTTTGCTTCCGTGCATTATAGCGACGTTGCAATATATTTTACGAATGTTGATAATTTGTTTATAAATTGTTCACAACTTCTTTCGAGCAAAATTTATAAATTTTTCTGCGACATGGTCGTTAGTATTTTATAACGCGTTGAATTTACTTTGCGGTTCTCGTCTCACATAATTTTATACAAATAAAATGTCGGGTTGCCGTCCTGCAGGATGGGTCAGAATGACGTGGGATTGCGTGTCTCCTTTTTTCAGTCGGGTGTCCGAGAGTTAAAGTGTTTAAAATATGTTAACGATGTAAGTACAATTGTATTATTACTTTAATCACAAGGCACCATGATTGATTTAGGTTCAACCTTCAACGAGTACAGGGATCATACAAAATTTGCATGCAGGACCCAGCAAATATTCAACAAATATTGAGGATACCGATAACGAAATGGTAGGTTGCATGACATACTAAATAGGACCGCGCCAGTAATATAAGGCATGTGTGTTTATAAGTGTAAATTGAGAAACTGTTATAAATTTATATTATATTATAGATAATAGAAGCTGCAAATACCAGCTGTGATACAAATGTCACACTTCACCAGAACTGCTCTTCTAATGATGATGTGTTGCATGCTGAAAAGTTACATGTATGTTATTATGTTTTGTTTTATGATCTTTCATTCATATTTTGTAAAATGTTAATAGTATCAAGTGTGTCATATTCAAGGTAGAATTTATCTTTACAGTCAGGACCTGCAATCAACAGAAGATCACAGGACATTGGCACACAAACATCATCCCGGATTTTAAGCAGACAGGATAAAATGGTAACTTTGCGTAAAAAAGTAAGAGTGCTACAGAAGCGGTTGCAGCGACGTAACAATAGATTAAAAAAGATGGAAGACTTGGTTCGGCATTTAATACTATTCTGTCCTTTGTTACCTGTACTACCCTTTCAATAATGTTGTGTACGCCGTTAAAATATACGGAACTGAACTATCTTTGCTGTACTACCCTTTTGTTGCTTCTATGACAAAAGGGCTTATGGTAAGTCGTAATAAAAACAGAATGTGTTTGAAGAAAAACTGTTCCCATACAAGAAATATACACTATATATGTTTCATCAGTACTGTTCGAGCTGTCAAAGGTGTCAGACGTTGTTTTGTTTTGCTCGCCAGCCGGCCGTTACTAATTGCCGGTTCAAATCGCGCCAAGTGCGTTTTAATACGAGTTTTCTTGTGCGTTTTCTTGTGCGTTGCACCCGTTCTTACGATGGATGCACGACTCTGCAAAGGATGCCACACAAAAGTAGCGAAACCCGTTACCTGTCCAACATGTGACATCGCTGCTCATCCAGCGTGTGTGCAACGTACAGGGCATCAATACCTGAATAATAAATTCCTTGACTGCGACGGAACACATAGTTCATTTACCGGCCCTTCTTCGGCTACATTGGATTCCGGCAACAGCCAGCTTTTGGACACCTTTCGGCTCATTCTTCGGCAGGAACTAGACCTTTTTACTACCAGATTTTCTGCCTTCGAGAAAACTATCCTTGATAGTATGGCTGAAGTGAGGACAGAGTTCGCCGCCCAGATCTCCACTCTCTCCGAAAGATTGGATACCCTTGAAGAGAAGCTCTCGAAACTTTCCTCGTCATCTACAGTCACAAATGCAACTAATTCGGCAGAGGACATTATTGCCGAGATTGCAGACAGACAGCGTCGCTCCCTCAATATCATCCTTTTTAACCTCGAGGAAGCGTTGGCTCCCACCGCGTCCTCCTCCTCGCACGGCCTAAACAGTAGAGCCGCAGGGAGCTCCACCTCATCCGACGACGTTCTCATCTCGGACATTCTAAAACATATCGCCCCCGATGGCATACACGTCCGGAAAACAGCGAGGCTGGGCCCCATCCGCCCAAATATCTCCCGCCCGGTGGCAGTAACACTGGACTCTAAGACTTCGGTGCTCAACGTACTTCGGAACAAGAACAAGTACAAAGGCCCTGTCCACATCATGGAGGACAGGACACCGTTGCAACGCAAACATCTTAATGAACTCAGGGCCGAACTCTCCCGTCTTCATGCTGCCGGCAATACGAAAAAAACTATACGTTTTGTAAACGGCACCCCTAGGATCGTTAATTCCAGTAAAAACAGTGCAGTTAGTGTAAATAATGAAAATAGTGCCGCTAGCGTTAATGCTAAAAAAAACTAATAAGTAGCCCTTTAGTGTACTACCAGAACGTTAGAGGTTTAAGAACTAAATTAATCAGTCTTCGCCAGGCTATATCATCGGCTTCCGAACTCTACGTAATTATTATTCTCGTAGAAACGTGGTTAAACGACAGTATTACCAACTCCGAGTTAGGCCTCCAAAATTATAATATTTTTCGTTGTGACAGAAACCCTGCCACAAGCAACAGCTGTCTTGGAGGCGGTGTATTAATTGCTGTCCATGTGTCGCTTTATAGTCGTATTGTACGAGTACCTTCCGTGTGTGTGGAACAAGTTTTTGTCGAGGTGAGAGGCCACTCATCGTCTATTATTGTCGGCTCAGTATATATACCTCCTGCTAGCGACCCAGCTGTTTACGCCGAACATGGAAACTCGGTCGTGAACGCGCTTCTCTCTCTCTCTCACCCACTACGGATATACTCCTGATCGGCGATTTCAACCTGCCCAAAACCACGTGGTTCAATGATGCCAACGGTGATCTATTATATACATGCGCAACGCCTTGTTCCACACACAGACAAAGCTCCGAACTACACGCTCATCTTAGTACACTCGGTCTCTGTCAGTCGAACACGGTGCGAAACCCTCACGACAATACGCTGGATATGGTTTTCTCCTCCTTTAAAAATCTCTGCGTTGGTCCCTCCATTGACTACCTTATTCCTCCTGATCTCCATCACCCCCCTCTCCAATTATCTATCCCCCTCCCAGCCACCGCTCCATCACCACGCTCCACCTATTTAGTTAAAAATTACTGGCTCGCCGACTATCCCTCTATTAATAATTACCTGTCTTCCATCAGTTGGGACAATCTACTCTCCGACTTACCCACAGACCAAGCCGTTGACGTGTTATACGCTCATCTATATCACGCTATTGACCAATTTGTACCCATCAAAACTATCCGTCGCTCTACATTTCCCGCATGGTACTCCTCTGAATTAATATCGGCTATTCACTCTAAAAAAATTGCTCACAGAGAATACAAGCGTACAAACAGCCTCGCAGATTACACATCTTTCTGCAAACTCCGCTCTGATTGTAGTCATCTATATACCTCTTGTTGGAAGAAATACGTAAACGGCATCGAGGACGGCATTCCATCAAACATTAATGCGTTTTGGGCTTTCAACAAGACCCTCAGGAAATCTTCCATTTACCCATCCTCCATGTCTTTTAAGCACATTCTCCTCGTCGATAACAACTCCATAGCAAACGGCTTCGCCGACTTTTTTGAGTCCGTTTACTCTAGGGACCCGGATCACTGTAATAGCGCACCTAATTATAACACCGATCTCAACTTATCTGACTTAAGCATCGACATCAGCGAAATCTTCAACTGCATCAACAATCTAAAGGTGCACTCCAGGCCCGGTTTCGACGAGATTCACCCTTTATTTGTTAACTCCTGTCCTTTTATCCTTTCCCGCCTCTTATGGATCATATTCAAGAAATCCCTCATCTCAGGTGTCTTCCCATCTAAATGGAAGACATGCATTGTCTGTCCAATTCACAAAGGCGGCGATGCAGCAGACATTGAAAACTATAGGCCGATCAGCATTCAACCAGTTTTTTCGAAAATATTCGATAGCCTCGTCACCAAAAAACTATCGTTCCTTTGTAAATCCGTTGTAATCGACCAACAACATGGCTTCACGCCGGGTCGTTCGTGCACTACTAACCTACTTCCATACTCACGGTATCTTTTCAACTCCGTCGAAAACGGCCGTCAAGTTGATGCCATCTATACTGACTTCAAAAAAGCCTTTGACTCTGTATCGCACTCGATTTTAATATCCAAACTTAAAGCACTTGGCCTCGCGGGCAGTTTACTGGCGTGGATCTCTAGTTTTCTTACTGGCAGGTTACAAACTGTCAGTTTCAATTATTCTTTTTCTCGGCTGTACGAAGTCCTCTCTGGGGTCCCACAAGGCTCACACCTAGGTCCGCTGTTATTCAATCTTTTCATAAATGACATCTCTTCCTGCTTTTCTTACTGTTTTTTTCTTTTATTTGCCGATGACCTAAAAATGTTTCACGCCATTGACCGCCCGGATAGCCATGAGCTTATTCAGAATGATATCCGGAATCTTGAGACCTGGTGCTCAGAAAACCGGCTACAGCTTAACTTATCCAAATGCACCGTCATTCATTTTTCCCGCTCTAATCATTTCATCTATTCAAATTATTCTCTCAACAACTCTGTTCTCTCAACCGTCTCAACTGTTCGCGATCTCGGCATTATTTTTTCGTCCAATTTATCTTTTTCCGCTCACATCATAAAAATCATCGGTACCAGCCTCAGGATTCTTGGTTTCATTCACAGAATGGCACATCACTTCAGTAAAGTGGATACATTAAAAACGCTCTATTGTGCATTGGTCAGGCCTCATCTCGAATACGGCTCTATCGTGTGGTCACCGCACCACCAGTACCACGTAGAGAATATCGAGAGAATTCAACATAAATTCCTCCGACTGGCCGCCAGAGCAATGGGTAGCCCTATGGCCATTGACAACCATAATTATGGCACACTTCTAGCTAGCCTTAACCTGCTCTCACTTGAAAATAGACGCCTCTTGCTGGACCTGTCTTTTGCACATAAAGTGCTGAATGGGGCGGTAAACAGTCCGGAAATTGTCGCTCTTTTTAACTTTAATATACCGAGATCCGCCAGTAGACAGCCTCTACTTCTCAGGCAAGAACTTCACCGCACTGACTACGGGAAATACAGTTGTTTAAACAGAATCTTTACCAACGTCAACCGATTCTGCTACCGACTCAATTTCTTCTGCCCATTCTCCATCTTCAAGCGGTGTGTCACTATCGAATTATCTCTAAATTAAGTATTCTGTTACATCCTAACTCTTCGTGCTGTCTCTACTTCTTTCTTTTTTTTTTTTTTTTTTTTTCTTTACGATTACGTTATCTTAGTCTTAGTTCTTATATTTGTACATCAATTTTCAAACTGTTTTTTATTATTAGCTCGTTTTTCATATGTTAAATCTTTACGTATTGTTATTACTTTTTACCTTTTCTTTATCTCTTGTTATTTTAGTCTTAAGGTATTATTAGTTTCATTTCTAGTTCTAGTCTATTACTTTTAGCGTACTCCTATGTATTTGTAATCCTTTATAATCTCTCTGGTCTCACAAAAGGGCTCTGCTCGTCAATAAAGAATAATAATAATAATAATAATAATTTGCAATTTGTATACAGAGAGATAATTCCAAATGTGTATAATCAATCAGGCATCTATTACAATTTCTGACTGTGGCAATAGCATGTGAAACTTGTTAATTACCAGTATATATATTTTTTTATTCCTAAATAAATGTTAATGGGTGAACCTGAACGAGGAAACACTACTTTCAAACGCATAGAAAAATTAAAAAAAAGTAACACCGACTTCAAAAATCGAACATTATTTTATATTGTTCAGTGAATTTTTGAAGTCTGTTAAATAGGATACTTTCTCAAACAAAATTAATAATATCAATCAAAATTATTGTAATATTTATTTTATTTATGGTCTATGTCTATTTGGAAAAAACAAAAAATGAGCAAGTATTATATTTTTACATCCACCATGAACAATTCCCAAAGGAAAGCAATTTCGATATGTATTAACAATTAACCTTCACTACTTCTAAAACAAAAAATCATGTGTAATTTGAATGCGTTTGATAATATTTTTTACTTTATTTTGTGATCATATACATTAATTTCTGTGACATACTGACATCACCTACTGAAATATCTAAATAGAAGAGAGCAACTCTTTTCGAACCGGTCATATCTAGTCAAATCTCTGTGGAACTTACGTCGAACGGCGCAAATCGACTGTATGTCCCAAAGGTCTAGTGGTAAGAGTGAGACAGAATACCAAAATATCTTTCTTCTCTCTCTAACAGCGAGGCGCGGCTGTTCCTGCACCCGTGCACATTCCGGGTATTCTATAGTTCAATGTAGCCAATTGAATGGTGGAGTCGCAAGCGGTCTTGCACGGAACTACAAAAGTTACTAGGAATATATATACATGGGTTTCCAAATCATTGGACTCGCGACGTGCACATTATACACAATAACGCAGGTTTAAAATGAATTATTTATATGAAATTAAAGTAATAGTGTAACATAATATAGTATGTATATATATATATATATAAGTAATAGTATATGTAATACGATATTTTTATTATATTTGAAGGGTTACATTAAAGTAAATTCATAATAACACTGTAATCAATTTATTAATCCTATTATAATTCACCTAAATATACATCAAATATCAGTGACATATGTGAAGTACATTTTGGTTTACAAACAATGGTATTTATTCGCGTCGTCAAATCAATAAAACGTATCCTATCCATATAAACTGACAGACATTCAAAAGCTGCCTAACGTGATCTCGCCTGTATGTATGGCGAAGTAGTATTCACCTCTGAATTCCTCTTCCTCACGATATCCAGGCCACATGTCGGAATAGCATATGTGTATTTCCCCCGGATATTCGTTATGTCGGTATTGATTGTCCTTACGATTTTCCGAAGATGTCATCATGCTAAGTGGGTTCATACAAAATTGTATTAATAATGTGAAGAACTGATGAAATTTATATTGACAGTCAATAGCTAAAAATATAAATGTACACGTACCTCAGATCAATTGTCTCATAATGTACATGACTTTTGCAGTCCATGTTACTTCCAGTCACCAATATGGGGCCAGAACAATTTAGTGCTCAGGTCATTCTTGATAATATAATATAGGCAATGAACCTGTAAAATGAAGACATTTATTACATTGAAACTTCATACCAAATCCAATGCCCTGAACAGGGACCAACCCACCATAGCAGCAACAACATTTTACATTTGTTTCCAACACCAAGTTGAACAGCGGAATCAGGAAAAGAATCTTATACATAATGTATAATGTAGGATTGCCCTCTTCTGGGTTGAGAATGGAATGAATCAATATATTTCAACCCTTACATGTTTCAAAACAATTAGTTTCCTCATCAGGAGTCTATAACATACAAAAGTGAACTAATGTAAATGTCTATTACATTTTAGTTGTAGATCTAGCGGATGTATCCTATTGTGTTGGTACTCACGTAAATTGATTTATTCAATTTTTTCACATTGCACAGTGTCTGAAAGCAAATCAGTGCGTTGAAGAAACCATGGCCAGAAATATGCAAAGCTCACATAATTTTCAACATTTCTCACATTGTAAAATTTTAACTCTCCAAGATGTGTCACATTTCTGCATTTTAATTTTGTAATATTAACCAATCTCACCGGTCTTCGCCAATCGCTGATTGGATTAGGATCGTTTCGTTTCACGTTTGAACAATATTTTGGATGCTTTCTAATACAACACATACTTACGGATGAATATATTTATGTTAAAGTATATGACTCGATGTCTCCCAAGAAGTGTTTGTGGTGTCGGTATGTTTACCTTTAGCAGAGTGAAGGGTCGGCATTAAACGTTTCAACCCCACAGATAGCAATTTTTCTTAAGGAAACGGGGGCGCACCGAAGAAAAAAAATGTTGCAGAACAATTTTCAGAGCGCGGCACCCTATAAGGTACCCACTTTGCCGAATAATAGGCCCTTCACTATACGTAGTACCCTGCAAGACCGCTTGCGACTCCACCGTTCATATTGGCTTCATTCCCCAGATCCTGATTTCGCATCCATTGTATAGAGATCAGTGCTCCGTCCCCTTATTCCTATGTTCATGTCCGCAACACGTGGCGGCAATTGGTCGGCGCGACAAAGTTGCGTCGCCAGCCTCCTGTGAACCGGGTTAATCTGTATCCAACTTTATCCTGTACAACGTCAGTTTGTCTGGACCATTCTCAACCGTTCTGAGTTCTGACACAGACGAGGTATAGAATAGACACCGCATCTTATGGACCTTCGTGTCACACGTCTAGAAATACCGACGGAGCAGAAAACGAGGCAAGTTGGAGCGCCCTCTGCGTATGCGAACGGCAGAAGTCATAGGCCCGTATTCAAATACTGCGCTTAGGCCTCGGCTTGAGTCGGGATTACGTAAACCTGGCTCAGACGCGTAATCCGGGTTCAGAAACCTGGCTTGGATCAGATTCTCAAACCAGGATTACATTTGCGTGCCCCCACTCCGAATAAGCCCCGCCCACCGTGTTGTTACACGGGTACACAGGCTTCTCGCATAAAAGTGTAGAGGTCGGTCGGAGTGGGGGTCGAGAAATGTAAGCCTGGCCTGAGACGCCTTGGAAAGGCCTCTTGAGCCGGGATTACGGCCGTTTTACGCGCCAAATCTGTAAAAATATCACCAAACGTTTACACGACTGTTTAGCAGTTCAGCAGTGTTAAGGTTGGTTAAGGTAATGTTCACCCATGGACAATCAGCAAGAAGTAAATTGAGGAGAAGAATAGAGAACTGCAGTTTCGAAATAGACAGATTGTTCGCGATGATGAGCTCATTCAGGGTGTTCCAGTAGTACAAAGTGTAGAGGATTTGCAAATTTATGAAAGAAAACTTAAAACTTCTGCATTTTTACAAAAATCGGTAATTATTTTTTAATAACATCTTTCGTGTAAAACATACTACAAAAATGACCTTTCGATCAATAGTTACGTCGCAGTCTCAAAAATAGAATAGTAATTACAATACAGACTTATAAGTTAAGGTTATTTATTATTTATTATTACATTTATAGTAGAACTCGAAAATTGAGGATTAATCAAAATAATATATTCTATAACATAAATTGGCTTGAATTATTTACAATGTTAAACAGAATCATATGGAGAGTGTAATATTGAATAAATATTCTTGGAACTTTGAGGCAATATTCCGTGTCATATTCATGCAATATTCCCACAAGTTACGAAGAGGCGGACATAGTAATATCGCTGCAACATTCTTGCAATAATCCGGCGAAGTCACCTGCAAGGTTTCGCATTGTAAAGTAATATTTATACAACCTTCCAACAATATTCCTTGCTGTCTGGGTAGCCGAGATTCAGACAAGAAGAACGGTACATGAGCGAGTGAATAAATGCTGCTTTTCATTAGTTCTAATGCAAAATCTGTAAAAACAACCAAAAGCGTCCACACGACTGTTCAGTAGTGTTCAGGTAATGTTCAGCCATGGACAACCAGCAAGAAGTAAATATTGTGGAGGAGAATTTGAAACTTGCAGTTCCGAGACGGATTGTTCGCCATAATTGGTATAATTAATCAATCGGCAAGGCATCGATTTCAACGCACATCTTGTTAAAATTGGAATTGGGTGGCCGTGAAAACTATCTCGAATGTTCCGCCTTTTTGGTGGCATTACACCTCAGCGCTCCGTGCGGCCCATGGGTGATTTGGCCGATGGTGTTGATACAAGACTGTTACGCAGCATGCGGAATATTATATAAGTAAGTTCCTGTGGCTCATGTCTGACGATAATACAACACTCTTCTCTCATTCGTGGTCCTAAATCGGATAATTCCGAAGTTTCCCGCAAGCGAAGCAAGCCGCATGCAGTGTCAGCATATCGACTCTGAACACCATTCGTGTCGCAGGTATGTGCGTGTCGGTGTGCGATGCGCGAAGCTTAGGCCCAATCAAGGCCTTAGCATCGCACAGACGCGAGCACGTACACTGCAACACGCATGGTGTTTAGAGCTCGATATGCTGGCACTGGCCGCATGGCACGCCTTGGCCACGCCCATTATCCAATGATTGCCAGGATATCGAGCCATTATCCAATGATTGCCAGATTATTTCGCCAGAATTTGCATCTGGTCAGCTTCTGCTTTCGGCCACTGGAGGCGCTTGCAAGACCAACATTACCCGATTCTCGAAATTGTTAATTACGGCCAAAATACGATTTCGTAAACTCCGAAATCGATACAGCAGCTTGCGAAAACTATTCGTAAACGATTGAGACCATTACACACGACATACGTCGAAATTATTTCGCCACGTTCTACATCTGGACAGCTTCGCTCCCCGGCCACTGTGGCGCTGCGCGGTAGCAGACGATAATTACTAGACATTAAAATTGTTAATTACGGGCAAACTACGATTTCGCAAACTTTGAAATCGATTGCGCAAACTTGCGTAAACTATTCGTAAACGATTGAGACCAAAATAAGCGAAATCGGTGATAGTCGTCTGCTAACTATACACCCACCTAAAAATTGTTAATTACGGGCAAACTACGATTTCGTAAACTCTGAAATCGATTGCGTAAACTTGCGTAAACTATTCGTAAACGATTGAGACCAAAATAAGCGAAATCGGTGATAGTTGTCTGCTAACTATACGGCGGTGAACATATCAATCTAAATCAAGATAGGGCGATAGCGTTTGAACGGCTTTGTAAAAATGCTGAAAAGCAGAAGCATCGTTTCGATAAAACGCGCAGAACAAATATTGTATATAGACGGCGACACTGTTTTTGTAAAACCCGCCGATACAAGTAGGGCGAAAACAGACCGTAAGTTTGAGGGTCCATTTGTAATTTTGAAAACCCTGGCAAATGATCGTTATGAGATATTGGGCAAAAGTGGTAGGCCACAAATTGTGCCTAAGGACCGATTGCGTCCTTGGAAGGGCGAATGGATGGCTGATAACGATGCCACTGATAGTGAGCAAGAGAACACGGATGAGCCATGTTAGCGTTGTATGTTTATGTTTGCTTATGTTTGTATATGTTTGTCTATGTTTGTTATGTTTGCTTATATTTTATTAATACTATGTGAGATCTTTTGTAGCTGAGTTGTTTTGTTCCTCTTGCATGGAAAATAGAAAATAAATAAATAAAAAAAAAAAATTAAATGACTATAAAAAGTACGTTTTTGTCATTGCCTTTTTCTTTGTTCTCACATATAAAAACTTTCCTATCCATGAATGAGGCTGCATGATTGAAAACGTATGTTGGAAGATGGAAGTTGGTTGCGTTTGAGAGTAACGATAGCACGATGCAGGTTGCTGCGCGTGGCTGTAAACGTTACGATCTCTGGAAGACGCTGTGTGATGGAAGTGCGCGTGCACGGTCCATCTGCCGACACACTTGTGAGTGTTGTCTGGGTTTTTGGGTAAGGTGCTAGAAGGCACTGTCGCATATTGTTGTGTGACGTGGTTTAGCCTTGTGTTTGAGACCACGGAGCCGAAGTGACGCTTTGGGTCTGTTGGCAAGTTTGCAATGAGTGATTGCTGCGATGTAACACTATGTGGTGGCTGCTAGCTGTATTACATTGGAAAATACTGTTGTATTGAAAGCTGTTATGCCTGAGAGAATAAGAGTTTTGCTCAAAGGGTAATGATGCTTCTCGAGAACGCGAAGCAGGTCAGTTTGGCCGTGTTAGCGATGCATTTGATTTCGCCCATAACACGCGGTAATTCGACAGTGGCACACGACAGTGCGTTGCTGTGTCACCTGTTTTTGGAGGCGCCGAGAGTCGCGGATCATATGTTTACCTCGGCGGCCGGTGCATTGACCTGCGTCTCAGTAAGAGTAAGCATTGTAAACAAATGCGAGAGTGAATCTCGCCGAAGATCGGAGCAGGCTTTGCCTGTTGGAAAGAGGACGGAGCTTGACCCCTCTGCACTTCGCCCAGAATCGCTAAAACGAACACATCTCGTCGAGCTGTTTTGCGGGTTTCTAACATGCCTGTGCTTGCTGTGCTGCCTGTGCTTGCTGCCTGTGCTTGCTGTGTTGCCTGTGCTTGCTGCCTGTGCTTGCTGTGCTGCCTGTGCTTGCTGCCTGTGCTTGCTGTGCTGCCTGTGCTTGCTGCCTGTGCTTGCTGTGCTGCCTGTGCTAGCTGCCTGTGCTTGCTGTGCTGCCTGTGCTTGCTGCCTGTGCTGCCTGTGCTTGCTGTGCTGTCTGTGCTTGCTGCCTGTGCTTGCTGTGCTGCCTGTGCTTGCTGCCTGTGCTTGCTGCCTGTGCTGCCTGTGCTTGCTGTGCTGCCTGTGCTTGCTGCCTGTGCTTGCTGTGCTGTCTGTGCTTGCTGCCTGTGCTTGCTGTGCTGCCTGTGCTTGCTGCCTGTGCTGCCTGTGCTTGCTGCCTGTGCTTGCTGCCTGTGCTTGCTGTGCTGCCTGTGCTTGCTGCCTGTGCTTGCTGCCTGTGCTTGCTGTGCTGCCTGTGCTTGCTGCCTGTGCTTGCTGTGCTGCCTGTGCATGCTGTACTGCCTGTGCTTGCTGCCTGTGCTTGCTGTGCTGCCTGTGCTTGCTGCCAGTGCTTGCTGTGCTGCCTGTGCTTGCTGTGCTGCCTGTGCTTGCTGCCTGTGCTTGCTGCCTGTGCTTGCTGCCTGTGCTTGCTGCGCTGCCTGTGCTTGCTGTGCTGCCTGTGCTTGCTGCCTGTGCTTGCTGTGCTGCCTGTGCTTGCTGCCTGTGCTTGCTGTGCTGCCTGTGCTTGCTGTGCTGCCTGTGCTTGTTGCCTCTGCTTGCTGTGCTGCCTGTGCTTGCTGTGCTGCCTGTGCTTGCTGCCTGTGCTTGCTGTGCTGCCTGTTAGCGATGCATTTGATTTCGCCCTTAACACGCGGTAATTCGACAGTGGCACACGACAGTGCGTTGCTGTGTCACCTGTTTTTGGAGGCGCCGAGAGTCGCGGATCATATGTTTACCTCGGCGGCCGGTGCATTGACCTGCGTCTCAGTAAGAGTAAGCATTGTAAACAAATGCGAGAGTGAATCTCGCCGAAGATCGCAGCAGGCTTTGCCTGTTGGAAAGAGGACGGAGCTTGACCCCTCTGCACTTCCCCCAGAATCGCTAAAACGAACACATCTCGTCGAGCTATTTTGCGGGTTTCTAAGATGCCTGTGCTAGCTGCCTGTGCTTGCTGTGCTGCCTGTGCTTGCTGCCTGTGCTTGCTGCCTGTGCTTGCTGTGCTGCCTGTGCTTGCTGTGCTGCCTGTGCTTGGTGTGCTGCGTGTGCTTGCTGCCTGTGCTTGCTGTGCTGCCTGTGCTTGCTGCCTGTGCTGCCTGTGCTGTGCTGCCTGTGCTTGCTGTGCTGCCGGTGCTTGCTGCCTGTGCTTGCTGTGCTTGCTGTGCTGCCTGTGGTTGCTGTGCTGCCTGTGCTTGCTGCCTGTGCTTGCTGTGCTGCCTGTGATTGCTGTGCTGCCTGTGCTTGCTGCCTGTGCTTGCTGTGCTGCCTGTGCTTGTTGTGCTGCCTGTGCTTGCTGTGCTGCCTGTGCTTGCTGCCTGTGTTTGCTGTGCTGCCTGTGCTTGCTGTGCTGTCTGTGCTTGCTCCCTGTGCTTGCTGTGCTGCCTGTGCTTGCTGCCTGTGCTTGCTGCCTGTGCTGCCTGTGCTTGCTGTGCTACCTGTGCTTGCTGTGCTGCCTGTGCCTGCTGTGCTGCCTGCGCTTGCTGCCTGTGCTTGCTGTGCTGCCTGTGCTTGCTGCCAGTGCTTGCTGCCTGTGCTTGCTGCACTTGCTGTGCTGCCTGTGCTTACTGTGTTGCCTGTGCTTGCTGCCTGTGCTTGCTGTGCTGCCTGTGCTTGCTGCCTGCGCTTGCTGTACTTACTGTGCTGCCTGTGCTTGCTGCCTGTGCTTGCTGTGCTGCCTGAGCTTGCTGCCTGTGCTTGCTGCCTGTGCTTGCTGTGCTGCCTGTGCTTGCTGCCTGTGCTTGCTGTGCTGCCTGTGCTTGCTGCCTGTGCTTGCTGTGCTGCCTGTTAGCGATGCATTTGATTTCGCCCATAACACGCGGTAATTCGACAGTGGCACACGACAGTGCGTTGCTGTGTCACCTGTTTTTGGAGGCGCCGAGAGTCGCGGATCATATGTTTACCTCGGCGGCCGGTGCATTGACCTGCGTCTCAGTAAGAGTAAGCATTGTAAACAAATGCGAGAGTGAATCTCGCCGAAGATCGGAGCAGGCTTTGCCTGTTGGAAAGAGGACGGAGCTTGACCCCTCTGCACTTCCCCCAGAATCGCTAAAACGAACACATATCGTTGAGCTATTTTGCGGGTTTCTAACATGCCTGTGCTTGCTGTGCTGCCTGTGCTTGCTGCGCTGCCTGTGCTTGCTGCCTGTGCTTGCTGTACTGCCTGTGCTTGCTGTGCTGCCTGTGCTTGCTGCCTGTGCTTGCTGTTGTTACGTCCGGGCGAAGCTTATCACGACTTTGATGTTTGTCAAGACGGTCGATGAGTATCCGCGAGCGGCCTGCCGTGCGACCGGTCGTAACGCTTGAATATTTTTGTTAATTTAATTACAATAAATCAACGGCAATCTAACTGAAGATCATTATTGCGGAATTCTAATCCCTTCCTGGAAGAGGAGGGATTTTCTAGTTTATTCGGTACAAGCTAAACGGGGAAGTTAATTTAAAATCTAATGTCGCGTTTAGTTGTATGCAGGACTAATAGGATTCGTGTGTCTTCTCAAGACCCGTACAGGTCCCCAATTGTTCTCGCGAGGTTATGTTTTCGGCCGGTGTACAATGCTATGGTATATGAGGTGTGACGTCACAACACAGATCAAATCAAATAAAGAATAATATAAAGTGAAAACAATATAGTTATATTCTATTGGAAAATAGTAGTATAAGAAAAGTAGAATAGATAAAGAAAAGTCGAACAGATGCGTTCGGATTCGATAAACAATGAAAGAATTACTGCGTAGATATTATCGCAGTATTGAGAAAAGTTCATGAGTAGTGCGCGACAATGATGCGCCTTAATATGAGCGGTCTTACAATATTACGGATGCGCTCTTGGTAATTCACGGTTATGCCTTTACAATCGACAAGTTAACAAGGAATCTTGCACGGTCAAATGACCGCCCCCGTGGGATCCCGCCGTGGCCTGAGCTCGGGCATGATCATATAATAAAATGGAATAACATTTCGTCGTGAATCGCGACTGGAGGTTCCTACCGTGTCGCTGGTCTTCGGTTACGCTCGGATATTCTCGCTTTGTCTCTCGCACTCGCTCTCTCTCTCTCTCTCTCTCTCTCTCTCTCTCTCTCTCTCTATCTCACTCCCTCTCCTCTGCGGTAGGTCGGTTGGAATTTCTCAAAGGATGTTTGGTGGAATCGATGATAATACCTTCGAATCGAATGCTAATTTTAGTAATTTGAGCTTCCTCGATTTGCCTATGCTCTGAATGATTGAGCCGGGAACTAGTCCGTTACAAGGTTCGGCAAGTCAGGAAGATAGTGCTTCTATTCAGATATCTCGATAATTAATTCCGACTTTAATCGCCACACGAGCGAGGAACAACCTTTCGCGCTCTGTTCAAGTTAAATAATAAAGAAAAGAGTAATGTAAATGAAATCAAAAAGGAAACTTAAGCTACCGTGTCCGACGCAATTTGTCGGCCACGTGTAAAACGTAACGCGCACACCTTCGCACTTCCGCTAAATTAAAGAAAAACTGAGTCTGTGTCTCACTTAAACTGAATTTATAAACTAAGGCTTTTACGAGGATAATTGAGTTCGTTTAGTAACACACTGCAAGAAGAATATGCACTTTTAGACTCAGAAATTAATGATATCTAGGATACCCTCGGACAATCGACCACGTACCTCACGACTTTACAGCCAACTGCCCAGAGAAATCCGTCGCGAGACGGCTCCTGGGCTCGCTCTAGGCCAGTTTTTCATACCCTAACCATGGAAACGGTCGATCAGCGGTCGATTCAGTGTACAAATATTGTGTTACCATGCTCGCTCGATGTTCAGCGAGAGACTTTCGTTTGCTCATTTATCCTCCTTTAATTATTCAGTTTTATTGCGAATAAAATATGATTGCCTTGACTCAGCTATTCAAAACTTTAGTAGTGCACGCTCCTGACTTATATGCTTGAACAGAATCAGGTTGATATCTGGGCAATGCCTTATTGCCACGAAAATAATAATTTACTTTTGAGAGAGAGAGAAACTAAAAATTAACACGCGGAACCTCATCGCGAATTCCTTAACCTACACACACATACGTCCATACCGCACACACACACTCATACTGTATTCACGCATTCATACCCGCTCGCACGCTTATAACTACTTACATCTACTTATATATATACGATGGGACGAATATGATTCCACGGTGAGGGAATTCCACTACATATTAACAACTCGACAGCACCACATATACGATGAGGCTAAACCGTGATACAAGTAATTCGTATACGCGGCCTGGAGGAAAAATAGAATAATCATGATTTTACAACTAATACTCTAACAGCGCACCGGATGCGATGAGCCTAAGCCGTTATGAGTAATTCGTCATCCGGCGGCCGGAGTGAAGGGAAGGAAAGAGAGTTTAATTTGAAAGATAATAAAAGAGAAAGAAAAATCAAAAAGTTACGCTGGGACGTAACATCCTCCCCCCCTTGGAATCATCATCGTCCCCGATGATGTGTCGCACGCAAGTCTCACACGTAGGGGCTGACGGACCGGCGCATGTATATAATGTGGACATGAAGCATTCGCCTGTCTCGACGATGAGGCACGGCGCTGGTACCCCCCACCATAAGACGGAACTGTACGCCACGAGGGTCCCCACGCATCACTTCCACGACGCACTCAATTAGGGGTCGCCCCACTCCCAGGCACCCCTCCACGTCCACGTATTCAATGGTTGCGCAGCAACGCACCAACCCGCAAATATCCTCATCGGAGATCCCCTCATTATCACGGCACCTCAGTTCCTTAAGCGACCGTAGGCGCATAAGAAATTGCGCCCCTACGCTGGGATGTACGTAGCTCATTTCGAGGGTGCGGAGGCGAGGAAGTTCACCCAGACCGTCGAGTCCGAATTGCCCTCGAACATTGGTGCATCCCATTATATCTAGCTTCTCCAGGTGGTGCATGTGTTCTCCCACCTTCTCTATAAACGTGATGTCTACCCATCCGCAGCCCTCGACACACAGCTCCGTAACCCTGGTGAATCGGGGCGGCAACCATAATGCCGCCGTGACTGAGCCGTACCCCAGCTCGAAGAAGTTGGCGATGTCCCCCAATTCCCCCGCCTCGTCGAGTTCTTCCTCCAGTACCTCGTCCCTCTGGTCGCAATACTTCAGGACCAAGCGCCTCATCGTCACCCCCACGGCGCTGTTGTGCCCCAGAGCTGAAAGGACTTCCTCGGCGAAGTTCACGGGCCGGTCTATGATCAGCTCCACTAGTGCGAGATTCTTCTCTAGTAACCCAGCCAGGTTGAGTGGTCCGATAGTGGCACGCCTCAGTTCTAAACGCTGGACACACGAACTCAAAACGCGGAACGAACTCCCCGTCATCGCGGTTTCAAGCGCGCCAAATTGGGTCAGTTTCCTAGCAGCGAATACCCACTTCAACTCGGTATCCACCGGTCCCCCACACTCCCCTACGGTGAGACTTTTTAGGCGCTTGCTCTGGTCAGCCACTGCACGCAGGCCGGACGGAAGAATACGGAACCCGGAAACGTTTAGTTCTTCCAAACCCTCCGCCCATGTCGCTATCACGGTCAGTATTTGAGGTCGCAGTGCCCTGCATGCGCAAGAGTTCTCCAGGCGCACCGCTCGGAGCCCCCGCGCGCAGCGGCGCACCAACCAGTTGAGCGAATCATTGGTTAGTGCCGGTTCGCTCCTGTATTGCGGCCACCTCCAGTCATCCGAAGTTATTTCTGTCGTACGGCTTAGCGCCCGCCGTACCCCATTCTGCCAACTTCGGCTCACCTGCTCCATACGTGCCAGGTCTCTGTAGGACACGAAGGGCACCAGTTGCGCTGTTACGTCCCAGCGTAACTTTTAACTTATTAGCCTAGTATTTTTCTTGTTCTTGCTACTCCGATCTCCGGTTGCGCCTATACTTGTATATTACGGCCTGTGCCTATCGCAGCCGGCGTACCGTTAGAGTATTAGAGTTAAAATCATGTCATTTTCCTTCTACTCCGGGCTTCGTATGCGCCTATACTTGTATATTACGGCCTATGCCTAGCGCATGCGTGGTACCGTCGAGCGGTAACTTCAAGTAGAATATTCCTCGCCTTGGAATCACCGTCGTCCCCACCCAATACACCGACTTATGACAATATATATATAGTATAAGGAACGAATGCGTGTACGCGGTATGCAAGTGTGAGTGTATAGACTTAAGGTTAGCGACGAGTTTCCGCTTAAGAATATTGTTTATCCTTTTCTCTTTCTTTTTATTTATTAATTGCGCCACTGTTAGGCATCGCTGCAGGACAAGACTATTTTTCGTTATCATCAATTCCACCGAAGCGTGCGCTTAAGAGTTACTAAATTCCTACGTGCCGAGATCGACTTGCACTCATAATAAAATCTGTTAATCAGAGAGAGAAACTAACGAACAAAACCAGCGTCTCGTTTTACATAGCCAGCCGAATGTTTGTATATACCGTCGACCGCTATGTACCCGATTCTGTGAGAGGGGCCTAAAAACTATCTCTGAGCCGGCCTAGGAATCATCTCGAGACGCGACCGTCGTCGCAGTTGGCTGTATAGTCGCGAGGTGCGTAGTCCTCTGTCCGAGGAATATCTTAGTTTATTCTTTGTGAGCTAATCTGTGCAAATTCTTGCAGTTTAATCAGAGACTCATTACTCCTCGTTAAATCGTAGTGTTAAAATCTAGCTATTAAAAAAGAGCAAGGACTCATATTTCTTTTGGTTTTCTTTTTGGTTTCGAATTTTAATCTAGAGTGCGAATAGTGCGATCCGCGTTATTTCCAGCACGTGGTCGGCGAATCGCGCCGAGCCCGTTAGCATATAAGTTTCATTTATAAAGAACATTATATTATTAGTATTATAAGTAACACTTCCACATAAGTCTTCTCTCGGTGAGTAATTGGTATTGTATTTAGACTGATTTAAACATCTAGACCGGTCTGAGGAGTCTCTTCGCGAGTAACATCTACAGCTCCGATAACACGAGAGCTTAGGCCATCTCAAGCCTGATCGTATATTAATACCATTTTACGATTCGAAGGTACTCATCGTAATAAACCATACGAATTTCCACCGACATACCACCGAACTAAGAGCGAGAGTAACACAGCGAGCGACATACCATCGAGCGAGCGTGAGCGTGAGAGAGAGAGGGAGAGAGAGAATATCAAAGATTGTCTGAGCGTTTCCAGCAGCACGGTAAGAATATTCCAATTACCAGCTAGATCATGATTTCTGGCCCGACTCTTGCCCCCAGTACATGTATTACGGGAAACCTAGGGCAATAGTTGTAGAGGCGATCTCGTCGCCGTGTGCTCTGAGCGCTGGGTGATCGGAACTGTTTAATTCTACAAGGAATCTCTGTATCATTCATATAACGAATATCACGCGCAATACGAGCTGCTTCGTTCAACCCACGATTATACCGCGCGTTGCATACCGGCGAATTGTACTACCGAACATTGCGTAATAGTTAGTCTTTCCGTTCCTTATTATATCAATACTCCGATACAAACAAAACCTCGTAACCATTGTTAAAACGTGGAATTGGCGTTAGAAGCGGGATACACTTTCTTTCTGTATATATATATATCTCTTACAGTTATATTACTTCTTTATACCCACTTCTAACCGCGGAACTGGTGTCAGAAATCTGCTTTTTCAACTCAAGTCGTCTTTGTATCTGCACCTGAATAATCATCACAGAATATACACTATTGTTTTTCCACACTATATCTGCTTTATCCTTTTTTTATTTTCTTTGCATGCGCTATAATTAACATTATCTGTACTGGAATGTAACACGCAATAACTCAGCAACCTGTACGGGTTGATAAGAGAGAGAATCCTATAAGTCCTGCAGATCGAGTAGATTGATTTCGTTCTTTCGCGTCATCATTTTATTCGGTCATTGATAGAATCATCTTTTTGATTTATATCCTTTAGGTTAAGTATTCACGCGTTACTCCCGGGCGACAACGGTCGACCGCTCGAACACACACACGGTTCCATCCTAGACAAATCCTTTAAACCGACCTATCGCGACGCCCGGACGTAACACGCTACTACTTCCTCGGGCAACGCCGGGCCATACTCCTCCGGGTACCCCAAACCGTCAAACGGTAGCATCGCTCCATCGTCCACAACGACCGAGGTGGACGGCCCTCGATGGTGCCAGGCATCGGCCATCTGCACCCCCAGGACCCGGTTACGCAGCGTGATTGGGGTGTGTCGAGTCGCCTCCATAGCCGCTCGTGCCTCATCGGTCGTCGTGAAGGTGACGAATCCTGTGGCCCCAGTGTGTCCCCGCCGTACTACCGCGTGAATGGCCCCCATAGGCCTGAACGCCCCGAGCAGCTGCTCCGTTCTGGTGTTTCTGGCCAGTCGGGCGACGAACAGCCGGTTGGTTTCTATATTCTCCGGCTTCATGTCGGGTCTTAATAAGAGGTTACATGATTATATTTATATTACACATACAAGTATTATCTCATGCCGTCGCCATTCCACGGGGAGATCGGCATTCGCAGGAAGCTGGCTGTAAAGATTATTATCGGTAAAGACGCCCGAGGCGAATGTGTGAGCTTGTTCTTCACTCAGAGGGAGAGAGCCTTAGTTCATAGGCAAGACTTTATCCGCGTGCTTAAGGAGACGTTTACCCTCCTCCGTCTCCAGCAACACGGTATTTCCCTCCAGCCTTTTTACGACGCGGTAGGGACCCCGATATCGACTGCCAAATTTGCCCTTCTTGGGCTCGATAAGGACCCGCACCTTGTCGCCTTCTTTCGCCTCAAGCGGCCGCGCGCGCGCGTCGTAGTGCACTTTGGATTTCTGCTTCGCTTTCAATAGATTTTCCAATGCCGCGACCTGCATTTCCGAAAGGTGGGGGATAAGCTCCCGTAGATACGCGGAGTACGTATCACTCCTCTGGTCCACGCAGATCGAGCTTGTATATCGCGCGATTCTACCATACACGAGCTCGTACGGTGTAAAATTCGTAGCTTCGTGTACCGAGGTGTTATATGAGAACATTGCAAACGGTACCAGCCTATCCCAGTCGTCATATTCATCTAAGTAATGCTTTATGTATTCTGTAAGCACGATGTGGCTGCGTTCTAACGCACCATTAGACAGAGGACGGTATCCTGACGTCGTCACATGATCGATATCAAAAAGTCGCGCGATTTCCCTAATTACTCTATTTATAAAGCTAGCGCCTCTATCTGTTAATATCGTTCGCGGCGCTCCGAATTGCAAGATAAGATTCGTGACCATCGCATGGGCTATTGTTTCCGCTTTTATATCCGGCACGGGCACTGCAATGCAATATTTAGTGAGGTTATCCTGCATTGTCAATATGTGTTTGTTCCCTTCCGGCGTTGTGGGAAGCGGCCCGACAGTGTCTAAGGATATTTTAACAAAAGGTTCAATTGGCGTATCCGTTATGATCATTGGCTCGCGCGTTCTCGCGCGGACTAACTTCTTCTCCAAACACCCCGTACAAGTTCGAATAAAATTTTGAATCTCGTTTTTCATACCCGGCCAATAATATCGTTCGCGAATACGATGATAAGTCTTTGTCACACCTTTGTGACCACCCATACACCCTGCGTACAATTCGGATATTATTTTCGGCCGCAACGCCTCAGCTGGTATCGAGACGCTCCCGGTGAACAGGGTAATAGTTATTCCGGAGTCTTCAAATATCTCGTTTAATAAGTCCGGGTAGATCCCGCACGACAGTTTTTCCGTTATATCTCCTTTCAGTGATAGCCCGCATGATGTTTGTCCGTAGCTGGTTAAAACGTCCCGTAATCTTGTCAATCCGTCCCTGAATTCAGCAACGGTGGGGGTATCGTAAAATCTCTTTGCTACTACTATGCTGTAAATAAAATGTTTCTTGTAGCGCGTGACCAAAACTTTTCCTTCTGTTGGATTAACGGACTTCATGTCCTCGATGTTAATTGCGCGTAGTTCCGTTAACAAGCGCGATACTGTATTGTCGAATTCGCAATCAGCTGTTATGAAATGGGCTATGTTCCCCCGTCGCGCTGTTAGATTTTCGCGCGAATATCGTACAGGCTTTACTCCGTTCCTTATGTTATCTCGTGGTAGGCTCTGTGGACGAGGCTGATCAAGCTCGCAAGGCACACTCTCGCTCACAGGAATCCCGACGATAGTTGTGTTCGATGATCGGTCGGCGTATAGTCGTCGTGACGGTACGTCTTTCGGTAATGTTACTTTCGTCGGAGGAATCGGTGTCGAAAGTGCCAATGGTCGCGTCGCGGGAATAGGCGTCGGTATAAACGATCGTCGTATCGGTTTCGAAATTATAGTATCGTTAATTTTCCCCGGCGCTTCCTCGGTTTCTGCGATAGGTGTTAAAGGTCCTATAGAGGGACGCGCGATAGTCCCGGCACGGGCAGGACGGGTGGGAAACTCCATTGTGTCTAACGCGTTTCCCGACCTGTCCGGCACTAAGATTTCCCCCACTTCCTCTACCGGTTCTCGTTCATGTAAGTCGTCAAAGAGTGTTGAATTTTGTTTATTCGCGCTGCTGTCGTCATGCGGCAGTTCGTCCGCGCTTTCGTCGTCAGTCCGTTGGTCATGTCTGAATAGAGCGTCGTGAAAACGTACGATCGAGTCGGACAAATCCTCGAGCGTAATCGGTCCCTCCGACTCCTCACTAGAGGATTCGCCCTCATCGGTCGCGTAGTGGTGCCGGGTGGGAACCTCCATGGTGGGTAGTGCGCTTCCCGGCGCCTCCACCTCTTCGCTCGCGCTATTAGATTCTGTCTCTGGTATTTTGTCTGTCTCCGGCGGCGGTCGACTCGGTTGTCTCGGTTTTATACTAGGCAACACGCTTCTCCGTTCAACGAATATTGGCGTATCGGAAGCGTCTGATGACGGGTCGTCGCTGTCTACTGTCGCCTCTGTTTGTGTCGACGGTACAACCGGAGCGCGATTACGCGTTCTTGATGCTACCGCGCTTGTATCTAAAGCATTCGGCAACCTAGGATTTACTCGAACTCTACCCGTTCTTTCCTCTGGTGGAGAAGAATCGCTTGTTGACACGCGTGGGTTATCCGAGCCTGATGCCGCGGTCCCTTGTCTCAACGGTAACACCTTCATTTCTGAACGCTCCTTACTTTCCTCGTCGGAATTTAGTATACTTGATTTGACTGGATTACGCGACAACGCGTCGGCGTTAGTGTTGAGCTTTCCCGGTTTGTGCACGAACTCATATTCATAGTCCCTCAGTTTCAGTCTCCAACGAACAAGTCGTTGTCCCGGATCTTTTACAGAATCTATCCATTTTAATGGTTCGTGATCACTAAAGAGCGTGAACTTTCTACCGTATAAGTATGGTCTGAAATGCAGTACCGCGTAAAGAACAGCTAAGCACTCCTTTTCAGTGGTAGTATAATTCTGTTCTGGTTTTGTTAAGTTTCGCGACAAGTACGCAACGGGCAGATCGTTGCCGTTGGTATTCTGACTGAGTACTGCGCCTATCGCAACGTCTGAGGCGTCAGTCGTTAAAGTAAAGGGCTCATTAAAATTAGAAAACTATAAAATAGGAGACTTGCACAATGCTCCGCGTAATATCTTAAAACTCTTAGTATGTTCCGCGTTCCAATCAAACCGCGTTTTTCTTTAATAGTTCAGTCAACGGTTTCGCGATCGCGGCGAAGTTCTCAATAAAGCGACGATAGTAGCCTACCAAACCGAGGAACTCCCGAACATTGCGCTGTGTCTGTGGATAAGGAAAATTCTTCACAGCGCTATTTTACCTGGGTCTGGGCGTACCCCGTTTCGACCTATTACATGTCCTAGGTAAGCTACTTCCGTACGCAGAAAGTCGCACTTATCCGGTTGCAGCGTAAGTTTCGCGTCGCGTAGTCTATTGAATAACCGTTGTACTTTTCTCCTATGTTCTTCCAGAGATTTGGCGTATACGACTATGTCGTCCAAATAAACGAAAACTTCCACTCCCTGCAATCCACGTAACACCTGATCCATTAATCGTTGGAAGGTCGCCGGCGCGTTCTTAAGCCCTTCCGGCATTCGTACATATTCGTAATGACCGTTCGGTGTCGTGAATGCAGTTTTCGCGCGATCTTTCGGTTCCATTCCGATCTGCTGAAACCCGCTTGCCAAATCAAATACTGAGAAATAACGCGCCTCGCCTAGGTGATCCATGATATCTGTGATATTGGGCAATGGATACGCGTCCCCGATCGTCTTCTCATTTAATTTCCTAAAATCTATCACCATACGCCAGCGTTTATTCCCGTGGGAATCTGGTTTTTTCGGTACAATCCAGAGTGGCGAGTTGTATGGTGAGCTTGATGGTGTTATAATATTATCCGTTAGTTTCAAGGAGATTTGCCGCGCGATCTCGTCTTTATGTATCGGTGGAAATCTGTATTGACGTGTATTAATCGGTAAGTCGTCTGTTGTCGGTATTGTGTGAGTGATGCACGGTGTCGATTGTAGTCTGTCACCCGGTAGATGGAAAGCTTTAGGGTATTCCTCTATTAAGTCGATTACATGCTCGCGTTCTTCGGCGTTAAGGTGTTCGAGCCGCAAGCGAGAGAGCACCTCACTCACCCGATCAGTCGTCACCGGCTTTTCCGCGCGTTCGGAGTCTGTATCGAAATATTCCTGTTCTTCGGGAAAATTATGGTACTGGAACGGCACTATGTTTTGTGGCGGAATCTCAATTTCCACGCGCTTGTCTAAGGTGTTAATCGCCAGCACGTGGCACGCGCCCTGACTGACTGAGACGGCTGCTTCACCGATATAGATACCGTCTGCAATGCTCATTCGCGGCAAATAGCCCTCCGTTAAATCTCTCCCTTCATCCACGTCGATCCTAAGTACTTGTCGCGCGCGCGGCTGCAGGTGGTATACTCGCGTCGCTGGTGAGCTGCGTCGCGCGCTGTTCGGTTCGGATTCTCCGACGAATCGCATCGGTCTTATCGGATCGCTTTGTGTTACTAAAGTGTTGTGTGCAAATGAAATCTCTGCACGTTCTTATCGCAGGTATTCTTTACCGAGAATTCCGTCGCTTCGTATTGGAAAGTTAGATCGTACTACGTGGAATTTTACTACTTGCCCGAGGAAGGTTAAAGTGGTCGTGCCTAGAGTTTCGGTTTGCTCCATAGTAATCCCTGTTATGATTACTGATTCGTCTAGCGCGACAGACACGTCTTCCCCGAGAGCTTTTAACTTTATTATATTTACATCTGCTCCAGTATCAATTAAAAAGTAGGCAAATTCCCGTCGCAATTCTACCGCGTGCATTTTAACTTGTGGTGAATCGCGGTTCGACTCGAAGCGTATCACTGCCGGTTTTCCTCCAGAAACCTCACGGTTGCTCGACGCTCCGTGCTGTGCGGGCTCGGCGGCGCGTCCGACCGTCGAGCTCCTCGAGAGTTTAAATCTGGTTCCCTAGTCAATTCAGGTGACGCTTGTTCACGTCTTGGCGGTGGTTGCCATCGCGGTGGCGATCGCGGAGGTGGCGGAGAGTCATTTCGTCGCATTGGTTCGTAATCGCGGTTATTTCCCGGGCGGTTAGTTCCATAGCGATACTGGCGTTCTGGCGACATGGCGCGGGGCGGTGTCAAGCGTTGCGCGCCACATTGGCAAGTGCACGGCGCAGCGTACGGTGTCGGCGGGTACAGTGCGTTCGGCGGCGGATAGTAACCCGTCGGTGGCAAACCCGAATGATGCGAACTCAAAGGCGGCGATTTTAATATACTAGCAGACGCTCCCAGATGTTCGTGAGACGGTCCCGCTGCCCGCTGGTCGTAAGGGCTAAGCGGTCGGGGTGAAGGAGTACGCGACGGCACTTCCTCCTCTCTGCGCGATACGAGCAGTCTCGCCGACTCCAAACCCGTGTTTCTGGATGCCTTCATTCGGTGCTCTATTTGTGCCGCAATTCCTACGGCTGCATCTAGATCTTTCGGCGCACGCGCTTCTACTTCTCGCATCATTTCGTCCGGTAATCCCCGCACGAACCCCTCGAGGGCGCTTTCCCTAACCGGGATCATCATCACGTCTATTCCGATCGAGTGCGTTTCCTGGAGTGCCACCTTAGCACCTGAGACGAGTGCCGATAATCTATCATAGAACCCGTATACCCCCTCATCGCGTCGCATTCGGATCGTAACAATATCCTTTAAATATTGCGCGAAAGTTCTGTGGCCCCCAAAACGCGTCTTTAGATGTTTAATTAGCGAGTCGACGGTGGAAAAATCTTTTTCATAAGTGCTTACTCCCGCTCGACCCTCAAGTTTGTTTATCACTCCGCGCACGAACGCGTCCTCCCAAGCCGGCGGTACGAGAGCCGCGCCTCCGCGTACTCTCCTAACGAATTCGCTCAATGGTATATTTGATCCGTCATAACTGGGTATCCCGACTAACCCCTGCTGGAGGGCATATATCTCCGCCATCATAGAGGTCGATGCATCGGGATCTGCGCCCGATCTACGCGTGGTGTTGTTCGCGGTCGATTCGTTTGGCTGACTCATTTTTGGCTAGTCGATACCGGGGCGCCTATAACTAGTTATGTACAGCGCTCCTGTGTTGTATCGACCGTAAAGGACAAGGCTAATCTAAGCGTTTATCGAATTCAAAACAACATGCACATAACCTAAAAATAAAATTATTACTCTGTCTTGATTCGTCACACCGTTAATCAGAAATATAACCTCAAAGGTGGAAAAGAAATTAAAGCAAATAAAAGGAAATATCCAATGAAAATTATAATTAATTATATATATATATATAAAGAAAGAGGAAATAATGAATAGCAATTGGTGAAAACACGATCAAACCTCACTCCTTGAATTAATTCAATTTAGAAGCGGATATAATAATAATAGAAATATGAAGTATAATAATATATATATATGAAATAAAAAGAATAATGAAAAACCTAATTGGTGGAAGACACAAAGTATCCCACTTCTGACACCAATTCAGCTGTTACGTCCGGGCGAGGCTTATCACGACTTTGATGTTTGTCAAGACGGTCGATGAGTATCCGCGAGCGGCCTGCCGTGCGACCGGTCGTAACGCTTGAATATTTTTGTTAATTTAATTACAATAAATCAACGGCAATCTAACTGAAGATCATTATTGCGGAATTCTAATCCCTTCCTGGAAGAGGAGGGATTTTCTAGTTTATTCGGTACAAGCTAAACGGGGAAGTTAATTTAAAATCTAATGTCGCGTTTAGTTGTATGCAGGACTAATAGGATTCGTGTGTCTTCTCAAGACCCGTACAGGTCCCCAATTGTTCTCGCGAGGTTATGTTTTCGGCCGGTGTACAATGCTATGGTATATGAGGTGTGACGTCACAACACAGATCAAATCAAATAAAGAATAATATAAAGTGAAAACAATATAGTTATATTCTATTGGAAAATAGTAGTATAAGAAAAGTAGAATAGATAAAGAAAAGTCGAACAGATGCGTTCGGATTCGATAAACAATGAAAGAATTACTGCGTAGATATTATCGCAGTATTGAGAAAAGTTCATGAGTAGTGCGCGACAATGATGCGCCTTAATATGAGCGGTCTTACAATATTACGGATGCGCTCTTGGTAATTCACGGTTATGCCTTTACAATCGACAAGTTAACAAGGAATCTTGCACGGTCAAATGACCGCCCCCGTGGGATCCCGCCGTGGCCTGAGCTCGGGCATGATAATATAATAAAATGGAATAACATTTCGTCGTGAATCGCGACTGGAGGTTCCTACCGTGTCGCTGGTCTTCGGTTACGCTCGGATATTCTCGCTTTGTCTCTCGCACTCGCTCTCTCTCTCTCTCTCTATCTCACTCCCTCTCCTCTGCGGTAGGTCGGTTGGAATTTCTCAAAGGATGTTTGGTGGAATCGATGATAATACCTTCGAATCGAATGATAATTTTAGTAATTTGAGCTTCCTCGATTTGCCTATGCTCTGAATGATTGAGCCGGGAACTAGTCCGTTACAAGGTTCGGCAAGTCAGGAAGATAGTGCTTCTATTCAGATATCTCGATAATTAATTCCGACTTTAATCGCCACACGAGCGAGGAACAACCTTTCGCGCTCTGTTCAAGTTAAATAATAAAGAAAAGAGTAATGTAAATGAAATCAAAAAGGAAACTTAAGCTAACGTGTCCGACGCAATTTGTCGGCCACGTGTAAAACGTAACGCGCACACCTTCGCACTTCCGCTAAATTAAAGAAAAACTGAGTCTGTGTCTCACTTAAACTGAATTTATAAACTAAGGCTTTTACGAGGATAATTGAGTTCGTTTAGTAACACACTGCAAGAAGAATATGCACTTTTAGACTCAGAAATTAATGATATCTAGGATACCCTCGGACAATCGACCACGTACCTCACGACTTTACAGCCAACTGCCCAGAGAAATCCGTCGCGAGACGGCTCCTGGGCTCGCTCTAGGCCAGTTTTTCATACCCTAACCATGGAAACGGTCGATCAGCGGTCGATTCAGTGTACAAATATTGTGTTACCATGCTCGCTCGATGTTCAGCGAGAGACTTTCGTTTGCTCATTTATCCTCCTTTAATTATTCAGTTTTATTGCGAATAAAATATGATTGCCTTGACTCAGCTATTCAAAACTTTAGTAGTGCACGCTCCTGACTTATATGCTTGAACAGAATCAGGTTGATATCTGGGCAATGCCTTATTGCCACGAAAATAATAATTTACTTTTGAGAGAGAGAGAAACTAAAAATTAACACGCGGAACCTCATCGCGAATTCCTTAACCTACACACACATACGTCCATACCGCACACACACACTCATACTGTATTCACGCATTCATACCCGCTCGCACGCTTATATCTAATTACATCTACTTATATATATACGATGGGACGAATATGATTCCACGGTGAGGGAATTCCACTACATATTAACAACTCGACAGCACCACATATACGATGAGGCTAAACCGTGATACAAGTAATTCGTATACGCGGCCTGGAGGAAAAATAGAATAATCATGATTTTACAACTAATACTCTAACAGCGCACCGGATGCGATGAGCCTAAGCCGTTATGAGTAATTCGTCATCCGGCGGCCGGAGTGAAGGGAAGGAAAGAGAGTTTAATTTGAAAGATAATAAAAGAGAAAGAAAAATCAAAAAGTTACGCTGGGACGTAACACTGTGCTGCCTGTGCTTGCTGCCTGTGCTTGCTGCGCTGCCTGTGCTTGCTGCCTGTGCTTGCTGCCTGTGCTTGCTGTGCTGCCTGTGCTTGCTGCCTGTGCTTGCTGTGCTGCCTGTGCTTGCTGCCTGTGCTTGCTGTACTTGCTGTGCTGCCTGTGCTTGCTGCCTGTGCTTGCTGTGCTGCCTGTGCTGCCTGTGCTTGCTGCCTGTGCTTGCTGTGCTGCCTGTGCTTGCTGCCTGTGCATGCTCTGCTGCCTGTGCTTGCTGCCTGTGCTTGCTGTGCTGCCTGTGCTTGCTGCCTGTGCTTGCTGTGCTGCCTGTGCTCGGTGCCTGTGCTTGCTGCCTGTGCTTGCTGTGCTGCCTGTGCTTGCTGCCTGTGCTTGCTGTGCTGCCTGTGCTTGCTGCCTGTGCTTGCTGTGCTGCCTGTGCTTGCTGCCTGTGCTCGCTGTGCTGCCTGTGCTTGCTGTGCTGCCTGTGCTTTCTGTGCTGCCTGTGCTTGCTGCCTGTGCTTGCTGCCTGTGCTGCCTGTGCTTGCTGTGCTACCTGTGCTTGCTGTGCTTGCTGCGCTGCCTGTGCTTGCTGCCTGTGCTGCCTGTGCTTGCTGTGCTGCCTGTGCTGCCTGTGCTTGCTGCCTGTGCTGCCTGTGCTGCCTGTGCTTGCTGCCTGTGCTTGCTGTGCTGCCTGTGCTTGCTGCCTGTGCTTGCTGTGCTGCCTGTGCTTGCTGTGCTGCCTGTGCTTGCTGCCTGTGCTTTCTGTGCTTGCTGTGCTGCCTGTGCCTGATTTGCTGCCTGCGCTTGCTGCCTGTGCTTGCTGTGCTGCCTGTGCTTGCTGCCTGTGCTTGCTGTGCTGCCTGTGCTGTGCTGCCTGTGCTGGCTGTGCTGCCTGTGCTTGCTGTGCTGCCTGTTAGCGATGCATTTGAATTCGCCCATAACACGCGGTAATTCGACAGTGGCACACGACAGTGCGTTGCTGTGTCACCTATTTTTGGAGGCGCCGAGAGTCGCGGATCATATGTTTACCTCGGCGGCCGGTGCATTGACCTGCGTCTCAGTAAGAGTAAGCATTGTAAACAAATGCGAGAGTTAATCTCGCCGAAGATCGGAGCAGGCTTTGGCTGTTGGAAAGAGGACGGAGCTTGACCCCTCTGCACTTCCCCCAGAATCGCTAAAACGAACACATCTCGTCGAGCTATTTTGCGGGTTTCTAACATGCCTGTGCTTGCTGCCTGTGCTTACTGCCTGTGCTTGCTGTGCTGCCTGTGCTTGCTGTGCTGCCTGTGCTTGCTGCCTGTGCTTGCTGTGCTGCCTGTGCTTGCTGCCTGTGCTTGCTGCCTGTGCTTGCTGTGCTGCCTGTGCTTGCTGCCTGTGCTTACTGTGCTGCCTGTGCTTGCTGCCTGTGCTTGCTCTGCTGCCTGTGCTTGCTGCCTGTGCTTGCTGTGCTGCCTGTGCTTGCTATGCTCCCTGTGCAAGCTGCCTGTGCTTGCTGTGCTGCCTGTGCTTGCTGTGCTGCCTGTGCTTGCTGCCTGTGCTTACTGTGCTGCCTGTGCTTGCTGCCTGTGCATGCTCTGCTGCCTGTGCTTGCTGCCTGTGCTTGCTGTGCTGCCTGTGCTTGCTGCCTGTGCTTGCTGTGCTGCCTGTGCTTGCTATGCTGCCTGATCAAGCTGCCTGTGCTTGCTGTGCTGCCTGTGCTTGCTGCCTGTGCTTACTGTGTTGCCTGTGCTTGCTGCCTGTGCTTGCTGTGCTGCCTGTGCTTGCTGCCTGTGCTTGCTGTACTTGCTGTGCTGCCTGTGCTTGCTGCCTGTGCTTGCTGTGCTGCCTGTGCTTGCTGCCTGTGCTTGCTGTGCTGCCTGTTAGCGATGCATTTGATTTCGCCCATAACACGCGGTAAATCGACAGTGGCACACGACAGTGCGTTGCTGTGTCACCTGTTTTTGGAGGCGCCGAGTGTCGCGGATCATATGTTTACCTCGGCAGCCGGTGCATTGACCTGCGTCTCAGTAAGAGTAAGCATTGTAAACAAATGCGAGAGTGAATCTCGCCGAAGATCGGAGCAGCCTTTGCCTGTTGGAAAGAGGACGGAGCTTGACCCCTCTACACTTCCCCCAAAATCGCTAAAACGAACACATATCGTCGAGCTATTTTGCGGGTTTCTAACATGCCTGTGCTTGCTGTGCTGCCTGTGCTTGCTGTACTTGCTGTGCTGCCTGTGCTTGCTGCCTGTGCTTGCTGTGCTGCCTGTGCTTGCTGCCTGTGCTTGCTGTGCTGCCTGTTAGCGATGCATTTGATTTCGCCCATAACACGCGGTAAATCGACAGTGGCACACGACAGTGCGTTGCTGTGTCACCTGTTTTTGGAGGCGCCGAGAGTCGCGGATCATATGTTTACCTCGGCAGCCGGTGCATTGACCTGCGTCTCAGTAAGAGTAAGCATTGTAAACAAATGCGAGAGTGAATCTCGCCGAAGATCGGAGCAGGCTTTGCCTGTTGGAAAGAGGACGGAGCTTGACCCCTCTGCACTTCCCCCAGAATCGCTAAAACGAACACATCTCGTCGATCTTTTTTGCGGGTTTCTAACATGCCTGTGCTGCCTGTTGCTGCTGTCTGTGCTTGCTGTGCTGCGTGTGCTTGCTGCCTGTGCTTCCTGTGCTGCCTGTGCTTGCTGCCTGTGCTGCCTGTGCTTGCTGTGCTGCCTGTGATTGCTGCCTGTGGTTGCTGTGCTGCCTGTGTTTGCTGTGCTGCCTGTGCTTGCTGCCTGTGCTTGCTGTGCTGCCTGTGCTGCCTGTGCTGCCTGTGCTTGCTGCCTGTGCTTGCTGTGCTCCCTGTCCTTGCTGCGCTGCCTGTGCTTGCTGCCTGTGCTGCCTGTGCTGTGCTGCCTGTGCTTGCTGCCTGTGCTTGCTGTGCTGCCTGTGCTTGCTGCCCGTGCTTGCTGTGCTGCCTGTGCTGCCTGTGCTTGCTCCCTGTGCTTGCTATGCTGCCTGTGCTTGCTGCCTGTGCTTGCTGTGCTGCCTGTGCTTGCTGCCTGTGCTTGCTGTGCTGCCTGTGCTGCCTGTGCTTGCTGGCTGTGCTTGCTGTGCTGCCTGTACTTGCTGCGCTGCCTGTGCTTGCTGACTGTGCTGCCTGTGCTTGCTGTGCTGCCTGTGCTGCCTGTGCTTGCTGCCTGTGCTTGCTGTGCTGCATGTGCTTGCTGCCTGTGCTTGCTGTGCTGCCTGTGCTTGCTGCCTGTGCTTGCTGTGCTGCCTGTGCTTTCTGCCTGTGCTTGCTGTGTTGCCTGTGCTTGCTGTGCTGCCTGTGCTTTCTGTGCTGCTTGTGTTTGCTGCCTGTGCTGCCTGTGCTTGCTGCCTGTGCTTGCTGTGCTGCCTGTGCTTGGTGTGCTGCCTGTGCTTGCTGCCTGTGCTTGCTGCCTGTGCTTGCTGCCTGTGCTTGCTGTGCTGCCTGTGCTTACTGTGTTGCCTGTGCTTGCTGCCTGTGCTTGCTGTGCTGCCAGTGCTTGGTGCCTGTGCTTGCTGTGCTGCCTGTGTCTGCTGTGCTGCCTGCGCTTGCTGCCTGTGCTTGCTGTGCTGCCTGTGCTTGCTGCCTATGCTTGCTGTGCTGCCTGTGCTTGCTGTGCTGTGCTGCCTGTGCTTGCTGTGCTGCCTGTGCCTGCTGTGCTGCCTGTGCTTGCTGTGCTGCCTGTGCATGCTGCCTGTGCTTGCTGCCTGTGCTTGCTGTGCTGCCTGTGCTGTGATGCCTGTGCTGTGCTGCCTGTGCTGTGCTGCCTGTGCTTGCTGTGCTGCCTGTGCCTGCTGTGCTGCCTGCGCTTGCTGCCTGTGCTTGCTGTGCTGCCTGGGCTTGCTGCCTGTGCTTGCTGTGCTGCCTGTGCTTGTTGTGCTGCCTGTGCTTGCTGCCTGTGCTGCCTGTGCTGTGCTGCCTGTGCTTGCTGCCTGTGCTTGCTGTGCTGTCTGTGCTTGCTGCCTGTGCTTGCTGTGCTGCCTGTGCCTGCTGTGCTGCCTGCGCTTGCTGCCTGTGCTTGCTGTGCTGCCTGGGCTTGCTGCCTGTGCTTGCTGTGCTGCCTGTGCTTGTTGTGCTGCCTGTGCTTGCTGCCTGTGCTGCCTGTGCTGTGCTGCCTGTGCTTGCTGCCTGTGCTTGCTGTGCTGTCTGTGCTTGCTGCCTGTGCTTGCTGTGCTGCCTGTGCTTGCTGCCTGTGCTGCCTGTGCTTGCTGTGCTGCCTGTGCTTGCTGCCTGTGCTTGCTGTGCTGCCTGTGTTTGCTGTGCTGCCTGTGCTTGCTGCCTGTGCTTGCTGTGCTGCCTGTGCTGCCTGTGCTGCCTGTGCTTGCTGCCTGTGCTTGCTGTGCTCCCTGTCCTTGCTGCGCTGCCTGTGCTTGCTGCCTGTGCTGCCTGTGCTGTGCTGCCTGTGCTTGCTGCCCGTGCTTGCTGTGCTGCCTGTGCTTGCTGCCTGTGCTTGCTGTGCTGCCTGTGCTGCCTGTGCTTGCTCCCTGTGCTTGCTATGCTGCCTGTGCTTGCTGCCTGTGCGTGCTGTGCTGCCAGTGCTTGCTGTGATGCCTGCGCTTGCTGCCTGTGCTTGGTGTGCTGCCTGTGCTTGGTGTGCTGCCTGTGCTTGCTGCCTGTGCTTGCTGTGCTGCCTGTGCTTGGTGTGCTACCTGTGCTTGCTGCTGGTGCTTGCTGTGCTGCCTGTGCTTGCTGTGCTGCCTGTGCTTGCTGCCTGTGCTTGCTGTGCTGCCTGTGCTTGCTGCCTGTGCTTGCTGTGCTGCCTGTTAGCGATGCATTTGATTTCGCCCATAACACGCGGTAATTCGACAGTGGCACACGACAGTGCGTTGCTGTGTCACCTGTTTTTGGAGGCGCCGAGAGTCGCGGATCATATGTTTACCTCGGCGGCCGGTGCATTGACCTGCGTCTCAGTAAGAGTAAGCATTGTAAACAAATGCGAGAGTGAATCTCGCCGAAGATCGGAGCAGGCTTTGCCTGTTGGAATGAGGACGGAGCTTGACCCGTCTGCACTTCCGCCAGAATCGCTAAAACGAACACATCTCGTCGATCTATTTTGCGGGTTTCTAACATGCCTGTGCTTGCTGCCTGTGCTTGCTGTCTGTGCTTGCTGTGCTGCCTGTGCTTGCTGCCTGTGCTTGCTGTGCTGCCTGTGCCTGCTGTGCTGCCTGCGCTTGCTGCCTGGGCTTGCTGCCTGTGCTTGCTGTGCTGCCTGTGCTTGCTGTGCTGTCTGTGCTTGCTGCCTGTGCTTGTTGTGCTGCCTGTGCTTGTTGTGCCGCCTGTGCTTGCTGTGTTGCCTGTGCTTGCTGTGCTGCCTGTGCTTTCTGTGCTGCCTGTGCTTGCTGCCTGTGCTTGCTGCCTGTGCTGCCTGTGCTTGCTGTGCTACCTGTGCTTGCTGTGCTTGCTGCGCTGCCTGTGCTTGCTGCCTGTGCTGCCTGTGCTTGCTGTGCTGCCTGTGCTGCCTGTGCTTGCTGCCTGTGCTGCCTGTGCTGCCTGTGCTTGCTGCCTGTGCTTGCTGTGCTGCCTGTGCTTGCTGCCTGTGCTTGCTGTGCTGCCTGTGCTTGCTGTGCTGCCTGTGCTTGCTGCCTGTGCTTTCTGTGCTTGCTGTGCTGCCTGTGCCTGATTTGCTGCCTGCGCTTGCTGCCTGTGCTTGCTGTGCTGCCTGTGCTTGCTGCCTGTGCTTGCTGTGCTGCCTGTGCTGTGCTGCCTGTGCTGGCTGTGCTGCCTGTGCTTGCTGTGCTGCCTGTTAGCGATGCATTTGAATTCGCCCATAACACGCGGTAATTCGACAGTGGCACACGACAGTGCGTTGCTGTGTCACCTATTTTTGGAGGCGCCGAGAGTCGCGGATCATATGTTTACCTCGGCGGCCGGTGCATTGACCTGCGTCTCAGTAAGAGTAAGCATTGTAAACAAATGCGAGAGTTAATCTCGCCGAAGATCGGAGCAGGCTTTGGCTGTTGGAAAGAGGACGGAGCTTGACCCCTCTGCACTTCCCCCAGAATCGCTAAAACGAACACATCTCGTCGAGCTATTTTGCGGGTTTCTAACATGCCTGTGCTTGCTGCCTGTGCTTACTGCCTGTGCTTGCTGTGCTGCCTGTGCTTGCTGTGCTGCCTGTGCTTGCTGCCTGTGCTTGCTGTGCTGCCTGTGCTTGCTGCCTGTGCTTGCTGCCTGTGCTTGCTGCCTGTGCTTGCTGTGCTGCCTGTGCTTGCTGCCTGTGCTTACTGTGCTGCCTGTGCTTGCTGCCTGTGCTTGCTCTGCTGCCTGTGCTTGCTGCCTGTGCTTGCTGTGCTGCCTGTGCTTGCTATGCTCCCTGTGCAAGCTGCCTGTGCTTGCTGTGCTGCCTGTGCTTGCTGTGCTGCCTGTGCTTGCTGCCTGTGCTTACTGTGCTGCCTGTGCTTGCTGCCTGTGCATGCTCTGCTGCCTGTGCTTGCTGCCTGTGCTTGCTGTGCTGCCTGTGCTTGCTGCCTGTGCTTGCTGTGCTGCCTGTGCTTGCTATGCTGCCTGATCAAGCTGCCTGTGCTTGCTGTGCTGCCTGTGCTTGCTGCCTGTGCTTACTGTGTTGCCTGTGCTTGCTGCCTGTGCTTGCTGTGCTGCCTGTGCTTGCTGCCTGTGCTTGCTGTGCTGCCTGTGCTTGCTGCCTGTGCTTGCTGTACTTGCTGTGCTGCCTGTGCTTGCTGCCTGTGCTTGCTGTGCTGCCTGTGCTTGCTGCCTGTGCTTGCTGTGCTGCCTGTTAGCGATGCATTTGATTTCGCCCATAACACGCGGTAAATCGACAGTGGCACACGACAGTGCGTTGCTGTGTCACCTGTTTTTGGAGGCGCCGAGTGTCGCGGATCATATGTTTACCTCGGCAGCCGGTGCATTGACCTGCGTCTCAGTAAGAGTAAGCATTGTAAACAAATGCGAGAGTGAATCTCGCCGAAGATCGGAGCAGCCTTTGCCTGTTGGAAAGAGGACGGAGCTTGACCCCTCTACACTTCCCCCAAAATCGCTAAAACGAACACATATCGTCGAGCTATTTTGCGGGTTTCTAACATGCCTGTGCTTGCTGTGCTGCCTGTGCTTGCTGTACTTGCTGTGCTGCCTGTGCTTGCTGCCTGTGCTTGCTGTGCTGCCTGTGCTTGCTGCCTGTGCTTGCTGTGCTGCCTGTTAGCGATGCATTTGATTTCGCCCATAACACGCGGTAAATCGACAGTGGCACACGACAGTGCGTTGCTGTGTCACCTGTTTTTGGAGGCGCCGAGAGTCGCGGATCATATGTTTACCTCGGCAGCCGGTGCATTGACCTGCGTCTCAGTAAGAGTAAGCATTGTAAACAAATGCGAGAGTGAATCTCGCCGAAGATCGGAGCAGGCTTTGCCTGTTGGAAAGAGGACGGAGCTTGACCCCTCTGCACTTCCCCCAGAATCGCTAAAACGAACACATCTCGTCGATCTTTTTTGCGGGTTTCTAACATGCCTGTGCTGCCTGTGCTTGCTGTCTGTGCTTGCTGTGCTGCGTGTGCTTGCTGCCTGTGCTTCCTGTGCTGCCTGTGCTTGCTGCCTGTGCTGCCTGTGCTTGCTGTGCTGCCTGTGATTGCTGCCTGTGGTTGCTGTGCTGCCTGTGTTTGCTGTGCTGCCTGTGCTTGCTGCCTGTGCTTGCTGTGCTGCCTGTGCTGCCTGTGCTGCCTGTGCTTGCTGCCTGTGCTTGCTGTGCTCCCTGTCCTTGCTGCGCTGCCTGTGCTTGCTGCCTGTGCTGCCTGTGCTGTGCTGCCTGTGCTTGCTGCCTGTGCTTGCTGTGCTGCCTGTGCTTGCTGCCCGTGCTTGCTGTGCTGCCTGTGCTGCCTGTGCTTGCTCCCTGTGCTTGCTATGCTGCCTGTGCTTGCTGCCTGTGCTTGCTGTGCTGCCTGTGCTTGCTGCCTGTGCTTGCTGTGCTGCCTGTGCTGCCTGTGCTTGCTGGCTGTGCTTGCTGTGCTGCCTGTACTTGCTGCGCTGCCTGTGCTTGCTGACTGTGCTGCCTGTGCTTGCTGTGCTGCCTGTGCTGCCTGTGCTTGCTGCCTGTGCTTGCTGTGCTGCATGTGCTTGCTGCCTGTGCTTGCTGTGCTGCCTGTGCTTGCTGCCTGTGCTTGCTGTGCTGCCTGTGCTTTCTGCCTGTGCTTGCTGTGTTGCCTGTGCTTGCTGTGCTGCCTGTGCTTTCTGTGCTGCCTGTGTTTGCTGCCTGTGCTTGCTGTGCTGCCTGTGCTTGCTGCCTGTGCTTGCTGTGCTGCCTGTGCTTGGTGTGCTGCCTGTGCTTGCTGCCTGTGCTTGCTGCCTGTGCTTGCTGCCTGTGCTTGCTGTGCTGCCTGTGCTTACTGTGTTGCCTGTGCTTGCTGCCTGTGCTTGCTGTGCTGCCAGTGCTTGGTGCCTGTGCTTGCTGTGCTGCCTGTGTCTGCTGTGCTGCCTGCGCTTGCTGCCTGTGCTTGCTGTGCTGCCTGTGCTTGCTGCCTATGCTTGCTGTGCTGCCTGTGCTTGCTGTGCTGTGCTGCCTGTGCTTGCTGTGCTGCCTGTGCCTGCTGTGCTGCCTGTGCTTGCTGTGCTGCCTGTGCATGCTGCCTGTGCTTGCTGCCTGTGCTTGCTGTGCTGCCTGTGCTGTGCTGCCTGTGCTGTGCTGCCTGTGCTGTGCTGCCTGTGCTTGCTGTGCTGCCTGTGCCTGCTGTGCTGCCTGCGCTTGCTGCCTGTGCTTGCTGTGCTGCCTGGGCTTGCTGCCTGTGCTTGCTGTGCTGCCTGTGCTTGTTGTGCTGCCTGTGCTTGCTGCCTGTGCTGCCTGTGCTGTGCTGCCTGTGCTTGCTGCCTGTGCTTGCTGTGCTGTCTGTGCTTGCTGCCTGTGCTTGCTGTGCTGCCTGTGCTTGCTGCCCGTGCTTGCTGTGCTGCCTATGCTTGCTGCCTGTGCTTGCTGTGCTGCCTGTTAGCGATGCATTTGATTTCGCCCATAACACGCGGTAATTCGACAGTGGCACACGACAGTGCGTTGCTGTGTCACCTGTTTTTGGAGGCGCCGAGAGTCGCGGATCATATGTTTATCTCGGCGGCCGGTGCATTGACCTGCGTCTCAGTAAGAGTAAGCATTGTAAACAAATGCGAGATTGAATCTCGCCGAAGATCGGAGCAGGCTTTGCCTGTTGGAAAGAGGACGGAGCTTGACCCCTCTGCACTTCCCCCAGAATCGCTAAAACGAACACATCTCGTCGATCTTTTTTGCGGGTTTCTAACATGCCTGTGCTTGCTGCCTGTGCTGCCTGTGCTTGCTGTCTGTGCTTGCTGTGCTGCGTGTGCTTGCTGCCTGTGCTTGCTGTGCTGCCTGTGCTTGCTGCCTGTGCTGCCTGTGCTTGCTGTGCTGCCTGTGCTTGCTGCCTGTGCTTGCTGTGCTGCCTGTGTTTGCTGTGCTGCCTGTGCTTGCTGCCTGTGCTTGCTGTGCTGCCTGTGCTGCCTGTGCTGCCTGTGCTTGCTGCCTGTGCTTGCTGTGCTCCCTGTCCTTGCTGCGCTGCCTGTGCTTGCTGCCTGTGCTGCCTGTGCTGTGCTGCCTGTGCTTGCTGCCCGTGCTTGCTGTGCTGCCTGTGCTTGCTGCCTGTGCTTGCTGTGCTGCCTGTGCTGCCTGTGCTTGCTCCCTGTGCTTGCTATGCTGCCTGTGCTTGCTGCCTGTGCGTGCTGTGCTGCCAGTGCTTGCTGTGATGCCTGCGCTTGCTGCCTGTGCTTGGTGTGCTGCCTGTGCTTGGTGTGCTGCCTGTGCTTGCTGCCTGTGCTTGCTGTGCTGCCTGTGCTTGGTGTGCTACCTGTGCTTGCTGCTGGTGCTTGCTGTGCTGCCTGTGCTTGCTGTGCTGCCTGTGCTTGCTGCCTGTGCTTGCTGTGCTGCCTGTGCTTGCTGCCTGTGCTTGCTGTGCTGCCTGTTAGCGATGCATTTGATTTCGCCCATAACACGCGGTAATTCGACAGTGGCACACGACAGTGCGTTGCTGTGTCACCTGTTTTTGGAGGCGCCGAGAGTCGCGGATCATATGTTTACCTCGGCGGCCGGTGCATTGACCTGCGTCTCAGTAAGAGTAAGCATTGTAAACAAATGCGAGAGTGAATCTCGCCGAAGATCGGAGCAGGCTTTGCCTGTTGGAATGAGGACGGAGCTTGACCCCTCTGCACTTCCGCCAGAATCGCTAAAACGAACACATCTCGTCGATCTATTTTGCGGGTTTCTAACATGCCTGTGCTTGCTGCCTGTGCTTGCTGTCTGTGCTTGCTGTGCTGCCTGTGCTTGCTGCCTGTGCTTGCTGTGCTGCCTGTGCCTGCTGTGCTGCCTGCGCTTGCTGCCTGGGCTTGCTGCCTGTGCTTGCTGTGCTGCCTGTGCTTGCTGTGCTGCCTGTGCTGCCTGTGCTTGCTACCTGTGCTTGCTGTGCTTGCTGCGCTGCCTGTGCTTGCTGCCTGTGCTTGCTGTGCCGCCTGTGCTGCCTGTGCTTGCTGTGTTGCCTGTGCTTTCTGTGCTGCCTCAGCTTGCTATGCTGCCTCTGCTTGCTGCCTGTGCTTGCTGTGCTGCCTGTGCTTGCTGTGCTGCCTGTGCTTGCTGCCTGTGCTTTCTGTGCTTGCTGTGCTGCCTGTGCTTTCTGTGCTTGCTGTGCTGCCTGTGCCTGATTTGCTGCCTGCGCTTGCTGCCTGTGCTGCCTGTGCTTGCTGCCTGTGCTTGCTGTGCTTGCTGTGCTGCCTGTGCTGTGCTGCCTGTGCTGGCTGTGCTGCCTGTGCTTGCTGTGCTGCCTGTTAGCGATGCATTTGATTTCGCCCATAACACGCGGTAATTCGACAGTGGCACACGACAGTGCGTTGCTGTGTCACCTATTTTTGGAGGCGCCGAGAGTCGCGGATCATATGTTTACCTCGGCGGCCGGTGCATTGACCTGCGTCTCAGTAAGAGTAAGCATTGTAAACAAATGCGAGAGTTAATCTCGCCGAAGATCGGAGCAGGCTTTGGCTGTTGGAAAGAGGACGGAGCTTGACCCCTCTGCACTTCCCCCAGAATCGCTAAAACGAACAGATCTCGTCGAGCTATTTTGCGGGTTTCTAACATGCCTGTGCTTGCTGCCTGTGCTTGCTGTGCTGCCTGTGCTTGCTGCCTGTGCTTGCTGTGCTGCCTGTGCTTGCTGCCTGTGCTTGCTGTGCTGCCTGTTAGCGATGCATTTGATTTCGCCCATAACACGCGGTAAATCGACAGTGGCACACGACAGTGCGTTGCTGTGTCACCTGTTTTTGGAGGCGCCGAGAGTCGCGGATCATATGTTTACCTCGGCAGCCGGTGCATTGACCTGCGTCTCAGTAAGAGTAAGCATTGTAAACAAATGCGAGAGTGAATCTCGCCGAAGATCGGAGCAGGCTTTGCCTGTTGGAAAGAGGACGGAGCTTGACCCCTCTGCACTTCCCCCAGAATCGCTAAAACGAACACATCTCGTCGATCTTTTTTGCGGGTTTCTAACATGCCTGTGCTTGCTGCCTGTGCTGCCTGTGCTTGCTGTCTGTGCTTGCTGTGCTGCGTGTGCTTGCTGCCTGTGCTTGCTGTGCTGCCTGTGCTTGCTGCCTGTGCTGCCTGTGCTTGCTGTGCTGCCTGTGCTTGCTGCCTGTGCTTGCTGTGCTGCCTGTGTTTGCTGTGCTGCCTGTGCTTGCTGCCTGTGCTGCCTGTGCTGCCTGTGCTGCCTGTGCTTGCTGCCTGTGCTTGCTGTGCTCCCTGTCCTTGCTGCGCTGCCTGTGCTTGCTGCCTGTGCTGCCTGTGCTGTGCTGCCTGTGCTTGCTGCCCGTGCTTGCTGTGCTGCCTGTGCTTGCTGCCTGTGCTTGCTGTGCTGCCTGTGCTGCCTGTGCTTGCTCCCTGTGCTTGCTATGCTGCCTGTGCTTGCTGCCTGTGCGTGCTGTGCTGCCAGTGCTTGCTGTGATGCCTGCGCTTGCTGCCTGTGCTTGGTGTGCTGCCTGTGCTTGGTGTGCTGCCTGTGCTTGCTGCCTGTGCTTGCTGTGCTGCCTGTGCTTGGTGTGCTACCTGTGCTTGCTGCTGGTGCTTGCTGTGCTGCCTGTGCTTGCTGTGCTGCCTGTGCTTGCTGCCTGTGCTTGCTGTGCTGCCTGTGCTTGCTGCCTGTGCTTGCTGTGCTGCCTGTGCTTGCTGCCTGTGCTTGCTGTGCTGCCTGTTAGCGATGCATTTGATTTCGCCCATAACACGCGGTAATTCGACAGTGGCACACGACAGTGCGTTGCTGTGTCACCTGTTTTTGGAGGCGCCGAGAGTCGCGGATCATATGTTTACCTCGGCGGCCGGTGCATTGACCTGCGTCTCAGTAAGAGTAAGCATTGTAAACAAATGCGAGAGTGAATCTCGCCGAAGATCGGAGCAGGCTTTGCCTGTTGGAATGAGGACGGAGCTTGACCCCTCTGCACTTCCGCCAGAATCGCTAAAACGAACACATCTCGTCGATCTATTTTGCGGGTTTCTAACATGCCTGTGCTTGCTGCCTGTGCTTGCTGTCTGTGCTTGCTGTGCTGCCTGTGCTTGCTGCCTGTGCTTGCTGTGCTGCCTGTGCCTGCTGTGCTGCCTGCGCTTGCTGCCTGGGCTTGCTGCCTGTGCTTGCTGTGCTGCCTGTGCTTGCTGTGCTGCCTGTGCTGCCTGTGCTTGCTACCTGTGCTTGCTGTGCTTGCTGCGCTGCCTGTGCTTGCTGCCTGTGCTTGCTGTGCCGCCTGTGCTGCCTGTGCTTGCTGTGTTGCCTGTGCTTTCTGTGCTGCCTCAGCTTGCTATGCTGCCTCTGCTTGCTGCCTGTGCTTGCTGTGCTGCCTGTGCTTGCTGTGCTGCCTGTGCTTGCTGCCTGTGCTTTCTGTGCTTGCTGTGCTGCCTGTGCTTTCTGTGCTTGCTGTGCTGCCTGCGCCTGATTTGCTGCCTGCGCTTGCTGCCTGTGCTGCCTGTGCTTGCTGCCTGTGCTTGCTGTGCTTGCTGTGCTGCCTGTGCTGTGCTGCCTGTGCTGGCTGTGCTGCCTGTGCTTGCTGTGCTGCCTGTTAGCGATGCATTTGATTTCGCCCATAACACGCGGTAATTCGACAGTGGCACACGACAGTGCGTTGCTGTGTCACCTATTTTTGGAGGCGCCGAGAGTCGCGGATCATATGTTTACCTCGGCGGCCGGTGCATTGACCTGCGTCTCAGTAAGAGTAAGCATTGTAAACAAATGCGAGAGTTAATCTCGCCGAAGATCGGAGCAGGCTTTGGCTGTTGGAAAGAGGACGGAGCTTGACCCCTCTGCACTTCCCCCAGAATCGCTAAAACGAACACATCTCGTCGAGCTATTTTGCGGGTTTCTAACATGCCTGTGCTTGCTGCCTGTGCTTGCTGTGCTGCCTGTGCTTGCTGTGCTGCCTGTGCTTGCTGCCTGTGCTTGCTGTGCTGCCTGTGCTTGCTGCCTGTGCTTGCTGTGCTGCCTGTGCTTGCTGCCTGTGCTTACTGTGCTGCCTGTGCTTGCTGCCTGTGCTTGCTGCCTGTGCTTGCTCTGCTGCCTGTGCTTGCTGCCTGTGCTTGCTCTGCTGCCTGTGCTTGCTGCCTGTGCTTGCTGTGCTGCCTGTGCTTGCTATGCTGCCTGTGCAAGCTGCCTGTGCTTGCTGTGCTGCCTGCGCTTGCTGCCTGTGCTTACTGTGCTGCCTGTGCTTGCTGCCTGTGCTTGCTCTGCTGCCTGAGCTTGCTGCCTGTGCTTGCTGTGCTGCCTGTGCTTGCTATGCTGCCTGATCAAGTTGCCTGTGCTTGCTGTGCTCCCTGTGCTTGCTGCCTGTGCTTGCTGCCTGTGCTTGCTGTGCTGCCAGTGCTTGCTGCCTGTGCTTGCTGTGCTGCCTGTGCATGCTGCCTGTGCTTGCTGCCTGTGCTGCCTGTGCTGCCTGTGCTTGCTGTGCTGCCTGTGCTTGCTATGCTGCCTGTGCAAGCTGCCTGTGCTTGCTGTGCTGCCTGTGCTTGCTGTGCTGCCTGTGCTTGCTGCCTGTGCTTGCTGTGCTGCCTGTGCTTGCTGCCTGTGCTTGCTGCCTGTGCTTGCTCTGCTGCCTGTGCTTGCTGCCTGTGCTTGCTGTGCTGCCTGTGCTTGCTATGCTGCCTGTGCAAGCTGCCTGTGCTTGCTGTGCTTGCTGTGCTGCCTATGCTTGCTGCCTGTGCTTGCTGTGCTGCCTGTGCTTGCTGCCTGTGCTGGCTGTGCTGCCTGTGCTTGCTGCCTTTGCTTGCTGTGTTGCCTGTGCTTGCTGCCTGTGCTTGCTGTGCTGCCTGTGCTTGCTGCCTGTGCTTGCTGTGCTGCCTGTGCTTGCTGCCTGTGCTTACTGTGCTGCCTGTTAGCGATGCATTTGATTTCGCCCATAACACGCGGTAAATCGACAGTGGCACACGACAGTGCGTTGCTGTGTCACCTGTTTTTGGAGGCGCCGAGAGTCGCGGATCATATGTTTACCTCGGCAGCCGGTGCATTGACCTGCGTCTCAGTAAGAGTAAGCATTGTAAACAAATGCGAGAGTGAATCTCGCCGAAGATCGGAGCAGGCTTTGCCTGTTGGAAAGAGGACGGAGCTTGACCCCTCTACACTTCCCCCAGAATCGCTAAAACGAACACATATCGTCGAGCTATTTTGCGGGTTTCTAACATGCCTGTGCTTGCTGTGCTGCCTCTGCTTGCTGCGCTGCCTGTGCTTGCTGCCTGTGCTTGCTGTGCTGCCTGTGCTTGGTGTGCTGCCTGTGCTTGCTGTGCTGCCTGTGCTTGCTGCCTGTGCCTGCTGTGCTGCCCGTGCTTGCTGCCTGTGCTTGCTGTGCTGCCTGTGCTGCCTGTGCTTGCTGCCTGTGCTTGCTGTGCTGCCTGTGCTTGCTGCCTGTGCTTGCTGCCTGTGCTTGCTGCCTGTGCTTGCTCTGCTGCCTGTGCTTGCTGCCTGTGCTTGCTGTGTTGCCTGTGCTTGCTATGCTGCCTGTGCAAGCTGCCTGTGCTTGCTGTGCTTGCTGTGCTGCCTATGCTTGCTGCCTGTGCTTGCTGTGCTGCCTGTGCTTGCTGCCTGTGCTGGCTGTGCTGCCTGTGCTTGCTGCCTTTGCTTGCTGTGTTGCCTGTGCTTGCTGCCTGTGCTTGCTGTGCTGCCTGTGCTTGCTGCCTGTGCTTGCTGTGCTGCCTGTTAGCGATGCATTTGATTTCGCCCATAACACGCGGTAAATCGACAGTGGCACACGACAGTGCGTTGCTGTGTCACCTGTTTTTGGAGGCGCCGAGAGTCGCGGATCATATGTTTACCTCGGCAGCCGGTGCATTGACCTGCGCCTCAGTAAGAGTAAGCATTGTAAACAAATGCGAGAGTGAATCTCGCCGAAGATCGGAGCAGGCTTTGCCTGTTGGAAAGAGGACGGAGCTTGACCCCTCTACACTTCCCCCAGAATCGCTAAAACGAACACATATCGTCGAGCTATTTTGCGGGTTTCTAACATGCCTGTGCTTGCTGTGCTGCCTCTGCTTGCTGCGCTGCCTGTGCTTGCTGCCTGTGCTTGCTGTGCTGCCTGTGCTTGGTGTGCTGCCTGTGCTTGCTGTGCTGCCTGTGCTTGCTGCCTGTGCCTGCTGTGCTGCCCGTGCTTGCTGCCTGTGCTTGCTGTGCTGCCTGTGCTTGCTGCCTGTGTTTTCTGTGCTGCCTGAGCTGCCTGTGCTTGCTGCTTGTGCTTGCTGTGCTGCCTGTGCTTGCTGCCTGTGCTTGCTGTGCTGCCTGTGCTTGCTGCCTGTGCTTGCTGTGCTGCCTGTTCTTGCTGCCTGTGCTGCCTGTTCTTGCTGCCTGTGCTTGCTGCCTGTGCATGCTCTGCTGCCTGTGCTTGCTGCCTGTGCTTGCTGCCTGTGCTTGCTGCCTGTGCTTGCTGTGCTGCCTGTGCTTGCTGTGCTGCCTGTGCTTGCTGCCTGTGCTTGGTGTGCTGTCTGTGCTTGCTGCCTGTGCTTGCTGCCTGTGCTTGCTGCCTGTGCTTGCTGCCTGTGCTTGCTGCCTGTGCTTGCTCTGCTGCCTGTGCTTGCTGCCTGTGCTTGCTGTGCTGCCTGTGCTTGCTGCCTGTGCTTACTGTGTTGCCTGTGCTTGCTGCCTGTGCTGCCTGTGCTTGCTGCCTGTGCTTGCTGCCTGTGCTTGCTGTGTTGCCTGTGCTTGCTGCCTGTGCTTGCTGTGCTGCCTGTGCTTGCTGTACTGTCTGTGCTTGCTGCCTGTGCTTGCTGTGCTGCCTGTGCTTGCTGCCTGTGCTTGCTGCCTGTGCTTGCTGTGCTGCCTGTGCTTGCTGTGCTGCCTGTGCTTGCTGCCTATGCTTGCTGTGCTTGCTGTGCTGCCTGTGCTTGCTGTGCTGCCTGTGCATGCTGCCTGTGCTTGCTGCCTGTGCTTGCTGTGCTGCCTGTGCTTGCTGTGCTGCCTGTGCTGTGCTGCCTGTGCTTGCTGCCTGTGCTTGCTGTGCTTGCTGTGCTGCCTGTGCCTGCTGTGCTGCCTGCGCTTGCTGCCTGTGCTTGCTGTGCTGCCTGGGCTTGCTGCCTGTGCTTGCTGTGCTGCCTGTGCTTGCTGTGCTGCCTGTGCTTGCTGCCTGTGCTTGCTGTGCTGCCTGTGCTTGCTGCCTGTGCTTGCTGTGCTGCCTGTGCTTGCTGCCTGTGCTTGCTGCGCTGCCTATGCTTGCTGCCTGTTCTTGCTGTGCTGCCTGTTAGCGATGCATTTGATTTCGCCCATAACACGCGGTAATTCGACAGTGGCACACGACAGTGCGTTGCTGTGTCACCTGTTTTTGGAGGCGCCGAGAGTCGCGGATCATATGTTTATCTCGGCGGCCGGTGCATTGACCTGCGTCTCAGTAAGAGTAAGCATTGTAAACAAATGCGAGAGTGAATCTCGCCGAAGATCGGAGCTGGCTTTGCCTGTTGGAAAGAGGACGGAGCTTGACCCCTCTACACTTCCCCCAGAATCGCTAAAACGATCACATATCGTCGAGCTATTTTGCGGGTTTCTAACATGCCTGTGCTTGCTGTACTGCCTGTGCTTGCTGCGCTGCCTGTGCTTGCTGCCTGTGCTTGCTGTGCTGCCTGTGCTTGCTGCCTGTGCTGCCTGTGCTTGGTGTGCTGCCTGTGCTTGCTGCCTGTGCTTGCTGTACTGCCTGTGCTTGCTGTGCTGCCTGTGCTTGCTGTGCTGCCTATGCTTGCTGCCTGTGCTGCCTGTGCTGTGCTGCCTGTGCTTGCTGCCTGTGCTGCCTGTGCTTGGTGTGCTCCCTGTGCTTGCTGCCTGTGCTTGCTGTGCTGCCTGTGCTTGCTGCGCTGCCTGTGCTTGCTGCCTGTGCTTGCTGTGCTGCCTGTGCTTGCTGCCTGTGCTTGCTGCCTGTGCTTGCTGTGCTGCCAGTGCTTGCTGCCTGTGCTTGCTGTGCTGCCTGTGCATGCTGCCTGTGCTTGCTGCCTGTGCTGCCTGTGCTGCCTGTGCTTGCTGTGCTGCCTGTGCTGTGCTGCCTGTGCTGTGCTGCCTGTGCTTGCTGCCTGTGCTTGCTGTGCTGCCTGTGCCTGCTGTGCTGCCTGTGCTTCCTGCCTGTGCTGCCTGTGGTGCCTGTGCATGCTGTGCTGCCTGTGCTTGCTGCCTGTGCTTGCTGTGCTGCCTGTGCTTGCTGCCTGTGCTTGCTGTGCTGTCTGTGCTTGCTGCCTGTGCTTGCTGTGCTGCCTGTGCTTGCTGCCTGTGCTTGCTATGCTGCCTGTGCTTGCTGCCTGTGCTTGCTGTGTTGCCTGTGCTTGGTGTGCTGCCTGTGCTTGCTGCCTGTGCTTGCTGTGCTGCCTGTGCTTGGTGTGCTGCCTGTGCTTGCTGCCTGTGCTTGCTGTGCTGTTTGTGCTTGCTGCCTGTGCTTGCTGCCTGTGCTTGCTGTGCTGCCTGTGCTTGCTGCCTGTGCTTGCTGTGCTGCCTGTGCTTGCTGCCTGTGCTTGGTGTGCTGCCTGTGCTTGCTGCCTGTGCTTGCTGTGCTGTCTGTAATTGCTGCCTGTGCTTGCTGTGCTGCCTGTGCTTGCTGCCTGTGCTTGCTGTGCTGCCTGTGCTTGCTGCCTGTGCTTGCTGCCTGTGCTTGCTGCCTGTTCTTGCTGTGTTGCCTGTGCTTGTTGCCTGTGCTTGCTCTGCTGCCTGTGCTTGCTGCCTGTGCTTGCTGCCTGTGCTTGCTGTGCTGCCAGTGCTTGCTGCCTGTGCTTGCTGTGCTGCCTGTGCTTGCTGCCTGTGCTTGCTGTGCTGTCTGTGCTTGCTACCTGTGCTTGCTGTGCTGCCTGTGCTTGCTGCCTGTGCTTGCTATGCTGCCTCTGCTTGCTGTGCTGCCTGTGCTTGGTGTGCTGCCTGTGCTTGCTGTGCTGCCTGTGCTTGCTGCCTGTGCTTACTGTGTTGCCTGTGCTTGCTGCCTGTGCTGCCTGTGCTTGCTGCCTGTGCTTGCTGTGCTGCCTGTGCTTGCTGCCTGTGCTTGCTGTGTTGCCTGTGCTTGCTGCCTGTGCTTGCTGTGCTGCCTGTGCTTGCTGTGCTGCCTGTGCTTACTGCCTGTGCTTGCTGTGCTGCCTGTGCTTGCTGCCTGTGCTTGCTGCCTATGCTTGCTGTGCTGCCTGTGCTTGGTGTGCTGCCTGTGCTTGCTGCCTGTGCTTGCTGTGCTGTCTGTGCTTGCTGCCTGTGCTTGCTGTGCTGCCTGTGCTTGCTGCCTGTGCTTGCTGTGCTGCCTGTGCTTGCTGCCTGTGCTTGCTGTGCTGCCTGTGCTTGCTGCCTGTGCTTGCTGCCTGTGCTTGCTGTGCTGCCTGTGCATGCTGCCTGTGCTTGCTGCCTGTGCTTGCTGTGCTGCCTGTGCTTGCTGTGCTGCCTGTGCTGTGCTGCCTGTGCTGTGCTGCCTGTGCTTGCTGCCTGTGCTTGCTGTGCTTGCCGTGCTGCCTGTGCCTGCTGTGCTGCCTGCGCTTGCTGCCTGTGCTTGCTGTGCTGCCTGGGCTTGCTGCCTGTGCTTGCTGTGCTGCCTGTGCTTGCTGTGCTGCCTGTGCTTGTTGCCTGTGCTTGCTGTGCTGCCTGTGCTTGCTGCCTGTGCTTGCTGTGCTGCTTGTACTTGCTGCCTGTGCTTGCTGCGCTGCCTATGCTTGCTGCCTGTTCTTGCTGTGCTGCCTGTTAGCGATGCATTTGATTTCGCCCATAACACGCGGTAATTCGACAGTGGCACACGACAGTGCGTTGCTGTGTCACCTGTTTTTGGAGGCGCCGAGAGTCGCGGATCATATGTTTATCTCGGCGGCCGGTGCATTGACCTGCGTCTCAGTAAGAGTAAGCATTGTAAACAAATGCGAGAGTGAATCTCGCCGAAGATCGGAGCTGGCTTTGCCTGTTGGAAAGAGGACGGAGCTTGACCCCTCTACACTTCCCCCAGAATCGCTAAAACGATCACATATCGTCGAGCTATTTTGCGGGTTTCTAACATGCCTGTGCTTGCTGTGCTGCCTGTGCTTGCTGCCTGTGCGTGCTGTGCTGCCAGTGCTTGCTGCCTGTGCTTGCTGTACTGCCTGTGTCTGCTGTGCTGCCTGCGCTTGCTGCCTGTGCTTGCTGTGCTGCCTGTGCTTGCTGCCTATGCTTGCTGTGCTTGCTGTGCTGCCTGTGCTTGCTGTGCTGCCTGTGCATGCTGCCTGTGCTTGCTGCCTGTGCTTGCTGTGCTGCCTGTGCTTGCTGTGCTGCCTGTGCTGTGCTGCCTGTGCTGTGCTGCCTGTGCTTGCTGCCTGTGCTTGCTGTGCTTGCTGTGCTGCCTGTGCCTGCTGTGCTGCCTGCGCTTGCTGCCTGTGCTTGCTGTGCTGCCTGGGCTTGCTGCCTGTGCTTGCTGTGCTGCCTGTGCTTGCTGCCTGTGCTTGCTGTGCTGCCTGTGCTTGCTGCCTGTGCTTGCTGTGCTGCCTATGCTTGCTGCCTGTGCTGCCTGTGCTGTGCTGCCTGTGCTGCCTGTGCTTGCTGCCTGTGCTTGCTGTGCTGCCTGTGCTTGGTGTGCTGCCTGTGCTTGCTGCCTGTGCTTGCTGTGCTGTCTGTGCTTGCTGCCTGTGCTTGCTGTGCTGCCTGTGCTTGCTGCCTGTGCTTGCTGTGCTGCCTGTTCTTGCTGCCTGTGCTTGCTGTGCTGCTTGTGCTTGCTATGCTGCCTGTGCTTGCTGTGCTTGCTGTGCTGCCTGTGCTTGCTGCCTGTGCTTACTGTGTTGCCTGTGCTTGCTGCCTGTGCTGCCTGTGCTTGCTGCCTGTGCTTGCTGTGCTGCCTGTGCTTGCTGCCTGTGCTTGCTGTGTTGCCTGTGCTTGCTGCCTGTGCTTGCTGTGCTGCCTGTGCTTGCTGTGCTGCCTGTGCTTGCTGCCTGTGCTTGCTGTGCTGCCTGTGCTTGCTGCCTGTGCTTGCTGTGCTGCCTGTGCTTGCTGCCTGTGCTTGCTGTGCTGCCTGTTAGCGATGCATTTGATTTCGCCCATAACACGCGGTAATTCGACAGTGGCACACGACAGTGCGTTGCTGTGTCACCTGTTTTTGGAGGCGCCGAGAGTAGCGGATCATATGTTTACCTCGGCGGCCGGTGCATTGACCTGCGTCTCAGTAAGAGTAAGCATTGTAAACAAATGCGAGAGTGAATCTCGCCGAAGATCGGAGCAGGCTTTGCCTGTTGGAAAGAGTACGGAGCTTGACCCCTCTACACTTCCCCCAGAATCGCTAAAACGAACACATATCGTCGAGCTATTTTGTGGGTTTCTAACATGCCTGTGCTTGCTGTGCTGCCTGTGCTTGCTGCGCTACCTGTGCTTGCTGCCTGTGCTTGCTGTGCTGCCTGTGCTTGCTGCCTGTGCTTGCTGCCTGTGCTTGCTGTGCTGCCAGTGCTTGCTGCCTGTGCTTGCTGTGCTGCCTGTGTCTGCTGTGCTGCCTGCGCTTGCTGCCTGTGCTTGCTGTGCTGCCAGTGCTTGCTGCCTATGCTTGCTGTGCTGCCTGTGCATGCTGCCTGTGCTTGCTGCCTGTGCTTGCTGTGCTGCCTGTGCTTGCTGTGCTGCCTGTGCATGCTGCCTGTGCTTGCTGCCCGTGCTTGCTGTGCTGCCTGTGCTTGCTGTGCTGCCTGTGCTGTGCTGCCTGTGCTGTGCTGCCTGTGCTTGCTGCCTGTGCTTGCTGTGCTGCCTGTGCCTGCTGTGCTGCCTGTGCTTGCTGCCTGTGCTGCCTGTGCTGCCTGTGCATGCTGTGCTGCCTGTGCTTGCTGCCTGTGCTTGCTGTGCTGCCTGTGCTTGCTGCCTGTGCTTGCTGTGCTGTCTGTGCTTGCTGCCTGTGCTTGCTGTGCTGCCTGTGCTTGCTGCCTGTGCTTGCTCTGCTGCCTGTGCTTGCTGCCTGTGCTTGCTGTGTTGCCTGTGCTTGGTGTGCTGCCTGTGCTTGCTGCCTGTGCTTGCTGTGCTGCCTGTGCTTGGTGTACTGCCTGTGCTTGCTGCCTGTGCTTGCTGTGCTGTCTGTGCTTGCTGCCTGTGCTTGCTGTTCTGCCTGTGCTTGCTGCCTGTGCTTGCTGTGCTGCCTGTTCTTGCTGCCTGTGCTTGCTGTGCTGCCTGTGCTTGCTGCCTGTGCATGCTCTGCTGCCTGTGCTTGCTGCCTGTGCTTGCTGTGCTGCCTGTGCTTGCTGCCTGTGCTTGCTGTGCTGCCTGTGCTTGCTGCCTGTGCTTGCTGTGCTGCCTGTGCTTGCTGCCTGTGCTTGCTGCCTGTGCTTGCTCTGCTGCCTGTGCTTGCTGCCTGTGCTTGCTGTGCTGCCTGTGCTTGCTATGCTGCCTGTGCTTGCTGTGCTTGTTGTGCTGCCTGTGCTTGCTGCCTGTGCTTACTGTGTTGCCTGTGCTTGCTGCCTGTGCTGCCTGTGCTTGCTGCCTGTGCTTGCTGTGCTGCCTGTGCTTGCTGCCTGTGCTTGCTGTGTTGCCTGTGCTTGCTGCATGTGCTTGCTGTGCTGCCTGTGCTTGCTGTGCTGCCTGTGCTTGCTGCCTGTGCTTGCTGTGCTGTCTGTGCTTGCTATGCTGCCTGTGCTTGCTGTGCTGCCTGTGCTTGCTGCCTGTGCTTACTGTGTTGCCTGTGCTTGCTGCCTGTGCTGCCTGTGCTTGCTGCCTGTGCTTGCTGTGCTGCCTGTGCTTGCTGCCTGTGCTTGCTGTGTTGCCTGTGCTTGCTGTGCTGCCTGTGCTTGCTGTGCTGCCTGTGCTTGCTGCCTGTGCTTGATGTGCTGCCTGTGCTTGCTGCCTGTGCTTGCTGTGCTGCCTGTTTGCGATGCATTTGATTTCGCCCATAACACGCGGTAATTCGACAGTGGCACACGACAGTGCGTTGCTGTGTCACCTGTTTTTGGAGGCGCCGAGAGTAGCGGATCATATGTTTACCTCGGCGGCCGGTGCATTGACCTGCGTCTCAGTAAGAGTAAGCATTGTAAACAAATGCGAGAGTGAATCTCGCCGAAGATCGGAGCAGGCTTTGCCTGTTGGAAAGAGGACGGAGCTTGACCCCTCTACACTTCCCCCAGAATCGCTAAAACGAACACATATCGTCTAGCTATTTTGCGGGTTTCTAACATGCCTGTGCTTGCTGTGCTGCCTGTGCTTGCTGCGCTGCCTGTGCTTGCTGCCTGTGCTTGCTGTGCTGCCTGTGCTTGCTGCCTGTGCTTGCTGCCTGTGCTTGCTGTGCTGCCAGTGCTTGCTGCCTGTGCTTGCTGTGCCGCCTGTGCTTGCTGCCTGTGCTTGCTGTGCTGCCTGTGCTTGCTGCCTGTGCTTGCTGCCTGTGCTTGCTGTGCTGCCAGTGCTTGCTGCCTGTGCTTGCTGTGCTGCCTGTGTCTGCTGTGCTGCCTGTGCTTGCTGCGCTGCCTGTGCTTGCTGCCTGTGCTTGCTGTGCTGCCTGTGCTTGCTGCCTGTGCTTGCTGTGCTGTCTGTGCTTGCTACCTGTGCTTGCTGTGCTGCCTGTGCTTGCTGCCTGTGCTTGCTATGCTGCCTCTGCTTTCTGCCTGTGCTTGCTCTGCTGCCTGTGCCTGCTGTGCTGCCTGCGCCTGCTGCCTGTGCTTGCTGTGCTGCCTGTGCTTTCTGTGCTGTCTGTGCGTGCTGCCTGTGCTTGCTGTGCTGCCTGTGCTTGCTGCCTGTGCTTGCTGTGCTGTCTGTCCTTGCTGCCTCTGCTGCCTGTGCTTGCTGCGCTGCCTGTGCTTGCTGCCTGTGCTTGCTGTGCTGCCTGTGCTTGCTGCCTGTGCTTGCTGCCTGTGCCTGCTGTGCTGCCTGTGCTTGCTGCCTGTGCTGCCTGTGCTTGCTGCCTGTGCTGCCTGTGCTTGCTGCCTGTGCTTGCTGTGCTGCCTGTGCTTGCTGCCTGTGCTTGCTGCCTGTGCTTGCTGTGCTGTCTGTGCTTGCTGCCTGTGCTTGCTGTGCTGCCAGTGCTTGCTGCCTGTGCTTGCTGTGCTGCCTGTGCTTGCTATGCTGCCTGTGCTTGCTGCCTGTGCTTGCTGTGCTGTCTGTGCTTGCTGCCTGTGCTTGCTGTGCAGCCTGTGCTTGCTGTGATGCCTGTGCTTGCTGCCTGTGCTTGCTCTGCTGCCTGTGCCTGCTGTGCTGCCTGCGCCTGCTGCCTGTGCTTGCTGTGCTGCCTGTGCTTGCTGTGCTGTCTGTGCGTGCTGCCTGTGCTTGCTGTGCTGCCTGTGCTTGCTGCCTGTGCTTGCTGTGCTGCCTGTGCTTGCTGCCTGTGTTTGCTGTGCTGCCTGTGCTTGCTATGCTGCCTGTGCTTGCTGTGCTTGCTGTGCTGCCTGTGCTTGCTGCCTGTGCTTACTGTGTTGCCTGTGCTTGCTGCCTGTGCTGCCTGTGCTTGCTGCCTGTGCTTGCTGTGCTGCCTGTGCTTGCTGCCTGTGCTTGCTGTGTTGCCTGTGCTTGCTGCCTGTGCTTGCTGTGCTGCCTGTGCTTGCTGCCTGTGCTTGCTGTGCTGCCTGTGCTTGCTGCCTGTGCTTGCTGTGCTGCCTGTGCTTGCTGCCTGTGCTTGCTGTGCTGCCTGTGCTTGGTGTGCTGCCTGTGCTTGCTGCCTGTGCTTGCTGTGCTGTCTGTGCTTGCTGCCTGTGCTTGCTGTGCTGCCTGTGCTTGCTGCCTGTGCTTGCTGTGCTGCCTGTGCTTGCTGTGCTGCCTGTGCTTGCTGCCTGTGCTTGCTGCCTGTGCTTGCTGTGTTGCCTGTGCTTGCTGCCTGTGCTTGCTGCCTGTGCTTGCTGTGCTGCCAGTGCTTGCTGCCTGTGCTTGCTGTGCTGCCTGTGTCTGCTGTGCTGCCTGCGCTTGCTGCCTGTGCTTGCTGTGCTGCCTGTGCTTGCTGCCTGTGCTTGCTGTGCTGCCTGTGCTTGCTGTGCTGCCTGTGCTTGCTGCCTGTGCTTGCTGTGCTGCCTGTGCTGTGCTGCCTGTGCTTGCTGTGCTGCCTGTGCTTGCTGCCTGTGCTTGCTGTGCTGCCTGTGCTTGCTATGCTGCCTGTGCTTGCTGTGCTGCCTGTGCTTGCTGTGTTGCCTGTGCTTGCTGCCTGTGCTGCCTGTGCTTGCTGCCTGTGCTTGCTGTGCTGCCTGTGCTTGCTGCCTGTGCTTGCTGTGCTGCCTGTGCTTGCTGTGCTGCCTGTGCTTGCTGCCTTTGTTTTCTGTGCTGCCTGAGCTGCCTGTGCTTGCTGCTTGTGCTTGCTGTGCTGCCTGTGCTTGCTGCCTGTGCTTGCTGCCTGTGCTTGCTGTGCTGCCTGTGCTTGCTGTGCTGTCTGTCCTTGCTGCCTCTGCTGCCTGTGCTTGCTGTGCTGCCTGTGCTTGCTGCCTGTGCTTGCTGTGTTGCCTGTGCTTGCTGCCTGTGCTTGCTCTGCTGCCTGTGCTTGCTGCCTGTGCTTGCTGTGCTGCCAGTGCTTGCTGCCTGTGCTTGCTGTGCTGCCTGTGTCTGCTGTGCTGCCTGCGCTTGCTGCCTGTGCTTGCTGCTTGTGCTTGCTGCGCTGCCTGTGCTTGCTGTCTGTGCTTGCTGTGCTGCCTGTGCTTGGTGTGCTGCCTGTGCTTGCTGCCTGTGCTTGCTGTGCTGCCTGTGCTTGCTGCCTGTGCTTGCTGCCTGTGCTTGCTGTGCTGCCTGTGCTTGGTGTGCTGCCTGTGCTTGCTGCCTGTGCTTGCTGTGCTTGCTGTGCTGCCTGTGCTTGCTGCCTGTGCTTGCTGTGCTGCCTGTGCTTGCTGTGCTGCCTGTGCTTGCTGCCTTTGTTTTCTGTGCTGCCTGAGCTGCCTGTGCTTGCTGCTTGTGCTTGCTGTGCTGCCTGTGCTTGCTGCCTGTGCTTGCTGCCTGTGCTTGCTGTGCTGCCTGTGCTTGCTATGCTGCCTGTGCTTGCTGTGCTGCCTGTGCTTGCTGTGTTGCCTGTGCTTGCTGCCTGTGCTGCCTGTGCTTGCTGCCTGTGCTTGCTGTGCTGCCTGTGCTTGCTGCCTGTGCTTGCTGTGCTGCCTGTGCTTGCTGCCTTTGTTTTCTGTGCTGCCTGAGCTGCCTGTGCTTGCTGCTTGTGCTTGCTGTGCTGCCTGTGCTTGCTGCCTGTGCTTGCTGCCTGTGCTTGCTTTGCTGCCTGTGCTTGCTGTGCTGTCTGTCCTTGCTGCCTCTGCTGCCTGTGCTTGCTGTGCTGCCTGTGCTTGCTGCCTGTGCTTGCTGCCTGTGTCTGCTGTGCTGCCTGCGCTTGCTGCCTGTGCTGCCTGTGCTTGCTGCCTGTGCTTGCTGTGCTGCCTGTGCTTGCTGTGCTGCCTGTGCTTGCTGCCTGTGTCTGCTGTGCTGCCTGCGCTTGCTGCCTGTGCTTGCTGCCTATGCTTGCTGTGCTGCCTGTGCTTGCTGTGCTGCCTGTGCATGCTGCCTGTGCTTGCTGCCTGTGCTTGCTGTGCTGCCTGTGCTTGCTGTGCTGCCTGTGCTGTGCTGCCTGTGCTGTGCTGCCTGTGCTTGCTGCCTGTGCTTGCTGTGCTTGCTGTGCTGCCTGTGCCTGCTGTGCTGCCTGCGCTTGCTGCCTGTGCTTGCTGTGCTGCCTGTGCTTGCTGTGCTGTCTGTGCGTGCTGCCTGTGCTTGCTGTGCTGCCTGTGCTTGCTGCCTGTGCTTGCTGTGCTGCCTGTGCTTGCTGCCTGTGCTTGCTGCCTGTGCTTGCTTTGCTGCCAGTGCTTGCTGTGCTGCCTGTGCTTGCTGCCTGTGCTTGCTGTGCTGCCTGTGCTTGCTGCCTGTGCTGCCTGTGCTTGGTGTGCTGCCTGTGCTTGCTGCCTGTGCTTGCTGTGCTGCCTGTGCTTGCTGCCTGTGCTTGCTGTGCTGCCTATGCTTGCTGCCTGTGCTGCCTGTGCTGTGCTGCCTGTGCTTGCTGCCTGTGCTGCCTGTGCTTGGTGTGCTCCCTGTGCTTGCTGCCTGTGCTTGCTGTGCTGCCTGTGCTTGCTCTGCTGCCTGTGCTTGCTGCCTGTGCTTGCTGTGCTGTCTGTGCTTGCTGCCTGTGCTTGCTGTGCTGCCAGTGCTTGCTGCCTGTGCTTGCTGTGCTGCCAGTGCTTGCTGCCTATGCTTGCTGTGCTGCCTGTGCTTGCTGTGCTGCCTGTGCATGCTGCCTGTGCTTGCTGCCTGTGCTTGCTCTGCTGCCTGTGCTTGCTGCCTGTGCTTGCTGTGCTCTCTGTGCTTGCTGCCTGTGCTTGCTGTGCTGCCAGTGCTTGCTGCCTGTGCTTGCTGTGCTGCCTGTGTCTGCTGTGCTGCCTGTGCTTGCTGTGCTGCCTGTGCTTGCTGTGCTGCCTGTGCTTGCTGCCTGTGCTGCCTGTGCTTGGTGTGCTGCCTGTGCTTGCTGCCTGTGCTTGCTGTGCTGCCAGTGCGTGCTGCCTGTGCTTGCTGTGCTGCCTGTGCTTGCTGCCTGTGCTTGCTGCCTGTGCTTGCTTTGCTGCCAGTGCTTGCTGTGCTGCCTGTGCTTGCTGCCTGTGCTTGCTGTGCTGCCTGTGCTTGCTGCCTGTGCTTGCTGTGCTGCCTGTGCTTGCTGCCTGTGCTTGCTCTGCTGCCTGTGCTTGCTGCCTGTGCTTGCTGTGCTGCCAGTGCTTGCTGCCTGTGCTTGCTGTGCTGCCTGTGTCTGCTGTGCTGCCTGCGCTTGCTGCCTGTGCTTGCTGTGCTGCCTGTGCTTGCTGCCTGTGCTTGCTGTGCTGCCTGTGCTTGCTGCCTGTGCTTGCTGTGCTGCCTGTGCTGTGCTGCCTGTGCTGTGCTGCCTGTGCTTGCTGTGATGCCTGTGCTTGCTGCCTGTGCTTGCTGTGCTGCCTGTGCCTGCTGTGCTGCCTGCGCTTGCTGCCTGTGCTTGCTGTGCTGCCTGTGCTTGCTGTGCTGTCTGTGCGTGCTGCCTGTGCTTGCTGTGCTGCCTGTGCTTGCTGCCTGTGCTTGCTGTGCTGCCTGTGCTGCCTGTGCTGTGCTGCCTGTGCTTGCTGCCTGTGCTGCCTGTGCTTGGTGTGCTCCCTGTGCTTGCTGCCTGTGCTTGCTGTGCTGCCTGTGCTTGCTGCCTGTGCTTGCTCTGCTGCCTGTGCTTGCTGCCTGTGCTTGCTGTGCTCTCTGTGCTTGCTGCCTGTGCTTGCTGTGCTGCCAGTGCTTGCTGCCTGTGCTTGCTGTGCTGCCTGTGTCTGCTGTGCTGCCTGTGCTTGCTGTGCTGCCTGTGCTTGGTGTGCTGCCTGTGCTTGCTGCCTGTGCTTGCTGTGCTGCCTATGCTTGCTGCCTGTGCTGCCTGTGCTGTGCTGCCTGTGCTTGCTGCCTGTGCTGCCTGTGCTTGGTGTGCTCCCTGTGCTTGCTGCCTGTGCTTGGTGTGCTCCCTGTGCTTGCTGCCTGTGCTTGCTGTGCTGCCTGTGCTTGCTGCCTGTGCTTGCTGCCTGTGCTTGCTGTGCTGCCTGTGCTTGCTGCCTGTGCTTGCTGTGCTGCCTGTGCTTGCTGCCTGTGCTTGCTGTGCTGCCTGTGCTTGGTGTGCTGCCTGTGCTTGCTGCCTGTGCTTGCTGTGCTGTCTGTGCTTGCTGGCTGTGCTTGCTGTGCTGCCTGTGCTTGCTGCCTGTGCTTGCTGTGCTGCCTGTGCTTGCTGTGCTGCCTGTGCTTGCTGCCTGTGCTTGCTGCCTGTGCTTGCTGTGTTGCCTGTGCTTGCTGCCTGTGCTTGCTCTGCTGGCTGTGCTTGCTGCCTGTGCCTGCTGTGCTGCCAGTGCTTGCTGCCTGTGCTGCCTGTGTCTGCTGTGCTGCCTGCGCTTGCTGCCTGTGCTTGCGGTGCTGCCTGTGCTTGCTGCCTGTGCTTGCTGTGCTGCCTGTGCTTGCTGTGCTGCCTGTGCTTGCTGCCTGTGCTTGCTGTGCTGCCTGTGCTGTGCTGCCTGTGCTGTGCTGCCTGTGCTTGCTGTGATGCCTGTGCTTGCTGCCTGTGCTTGCTCTGCTGCCTGTGCCTGCTGTGCTGCCTGCGCCTGCTGCCTGTGCTTGCTGTGCTGCCTGTGCTTGCTGTGCTGTCTGTGCGTGCTGCCTGTGCTTGCTGTGCTGCCTGTGCTTGCTGCCTGTGCTTGCTGTGCTGCCTGTGCTTGCTGCCTGTGCTTGCTGTGCTGCCTGTGCTTGCTGCCTGTGCTTGCAGTGCTGCCAGTGCTTGCTGTGCTGCCTGTCCTTGCTGCCTGTGCTTGCTGTGCTGCCTGTGCTTGCTGCCTGTGCTTGCTGTGCTGCCTGTGCATGCTGCCTGTGCTTGCTGCCTGTGCTTGCTGTGCTGCCTGTGCTTGCCGTGCTGCCTGTGCATGCTGCCTGTGCTTGCTGCCTGTGCTTGCTGTGCTGCCTGTGCTGTGCTGCCTGTGCTTGCTGCCTGTGCCTGCTGTGCTGCCTGTGCCTGCTGTGCTGCCTGTGCTTGCTGTGCTGCCTGTGCTTGCTGCCTGTGCTTGCTATGCTGCCTGTGCTTGCTGCCTGTGCTTGCTGTGTTGCCTGTGCTTGGTGTGCTGCCTGTGCTTGCTGCCTGTGCTTGCTGTGCTGCCTGTGCTTGCTGCCTGTGCTTGCTGTGCTGCCTGTGCATGCTGCCTGTGCTTGCTACCTGTGCTTGCTGTGCTGCCTGTGCCTGCTGTGCTGCCTGTGCTTGCTGCCTGTGCTGCCTGTGCTGCGTGTGCTTGCTGTGCTGCCTGTGCTTGCTGCCTGTGCTTGCTATGCTGCCTGTGCTTGCTGCCTGTGCTTGCTGTGTTGCCTGTGCTTGGTGTGCTGCCTGTGCTTGCTGCCTGTGCTTGCTGTGCTGCCTGTGCTTGGTGTGCTGCCTATGCTTGCTGCCTGTGCTTGCTGTGCTGTCTGTGCTTGCTGCCTGTGCTTGCTGTGCTGCCTGTGCTTGCTGCCTGTGCTTGCTGTGCTGTCTGTGCTTGCTGCCTGTGCTTGCTGTGCTGCCTGTGCTTGCTGCCTGTGCTTGATGTGCTGCCTGTGCTTGGTGTGCTGCCTGTGCTTGCTGCCTGTGCTTGCTGTGCTGTCTGTGCTTGCTGCCTGTGCTTGCTGTGCTGCCTGTGCTTGCTGCCTGTGCTTGCTGCCTGTGCTTGCTGTGCTGCCTGTGCTTGGTGTGCTGCCTGTGCTTGCTGCCTGTGCTTGCTGTGCTGTCTGTGCTTCCTGCCTGTGCTTGCTGTGCTGCCTGTGCTTGCTGCCTGTGCTTGCTGTGCTGCCTGTGCTTGCTGCCTGTGCTTGCTGCCTGTGCTTGCTGTGCTGCCTGTGCTTGGTGTGCTGCCTGTGCTTGCTGCCTGTGCTTGCTGTGCTGTCTGTGCTTGCTGCCTGTGCTTGCTGTGCTGCCTGTGCTTGCTGCCTGTGCTTGCTGTGCTGCCTGTGCTTGCTGCCTGTGCTTGCTGTGCAGCCTGTGCTTGCTGCCTGTGCTTGCTGCCTGTTCTTGCTGTGTTGCCTGTGCTTGCTGCCTGTGCTTGCTCTGCTGCCTGTGCTTGCTGCCTGTGCTTGCTGCCTGTGCTTGCTGTGCTGCCAGTGCTTGCTGCCTGTGCTTGCTGTGCTGCCTGTGTCTGCTGTGCTGCCTGCGCTTGCTGCCTGTGCTTGCTGTGCTGCCTGTGCTTGCTGCCTGTGCTTGCTGTGCTGCCTGTGCTTGCTGTGCTGCCTGTGCTTGCTGCCTGTGCTTGCTGTGCTGCCTGTGCTGTGCTGCCTGTGCTGTGCTGCCTGTGCTTGCTGTGATGCCTGTGCTTGCTGCCTGTGCTTGCTGTGCTGCCTGTGCCTGCTGTGCTGCCTGCGCTTGCTGCTTGTGCTTGCTGTGCTGCCTGTGCTTGCTGTGCTGTCTGTGCGTGCTGCCTGTGCTTGCTGTGCTGCCTGTGCTTGCTGTGCTGCCTGTGCTTGCTGCCTGTGCTTGCTGTGCTGCCTATGCTTGCTGCCTGTGCTGCCTGTGCTGTGCTGCCTGTGCTTGCTGCCTGTGCTGCCTGTGCTTGGTGTGCTCCCTGTGCTTGCTGCCTGTGCTTGCTGTGCTGCCTGTGCTTGCTGTGCTGCCTGTGCTTGGTGTGCTGCCTGTGCTTGCTGCCTGTGCTTGCTGTGCTGCCTATGCTTGCTGCCTGTGCTGCCTGTGCTGTGCTGCCTGTGCTTGCTGCCTGTGCTGCCTGTGCTTGGTGTGCTCCCTGTGCTTGCTGCCTGTGCTTGCTGTGCTGCCTGTGCTTGCTGCCTGTGCTTGCTGCCTGTGCTTGCTGTGCTGCCTGTGCTTGCTGCCTGTGCTTGCTGTGCTGCCTGTGCTTGCTGCCTGTGCTTGCTGTGCTGCCTGTGCTTGGTGTGCTGCCTGTGCTTGCTGTGCTGTCTGTGCTTGCTGCCTGTGCTTGCTGTGCTGCCTGTGTTTGCTGCCTGTGCTTGCTGTGCTGCCTGTGCTTGCTGTGCTGCCTGTGCTTGCTGCCTGTGCTTGCTCTGCTGCCTGTGCTTGCTGTGCTGTCTGTGCTTGCTGCCTGTGCTGCCTGTGCTTGCTGTGCTGCCTGTGCTTGCTCTGCTGCCTGTGCTTGCTGCCTGTGCTTGCTGTGCTGTCTGTGCTTGCTGCCTGTGCTTGCTGTGCTGTCTGTCCTTGCTGCCTCTGCCGCCTGTGCTTGCTGTGCTGCCTGTGCTGCCTGTGCTTGCTGCCTGTGCTTGCTGTGCTGCCTGTGCTGCCTGTCCTTGCTGCCTGTGCTTGCTGCCTGTGCTTGCTATGCTGCCTGTGCTTGCTGCCTGTGCTTGCTGTGTTGCCTGTGCTTGGTGTGCTGCCTGTGCTTGCTGCCTGTGCTTGCTGTGCTGTCTGTGCTTGCTGCCTGTGCTTGCTGTGCTGCCTGTGCTTGCTGCCTGTGCTTGCTGCCTGTGCTTGCTGTGCTGCCTGTGCTTGGTGTGCTGCCTGTGCTTGCTGCCTGTGCTTGCTGTGCTGTCTGTGCTTGCTGCCTGTGCTTGCTGTGCTGCCTGTGCTTGCTGCCTGTGCTTGCTGTGCTGCCTGTGCTTGCTGCCTGTGCTTGCTGCCTGTGCTTGCTGTGCTGCCTGTGCTTGGTGTGCTGCCTGTGCTTGCTGTGCTGCCTGTGCTTGCTGTGCTGCCTGTGTTTGCTGCCTGTGCTTGCTGTGCTGCCTGTGCTGTGCTGCCTGTGCTGTGCTGCCTGTGCTTGCTGTGATGCCTGTGCTTGCTGCCTGTGCTTGCTCTGCTGCCTGTGCCTGCTGTGCTGCCTGCGCCTGCTGCCTGTGCTTGCTGTGCTGCCTGTGCTTGCTGTGCTGTCTGTGCGTGCTGCCTGTGCTTGCTGTGCTGCCTGTGCTTGCTGCCTGTGCTTGCTGTGCTGCCTGTGCTTGCTGTGCTGCCTGTGCTTGCTGCCTGTGCTTGCTGTGCTGCCTGTGCTGTGCTGCCTGTGCTGTGCTGCCTGTGCTTGCTGTGTTGCCTGTGCCTGCTGTGCTGCCTGTGCTTGCTGCCTGTGCTGCCTGTGCTGCCTGTGCTTGCTGTGCTGCCTGTGCTTGCTGCCTGTGCTTGCTATGCTGCCTGTGCTTGCTGCCTGTGCTTGCTGTGTTGCCTGTGCTTGGTGTGCTGCCTGTGCTTGCTGCCTGTGCTTGCTGTGCTGCCTGTGCTTGGTGTGCTGCCTATGCTTGCTGCCTGTGCTTGCTGTGCTGTCTGTGCTTGCTGCCTGTGCTTGCTGTGCTGCCTGTGCTTGCTGCCTGTGCTTGCTGTGCTGTCTGTGCTTGCTGCCTGTGCTTGCTGTGCTGCCTGTGCTTGCTGCCTGTGCTTGATGTGCTGCCTGTGCTTGGTGTGCTGCCTGTGCTTGCTGCCTGTGCTTGCTGTGCTGTCTGTGCTTGCTGCCTGTGCTTGCTGTGCTGCCTGTGCTTGCTGCCTGTGCTTGCTGCCTGTGCTTGCTGTGCTGCCTGTGCTTGGTGTGCTGCCTGTGCTTGCTGCCTGTGCTTGCTGTGCTGTCTGTGCTTGCTGCCTGTGCTTGCTGTGCTGCCTGTGCTTGCTGCCTGTGCTTGCTGTGCTGCCTGTGCTTGCTGCCTGTGCTTGCTGCCTGTGCTTGCTGTGCTGCCTGTGCTTGGTGTGCTGCCTGTGCTTGCTGTGCTGCCTGTGCTTGCTGTGCTGCCTGTGCTTGCTGCCTGTGCTTGCTGTGCTGCCTGTGCTGTGCTGCCTGTGCTGTGCTGCCTGTGCTTGCTGTGATGCCTGTGCTTGCTGCCTGTGCTTGCTCTGCTGCCTGTGCCTGCTGTGCTGCCTGCGGCTGCTGCCTGTGCTTGCTGTGCTGCCTGTGCTTGCTGTGCTGTCTGTGCGTGCTGCCTGTGCTTGCTGTGCTGCCTGTGCTTGCTGCCTGTGCTTGCTGTGCTGCCTGTGCTTGCTGTGCTGCCTGTGCTTGCTGCCTGTGCTTGCTGTGCTGCCTGTGCTGTGCTGCCTGTTCTTGTTGTGCTGCCTGTTAGCGATGCATTTGATTTCGCCCATAACACGCGGTAATTCGACAGTGGCACACGACAGTGCGTTGCTGTGTCACCTGTTTTTGGAGGCGCCGAGAGTCGCGGATCATATGTTTATCTCGGCGGCCGGTGCATTGACCTGCGTCTCAGTAAGAGTAAGCATTGTAAACAAATGCGAGAGTGAATCTCGCCGAAGATCGGAGCAGGCTTTGCCTGTTGGAAAGAGGACGGAGCTTGACCCCTCTGCACTTCCCCCAGAATCGCTAAAACGAACACATCTCGTCGAGCTATTTTGCGGGTTTCTAACATGCCTGTGCTTGCTGCCTGTACTTGCTGTGCTGCCTGTGCTTGCTGCCTGTGCTTGCTGTGCTGCCAGTGCTTGCTGTGATGCCTGCGCTTGCTGCCTGTGCTTGCTGTGCTGCCTGTGCTGCCTGTGCTTGCTGCCTGTGCTTGCTATGCTGCCTGTGCTTGCTGCCTGTGCTTGCTGTGCTGCCTGTGCTTGCTGCCTGTGCTTGGTGTGCTGCCTGTGCTTGCTGCCTGTGCTTGCTGTGCTGCATGTGCTTGCTGCCTGTGCTTGCTGTACTTGCTGTGCTGTCTGTGCTTGCTGTGCTGCCTGTGCTTGCTGCCTGTGCTTGCTGTGCTGCCTGTGTTTGCTGTGCTGCCTGTGCTTGCTGCCTGTGCTTGCTGTGCTGCCTGTGCTTTCTGCCTGTGCTTGCTGTGCTGTCTGTGCTTGCGGCCTGTGCTTGTTGTGCTGCCTGTGCTTGTTGTGCCGCCTGTGCTTGCTGTGTTGCCTGTGCTTGCTGTGCTGCCTGTGCTTTCTGTGCTGCCTGTGCTTGCTGCCTGTGCTTGCTGTGCTGCCTGTGCCTGCTGCCTGTGCTTGCTGTGCTGCCTGTGCTTGCTGCCTGTGCTTGCTGTGCTGCCTGTGCTTGCTGCCTGTGCTTGCTGTGCTGCCTGTGCTTCCTGCCTGTGCTTGCTGCCTGTGCTTGCTGCCTGTGCTTGCTGTGCTGCCTGTGCTTGCTGCCTGTGCTTGCTGTACTGCCTGTGCTTGCTGCCTGTGCTTGCTGCCTGTGCTTGCTGTGCTGCCTGTGCTTGCTGTGCTGCCTGTTAGCGATGCATTTGATTTCGCCCATAACACGCGGTAATTCGACAGTGGCACACGACAGTGCGTTGCTGTGTCACCTGTTTTTGGAGGCGCAGAGTGTCGCGGATCATATGTTTACCTCGGCGGCCGGTGCATTGACCTGCGTCTCAGTAAGAGTAAGCATTGTAAACAAATGCGAGAGTGAATCTCGCCGAAGATCGGAGCAGGCTTTGCCTGTTGGAAAGAGGACGGAGCTTGACCCCTGTACACTTCCCCCAGAATCGTTAAAACGAACACATATCGTCGAGCTATTTTGCGGGTTTCTAACATGCCTGTGCTTGCTGTGCTGCCTGTGCTTGCTGCGCTGCCTGTGCTTGGTGTGCTGCCTGTGCTTGGTGTGCTGCCTGTGCTTGCTGCCTGTGCTTGCTGTGCTGCCTGTGCTTGGTGTGCTGCCTGTGCTTGCTGCCTGTGCTTGCTGTGCTGCCTCTGCTTGCTGTGCTGCCTGTGCTTGGTATGCTGCCTGTGCTTGCTGCCTGTGCTTACTCTGTTGCCTGTGCTTGCTGCCTGTGCTTGCTGTGCTGCCTGTGCTTGCTGTGCTGCCTGTTCTTGCTGCCTGTGCTTGCTGTGCTGCCTGTGCTTGCTGCCTGTGCTTGCTGTGCTGCCTGTGCTTGCTGCCTGTGCTTGCTGTGCTGCCCGTGCTTGCTGCCTGTGCTTGCTGCCTGTGCTTGCTGCCTGTGCTTGCTCTGCTGCCTGTGCTTGCTGCCTGTGCTTGCTGTTGTGCCTGTGCTTGCTATGCTGCCTGTGCTTGCTGTGCTGCCTGTGCTTGCTGCCTGTGCTGCCTGTGCTTGCTGCCTGTGCTTGCTGTGCTGCCTGTGCTTGCTGCCTGTGCTTGCTGCCTGTGCTTGCTGTGCTGCCTGTGCTTGCTGCCTGTGTTTGCTGTGCTGCCTGTGCTTGCTGCCTGTGCTTGCTGCCTGTGCTTGCTGTGCTGCCTGTGCTTGCTGCCTGTGCTTCCTGTGCTGCCTGTGCTTGCTGCCTGTGCTTGCTGTGCTGCCTGTTCTTGCTGCCTGTGCTTGCTGTGCTGCCTGTGCTTGCTGCCTGTGCTTGCTGTGCTTGCTGTGCTGCCTGTGCTTGCTGCCTGTGCTTGTTGTGCTGCCTGTGCTTTCTGCCTGTGCTTGCTGCCTGTGCTTGCTGTGCTGCCTGTGCTTGCTGTGCTGTCTGTGCTTGCTGCCTGTGCTTGCTGTGCTGCCCGTGCTTGCTGCGCTGCCTGTGCTTGCTGTGCTGCCTGTGCTTGCTGTGCTCCCTGTGCTTGCTTCCTGTGCTTGCTGCCTGTGCTTGCTGTGCTGCCTGTGCTTGCTGCCTGTGCTTGCTGTGCTGCCTGTTCTTGCTGCCCGTGCTTGCTGTGCTGCCTGTGCTTGCTGCCTGTGCTTGCTGTCCTTGCTATGCTGCCTGAGCAAACTGCCTGTGCTTGCTGTGCTGCCTGTGCTTGCTGTGCTCCCTGTGCTTGCTTCCTGTGCTTGCTGCCTGTGCTTGCTGTGCTGCCTGTGCTTGCTGCCTGTGCTTGCTGTGCTGCCTGTTCTTGCTGCCCGTGCTGCCTGTGCTTGCTGCCTGTGCATGCTCTGCTGCCTGTGCTTGCTGCCTGTGCTTGCTGTGCTGCCTGTGCTTGCTGTGCTGCCTGTGCTTGCTGCCTGTGCTTGCTGCCAGTGCTTGCTGTGCTGCCTGTGCTTGCTGTGCTGCCCGTGCTTGCTGCCTGTGCTTGCTGTGCTGCCTGTGCTTGCTATGCTGCCTGTGCAAGCTGCCTGTGCTTGCTGTGCTGCCTGTGCTTGCTGTGCTGCCTGTGCTTGCTGCCTGTGCTTACTGTGTTGCCTGTGCTTGCTGCCTGTGCTTGCTGTGCTGCCTGTGCTTGCTGTACTTGCTGTGCTGCCTGTGCTTGCTGCCTGTGCTTGCTGCCTGTGCTTGCTGTGCTGCCTGTGCTTGCTGCCTGTGCTTGCTGCCTGTGCTTGCTGTGCTGCCTGTGCTTGCTGCCTGTGCTTGCTGTGCTGCTTGTGCTTGCTGCCTGTGCTTGCTGTGCTGCCTGTTAGCGATGCATTTGATTTCGCCCATAACACGCGGTAATTCGACAGTGGCACACGACAGTGCGTTGCTGTGTCACCTGTTTTTGGAGGCGCCGAGAGTCGCGGATCATATGTTTATCTCGGCGGCCGGTGCATTGACCTGCGTCTCAGTAAGAGTAAGCATTGTAAACAAATGCGAGAGTGAATCTCGCCGAAGATCGGAGCAGGCTTTGCCTGTTGGAAAGAGGACGGAGCTTGACCCCTCTGCACTTCCCCCAGAATCGCTAAAACGAACACATCTCGTCGAGCTATTTTGCGGGTTTCTAACATGCCTGTGCTTGCTGCCTGTACTTGCTGTGCTGCCTGTGCTTGCTGCCTGTGCTTGCTGTGCTGCCAGTGCTTGCTGTGATGCCTGCGCTTGCTGCCTGTGCTTGCTGTGCTGCCTGTGCTGCCTGTGCTTGCTGCCTGTGCTTGCTATGCTGCCTGTGCTTGCTGCCTGTGCTTGCTGTGCTGCCTGTGCTTGCTGCCTGTGCTTGGTGTGCTGCCTGTGCTTGCTGCCTGTGCTTGCTGTGCTGCATGTGCTTGCTGCCTGTGCTTGCTGTACTTGCTGTGCTGTCTGTGCTTGCTGTGCTGCCTGTGCTTGCTGCCTGTGCTTGCTGTGCTGCCTGTGTTTGCTGTGCTGCCTGTGCTTGCTGCCTGTGCTTGCTGTGCTGCCTGTGCTTTCTGCCTGTGCTTGCTGTGCTGTCTGTGCTTGCGGCCTGTGTTTGTTGTGCTGCCTGTGCTTGTTGTGCCGCCTGTGCTTGCTGTGTTGCCTGTGCTTGCTGTGCTGCCTGTGCTTTCTGTGCTGCCTGTGCTTGCTGCCTGTGCTTGCTGTGCTGCCTGTGCCTGCTGCCTGTGCTTGCTGTGCTGCCTGTGCTTGCTGCCTGTGCTTGCTGTGCTGCCTGTGCTTGCTGCCTGTGCTTGCTGTGCTGCCTGTGCTTCCTGCCTGTGCTTGCTGCCTGTGCTTGCTGCCTGTGCTTGCTGTGCTGCCTGTGCTTGCTGCCTGTGCTTGCTGTACTGCCTGTGCTTGCTGCCTGTGCTTGCTGCCTGTGCTTGCTGTGCTGCCTGTTAGCGATGCATTTGATTTCGCCCATAACACGCGGTAATTCGACAGTGGCACACGACAGTGCGTTGCTGTGTCACCTGTTTTTGGAGGCGCAGAGTGTCGCGGATCATATGTTTACCTCGGCGGCCGGTGCATTGACCTGCGTCTCAGTAAGAGTAAGCATTGTAAACAAATGCGAGAGTGAATCTCGCCGAAGATCGGAGCAGGCTTTGCCTGTTGGAAAGAGGACGGAGCTTGACCCCTGTACACTTCCCCCAGAATCGTTAAAACGAACACATATCGTCGAGCTATTTTGCGGGTTTCTAACATGCCTGTGCTTGCTGTGCTGCCTGTGCTTGCTGCGCTGCCTGTGCTTGGTGTGCTGCCTGTGCTTGCTGCCTGTGCTTGCTGTGCTGCCTGTGCTTGGTGTGCTGCCTGTGCTTGCTGCCTGTGCTTGCTGTGCTGCCTGTGCTTGGTATGCTGCCTGTGCTTGCTGCCTGTGCTTACTCTGTTGCCTGTGCTTGCTGCCTGTGCTTGCTGTGCTGCCTGTGCTTGCTGCCTGTGCTTGCTGTGCTGCCTGTTCTTGCTGCCTGTGCTTGCTGTGCTGCCTGTGCTTGCTGCCTGTGCTTGCTGTGCTGCCTGTGCTTGCTGCCTGTGCTTGCTGTGCTGCCTGTGCTTGCTGTGCTGCCTGTGCTTGCTGCCTGTGCTTGCTGTGCTGCCTGTGCTTGCTGCCTGTGCTTGCTGTGCTGCCTGTGCTTGCTGCCTGTGCTTGCTGCCTGTTCTTGCTGTGTTGCCTGTGCTTGCTGCCTGTGCTTGCTCTGCTGCCTGTGCTTGCTGCCTGTGCTTGCTGCCTGTGCTTGCTGCCTGTGCTTGCTGTGCTGCCAGTGCTTGCTGCCTGTGCTTGCTGTGCTGCCTGTGTCTGCTGTGCTGCCTGTGCTTGCTGCCTGTGCTTGCTGTGCTGCCTGTGCTTGCTGCCTGTGCTTGGTGTGCTGCCTGTGCTTGCTGCCTGTGCTTGCTGTGCTGCATGTGCTTGCTGCCTGTGCTTGCTGTACTTGCTGTGCTGTCTGTGCTTGCTGTGCTGCCTGTGCTTGCTGCCTGTGCTTGCTGTGCTGCCTGTGTTTGCTGTGCTGCCTGTGCTTGCTGCCTGTGCTTGCTGTGCTGCCTGTGCTTTCTGCCTGTGCTTGCTGTGCTGTCTGTGCTTGCGGCCTGTGTTTGTTGTGCTGCCTGTGCTTGTTGTGCCGCCTGTGCTTGCTGTGTTGCCTGTGCTTGCTGTGCTGCCTGTGCTTTCTGTGCTGCCTGTGCTTGCTGCCTGTGCTTGCTGTGCTGCCTGTGCCTGCTGCCTGTGCTTGCTGTGCTGCCTGTGCTTGCTGCCTGTGCTTGCTGTGCTGCCTGTGCTTGCTGCCTGTGCTTGCTGTGCTGCCTGTGCTTCCTGCCTGTGCTTGCTGCCTGTGCTTGCTGTGCTGCCTGTGCTTGGTGTGCTGCCTGTGCTTGCTGCCTGTGCTTGCTGTGCTGCCTGTGCTTGGTATGCTGCCTGTGCTTGCTGCCTGTGCTTGGTGTGCTGCCTGTGCTTGCTGCCTGTGCTTGCTGTGCTGCCTGTGCTTGGTATGCTGCCTGTGCTTGCTGCCTGTGCTTACTCTGTTGCCTGTGCTTGCTGCCTGTGCTTGCTGTGCTGCCTGTGCTTGCTGTGCTACCTGTTCTTGCTGCCTGTGCTTGCTGTGCTGCCTGTGCTTGCTGCCTGTGCTTGCTGTGCTGCCTGTGCTTGCTGCCTGTGCTTGCTGTGCTGCCTGTGCTTGCTGTGCTGCCTGTGCTTGCTGCCTGTGCTTGCTGTGCTGCCTGTGCTTGCTGCCTGTGCTTGCTGTGCTGCCTGTGCTTGCTGCCTGTGCTTGCTGCCTGTTCTTGCTGTGTTGCCTGTGCTTGCTGCCTGTGCTTGCTCTGCTGCCTGTGCTTGCTGCCTGTGCTTGCTGCCTGTGCTTGCTGCCTGTGCTTGCTGTGCTGCCAGTGCTTGCTGCCTGTGCTTGCTGTGCTGCCTGTGTCTGCTGTGCTGCCTGTGCTTGCTGCCTGTGCTTGCTGTGCTGCCTGTGCTTGCTGCCTGTGCTTGGTGTGCTGCCTGTGCTTGCTGCCTGTGCTTGCTGTGCTGCATGTGCTTGCTGCCTGTGCTTGCTGTACTTGCTGTGCTGTCTGTGCTTGCTGTGCTGCCTGTGCTTGCTGCCTGTGCTTGCTGTGCTGCCTGTGTTTGCTGTGCTGCCTGTGCTTGCTGCCTGTGCTTGCTGTGCTGCCTGTGCTTTCTGCCTGTGCTTGCTGTGCTGTCTGTGCTTGCGGCCTGTGTTTGTTGTGCTGCCTGTGCTTGTTGTGCCGCCTGTGCTTGCTGTGTTGCCTGTGCTTGCTGTGCTGCCTGTGCTTTCTGTGCTGCCTGTGCTTGCTGCCTGTGCTTGCTGTGCTGCCTGTGCCTGCTGCCTGTGCTTGCTGTGCTGCCTGTGCTTGCTGCCTGTGCTTGCTGTGCTGCCTGTGCTTGCTGCCTGTGCTTGCTGTGCTGCCTGTGCTTCCTGCCTGTGCTTGCTGCCTGTGCTTGCTGCCTGTGCTTGCTGTGCTGCCTGTGCTTGCTGCCTGTGCTTGCTGTACTGCCTGTGCTTGCTGCCTGTGCTTGCTGCCTGTGCTTGCTGTGCTGCCTGTTAGCGATGCATTTGATTTCGCCCATAACACGCGGTAATTCGACAGTGGCACACGACAGTGCGTTGCTGTGTCACCTGTTTTTGGAGGCGCAGAGTGTCGCGGATCATATGTGTACCTCGGCGGCCGGTGCATTGACCTGCGTCTCAGTAAGAGTAAGCATTGTAAACAAATGCGAGAGTGAATCTCGCCGAAGATCGGAGCAGGCTTTGCCTGTTGGAAAGAGGACGGAGCTTGACCCCTGTACACTTCCCCCAGAATCGTTAAAACGAACACATATCGTCGAGCTATTTTGCGGGTTTCTAACATGCCTGTGCTTGCTGTGCTGCCTGTGCTTGCTGCGCTGCCTGTGCTTGGTGTGCTGCCTGTGCTTGGTGTGCTGCCTGTGCTTGCTGCCTGTGCTTGCTGTGCTGCCTGTGCTTGGTGTGCTGCCTGTGCTTGCTGCCTGTGCTTGCTGTGCTGCCTGTGCTTGGTATGCTGCCTGTGCTTGCTGCCTGTGCTTACTCTGTTGCCTGTGCTTGCTGCCTGTGCTTGCTGTGCTGCCTGTGCTTGCTGCCTGTGCTTGCTGTGCTGCCTGTTCTTGCTGCCTGTGCTTGCTGTGCTGCCTGTGCTTGCTGCCTGTGCTTGCTGTGCTGCCTGTGCTTGCTGCCTGTGCTTGCTGTGCTGCCTGTGCTTGCTGTGCTGCCTGTGCTTGCTGCCTGTGCTTGCTGTGCTGCCTGTGCTTGCTGCCTGTGCTTGCTGTGCTGCCTGTGCTTGCTGCCTGTGCTTGCTGCCTGTTCTTGCTGTGTTGCCTGTGCTTGCTGCCTGTGCTTGCTCTGCTGCCTGTGCTTGCTGCCTGTGCTTGCTGCCTGTGCTTGCTGCCTGTGCTTGCTGTGCTGCCAGTGCTTGCTGCCTGTGCTTGCTGTGCTGCCTGTGTCTGCTGTGCTGCCTGCGCTTGCTGCCTGTGCTTGCTGTGCTGCCTGTGCTTGCTGCCTGTGCTTGCTGTGCTGCCTGTGCTTGCTGTGCTGCCTGTGCTTGCTGCCTGTGCTTGCTGTGCTGCCTGTGCTGTGCTGCCTGTGCTGTGCTGCCTGTGCTTGCTGTGATGCCTGTGCTTGCTGCCTGTGCTTGCTGTGCTGCCTGCGCTTGCTGCCTGTGCTTGCTGTGCTGCCTGTGCTTGCTGTGCTGTCTGTGCGTGCTGCCTGTGCTTGCTGTGCTGCCTGTGCTTGCTGCCTGTGCTTGCTGTGCTGCCTATGCATGCTGCCTGTGCTGCCTGTGCTGTGCTGCCTGTGCTTGCTGCCTGTGCTGCCTGTGCTTGGTGTGCTCCCTGTGCTTGCTGCCTGTGCTTGCTGTGCTGCCTGTGCTTGCTGCCTGTGCTTGCTGTGCTGCCTGTGCTTGCTGTGCTGCCTGTGCTTGCTGTGCTGCCTGTGCTTGCTGCCTGTGCTTGCTGCCTGTGCTTGCTGTGTTGCCTGTGCTTGCTGCCTGTGCTTGCTCTGCTGGCTGTGCTTGCTGCCTGTGCTTGCTGTGCTGCCAGTGCTTGCTGCCTGTGTCTGCTGTGCTGCCTGCGCTTGCTGCCTGTGCTTGCTGTGCTGCCTGTGCTTGCTGCCTGTGCTTGCTGTGCTGCCTGTGCTTGCTGTTCTGCCTGTGCTTGCTGCCTGTGCTTGCTGTGCTGCCTGTGCTGTGCTGCCTGTGCTGTGCTGCCTGTGCTTGCTGTGATGCCTGTGCTTGCTGCCTGTGCTTGCTCTGCTGCCTGTGCCTGCTGTGCTGCCTGCGCCTGCTGCCTGTGCTTGCTGTGCTGCCTGTGCTTGCTGTGCTGTCTGTGCGTGCTGCCTGTGCTTGCTGTGCTGCCTGTGCTTGCTGCCTGTGCTTGCTGTGCTGCCTGTGCTTGCTGTGCTGCCTGTGCTTGCTGCCTGTGCTTGCTGTGCTGCCTGTGCTGTGCTGCCTGTGCTGTGCTGCCTGTGCTTGCTGTGATGCCTGTGCTTGCTGCCTGTGCTTGCTCTGCTGCCTGTGCCTGCTGTGCTGCCTGCGCCTGCTGCCTGTGCTTGCTGTGCTGCCTGTGCTTGCTGTGCTGTCTGTGCGTGCTGCCTGTGCTTGCTGTGCTGCCTGTGCTTGCTGCCTGTGCTTGCTGTGCTGCCTGTGCTTGCTGCCTGTGCTTGCTGTGCTGCCTGTGCTTGCTGCCTGTGCTGCCTGTGCTTGCTGCCTGTGCTTGCTGTGCTGCCTGTGCTTGCTGCCTGTGCTTGCTCTGCTGCCTGTGCTTGCTGCCTGTGCTTGCTGTGCTGTCTGTCCTTGCTGCATCTGCTGCCTGTGCTTGCTGTGCTGCCTGTGCTGCCTGTGCTTGCTGCCTGTGCTTGCTGTGCTGCCTGTGCTGCCTGTCCTTGCTGCCTGTGCTTGCTGTGCTGCCTGTTAGCGATGCATTTGATTTCGCCCATAACACGCGATAATTCGACAGTGGCACACGACAGTGCGTTGCTGTTTCACCTGTTTTTGGAGGCGCCGAGAGTCGCGGATCATATGTTTACCTCGGCGGCCGGTGCATTGACCTGCGTCTCAGTAAGAGTAAGCATTGTAAACAAATGCGAGAGTGAATCTCGCCGAAGATCGGAGCAGGCTTTGCCTGTTGGAAAGAGGACGGAGCTTGACCCCTCTACACTTCCCCCAGAATCGCTAAAACGAACACATATCGTCGAGCTATTTTGCGGGTTTCTAACATGCCTGTGCTTGCTGTGCTGCCTGTGCTTGCTGCCTGTGCTTGCTGTGCTGCCTGTGCCTGCTGCCTGTGCTTGCTGTGCTGCCTGTGCTTGCTGTGCTGCCTGTGCTTGCTGCCTGTGCTTGCTGTGCTGCCTGTGCTTCCTGCCTGTGCTTGCTGCCTGTGCTTGCTGCCTGTGCTTGCTGTGCTGCCTGTGCTTGCTGCCTGTGCTTGCTGTACTGCCTGTGCTTGCTGCCTGTGCTTGCTGCCTGTGCTTGCTGTGCTGCCTGTGCTTGCTGTGCTGCCTGTTAGCGATGCATTTGATTTCGCCCATAACACGCGGTAATTCGACAGTGGCACACGACAGTGCGTTGCTGTGTCACCTGTTTTTGGAGGCGCAGAGTGTCGCGGATCATATGTTTACCTCGGCGGCCGGTGCATTGACCTGCGTCTCAGTAAGAGTAAGCATTGTAAACAAATGCGAGAGTGAATATCGCCGAAGATCGGAGCAGGCTTTGCCTGTTGGAAAGAGGACGGAGCTTGACCCCTGTACACTTCCCCCAGAATCGTTAAAACGAACACATATCGTCGAGCTATTTTGCGGGTTTCTAACATGCCTGTGCTTGCTGTGCTGCCTGTGCTTGCTGCGCTGCCTGTGCTTGGTGTGCTGCCTGTGCTTGGTGTGCTGCCTGTGCTTGCTGCCTGTGCTTGCTGTGCTGCCTGTGCTTGGTGTGCTGCCTGTGCTTGCTGCCTGTGCTTGCTGTGCTGCCTCTGCTTGCTGTGCTGCCTGTGCTTGGTATGCTGCCTGTGCTTGCTGCCTGTGCTTACTCTGTTGCCTGTGCTTGCTGCCTGTGCTTGCTGTGCTGCCTGTGCTTGCTGCCTGTGCTTGCTGCCTGTTCTTGCTGTGTTGCCTGTGCTTGCTGCCTGTGCTTGCTGTGCTGCCTGTGTCTGCTGTGCTGCCTGCGCTTGCTGCCTGTGCTTGCTGTGCTGCCTGTGCTTGCTGCCTGTGCTTGCTGTGCTGCCTGTGCTTGCTGCCTGTGCTTGCTGTGCTGCCTGTGCTGTGCTGCCTGTGCTGTGCTGCCTGTGCTTGCTGTGATGCCTGTGCTTGCTGCCTGTGCTTGCTGTGCTGCCTGTGCCTGCTGTGCTGCCTGCGCTTGCTGCCTGTGCTTGCTGTGCTGCCTGTGCTTGCTGTGCTGTCTGTGCGTGCTGCCTGTGCTTGCTGTGCTGCCTGTGCTTGCTGCCTGTGCTTGCTGTGCTGCCTATGCTTGCTGCCTGTGCTGCCTGTGCTGTGCTGCCTGTGCTTGCTGCCTGTGCTGCCTGTGCTTGGTGTGCTCCCTGTGCTTGCTGCCTGTGCTTGCTGTGCTGCCTGTGCTTGCTGCCTGTGCTTGCTCTGCTGCCTGTGCTTGCTGCCTGTGCTTGCTGTGCTCTCTGTGCTTGCTGCCTGTGCTTGCTGTGCTGCCAGTGCTTGCTGCCTGTGCTTGCTGTGCTGCCTGTGTCTGCTGTGCTGCCTGTGCTTGCTGTGCTGCCTGTGCTTGGTGTGCTGCCTGTGCTTGCTGCCTGTGCTTGCTGTGTTGCCTATGCTTGCTGCCTGTGCTGCCTGTGCTGTGCTGCCTGTGCTTGCTGCCTGTGCTGCCTGTGCTTGGTGTGCTCCCTGTGCTTGCTGCCTGTGCTTGCTGTGCTGCCTGTGCTTGCTGCCTGTGCTTGCTGCCTGTGCTTGCTGTGCTGCCTGTGCTTGCTGCCTGTGCTTGCTGTGCTGCCTGTGCTTGCTGCCTGTGCTTGCTGTGCTGCCTGTGCTTGGTGTGCTGCCTGTGCTTGCTGCCTGTGCTTGCTGTGCTGTCTGTGCTTGCTGCCTGTGCTTGCTGTGCTGCCTGTGCTTGCTGCCTGTGCTTGCTGTGCTGCCTGTGCTTGCTGTGCTGCCTGTGCTTGCTGTGCTGCCTTTGCTTGCTGCCTGTGCTTGCTGCCTGTGCTTGCTGTGTTGCCTGTGCTTGCTGCCTGTGCTTGCTCTGCTGGCTGTGCTTGCTGCCTGTGCTTGCTGTGCTGCCAGTGCTTGCTGCCTGTGCTGCCTGTGTCTGCTGTGCTGCCTGCGCTTGCTGCCTGTGCTTGCTGTGCTGCCTGTGCTTGCTGCCTGTGCTTGCTGTGCTGCCTGTGCTTGCTGTGCTGCCTGTGCTTGCTGCCTGTGCTTGCTGTGCTGCCTGTGCTGTGCTGCCTGTGCTGTGCTGCCTGTGCTTGCTGTGATGCCTGTGCTTGCTGCCTGTGCTTGCTCTGCTGCCTGTGCCTGCTGTGCTGCCTGCGCCTGCTGCCTGTGCTTGCTGTGCTGTCTGTGCGTGCTGCCTGTGCTTGCTGTGCTGCCTGTGCTTGCTGCCTGTGCTTGCTGTGCTGCCTGTGCTTGCTGTGCTGCCTGTGCTTGCTGCCTGTGCTTGCTGTGCTGCCTGTGCTGTGCTGCCTGTGCTGTGCTGCCTGTGCTTGCTGTGATGCCTGTGCTTGCTGCCTGTGCTTGCTCTGCTGCCTGTGCCTGCTGTGCTGCCTGCGCCTGCTGCCTGTGCTTGCTGTGCTGCCTGTGCTTGCTGTGCTGTCTGTGCGTGCTGCCTGTGCTCGCTGTGCTGCCTGTGCTTGCTGCCTGTGCTTGCTGTGCTGCCTGTGCTTGCTGCCTGTGCTTGCTGTGCTGCCTGTGCTTGGTGTGCTGCCTGTGCTTGCTGCCTGTGCTTGCTGTGCTGCCTGTGCTTGCTGCCTGTGCTTGGTGTGCTGCCTGTGCTTGCTGCTTGTGCTTGCTGTGCTGTCTGTGCTTGCTGCCTGTGCTTGCTGTGCTGCCTGTGCTTGCTGCCTGTGCTTGCTGTGTTGCCTGTGCTTGCTGCCTGTGCTTGCTCTGCTGCCTGTGCTTGCTGCCTGTGCTTGCTGTGCTGCCAGTGCTTGCTGCCTGTGCTTGCTGTGCTGCCTGTGTCTGCTGTGCTGCCTGCGCTTGCTGCCTGTGCTTGCTGCCTGTGCTTGCTGTGCTGCCTGTGCTTGCTGTGCTGCCTGTGCTTGCTGCCTGTGCTTGCTGTGCTGCCTGTGCTGTGCTGCCTGTGCTGCCTATGCTTGCTGTGATGCCTGTGCTTGCTGCCTGTGCTTGCTGTGCTGCCTGTGCTTGCTGCCTGTGCTTGCTGTGCTGCCTGTGCTTGCTGCCTGTGCTTGCTGCCTGTGCTTGCTGTGTTGCCTGTGCTTGCTGCCTGTGCTTGCTCTGCTGCCTGTGCTTGCTGCCTGTGCTTGGTGTGCTGCCTGCGCTAGCTGCCTGTGCTTGCTGTGCTGTCTGTCCTTGCTGCATCTGCTGCCTGTGCTTGCTGTGCTGCCTGTGCTGCCTGTGCTTGCTGCCTGTGCTTGCTGTGCTGCCTGTGCTGCCTGTCCTTGCTGCCTGTGCTTGCTGTGCTGCCTGTTAGCGATGCATTTGATTTCGCCCATAACACGCGATAATTCGACAGTGGCACACGACAGTGCGTTGCTGTTTCACCTGTTTTTGGAGGCGCCGAGAGTCGCGGATCATATGTTTACCTCGGCGGCCGGTGCATTGACCTGCGTCTCAGTAAGAGTAAGCATTGTAAACAAATGCGAGAGTGAATCTCGCCGAAGATCGGAGCAGGCTTTGCCTGTTGGAAAGAGGACGGAGCTTGACCCCTCTACACTTCCCCCAGAATCGCTAAAACGAACACATATCGTCGAGCTATTTTGCGGGTTTCTAACATGCCTGTGCTTGCTGTGCTGCCTGTGCTTGCTGCCTGTGCTTGCTGTGCTGCCTGTGCCTGCTGCCTGTGCTTGCTGTGCTGCCTGTGCTTGCTGCCTGTGCTTGCTGTGCTGCCTGTGCTTGCTGCCTGTGCTTCCTGCCTGTGCTTGCTGCCTGTGCTTGCTGCCTGTGCTTGCTGTGCTGCCTGTGCTTGCTGCCTGTGCTTGCTGTACTGCCTGTGCTTGCTGCCTGTGCTTGCTGCCTGTGCTTGCTGTGCTGCCTGTGCTTGCTGTGCTGCCTGTTAGCGATGCATTTGATTTCGCCCATAACACGCGGTAATTCGACAGTGGCACACGACAGTGCGTTGCTGTGTCACCTGTTTTTGGAGGCGCAGAGTGTCGCGGATCATATGTTTACCTCGGCGGCCGGTGCATTGACCTGCGTCTCAGTAAGAGTAAGCATTGTAAACAAATGCGAGAGTGAATCTCGCCGAAGATCGGAGCAGGCTTTGCCTGTTGGAAAGAGGACGGAGCTTGACCCCTGTACACTTCCCCCAGAATCGTTAAAACGAACACATATCGTCGAGCTATTTTGCGGGTTTCTAACATGCCTGTGCTTGCTGTGCTGCCTGTGCTTGCTGCGCTGCCTGTGCTTGGTGTGCTGCCTGTGCTTGGTGTGCTGCCTGTGCTTGCTGCCTGTGCTTGCTGTGCTGCCTGTGCTTGGTGTGCTGCCTGTGCTTGCTGCCTGTGCTTGCTGTGCTGCCTCTGCTTGCTGTGCTGCCTGTGCTTGGTATGCTGCCTGTGCTTGCTGCCTGTGCTTACTCTGTTGCCTGTGCTTGCTGCCTGTGCTTGCTGTGCTGCCTGTGCTTGCTGCCTGTGCTTGCTGTGCTGCCTGTGCTGTGCTGCCTGTGCTGTGCTGCCTGTGCTTGCTGTGATGCCTGTGCTTGCTGCCTGTGCTTGCTGTGCTGCCTGTGCCTGCTGTGCTGCCTGCGCTTGCTGCCTGTGCTTGCTGTGCTGCCTGTGCTTGCTGTGCTGTCTGTGCGTGCTGCCTGTGCTTGCTGTGCTGCCTGTGCTTGCTGCCTGTGCTTGCTGTGCTGCCTATGCTTGCTGCCTGTGCTGCCTGTGCTGTGCTGCCTGTGCTTGCTGCCTGTGCTGCCTGTGCTTGGTGTGCTCCCTGTGCTTGCTGCCTGTGCTTGCTGTGCTGCCTGTGCTTGCTGCCTGTGCTTGCTCTGCTGCCTGTGCTTGCTGCCTGTGCTTGCTGTGCTCTCTGTGCTTGCTGCCTGTGCTTGCTGTGCTGCCAGTGCTTGCTGCCTGTGCTTGCTGTGCTGCCTGTGTCTGCTGTGCTGCCTGTGCTTGCTGTGCTGCCTGTGCTTGGTGTGCTGCCTGTGCTTGCTGCCTGTGCTTGCTGTGTTGCCTATGCTTGCTGCCTGTGCTGCCTGTGCTGTGCTGCCTGTGCTTGCTGCCTGTGCTGCCTGTGCTTGGTGTGCTCCCTGTGCTTGCTGCCTGTGCTTGCTGTGCTGCCTGTGCTTGCTGCCTGTGCTTGCTGCCTGTGCTTGCTGTGCTGCCTGTGCTTGCTGCCTGTGCTTGCTGTGCTGCCTGTGCTTGCTGCCTGTGCTTGCTGTGCTGCCTGTGCTTGGTGTGCTGCCTGTGCTTGCTGCCTGTGCTTGCTGTGCTGTCTGTGCTTGCTGCCTGTGCTTGCTGTGCTGCCTGTGCTTGCTGCCTGTGCTTGCTGTGCTGCCTGTGCTTGCTGCCTGTGCTTGCTGTGCTGCCTGTGCTGTGCTGCCTGTGCTGTGCTGCCTGTGCTTGCTGTGATGCCTGTGCTTGCTGCCTGTGCTTGCTGTGCTGTCTGTGCGTGCTGCCTGTGCTTGCTGTGCTGCCTGTGCTTGCTGCCTGTGCTTGCTGTGCTGCCTGTGCTTGCTGTGCTGCCTGTGCTTGCTGTGCTGCCTGTGCTTGCTGCCTGTGCTTGCTGTGCTGCCTGTGCTGTGCTGCCTGTGCTGTGCTGCCTGTGCTTGCTGTGATGCCTGTGCTTGCTGCCTGTGCTTGCTCTGCTGCCTGTGCCTGCTGTGCTGCCTGCGCCTGCTGCCTGTGCTTGCTGTGCTGCCTGTGCTTGCTGTGCTGCCTGTGCTTGCTGTGCTGTCTGTGCGTGCTGCCTGTGCTTGCTGTGCTGCCTGTGCTTGCTGCCTGTGCTTGCTGTGCTGCCTGTGCTTGCTGCCTGTGCTTGCTGTGCTGCCTGTGCTTGCTGCCTGTGCTTGCAGTGCTGCCAGTGCTTGCTGTGCTGCCTGTGCTTGCTGCCTGTGCTTGCTGTGCTGCCTGTGCTTGCTGCCTGTGCTGCCTGTGCTTGCTGCCTGTGCTTCCTGTGCTGCCTGTGCTCACTGCCTGTGCTTGCTGTGCTGCCTATGCTTGCTGCCTGTGCTGCCTGTGCTGTGCTGCCTGTGCTTGCTGCCTGTGCTGCCTGTGCTTGGTGTGCTCCCTGTGCTTGCTGCCTGTGCTTGCTGTGCTGCCTGTGCTTGCTGTGCTGCCTGTGCTTGCTGCCTGTGCTTGCTCTGCTGCCTGTGCTTGCTGCCTGTGCTTGCTGTGCTGTCTGTGCTTGCTGCCTGTGCTGCCTGTGCTTGCTGCCTGTGCTTGCTCTGCTGCCTGTGCTTGCTGCCTGTGCTTGCTGTGCTGTCTGTGCTTGCTGCCTGTGCTTGCTGTGCTGTCTGTCCTTGCTGCCTCTGCCGCCTGTGCTTGCTGTGCTGCCTGTGCTGCCTGTGCTTGCTGCCTGTGCTTGCTGTGCTGCCTGTGCATGCTGCCTGTGCTTGCTGCCTGTGCTTGCTGTGCTGCCTGTGCTTGCCGTGCTGCCTGTGCATGCTGCCTGTGCTTGCTGCCTGTGCTAGCTGTGCTGCCTGTGCTTGCTGCCTGTGCTTGCTGTGCTGCCTGTGCCTGCTGTGCTGCCTGTGCTTGCTGTGCTGCCTGTGCCTGCTGTGCTGCCTGTGCTTGCTGCCTGTGCTGCCTGTGCTTGCTGTGCTGCCTGTGCTTGCTGCCTGTGCTTGCTATGCTGCCTGTGCTTGCTGCCTGTGCTTGCTGTGTTGCCTGTGCTTGGTGTGCTGCCTGTGCTTGCTGCCTGTGCTTGCTGTGCTGCCTGTGCTTGCTGCCTGTGCTTGCTGTGCTGCCTGTGCATGCTGCCTGTGCTTGCTGCCTGTGCTTGCTGTGCTGCCTGTGCCTGCTGTGCTGCCTGTGCTTGCTGCCTGTGCTGCCTGTGCTGCCTGTGCTTGCTGTGCTGCCTGTGCTTGCTGCCTGTGCTTGCTATGCTGCCTGTGCTTGCTGCCTGTGCTTGCTGTGTTGCCTGTGCTTGGTGTTCTGCCTGTGCTTGCTGCCTGTGCTTGCTGTGCTGCCTGTGCTTGGTGTGCTGCCTATGCTTGCTGCCTGTGCTTGCTGTGCTGTCTGTGCTTGCTGCCTGTGCTTGCTGTGCTGCCTGTGCTTGCTGCCTGTGCTTGCTGTGCTGCCTGTGCTTGCTGCCTGTGCTTGCTGTGCTGCCTGTGCTTGCTGCCTGTGCTTGATGTGCTGCCTGTGCTTGGTGTGCTGCCTGTGCTTGCTGCCTGTGCTTGCTGTGCTGTCTGTGCTTGCCGCCTGTGCTTGCTGTGCTGCCTGTGCTTGCTGCCTGTGCTTGCTGTGCTGCCTGTGCTTGCTGCCTGTGCTGGCTGTGCTGCCTGTGCTTGCTGCCTGTCCTTGCTGCCTGTTCTTGCTGTGTTGCCTGTGCTTGCTGCCTGTGCTTGCTCTGCTGCCTGTGCTTGCTGCCTGTGCTTGCTGCCTGTGCTTGCTGCCTGTGCTTGCTGTGCTGCCTGTGCCTGCTGTGCTGCCTGTGCTTGCTGTGCTGCCTGTGCCTGCTGTGCTGCCTGTGCTTGCTGCCTGTGATGCCTGTGCTTGCTGTGCTGCCTGTGCTTGCTGCCTGTGCTTGCTCTGCTGCCTGTGCTTGCTGCCTGTGCTTGCTGCCTGTGCTTGCTGTGCTGCCAGTGCTTGCTGCCTGTGCTTGCTGTGCTGCCTGTGTTTGCTGTGCTGCCTGTGCTTGCTGTGCTGCCTGTGCTTGCTGCCTGTGCTTGCTGTGCTGCCTGTGCTTGCTGCCTGTGCTTGCTATGCTGCCTGTGCTTGCTGCCTGTGCTTGCTGTGCTGCCTGTGCTTGCTGCCTGTGCTTGCTGTGCTGCCTGTGCTTGGTGTGCTGCCTGTGCTTGCTGCCTGTGCTTGCTGTGCTGCCTGTGCTTGCTGCCTGTGCTTGGTGTGCTGCCTGTGCTTGCTGCTTGTGCTTGCTGTGCTGTCTGTGCTTGCTGCCTGTGCTTGCTGTGCTGCCTGTGCTTGCTGCCTGTGCTTGCTGTGTTGCCTGTGCTTGCTGCCTGTGCTTGCTCTGCTGCCTGTGCTTGCTGCCTGTGCTTGCTGTGCTGCCAGTGCTTGCTGCCTGTGCTTGCTGTGCTGCCTGTGTCTGCTGTGCTGCCTGCGCTTGCTGCCTGTGCTTGCTGCCTGTGCTTGCTGTGCTGCCTGTGCTTGCTGTGCTGCCTGTGCTTGCTGCCTGTGCTTGTTGTGCTGCCTGTGCTGTGCTGCCTGTGCTGCCTGTGCTTGCTGTGCTGCCTGTGCTTGCTGCCTGTGCTTGCTGTGCTGCCTGTGCTTGCTGCCTGTGCTTGCTGTGCTGCCTGTGCTTGTTGCCTGTCCTTGCTGCCTGTTCTTGCTGTGTTGCCTGTGCTTGCTGCCTGTGCTTGCTCTGCTGCCTGTGCTTGCTGCCTGTGCTTGCTGCCTGTGCTTGCTGCCTGTGCTTGCTGTGCTGCCAGTGCTTGCTGCCTGTGCTTGCTGTGCTGCCTGTGTTTGCTGTGCTGCCTGTGCTTGCTGTGCTGCCAGTGCTTGCTGCCTGTGCTTGCTGTGCTGCCTGTGTCTGCTGTGCTGCCTGCGCTTGCTGCCTGTGCTTGCTGCCTGTGCTTGCTGTGCTGCCTGTGCTTGCTGTGCTGCCTGTGCTTGCTGCCTGTGCTTGCTGTGCTGCCTGTGCTGTGCTGCCTGTGCTGCCTGTGCTTGCTGTGCTGCCTGTGCTTGCTGCCTGTGCTTGCTGTGCTGCCTGTGCTTGCTGCCTGTGCTTGCTATGCTGCCTGTGCTTGCTGCCTGTGCTTGCTGTGCTGCCTGTGCTTGCTGCCTGTGCTTGCTGTGCTGCCTGTGCTTGGTGTGCTGCCTGTGCTTGCTGCCTGTGCTTGCTGTGCTGCCTGTGCTTGCTGCCTGTGCTTGGTGTGCTGCCTGTGCTTGCTGCTTGTGCTTGCTGTGCTGTCTGTGCTTGCTGCCTGTGCTTGCTGTGCTGCCTGTGCTTGCTGCCTGTGCTTGCTATGCTGCCTGTGCTTGCTGCCTGTGCTTGCTGTGCTGCCTGTGTTTGCTGCCTGTGCTGGCTGTGCTGCCTGTGCTTGGTGTGCTGCCTGTGCTTGCTGCCTGTGCTTGCTGTGCTGCCTGTGCTTGCTGCCTGTGCTTGGTGTGCTGCCTGTGCTTGCTGCTTGTGCTTGCTGTGCTGTCTGTGCTTGCTGCCTGTGCTTGCTGTGCTGCCTGTGCTTGCTGCCTGTGCTTGCTGCCTGTGCTTGCTGTGCTGCCTGTGCTTGCTGCCTGTGCTTGCTGTACTGCCTGTGCTTGCTGCCTGTGCTTGCTGCCTGTGCTTGCTGTGCTGCCTGTGCTTGCTGTGCTGCCTGTTAGCGATGCATTTGATTTCGCCCATAACACGCGGTAATTCGACAGTGGCACACGACAGTGCGTTGCTGTGTCACCTGTTTTTGGAGGCGCAGAGTGTCGCGGATCATATGTTTACCTCGGCGGCCGGTGCATTGACCTGCGTCTCAGTAAGAGTAAGCATTGTAAACAAATGCGAGAGTGAATCTCGCCGAAGATCGGAGCAGGCTTTGCCTGTTGGAAAGAGGACGGAGCTTGACCCCTGTACACTTCCCCCAGAATCGTTAAAACGAACACATATCGTCGAGCTATTTTGCGGGTTTCTAACATGCCTGTGCTTGCTGTGCTGCCTGTGCTTGCTGCGCTGCCTGTGCTTGGTGTGCTGCCTGTGCTTGGTGTGCTGCCTGTGCTTGCTGCCTGTGCTTGCTGTGCTGCCTGTGCTTGGTGTGCTGCCTGTGCTTGCTGCCTGTGCTTGCTGTGCTGCCTCTGCTTGCTGTGCTGCCTGTGCTTGGTATGCTGCCTGTGCTTGCTGCCTGTGCTTACTCTGTTGCCTGTGCTTGCTGCCTGTGCTTGCTGTGCTGCCTGTGCTTGCTGCCTGTGCTTGCTGTGCTGCCTGTGCTGTGCTGCCTGTGCTGTGCTGCCTGTGCTTGCTGTGATGCCTGTGCTTGCTGCCTGTGCTTGCTGTGCTGCCTGTGCCTGCTGTGCTGCCTGCGCTTGCTGCCTGTGCTTGCTGTGCTGCCTGTGCTTGCTGTGCTGTCTGTGCGTGCTGCCTGTGCTTGCTGTGCTGCCTGTGCTTGCTGCCTGTGCTTGCTGTGCTGCCTATGCTTGCTGCCTGTGCTGCCTGTGCTGTGCTGCCTGTGCTTGCTGCCTGTGCTGCCTGTGCTTGGTGTGCTCCCTGTGCTTGCTGCCTGTGCTTGCTGTGCTGCCTGTGCTTGCTGCCTGTGCTTGCTGTGCTGCCTGTGCTTGCTGCCTGTGCTTGCTCTGCTGCCTGTGCTTGCTGCCTGTGCTTGCTGTGCTCTCTGTGCTTGCTGCCTGTGCTTGCTGTGCTGCCAGTGCTTGCTGCCTGTGCTTGCTGTGCTGCCTGTGTCTGCTGTGCTGCCTGTGCTTGCTGTGCTGCCTGTGCTTGGTGTGCTGCCTGTGCTTGCTGCCTGTGCTTGCTGTGTTGCCTATGCTTGCTGCCTGTGCTGCCTGTGCTGTGCTGCCTGTGCTTGCTGCCTGTGCTGCCTGTGCTTGGTGTGCTCCCTGTGCTTGCTGCCTGTGCTTGCTGTGCTGCCTGTGCTTGCTGCCTGTGCTTGCTGCCTGTGCTTGCTGTGCTGCCTGTGCTTGCTGCCTGTGCTTGCTGTGCTGCCTGTGCTTGCTGCCTGTGCTTGCTGTGCTGCCTGTGCTTGGTGTGCTGCCTGTGCTTGCTGCCTGTGCTTGCTGTGCTGTCTGTGCTTGCTGCCTGTGCTTGCTGTGCTGCCTGTGCTTGCTGCCTGTGCTTGCTGTGTTGCCTGTGCTTGCTGCCTGTGCTTGCTGCCTGTGCTTGCTGTGCTGCCAGTGCTTGCTGCCTGTGCTTGCTGTGCTGCCTGTGTCTGCTGTGCTGCCTGCGCTTGCTGCCTGTGCTTGCTGCCTGTGCTTGCTGTGCTGCCTGTGCTTGCTGCCTGTGCTTGCTGTGCTGCCTGTGCTGTGCTGCCTGTGCTGCCTGTGCTTGCTGTGATGCCTGTGCTTGCTGCCTGTGCTTGCTGTGCTGCCTGTGCTTGCTGCCTGTGCTTGCTGTGCTGCCTGTGCTTGCTGCCTGTGCTTGCTGCCTGTGCTTGCTGTGTTGCCTGTGCTTGCTGCCTGTGCTTGCTCTGCTGCCTGTGCTTGCTGCCTGTGCTTGGTGTGCTGCCTGCGCTAGCTGCCTGTGCTTGCTGTGCTGTCTGTCCTTGCTGCATCTGCTGCCTGTGCTTGCTGTGCTGCCTGTGCTGCCTGTGCTTGCTGCCTGTGCTTGCTGTGCTGCCTGTGCTGCCTGTCCTTGCTGCCTGTGCTTGCTGTGCTGCCTGTTAGCGATGCATTTGATTTCGCCCATAACACGCGGTAATTCGACAGTGGCACACGACAGTGCGTTGCTGTTTCACCTGTTTTTGGAGGCGCCGAGAGTCGCGGATCATATGTTTACCTCGGCGGCCGGTGCATTGACCTGCGTCTCAGTAAGAGTAAGCATTGTAAACAAATGCGAGAGTGAATCTCGCCGAAGATCGGAGCAGGCTTTGCCTGTTGGAAAGAGGACGGAGCTTGACCCCTCTACACTTCCCCCAGAATCGCTAAAACGAACACATATCGTCGAGCTATTTTGCGGGTTTCTAACATGCCTGTGCTTGCTGTGCTGCCTGTGCTTGCTGCCTGTGCTTGCTGTGCTGCCAGTGCTTGCTGTGATGCCTGCGCTTGCTGCCTGTGCTTGCTGTGCTGCCTGTGCTTGGTGTGCTGCCTGTGCTTGCTGCCTGTGCTTGCTGTGCTGCCTGTGCTTGGTGTGCTACCTCTGCTTGCTGCTGATGCTTGCTGTGCTGCCTGTGCTTGCTGTGCTGCCTGTCCTTGCTGCCTGTGCTTGCTGTGCTGCCTGTGCTTGCTGCCTGTGCTTGCTGTGCTGCCTGTGCTTGGTGTGCTGCCTGTGCTTGCTGCCTGTGCTTGCTGTGCTGCCTGTGCTTGGTGTGCTACCTGTGCTTGCTGCTGGTGCTTGCTGTGCTGCCTGTGCTTGCTGCCTGTGCTTGCTGTGCTGCCTGTTAGCGATGCATTTGATTTCGCCCATAACACGCGGTAATTCGACAGTGGCACACGACAGTGCGTTGCTGTGTCACCTGTTTTTGGAGGCGCCGAGAGTCGCGGATCATATGTTTACCTCGGCGGCCGGTGCATTGACCTGCGTCTCAGTAAGAGTAAGCATTGTAAACAAATGCGAGAGTGAATCTCGCCGAAGATCGGAGCAGGCTTTGCCTGTTGGAAAGAGGACGGAGCTTGACCCCTCTGCACTTCCCCCAGAATCGCTAAAACGAACACATCTCGTCGAGCTATTTTGCGGGTTTCTAACATGCCTGTGCTTGCTGTGCTGCCTGTGCTTGCTGCGCTGCCTGTGCTTGGTGTGCTGCCTGTGCTTGGTGTGCTGCCTGTGCTTGCTGCCTGTGCTTGCTGTGCTGCCTGTGCTTGGTGTGCTGCCTGTGCTTGCTGCCTGTGCTTGCTGTGCTGCCTCTGCTTGCTGTGCTGCCTGTGCTTGGTATGCTGCCTGTGCTTGCTGCCTGTGCTTACTCTGTTGCCTGTGCTTGCTGCCTGTGCTTGCTGTGCTGCCTGTGCTTGCTGCCTGTGCTTGCTGTGCTGCCTGTTCTTGCTGCCTGTGCTTGCTGTGCTGCCTGTGCTTGCTGCCTGTGCTTGCTGTGCTGCCTGTGCTTGCTGCCTGTGCTTGCTGTGCTGCCTGTGCTTGCTGCCTGTGCTTGCTGCCTGTGCTTGCTGCCTGTGCTTGCTCTGCTGCCTGTGCTTGCTGCCTGTGCTTGCTGTTGTGCCTGTGCTTGCTATGCTGCCTGTGCTTGCTGTGCTGCCTGTGCTTGCTGCCTGTGCTGCCTGTGCTTGCTGCCTGTGCTTGCTGCTTGTGCTTGCAGTGCTGCCTGTGCTTGCTGTGCTGCCTGTCCTTGCTGCCTGTGCTTGCTGTGCTGCCTGTGCTTGCTGCCTGTGCTTGCTGTGCTGCCTGTGCTTGGTGTGCTGCCTGTGCTTGCTGCCTGTGCTTGCTGTGCTGCCTGTGCTTGGTGTGCTACCTGTGCTTGCTGCTGGTGCTTGCTGTGCTGCCTGTGCTTGCTGCCTGTGCTTGCTGTGCTGCCTGTGCTTGGTGTGCTGCCTGTGCTTGCTGCCTGTGCTTGCTGTGCTGCCTGTGCTTGCTGTGCTGCCTGTGCTTGCTGTGCTGCCTGTGCTTGGTGTGCTGCCTGTGCTTGCTGCCTGTGCTTGCTGTGCTGCCTGTGCTTGCTGTGCTGCCTGTGCTTGCTGTGCTGCCTGTGCTTGGTGTGCTGCCTGTGCTTGCTGCCTGTGCTTGCTGTGCTGCCTGTGCTTGCTGCCTGTGCTGCCTGTGCTGCCTGTGCTTGCTGCCTGTGCTTGCTGCTTGTGCTTGCTGTGCTGCCTGTGATTGCTGCCTGTGCTTGCTGCTTGTGCTTGCAGTGCTGCCTGTGCTTGCTGCCTGTGCTTGCTGTGCTGCCTGTGCTTGGTGTGCTACCTGTGCTTGCTGCTGATGCTTGCTGTGCTGCCTGTGCTTGCTGTGCTGCCTGTCCTTGCTGCCTGTGCTTGCTGTGCTGCCTGTGCTTGCTGCCTGTGCTTGCTGTGCTGCCTGTGCTTGGTGTGCTGCCTGTGCTTGCTGCCTGTGCTTGCTGTGCTGCCTGTGCTTGGTGTGCTACCTGTGCTTGCTGCTGGTGCTTGCTGTGCTGCCTGTGCTTGCTGCCTGTGCTTGCTGTGCTGCCTGTTAGCGATGCATTTGATTTCGCCCATAACACGCGGTAATTCGACAGTGGCACACGACAGTGCGTTGCTGTGTCACCTGTTTTTGGAGGCGCCGAGAGTCGCGGATCATATGTTTACCTCGGCGGCCGGTGCATTGACCTGCGTCTCAGTAAGAGTAAGCATTGTAAACAAATGCGAGAGTGAATCTCGCCGAAGATCGGAGCAGGCTTTGCCTGTTGGAAAGAGGACGGAGCTTGACCCCTCTGCACTTCCCCCAGAATCGCTAAAACGAACACATCTCGTCGAGCTATTTTGCGGGTTTCTAACATGCCTGTGCTTGCTGCCTGTGCTGCCTGTGCTTGCTGTGCTGACTGTGCTGCCTGTGCTTGCTGCCTGTGCTTGCTGCCTGTGCTTGCTGTGCTGCCTGTGCTTGGTGTGCTGCCTGTGCTTGCTACCTGTGCTTGCTGTGCTGCCTGTGCTTACTGTGTTGCCTGTGCTTGCTGCCTGTGCTGCCTGTGCTGTGCTGCCTGTGCTTGCTGTGCTGCCCGTGCTTGCTGCCTGTGCTTGCTGTGCTGCCTGTGCTTGCTGCCTGTGCTTGCTGTGCTGCCTATGCTTGCTGCCTGTTCTTGTTGTGCTGCCTGTTAGCGATGCATTTGATTTCGCCCATAACACGCGGTAATTCGACAGTGGCACACGACAGTGCGTTGCTGTGTCACCTGTTTTTGGAGGCGCCGAGAGTCGCGGATCATATGTTTATCTCGGCGGCCGGTGCATTGACCTGCGTCTCAGTAAGAGTAAGCATTGTAAACAAATGCGAGAGTGAATCTCGCCGAAGATCGGAGCAGGCTTTGCCTGTTGGAAAGAGGACGGAGCTTGACCCCTCTGCACTTCCCCCAGAATCGCTAAAACGAACACATCTCGTCGAGCTATTTTGCGGGTTTCTAACATGCCTGTGCTTGCTGCCTGTACTTGCTGTGCTGCCTGTGCTTGCTGCCTGTGCTTGCTGTGCTGCCAGTGCTTGCTGTGATGCCTGCGCTTGCTGCCTGTGCTTGCTGTGCTGCCTGTGCTGCGTGTGTTTTTGCTGCCTGTGCTTGCTATGCTGCCTGTGCTTGCTGCCTGTGCTTGCTGTGCTGCCTGTGCTTGCTGCCTGTGCTTGGTGTGCTGCCTGTGCTTGCTGCCTGTGCTTGCTGTGCTGCATGTGCTTGCTGCCTGTGCTTGCTGTACTTGCTGTGCTGTCTGTGCTTGCTGTGCTGCCTGTGCTTGCTGCCTGTGCTTGCTGTGCTGCCTGTGTTTGCTGTGCTGCCTGTGCTTGCTGCCTGTGCTTGCTGTGCTGCCTGTGCTTTCTGCCTGTGCTTGCTGTGCTGCCTGTGCTTGCTGCCTGTGCTTGCTGTGCTGCCTGTGCTTGCTGCCTGTGCTTGCTGTGCTGCCTGTGCTTCCTGCCTGTGCTTGCTGCCTGTGCTTGCTGCCTGTGCTTGCTGTGCTGCCTGTGCTTGCTGCCTGTGCTTGCTGCCTGTGCTTGCTGTGCTGCCTGTGCTTGGTGTGCTGCCTGTGCTTGCTGCCTGTGCTTGCTGTGCTGCCTGTGCTTACTGTGTTGCCTGTGCTTGCTGCCTGTGCTGCCTGTGCTTGCTGCCTGTGCTTGCTGTGCTGCCTGTGCTTGCTGCCTGTGCTTCCTGTGCTGCCTGTGCTTGCTGCCTGTGCTTGCTGTGCTGCCTGTTCTTGCTGCCTGTGCTTGCTGTGCTGCCTGTGCTTGCTGCCTGTGCTTGCTGTGCTGCCTGTGCTTGCTGCCTGTGCTTGTTGTGCTGCCTGTGCTTTCTGCCTGTGCTTGCTGCCTGTGCTTGCTGTGCTGCCTGTGCTTGCTGTGCTGTCTGTGCTTGCTGCCTGTGCTTGCTGTGCTGCCCGTGCTTGCTGCGCTGCCTGTGCTTGCTGCCTGTGCTTGCTGTGCTGCCTGTGCTTGCTGTGCTCCCTGTGCTTGCTTCCTGTGCTTGCTGCCTGTGCTTGCTGTGCTGCCTGTGCTTGCTGCCTGTGCTTGCTGTGCTGCCTGTTCTTGCTGCCCGTGCTTGCTGTGCTGCCTGTGCTTGCTGCCTGTGCTTGCTGTCCTTGCTATGCTGCCTGAGCAAGCTGCCTGTGCTTGCTGTGCTGCCTGTGCTTGCTGTGCTCCCTGTGCTTGCTTCCTGTGCTTGCTGCCTGTGCTTGCTGTGCTGCCTGTGCTTGCTGCCTGTGCTTGCTGTGCTGCCTGTTCTTGCTGCCCGTGCTGCCTGTGCTTGCTGCCTGTGCTTGCTGCCTGTGCTTGCTGTGCTGCCTGTGCTTGCTGTGCTGCCTGTGCTTGCTGCCTGTGCTTGCTGCCAGTGCTTGCTGTGCTGCCTGTGCTTGCTGTGCTGCCCGTGCTTGCTGCCTGTGCTTGCTGTGCTGCCTGTGCTTGCTATGCTGCCTGTGCAAGCTGCCTGTGCTTGCTGTGCTGCCTGTGCTTGCTGTGCTGCCTGTGCTTGCTGCCTGTGCTTACTGTGTTGCCTGTGCTTGCTGCCTGTGCTTGCTGTGCTGCCTGTGCTTGCTGTACTTGCTGTGCTGCCTGTGCTTGCTGCCTGTGCTTGCTGCCTGTGCTTGCTGTGCTGCCTGTGCTTGCTGCCTGTGCTTGCTGCCTGTGCTTGCTGTGCTGCCTGTGCTTGCTGCCTGTGCTTGCTGTGCTGCTTGTGCTTGCTGCCTGTGCTTGCTGTGCTGCCTGTTAGCGATGCATTTGATTTCGCCCATAACACGCGGTAATTCGACAGTGGCACACGACAGTGCGTTGCTGTGTCACCGGTTTTTGGAGGCGCCGAGAGTCGCGGATCATATGTTTACCTCGGCGGCCGGTGCATTGACCTGCGTCTCAGTAAGAGTAAGCATTGTAAACAAATGCGAGAGTGAATCTCGCCGAAGATCGGAGCAGGCTTTGCCTGTTGGAAAGAGGACGGAGCTTGACCCCTCTACACTTCCCCCAGAATCGCTAAAACGAACACATATCGTCGAGCTATTTTGCGGGTTTCTAACATGCCTGTGCTTGCTGCGCTGCCTGTGCTTGCTGCCTGTGCTTGCTGTGCTGCCTGTGCTTGCTGCCTGTGCTTGCTGCCTGTGCTTGCTGCCTGTGCTTGCTGTGTTGCGTGTGCTTGCTGCCTGTGCTTACTCTGTTGCCTGTGCTTGCTGCCTGTGCTTGCTGTGCTGCCTGTGCTTGCGGCCTGTGCTTGCTGTGCTGCCTGTGCTTGCTGCCTGTGCTTGCTGTGCTGCCTGTGCTTGCTGCCTGTGCTTGCTGTGCTGCCTGTGCTTGCTGCCTGTGCTTGCTGTGCTGCCTGTGCTTGCTGCCTGTGCTTGCTGCCTGTGCTTGCTGTGCTGCCTGTGCTTGCTGTGCTGTCTGTGCTTGCTGCCTGTGCTTGCTGTGCTGCCCGTGCTTGCTGCGCTGCCTGTGCTTGATGCCTGTGCTTGGTGTGCTGCCTGTGCTTGCTGCCTGTGCTTGCTGCTTGTGCTTGCTGTGCTGCCTGTGCTTGCTGCCTGTGCTTGCTGTGCTGCCTGTGCTTGCTGCGCTGCCTGTGCTTGCTGCCTGTGCTTGCTGTGCTGCCTGTGCTTGCTGCCTGTGCTTGCTGTGCTGCCTGTGCTTGCTGCCTGTGCTTGCTGTGCTGCCTGTGCTTGCTGCCTGTGCTTACTGTGTTGCCTGTGCTTGCTGCCTGTGCTTGCTGTGCTGCCTGAGCTTGCTGCCTGTGCTTGCTGTGCTGCCTGTGCTTGCTGCCTGTGCTTGCTGTACTTGCTGTGCTGCCTGTGCTTGGTGTGCTACCTGTGCTTGCTGCTGATGCTTGCTGTGCTGCCTGTGCTTGCTGTGCTGCCTGTCCTTGCTGCCTGTGCTTGCTGTGCTGCCTGTGCTTGCTGCCTGTGCTTGCTGTGCTGCCTGTGCTTGGTGTGCTGCCTGTGCTTGCTGCCTGTGCTTGCTGTGCTGCCTGTGCTTGGTGTGCTACCTGTGCTTGCTGCTGGTGCTTGCTGTGCTGCCTGTGCTTGCTGCCTGTGCTTGCTGTGCTGCCTGTTAGCGATGCATTTGATTTCGCCCATAACACGCGGTAATTCGACAGTGGCACACGACAGTGCGTTGCTGTGTCACCTGTTTTTGGAGGCGCCGAGAGTCGCGGATCATATGTTTACCTCGGCGGCCGGTGCATTGACCTGCGTCTCAGTAAGAGTAAGCATTGTAAACAAATGCGAGAGTGAATCTCGCCGAAGATCGGAGCAGGCTTTGCCTGTTGGAAAGAGGACGGAGCTTGACCCCTCTGCACTTCCCCCAGAATCGCTAAAACGAACACATCTCGTCGAGCTATTTTGCGGGTTTCTAACATGCCTGTGCTTGCTGCCTGTGCTGCCTGTGCTTGCTGTGCTGACTGTGCTGCCTGTGCTTGCTGCCTGTGCTTGCTGCCTGTGCTTGCTGTGCTGCCTGTGCTTGGTGTGCTGCCTGTGCTTGCTACCTGTGCTTGCTGTGCTGCCTGTGCTTACTGTGTTGCCTGTGCTTGCTGCCTGTGCTGCCTGTGCTGTGCTGCCTGTGCTTGCTGTGCTGCCCGTGCTTGCTGCCTGTGCTTGCTGTGCTGCCTGTGCTTGCTGCCTGTGCTTGCTGTGCTGCCTATGCTTGCTGCCTGTTCTTGTTGTGCTGCCTGTTAGCGATGCATTTGATTTCGCCCATAACACGCGGTAATTCGACAGTGGCACACGACAGTGCGTTGCTGTGTCACCTGTTTTTGGAGGCGCCGAGAGTCGCGGATCATATGTTTATCTCGGCGGCCGGTGCATTGACCTGCGTCTCAGTAAGAGTAAGCATTGTAAACAAATGCGAGAGTGAATCTCGCCGAAGATCGGAGCAGGCTTTGCCTGTTGGAAAGAGGACGGAGCTTGACCCCTCTGCACTTCCCCCAGAATCGCTAAAACGAACACATCTCGTCGAGCTATTTTGCGGGTTTCTAACATGCCTGTGCTTGCTGCCTGTACTTGCTGTGCTGCCTGTGCTTGCTGCCTGTGCTTGCTGTGCTGCCAGTGCTTGCTGTGATGCCTGCGCTTGCTGCCTGTGCTTGCTGTGCTGCCTGTGCTGCCTGTGCTTGCTGCCTGTGCTTGCTATGCTGCCTGTGCTTGCTGCCTGTGCTTGCTGTGCTGCCTGTGCTTGCTGCCTGTGCTTGGTGTGCTGCCTGTGCTTGCTGCCTGTGCTTGCTGTGCTGCATGTGCTTGCTGCCTGTGCTTGCTGTACTTGCTGTGCTGTCTGTGCTTGCTGTGCTGCCTGTGCTTGCTGCCTGTGCTTGCTGTGCTGCCTGTGTTTGCTGTGCTGCCTGTGCTTGCTGCCTGTGCTTGCTGTGCTGCCTGTGCTTTCTGCCTGTGCTTGCTGTGCTGCCTGTGCTTGCTGCCTGTGCTTGCTGTGCTGCCTGTGCTTGCTGCCTGTGCTTGCCGTGCTGCCTGTGCTTCCTGCCTGTGCTTGCTGCCTGTGCTTGCTGCCTGTGCTTGCTGTGCTGCCTGTGCTTGCTGCCTGTGCTTGCTGCCTGTGCTTGCTGTGCTGCCTGTGCTTGGTGTGCTGCCTGTGCTTGCTGCCTGTGCTTGCTGTGCTGCCTGTGCTTACTGTGTTGCCTGTGCTTGCTGCCTGTGCTGCCTGTGCTTGCTGCCTGTGCTTGCTGTGCTGCCTGTGCTTGCTGCCTGTGCTTCCTGTGCTGCCTGTGCTTGCTGCCTGTGCTTGCTGTGCTGCCTGTTCTTGCTGCCTGTGCTTGCTGTGCTGCCTGTGCTTGCTGCCTGTGCTTGCTGTGCTGCCTGTGCTTGCTGCCTGTGCTTGTTGTGCTGCCTGTGCTTTCTGCCTGTGCTTGCTGCCTGTGCTTGCTGTGCTGCCTGTGCTTGCTGTGCTGTCTGTGCTTGCTGCCTGTGCTTGCTGTGCTGCCCGTGCTTGCTGCGCTGCCTGTGCTTGCTGCCTGTGCTTGCTGTGCTGCCTGTGCTTGCTGTGCTCCCTGTGCTTGCTTCCTGTGCTTGCTGCCTGTGCTTGCTGTGCTGCCTGTGCTTGCTGCCTGTGCTTGCTGTGCTGCCTGTTCTTGCTGCCCGTGCTTGCTGTGCTGCCTGTGCTTGCTGCCTGTGCTTGCTGTCCTTGCTATGCTGCCTGAGCAAGCTGCCTGTGCTTGCTGTGCTGCCTGTGCTTGCTGTGCTCCCTGTGCTTGCTTCCTGTGCTTGCTGCCTGTGCTTGCTGTGCTGCCTGTGCCTGCTGCCTGTGCTTGCTGTGCTGCCTGTTCTTGCTGCCCGTGCTGCCTGTGCTTGCTGCCTGTGCTTGCTGCCTGTGCTTGCTGTGCTGCCTGTGCTTGCTGCCTGTGCTTGCTGCCAGTGCTTGCTGTGCTGCCTGTGCTTGCTGTGCTGCCCGTGCTTGCTGCCTGTGCTTGCTGTGCTGCCTGTGCTTGCTATGCTGCCTGTGCAAGCTGCCTGTGCTTGCTGTGCTGCCTGTGCTTGCTGTGCTGCCTGTGCTTGCTGCCTGTGCTTACTGTGTTGCCTGTGCTTGCTGCCTGTGCTTGCTGTGCTGCCTGTGCTTGCTGTACTTGCTGTGCTGCCTGTGCTTGCTGCCTGTGCTTGCTGCCTGTGCTTGCTGTGCTGCCTGTGCTTGCTGCCTGTGCTTGCTGCCTGTGCTTGCTGTGCTGCCTGTGCTTGCTGCCTGTGCTTGCTGTGCTGCTTGTGCTTGCTGCCTGTGCTTGCTGTGCTGCCTGTTAGCGATGCATTTGATTTCGCCCATAACACGCGGTAATTCGACAGTGGCACACGACAGTGCGTTGCTGTGTCACCGGTTTTTGGAGGCGCCGAGAGTCGCGGATCATATGTTTACCTCGGCGGCCGGTGCATTGACCTGCGTCTCAGTAAGAGTAAGCATTGTAAACAAATGCGAGAGTGAATCTCGCCGAAGATCGGAGCAGGCTTTGCCTGTTGGAAAGAGGACGGAGCTTGACCCCTCTACACTTCCCCCAGAATCGCTAAAACGAACACATATCGTCGAGCTATTTTGCGGGTTTCTAACATGCCTGTGCTTGCTGCGCTGCCTGTGCTTGCTGCGCTGCCTGTGCTTGCTGCCTGTGCTTGCTGTGCTGCCTGTGCTTGCTGCCTGTGCTTGCTGCCTGTGCTTGCTGTGTTGCGTGTGCTTGCTGCCTGTGCTTACTCTGTTGCCTGTGCTTGCTGCCTGTGCTTGCTGTGCTGCCTGTGCTTGCGGCCTGTGCTTGCTGTGCTGCCTGTGCTTGCTGCCTGTGCTTGCTGTGCTGCCTGTGCTTGCTGCCTGTGCTTGCTGTGCTGCCTGTGCTTGCTGCCTGTGCTTGCTGCCTGTGCTTGCTGCCTGTGCTTGCTGTGCTGCCTGTGCTTGCTGTGCTGTCTGTGCTTGCTGCCTGTGCTTGCTGTGCTGCCCGTGCTTGCTGCGCTGCCTGTGCTTGATGCCTGTGCTTGGTGTGCTGCCTGTGCTTGCTGCCTGTGCTTGCTGCTTGTGCTTGCTGTGCTGCCTGTGCTTGCTGCCTGTGCTTGCTGTGCTGCCTGTGCTTGCTGCGCTGCCTGTGCTTGCTGCCTGTGCTTGCTGTGCTGCCTGTGCTTGCTGCCTGTGCTTGCTGTGCTGCCTGTGCTTGCTGCCTGTGCTTGCTGTGCTGCCTGTGCTTGCTGCCTGTGCTTACTGTGTTGCCTGTGCTTGCTGCCTGTGCTTGCTGTGCTGCCTGAGCTTGCTGCCTGTGCTTGCTGTGCTGCCTGTGCTTGCTGCCTGTGCTTGCTGTACTTGCTGTGCTGCCTGTGCTTGCTGCCTGTGCTTGCTGTGTTGCGTGTGCTTGCTGCCTGTGCTTGCTGTGCTGCCTGTGCTTGCTGCCTGTGCTTGCTGCCTGTGCTTGCTGTGCTGCCTGTGCTTGCTGCCTGTGCTTGCTGTGCTGCCTGTTAGCGATGCATTTGATTTCGCCCATAACACGCGGTAATTCGACAGTGGCACACGACAGTGCGTTGCTGTGTCACCTGTTTTTGGAGGCGCCGAGAGTCGCGGATCATATGTTTACCTCGGCGGCCGGTGCATTGACCTGCGTCTCAGTAAGAGTAAGCATTGTAAACAAATGCGAGAGTGAATCTCGCCGAAGATCGGAGCAGGCTTTGCCTGTTGGAAAGAGGACGGAGCTTGACCCCTGTACACTTCCCCCAGAATCGCTAAAACGAACACATATCGTCGAGCTATTTTGCGGGTTTCTAACATGCCTGTGCTTGCTGTGCTGCCTGTGCTTGCTGCGCTGCCTGTGCTTGGTGTGCTGCCTGTGCTTGCTGCCTGTGCTTGCTGTGCTGCCTGTGCTTGCTGTGCTGCCTGAGCTTGCTGCCTGTGCTTGCTGTGCTGCCTGTGCTTGCTGCCTGTGCTTGCTGTACTTGCTGTGCTGCCTGTGCTTGCTGCCTGTGCTTGCTGTGCTGCCTGTGCTGTGCTGCCTGTGCTGTGCTGCCTGTGCTTGCTGTGATGCCTGTGCTTGCTGCCTGTGCTTGCTGTGCTGCCTGTGCCTGCTGTGCTGCCTGCGCTTGCTGCCTGTGCTTGCTGTGCTGCCTGTGCTTGCTGTGCTGTCTGTGCGTGCTGCCTGTGCTTGCTGTGCTGCCTGTGCTTGCTGCCTGTGCTTGCTGTGCTGCCTATGCTTGCTGCCTGTGCTGCCTGTGCTGTGCTGCCTGTGCTTGCTGCCTGTGCTGCCTGTGCTTGGTGTGCTCCCTGTGCTTGCTGCCTGTGCTTGCTGTGCTGCCTGTGCTTGCTGCCTGTGCTTGCTGTGCTGCCTGTGCTTGCTGCCTGTGCTTGCTCTGCTGCCTGTGCTTGCTGCCTGTGCTTGCTGTGCTCTCTGTGCTTGCTGCCTGTGCTTGCTGTGCTGCCAGTGCTTGCTGCCTGTGCTTGCTGTGCTGCCTGTGTCTGCTGTGCTGCCTGTGCTTGCTGTGCTGCCTGTGCTTGGTGTGCTGCCTGTGCTTGCTGCCTGTGCTTGCTGTGTTGCCTATGCTTGCTGCCTGTGCTGCCTGTGCTGTGCTGCCTGTGCTTGCTGCCTGTGCTGCCTGTGCTTGGTGTGCTCCCTGTGCTTGCTGCCTGTGCTTGCTGTGCTGCCTGTGCTTGCTGCCTGTGCTTGCTGCCTGTGCTTGCTGTGCTGCCTGTGCTTGCTGCCTGTGCTTGCTGTGATGCCTGTGCTTGCTGCCTGTGCTTGCTGTGCTGCCTGTGCTTGGTGTGCTGCCTGTGCTTGCTGCCTGTGCTTGCTGTGCTGTCTGTGCTTGCTGCCTGTGCTTGCTGTGCTGCCTGTGCTTGCTGCCTGTGCTTGCTGTGCTGCCTGTGCTTGCTGCCTGTGCTTGCTGTGCTGCCTGTGCTGTGCTGCCTGTGCTGTGCTGCCTGTGCTTGCTGTGATGCCTGTGCTTGCTGCCTGTGCTTGCTGTGCTGCCTGTGCTTGCTGTGCTGTCTGTGCGTGCTGCCTGTGCTTGCTGTGCTGCCTGTGCTTGCTGCCTGTGCTTGCTGTGCTGCCTGTGCTTGCTGTGCTGCCTGTGCTTGCTGCCTGTGCTTGCTGTGCTGCCTGTGCTGTGCTGCCTGTGCTGTGCTGCCTGTGCTTGCTGTGATGCCTGTGCTTGCTGCCTGTGCTTGCTCTGCTGCCTGTGCCTGCTGTGCTGCCTGCGCCTGCTGCCTGTGCTTGCTGTGCTGCCTGTGCTTGCTGTGCTGCCTGTGCTTGCTGTGCTGTCTGTGCGTGCTGCCTGTGCTTGCTGTGCTGCCTGTGCTTGCTGCCTGTGCTTGCTGCCTGTGCTTGCTGTGCTGCCTGTGCTTGCTGCCTGTGCTTGCTGTGCTGCCTGTGCTTGCTGCCTGTGCTTGCTGTGCTGCCTGTGCTTGCTGCCTGTGCTGCCTGTGCTTGCTGCCTGTGCTTGCTGTGCTGCCTGTGCTCACTGCCTGTGCTTGCTGTGCTGCCTATGCTTGCTGCCTGTGCTGCCTGTGCTGTGCTGCCTGTGCTTGCTGCCTGTGCTGCCTGTGCTTGCTCTGCTGCCTGTGCTTGCTGCCTGTGCTTGCTGTGCTGTCTGTGCTTGCTGCCTGTGCTGCCTGTGCTTGCTGCCTGTGCTTGCTCTGCTGCCTGTGCTTGCTGCCTGTGCTTGCTGTGCTGTCTGTGCTTGCTGCCTGTGCTTCCTGTGCTGTCTGTCCTTGCTGCCTCTGCCGCCTGTGCTTGCTGTGCTGCCTGTGCTGCCTGTGCTTGCTGCCTGTGCTTGCTGTGCTGCCTGTGCTGCCTGTCCTTGCTGCCTGTGCTTGCTGTGCTGCCTGTGCTTGCTGCCTGTGCTTGCTGTGCTGCCTGTGCATGCTGCCTGTGCTTGCTGCCTGTGCTTGCTGTGCTGCCTGTGCTTGCCGTGCTGCCTGTGCATGCTGCCTGTGCTTGCTGCCTGTGCTAGCTGTGCTGCCTGTGCTTGCTGCCTGTGCTTGCTGTGCTGCCTGTGCCTGCTGTGCTGCCTGTGCTTGCTGTGCTGCCTGTGCCTGCTGTGCTGCCTGTGCTTGCTGCCTGTGCTGCCTGTGCTTGCTGCCTGTGCTTGCTATGCTGCCTGTGCTTGCTGCCTGTGCTTGCTGTGTTGCCTGTGCTTGGTGTGCTGCCTGTGCTTGCTGCCTGTGCTTGCTGTGCTGCCTGTGCTTGCTGCCTGTGCTTGCTGTGCTGCCTGTGCATGCTGCCTGTGCTTGCTGCCTGTGCTTGCTGTGCTGCCTGTGCCTGCTGTGCTGCCTGTGCTTGCTGCCTGTGCTGCCTGTGCTTCCTGTGCTTGCTGTGCTGCCTGTGCTTGCTGCCTGTGCTTGCTATGCTGCCTGTGCTTGCTGCCTGTGCTTGCTGTGTTGCCTGTGCTTGGTGTTCTGCCTGTGCTTGCTGCCTGTGCTTGCTGTGCTGCCTGTGCTTGGTGTGCTGCCTATGCTTGCTGCCTGTGCTTGCTGTGCTGTCTGTGCTTGCTGCCTGTGCTTGCTGTGCTGCCTGTGCTTGCTGCCTGTGCTTGCTGTGCTGCCTGTGCTTGCTGCCTGTGCTTGCTGTGCTGCCTGTGCTTGCTGCCTGTGCTTGATGTGCTGCCTGTGCTTGGTGTGCTGCCTGTGCTTGCTGCCTGTGCTTGCTGTGCTGCCTGTGCTGTGCTGCCTGTGCTGCCTGTGCTTGCTGTGATGCCTGTGCTTGCTGCCTGTGCTTGCTGTGCTGCCTGTGCTTGCTGCCTGTGCTTGCTGTGCTGCCTGTGCTTGCTGCCTGTGCTTGCTGCCTGTGCTTGCTGTGTTGCCTGTGCTTGCTGCCTGTGCTTGCTCTGCTGCCTGTGCTTGCTGCCTGTGCTTGGTGTGCTGCCTGCGCTAGCTGCCTGTGCTTGCTGTGCTGTCTGTCCTTGCTGCATCTGCTGCCTGTGCTTGCTGTGCTGCCTGTGCTGCCTGTGCTTGCTGCCTGTGCTTGCTGTGCTGCCTGTGCTTGCTGCCTGTGCTTGGTGTGCTGCCTGTGCTTGCTGCTTGTGCTTGCTGTGCTGTCTGTGCTTGCTGCCTGTGCTTGCTGTGCTGCCTGTGCTTGCTGCCTGTGCTTGCTGTGTTGCCTGTGCTTGCTGCCTGTGCTTGCTCTGCTGCCTGTGCTTGCTGCCTGTGCTTGCTGTGCTGCCAGTGCTTGCTGCCTGTGCTTGCTGTGCTGCCTGTGTCTGCTGTGCTGCCTGCGCTTGCTGCCTGTGCTTGCTGCCTGTGCTTGCTGTGCTGCCTGTGCTTGCTGTGCTGCCTGTGCTTGCTGCCTGTGCTTGCTGTGCTGCCTGTGCTGTGCTGCCTGTGCTGCCTGTGCTTGCTGTGCTGCCTGTGCTTGCTGCCTGTGCTTGCTGTGCTGCCTGTGCTTGCTGCCTGTGCTTGCTGTGCTGCCTGTGCTTGCTGCCTGTCCTTGCTGCCTGTTCTTGCTGTGTTGCCTGTGCTTGCTGCCTGTGCTTGCTCTGCTGCCTGTGCTTGCTGCCTGTGCTTGCTGCCTGTGCTTGCTGCCTGTGCTTGCTGTGCTGCCTGTGCCTGCTGTGCTGCCTGTGCTTGCTGTGCTGCCTGTGCCTGCTGTGCTGCCTGTGCTTGCTGCCTGTGCTTGCTCTGCTGCCTGTGCTTGCTGCCTGTGCTTGCTGCCTGTGCTTGCTGTGCTGCCAGTGCTTGCTGCCTGTGCTTGCTGTGCTGCCTGTGTTTGCTGTGCTGCCTGCGCTTGCTGCCTGTGCTTGCTGTGCTGCCTGTGCTTGCTGCCTGTGCTTGCTGTGCTGCCTGTGCTTGCTGCCTGTGCTTGCTGTGCTGCCTGTGCTTGCTGCCTGTGCTTGCTATGCTGCCTGTGCTTGCTGCCTGTGCTTGCTGTGCTGCCTGTGCTTGCTGCCTGTGCTGGCTGTGCTGCCTGTGCTTGGTGTGCTGCCTGTGCTTGCTGCCTGTGCTTGCTGTGCTGCCTGTGCTTGCTGCCTGTGCTTGGTGTGCTGCCTGTGCTTGCTGCTTGTGCTTGCTGTGCTGTCTGTGCTTGCTGCCTGTGCTTGCTGTGCTGCCTGTGCTTGCTGCCTGTGCTTGCTGTGTTGCCTGTGCTTGCTGCCTGTGCTTGCTCTGCTGCCTGTGCTTGCTGCCTGTGCTTGCTGTGCTGCCAGTGCTTGCTGCCTGTGCTTGCTGTGCTGCCTGTGTCTGCTGTGCTGCCTGCGCTTGCTGCCTGTGCTTGCTGCCTGTGCTTGCTGTGCTGCCTGTGCTTGCTGCCTGTGCTTGCTGTGCTGCCTGTGCTGTGCTGCCTGTGCTGCCTGTGCTTGCTGTGATGCCTGTGCTTGCTGCCTGTGCTTGCTGTGCTGCCTGTGCTTGCTGCCTGTGCTTGCTGTGCTGCCTGTGCTTGCTGCCTGTGCTTGCTGCCTGTGCTTGCTGTGTTGCCTGTGCTTGCTGCCTGTGCTTGCTCTGCTGCCTGTGCTTGCTGCCTGTGCTTGGTGTGCTGCCTGCGCTAGCTGCCTGTGCTTGCTGTGCTGTCTGTCCTTGCTGCATCTGCTGCCTGTGCTTGCTGTGCTGCCTGTGCTGCCTGTGCTTGCTGCCTGTGCTTGCTGTGCTGCCTGTGCTGCCTGTCCTTGCTGCCTGTGCTTGCTGTGCTGCCTGTTAGCGATGCATTTGATTTCGCCCATAACACGCGGTAATTCGACAGTGGCACACGACAGTGCGTTGCTGTTTCACCTGTTTTTGGAGGCGCCGAGAGTCGCGGATCATATGTTTACCTCGGCGGCCGGTGCATTGACCTGCGTCTCAGTAAGAGTAAGCATTGTAAACAAATGCGAGAGTGAATCTCGCCGAAGATCGGAGCAGGCTTTGCCTGTTGGAAAGAGGACGGAGCTTGACCCCTCTACACTTCCCCCAGAATCGCTAAAACGAACACATATCGTCGAGCTATTTTGCGGGTTTCTAACATGCCTGTGCTTGCTGTGCTGCCTGTGCTTGCTGCCTGTGCTTGCTGTGCTGCCAGTGCTTGCTGTGATGCCTGCGCTTGCTGCCTGTGCTTGCTGTGCTGCCTGTGCTTGGTGTGCTGCCTGTGCTTGCTGCCTGTGCTTGCTGTGCTGCCTGTGCTTGGTGTGCTACCTGTGCTTGCTGCTGATGCTTGCTGTGCTGCCTGTGCTTGCTGTGCTGCCTGTCCTTGCTGCCTGTGCTTGCTGTGCTGCCTGTGCTTGCTGCCTGTGCTTGCTGTGCTGCCTGTGCTTGGTGTGCTGCCTGTGCTTGCTGCCTGTGCTTGCTGTGCTGCCTGTGCTTGGTGTGCTACCTGTGCTTGCTGCTGGTGCTTGCTGTGCTGCCTGTGCTTGCTGCCTGTGCTTGCTGTGCTGCCTGTTAGCGATGCATTTGATTTCGCCCATAACACGCGGTAATTCGACAGTGGCACACGACAGTGCGTTGCTGTGTCACCTGTTTTTGGAGGCGCCGAGAGTCGCGGATCATATGTTTACCTCGGCGGCCGGTGCATTGACCTGCGTCTCAGTAAGAGTAAGCATTGTAAACAAATGCGAGAGTGAATCTCGCCGAAGATCGGAGCAGGCTTTGCCTGTTGGAAAGAGGACGGAGCTTGACCCCTCTGCACTTCCCCCAGAATCGCTAAAACGAACACATCTCGTCGAGCTATTTTGCGGGTTTCTAACATGCCTGTGCTTGCTGTGCTGCCTGTGCTTGCTGCGCTGCCTGTGCTTGGTGTGCTGCCTGTGCTTGGTGTGCTGCCTGTGCTTGCTGCCTGTGCTTGCTGTGCTGCCTGTGCTTGGTGTGCTGCCTGTGCTTGCTGCCTGTGCTTGCTGTGCTGCCTCTGCTTGCTGTGCTGCCTGTGCTTGGTATGCTGCCTGTGCTTGCTGCCTGTGCTTACTCTGTTGCCTGTGCTTGCTGCCTGTGCTTGCTGTGCTGCCTGTGCTTGCTGCCTGTGCTTGCTGTGCTGCCTGTTCTTGCTGTCTGTGCTTGCTGTGCTGCCTGTGCTTGCTGCCTGTGCTTGCTGTGCTGCCTGTGCTTGCTGCCTGTGCTTGCTGTGCTGCCTGTGCTTGCTGCCTGTGCTTGCTGCCTGTGCTTGCTGCCTGTGCTTGCTCTGCTGCCTGTGCTTGCTGCCTGTGCTTGCTGTTGTGCCTGTGCTTGCTATGCTGCCTGTGCTTGCTGTGCTGCCTGTGCTTGCTGCCTGTGCTGCCTGTGCTTGCTGCCTGTGCTTGCTGTGCTGCCTGTGCTTGCTGCCTGTGCTTGCTGCCTGTGCTTGCTGTGCTGCCTGTGCTTGCTGCCTGTGTTTGCTGTGCTGCCTGTGCTTGCTGCCTGTGCTTGCTGTGCTGCCTGTGCTTGCTGCCTGTGCTTCCTGTGCTGCCTGTGCTTGCTGCCTGTGCTTGCTGTGCTGCCTGTTCTTGCTGCCTGTGCTTGCTGTGCTGCCTGTGCTGCCTGTCCTTGCTGCCTGTGCTTGCTGTGCTGCCTGTTAGCGATGCATTTGATTTCGCCCATAACACGCGGTAATTCGACAGTGGCACACGACAGTGCGTTGCTGTTTCACCTGTTTTTGGAGGCGCCGAGAGTCGCGGATCATATGTTTACCTCGGCGGCCGGTGCATTGACCTGCGTCTCAGTAAGAGTAAGCATTGTAAACAAATGCGAGAGTGAATCTCGCCGAAGATCGGAGCAGGCTTTGCCTGTTGGAAAGAGGACGGAGCTTGACCCCTCTACACTTCCCCCAGAATCGCTAAAACGAACACATATCGTCGAGCTATTTTGCGGGTTTCTAACATGCCTGTGCTTGCTGTGCTGCCTGTGCTTGCTGCCTGTGCTTGCTGTGCTGCCAGTGCTTGCTGTGATGCCTGCGCTTGCTGCCTGTGCTTGCTGTGCTGCCTGTGCTTGGTGTGCTGCCTGTGCTTGCTGCCTGTGCTTGCTGTGCTGCCTGTGCTTGCTGCCTGTGCTTGCTGTGCTTGCTGTGCTGCCTGTGCTTGCTGCCTGTGCTTGTTGTGCTGCCTGTGCTTTCTGCCTGTGCTTGCTGCCTGTGCTTGCTGTGCTGCCTGTGCTTGCTGTGCTGTCTGTGCTTGCTGCCTGTGCTTGCTGTGCTGCCCGTGCTTGCTGCGCTGCCTGTGCTTGCTGCCTGTGCTTGCTGTGCTGCCTGTGCTTGCTGTGCTCCCTGTGCTTGCTTCCTGTGCTTGCTGCCTGTGCTTGCTGTGCTGCCTGTGCTTGCTGCCTGTGCTTGCTGTGCTGCCTGTTCTTGCTGCCCGTGCTTGCTGTGCTGCCTGTGCTTGCTGCCTGTGCTTGCTGTCCTTGCTATGCTGCCTGAGCAAGCTGCCTGTGCTTGCTGTGCTGCCTGTGCTTGCTGTGCTCCCTGTGCTTGCTTCCTGTGCTTGCTGCCTGTGCTTGCTGTGCTGCCTGTGCTTGCTGCCTGTGCTTGCTGTGCTGCCTGTTCTTGCTGCCCGTGCTGCCTGTGCTTGCTGCCTGTGCATGCTCTGCTGCCTGTGCTTGCTGCCTGTGCTTGCTGTGCTGCCTGTGCTTGCTGTGCTGCCTGTGCTTGCTGCCTGTGCTTGCTGCCAGTGCTTGCTGTGCTGCCTGTGCTTGCTGTGCTGCCCGTGCTTGCTGCCTGTGCTTGCTGTGCTGCCTGTGCTTGCTATGCTGCCTGTGCAAGCTGCCTGTGCTTGCTGTGCTGCCTGTGCTTGCTGCCTGTGCTTACTGTGTTGCCTGTGCTTGCTGCCTGTGCTTGCTGTGCTGCCTGTGCTTGCTGTGCTGCCTGTGCTTGCTGTACTTGCTGTGCTGCCTGTGCTTGCTGCCTGTGCCTGCTGCCTGTGCTTGCTGTGCTGCCTGTGCTTGCTGCCTGTGCTTGCTGCCTGTGCTGCCTGTGCTTGCTGCCTGTGCTTGCTGTGCTGCTTGTGCTTGCTGCCTGTGCTTGCTGTGCTGCCTGTTAGCGATGCATTTGATTTCGCCCATAACACGCGGTAATTCGACAGTGGCACACGACAGTGCGTTGCTGTGTCACCGGTTTTTGGAGGCGCCGAGAGTCGCGGATCATATGTTTACCTCGGCGGCCGGTGCATTGACCTGCGTCTCAGTAAGAGTAAGCATTGTAAACAAATGCGAGTGTGAATCTCGCCGAAGATCGGAGCAGGCTTTGCCTGTTGGAAAGAGGACGGAGCTTGACCCCTCTACACTTCCCCCAGAATCGCTAAAACGAACACATATCGTCGAGCTATTTTGCGGGTTTCTAACATGCCTGTGCTTGCTGCGCTGCCTGTGCTTGCTGCGCTGCCTGTGCTTGCTGCGCTGCCTGTGCTTGCTGCCTGTGCTTGCTGTGCTGCCTGTGCTTGCTGTGCTGCCTGTGCTTGGTGTGCTGCCTGTGCTTGCTGCCTGTGCTTGCTGTGCTGCCTGTGCTTGCTGCCTGTGCTGCCTGTGCTGCCTGTGCTTGCTGCCTGTGCTTGCTGCTTGTGCTTGCTGTGCTGCCTGTGATTGCTGCCTGTGCTTGCTGCTTGTGCTTGCTGTGCTGCCTGTGCTTGCTGCCTGTGCTTGCTGTGCTGCCTGTGCTTGGTGTGCTACCTGTGCTTGCTGCTGATGCTTGCTGTGCTGCCTGTGCTTGCTGTGCTGCCTGTCCTTGCTGCCTGTGCTTGCTGTGCTGCCTGTGCTTGCTGCCTGTGCTTGCTGTGCTGCCTGTGCTTGGTGTGCTGCCTGTGCTTGCTGCCTGTGCTTGCTGTGCTGCCTGTGCTTGGTGTGCTACCTGTGCTTGCTGCTGGTGCTTGCTGTGCTGCCTATGCTTGCTGCCTGTTCTTGTTGTGCTGCCTGTTAGCGATGCATTTGATTTCGCCCATAACACGCGGTAATTCAACAGTGGCACACGACAGTGCGTTGCTGTGTCACCTGTTTTTGGAGGCGCCGAGAGTCGCGGATCATATGTTTATCTCGGCGGCCGGTGCATTGACCTGCGTCTCAGTAAGAGTAAGCATTGTAAACAAATGCGAGAGTGAATCTCGCCGAAGATCGGAGCAGGCTTTGCCTGTTGGAAAGAGGACGGAGCTTGACCCCTCTGCACTTCCCCCAGAATCGCTAAAACGATCACATCTCGTCGAGCTATTTTGCGGGTTTCTAACATGCCTGTGCTTGCTGCCTGTACTTGCTGTGCTGCCTGTGCTTGCTGCCTGTGCTTGCTGTGCTGCCAGTGCTTGCTGTGATGCCTGCGCTTGCTGCCTGTGCTTGCTGTGCTGCCTGTGCTGCCTGTGCTTGCTGCCTGTGCTTGCTATGCTGCCTGTGCTTGCTGCCTGTGCTTGCTGTGCTGCCTGTGCTTGCTGCCTGTGCTTGGTGTGCTGCCTGTGCTTGCTGCCTGTGCTTGCTGTGCTGCATGTGCTTGCTGCCTGTGCTTGCTGTACTTGCTGTGCTGTCTGTGCTTGCTGTGCTGCCTGTGCTTGCTGCCTGTGCTTGCTGTGCTGCCTGTGTTTGCTGTGCTGCCTGTGCTTGCTGCCTGTGCTTGCTGTGCTGCCTGTGCTTTCTGCCTGTGCTTGCTGTGCTGCCTGTGCTTGCTGCCTGTGCTTGCTGTGCTGCCTGTGCTTGCTGCCTGTGCTTGCTGTGCTGCCTGTGCTTCCTGCCTGTGCTTGCTGCCTGTGCTTGCTGCCTGTGCTTGCTGTGCTGCCTGTGCTTGCTGCCTGTGCTTGCTGCCTGTGCTTGCTGTGCTGCCTGTGCTTGGTGTGCTGCCTGTGCTTGCTGCCTGTGCTTGCTGTGCTGCCTGTGCTTACTGTGTTGCCTGTGCTTGCTGCCTGTGCTGCCTGTGCTTGCTGCCTGTGCTTGCTGTGCTGCCTGTGCTTGCTGCCTGTGCTTCCTGTGCTGCCTGTGCTTGCTGCCTGTGCTTGCTGTGCTGCCTGTTCTTGCTGCCTGTGCTTGCTGTGCTGCCTGTGCTTGCTGCCTGTGCTTGCTGTGCTGCCTGTGCTTGCTGCCTGTGCTTGTTGTGCTGCCTGTGCTTTCTGCCTGTGCTTGCTGCCTGTGCTTGCTGTGCTGCCTGTGCTTGCTGTGCTGTCTGTGCTTGCTGCCTGTGCTTGCTGTGCTGCCCGTGCTTGCTGCGCTGCCTGTGCTTGCTGCCTGTGCTTGCTGTGCTGCCTGTGCTTGCTGTGCTCCCTGTGCTTGCTTCCTGTGCTTGCTGCCTGTGCTTGCTGTGCTGCCTGTGCTTGCTGCCTGTGCTTGCTGTGCTGCCTGTTCTTGCTGCCCGTGCTTGCTGTGCTGCCTGTGCTTGCTGCCTGTGCTTGCTGTCCTTGCTATGCTGCCTGAGCAAGCTGCCTGTGCTTGCTGTGCTGCCTGTGCTTGCTGTGCTCCCTGTGCTTGCTTCCTGTGCTTGCTGCCTGTGCTTGCTGTGCTGCCTGTGCTTGCTGCCTGTGCTTGCTGTGCTGCCTGTTCTTGCTGCCCGTGCTGCCTGTGCTTGCTGCCTGTGCATGCTCTGCTGCCTGTGCTTGCTGCCTGTGCTTGCTGTGCTGCCTGTGCTTACTGTGTTGCCTGTGCTTGCTGCCTGTGCTTGCTGTGCTGCCTGTGCTTGCTGTACTTGCTGTGCTGCCTGTGCTTGCTGCCTGTGCTTGCTGCCTGTGCTTGCTGTGCTGCCTGTGCTTGCTGCCTGTGCTTGCTGCCTGTGCTTGCTGTGCTGCCTGTGCTTGCTGCCTGTGCTTGCTGTGCTGCTTGTGCTTGCTGCCTGTGCTTGCTGTGCTGCCTGTTAGCGATGCATTTGATTTCGCCCATAACACGCGGTAATTCGACAGTGGCACACGACAGTGCGTTGCTGTGTCACCGGTTTTTGGAGGCGCCGAGAGTCGCGGATCATATGTTTACCTCGGCGGCCGGTGCATTGACCTGCGTCTCAGTAAGAGTAAGCATTGTAAACAAATGCGAGAGTGAATCTCGCCGAAGATCGGAGCAGGCTTTGCCTGTTGGAAAGAGGACGGAGCTTGACCCCTCTACACTTCCCCCAGAATCGCTAAAACGAACACATATCGTCGAGCTATTTTGCGGGTTTCTAACATGCCTGTGCTTGCTGCGCTGCCTGTGCATGCTGCCTGTGCTTGCTGTGCTGCCTGTGCTTGCTGCCTGTGCTTGCTGCCTGTGCTTGCTGTGTTGCGTGTGCTTGCTGCCTGTGCTTACTCTGTTGCCTGTGCTTGCTGCCTGTGCTTGCTGTGCTGCCTGTGCTTGCGGCCTGTGCTTGCTGTGCTGCCTGTGCTTGCTGCCTGTGCTTGCTGTGCTGCCTGTGCTTGCTGCCTGTGCTTGCTGTGCTGCCTGTGCTTGCTGCCTGTGCTTGCTGTGCTGCCTGTGCTTGCTGCCTGTGCTTGCTGCCTGTGCTTGCTGTGCTGCCTGTGCTTGCTGTGCTGTCTGTGCTTGCTGCGCTGCCTGTGCTTGATGCCTGTGCTTGGTGTGCTGCCTGTGCTTGCTGCCTGTGCTTGCTGCTTGTGCTTGCTGTGCTGCCTGTGCTTGCTGCCTGTGCTTGCTGTGCTGCCTGTGCTTGCTGCGCTGCCTGTGCTTGCTGCCTGTGCTTGCTGTGCTGCCTGTGCTTGCTGCCTGTGCTTGCTGTGCTGCCTGTGCTTGCTGCCTGTGCTTGCTGTGCTGCCTGTGCTTGCTGCCTGTGCTTACTGTGTTGCCTGTGCTTGCTGCCTGTGCTTGCTGTGCTGCCTGAGCTTGCTGCCTGTGCTTGCTGTGCTGCCTGTGCTTGCTGCCTGTGCTTGCTGTACTTGCTGTGCTGCCTGTGCTTGCTGCCTGTGCTTGCTGTGTTGCGTGTGCTTGCTGCCTGTGCTTGCTGTGCTGCCTGTGCTTGCTGCCTGTGCTTGCTGCCTGTGCTTGCTGTGCTGCCTGTGCTTGCTGCCTGTGCTTGCTGTGCTGCCTGTTAGCGATGCATTTGATTTCGCCCATAACACGCGGTAATTCGACAGTGGCACACGACAGTGCGTTGCTGTGTCACCTGTTTTTGGAGGCGCCGAGAGTCGCGGATCATATGTTTACCTCGTGGGCCGGTGCATTGACCTGCGTCTCAGTAAGAGTAAGCATTGTAAACAAATGCGAGAGTGAATCTCGCCGAAGATCGGAGCAGGCTTTGCCTGTTGGAAAGAGGACGGAGCTTGACCCCTGTACACTTCCCCCAGAATCGCTAAAACGAACACATATCGTCGAGCTATTTTGCGGGTTTCTAACATGCCTGTGCTTGCTGTGCTGCCTGTGCTTGCTGCGCTGCCTGTGCTTGCTACCTGTGCTTGCTGTGCTGCCTGTGCTTGGTGTGCTGCCTGGGCTTGCTGCCTGTGCTTGCTGTGCTGCCTGTGCTTGGTGTGCTGCCTGTGCTTGCTGCCTGTGCTTGCTGTGCTGCCTCTGCTTGCTGTGCTGCCTGTGCTTGGTATTCTGCCTGTGCTTGCTGCCTGTGCTTGCTGTGCTTGCTGTGCTGCCTGTGCTTACTCTGTTGCCTGTGCTTGCTGCCTGTGCTTGCTGTGCTGCCTGTGCTTGCGGCCTGTGCTTGCTGTGCTGCCTGTGCTTGCTGCCTGTGCTTGCTGTGCTGCCTGTGCTTGCTGCCTGTGCTTGCTGTGCTGCCTGTGCTTGCTGCCTGTGCTTGCTGTGCTGCCTGTGCTTGCTGCGCTGCCTGTGCTTGCTGCCTGTGCTTGCTGTGCTGCCTGTGCTTGCTGCCTGTGCTTGCTGTGCTGCCTGTGCTTGCTGCCTGTGCTTGCTGTGCTGCCTGTGCTTGCTGCCTGTGCTTACTGTGTTGCCTGTGCTTGCTGCCTGTGCTTGCTGTGCTGCCTGAGCTTGCTGCCTGTGCTTGCTGTGCTGCCTGTGCTTGCTGCCTGTGCTTGCTGTACTTGCTGTGCTGCCTGTGCTTGCTGCCTGTGCTTGCTGTGTTGCGTGTGCTTGCTGCCTGTGCTTGCTGTGCTGCCTGTGCTTGCTGCCTGTGCTTGCTGCCTGTGCTTGCTGTGCTGCCTGTGCTTGCTGCCTGTGCTTGCTGTGCTGCCTGTTAGCGATGCATTTGATTTCGCCCATAACACGCGGTAATTCGACAGTGGCACACGACAGTGCGTTGCTGTGTCACCTGTTTTTGGAGGCGCCGAGAGTCGCGGATCATATGTTTACCTCGGCGGCCGGTGCATTGACCTGCGTCTCAGTAAGAGTAAGCATTGTAAACAAATGCGAGAGTGAATCTCGCCGAAGATCGGAGCAGGCTTTGCCTGTTGGAAAGAGGACGGAGCTTGACCCCTGTACACTTCCCCCAGAATCGCTAAAACGAACACATATCGTCGAGCTATTTTGCGGGTTTCTAACATGCCTGTGCTTGCTGTGCTGCCTGTGCTTGCTGCGCTGCCTGTGCTTGCTACCTGTGCTTGCTGTGCTGCCTGTGCTTGGTGTGCTGCCTGGGCTTGCTGCCTGTGCTTGCTGTGCTGCCTGTGCTTGGTGTGCTGCCTGTGCTTGCTGCCTGTGCTTGCTGTGCTGCCTCTGCTTGCTGTGCTGCCTGTGCTTGGTATTCTGCCTGTGCTTGCTGCCTGTGCTTGCTGTGCTTGCTGTGCTGCCTGTGCTTACTCTGTTGCCTGTGCTTGCTGCCTGTGCTTGCTGTGCTGCCTGTGCTTGCGGCCTGTGCTTGCTGTGCTGCCTGTGCTTGCTGCCTGTGCTTGCTGTGCTGCCTGTGCTTGCTGCCTGTGCTTGCTGTGCTGCCTGTGCTTGCTGCCTGTGCTTGCTGTGCTGCCTGTGCTTGCTGCCTGTGCTTGTTGTGCTGCCTGTGCTTTCTGCCTGTGCTTGCTGTGCTGTCTGTGCTTGCTGCCTGTGCTTGCTGTGCTGCCTGTGCTTGCTGTGCTGTCTGTGCTTGCTGCCTGTGCTGCCCGTGCTTGCTGCGCTGCCTGTGCTTGCTGCCTGTGCTTGCTGTGCTGCCTGTGCTTGCTGCCTGTGCTTGCTGTCCTTGCTATGCTGCCTGAGCAAGCTGCCTGTGCTTGCTGTGCTGCCTGTGCTTGCTGTGCTCCCTGTGCTTGCTTCCTGTGCTTGCTGCCTGTGCTTGCTGTGCTGCCTGTGCTTGCTGCCTGTGCTGCCTGTGCTTGCTGCCTGTGCTTGCTGTGCTGCCTGTGCTTGCTGCCTGTGCTGCCCGTGCTTGCTGCCTGTGCTTGCTGTGCTGCCTGAGCTGCCTGTGCTTGCTGCTTGTGCTTGCTGTGCTGCCTGTGCTTGCTGCTTGTGCTTGCTGTGCTGCCTGTGCTTGCTGTGCTGCCTGTGCTTGCTGTGCTGCCTGAGCTGCCTGTGCTTGCTGCCTGTGCTTGCTGTGCTGCCTGTTCTTGCTGCCTGTGATTGCTGTGCTGCCTGTGCTTGCTGCCTGTGCTTGCTGCCTGTGCTTGCTGTGCTGCCTGTGCTTGCTGCCTGTGATTTCTGTGATGCCTGTGCTTGCTGCCTGTGTTTGTTGTGCTGCCTGTGCTTTCTGCCTGTGCTTGCTGTGCTGCCTGTGCTTGCTGCCTGTGCTTGCTATGCTGCCTGCGCTTGCTGTGCTGCCTGTTAGCGATCCATTTGATTTCGCCCATAACACGCGGTATATCGACAGTGGCACACGACAGTGCGTTGCTGTGTCACCTGTTTTTGGAGGCGCCGAGAGTCGCGGATCATATGATTACCTCGGCAGCCGGTGCATTGACCTGCGTCTCAGTAAGAGTAAGCATTGTAAACAAATGCGAGAGTGAATCTCGCCGAAGATCGGAGCAGGCTTTGCCTGTTGGAAAGAGGACGGAGCTTGACCCCTCTGCACTTCCCCCAGAATCGCTAAAACGAACACATCTCGTCGAGCTATTTTGCGGGTTTCTATCATACCTGTGCTTGATGCCTGTGCTTGCTGTGCTGCCTGTGCTTGCTGCCTCTGCTTGCTGTGTTGCCTCTGCTTGCTGCCTGTGCTTGCTGTGCTGCCTGTGCTTGCTGTGCTGCCTGTGCTTGCTGCCTGTGCTTGCTGTGCTGCCTGTGCTTGCTGACTGTGCTTGCAGTGCTGTCTGTGCTTGCTGTGCTGCCTGTGCTGTCTGTGCTTGCTGTCTGTGCTTGCTGTGCTGCCCGTGCTTGCTGCGCTGCCTGTGCTTGCTGCCTGTGCTTGCTGTGCTGCCTGTGCTTGCTGCCTGTGCTTGCTGTCCTTGCTATGCTGCCTGAGCAAGCTGCCTGTGCTTGCTGTGCTGCCTGTGCTTGCTGTGCTCCCTGTGCTTGCTTCCTGTGCTTGCTGCCTGTGCTTGCTGTGCTGCCTGTGCTTGCTGCCTGTGCTTGCTGTGCTGCCTGTTCTTGCTGCCTGTGCTTGCTGTGCTGCCTGTGCTTGCTGCCTGTGCATGCTCTGCTGCCTGTGCTTGCTGCCTGTGCTTGCTGTGCTGCCTGTGCTTGCTGCCTGTGCTTGCTGCCAGTGCTTGCTGTGCTGCCTGTGCTTGCTGTGCTGCCCGTGCTTGCTGCCTGTGCTTGCTGTGCTGCCCGTGCTTGCTGCGCTGCCTGTGCTTGCTGCCTGTGCTTGGTGCTTGTGCTTGCTGTGCTGCCTGTGCTTGCTGCTTGTGCTTGCTGTGCTGCCTGTGCTTGCTGTGCTGCCTGTGCTTGCTGTGCTGCCTGAGCTGCCTGTGCTTGCTGCCTGTGCTTGCTGTGCTGCCTGTTCTTGCTGCCTGTGATTGCTGTGCTGCCTGTGCTTGCTGCCTGTGCTTGCTGCCTGTGCTTGCTGTGCTGCCTGTGCTTGCTGCCTGTGATTTCTGTGCTGCCTGTGCTTGCTGCCTGTGTTTGTTGTGCTGCCTGTGCTTTCTGCCTGTGCTTGCTGTGCTGCCTGTGCTTGCTGCCTGTGCTTGCTATGCTGCCTGCGCTTGCTGTGCTGCCTGTTAGCGATCCATTTGATTTCGCCCATAACACGCGGTAAATCGACAGTGGCACACGACAGTGCGTTGCTGTGTCACCTGTTTTTGGAGGCGCCGAGAGTCGCGGATCATATGATTACCTCGGCAGCCGGTGCATTGACCTGCGTCTCAGTAAGAGTAAGCATTGTAAACAAATGCGAGAGTGAATCTCGCCGAAGATCGGAGCAGGCTTTGCCTGTTGGAAAGAGGACGGAGCTTGACCCCTCTGCACTTCCCCCAGAATCGCTAAAACGAACACATCTCGTCGAGCTATTTTGCGGGTTTCTATCATACCTGTGCTTGATGCCTGTGCTTGCTGTGCTGCCTGTGCTTGCTGCCTCTGCTTGCTGTGTTGCCTCTGCTTGCTGCCTGTGCTTGCTGTGCTGCCTGTGCTTGCTGTGCTGCCTGTGCTTGCTGCCTGTGCTTGCTGTGCTGCCTGTGCTTGCTGACTGTGCTTGCAGTGCTGTCTGTGCTTGCTGTGCTGCCTGTGCTTGCTGTGCTGCCTGTGCTGTCTGTGCTTGCTGCCTGTGCTTGCTGTGCTGCCCGTGCTTGCTGCGCTGCCTGTGCTTGCTGCCTGTGCTTGCTGTGCTGCCTGTGCTTGCTGCCTGTGCTTGCTGTCCTTGCTATGCTGCCTGAGCAAGCTGCCTGTGCTTGCTGTGCTGCCTGTGCTTGCTGTGCTCCCTGTGCTTGCTTCCTGTGCTTGCTGCCTGTGCTTGCTGTGCTGCCTGTGCTTGCTGCCTGTGCTTGCTGTGCTGCCTGTTCTTGCTGCCTGTGCTTGCTGTGCTGCCTGTGCTTGCTGCCTGTGCATGCTCTGCTGCCTGTGCTTGCTGCCTGTGCTTGCTGTGCTGCCTGTGCTTGCTGCCTGTGCTTGCTGCCAGTGCTTGCTGTGCTGCCTGTGCTTGCTGTGCTGCCCGTGCTTGCTGCCTGTGCTTGCTGTGCTGCCCGTGCTTGCTGCGCTGCCTGTGCTTGCTGCCTGTGCTTGGTGCTTGTGCTTGCTGTGCTGCCTGTGCTTGCTGCTTGTGCTTGCTGTGCTGCCTGTGCTTGCTGTGCTGCCTGTGCTTGCTGTGCTGCCTGAGCTGCCTGTGCTTGCTGCCTGTGCTTGCTGTGCTGCCTGTTCTTGCTGCCTGTGATTGCTGTGCTGCCTGTGCTTGCTGCCTGTGCTTGCTGCCTGTGCTTGCTGTGCTGCCTGTGCTTGCTGCCTGTGATTTCTGTGCTGCCTGTGCTTGCTGCCTGTGTTTGTTGTGCTGCCTGTGCTTTCTGCCTGTGCTTGCTGTGCTGCCTGTGCTTGCTGCCTGTGCTTGCTATGCTGCCTGCGCTTGCTGTGCTGCCTGTTAGCGATCCATTTGATTTCGCCCATAACACGCGGTAAATCGACAGTGGCACACGACAGTGCGTTGCTGTGTCACCTGTTTTTGGAGGCGCCGAGAGTCGCGGATCATATGATTACCTCGGCAGCCGGTGCATTGACCTGCGTCTCAGTAAGAGTAAGCATTGTAAACAAATGCGAGAGTGAATCTCGCCGAAGATCGGAGCAGGCTTTGCCTGTTGGAAAGAGGACGGAGCTTGACCCCTCTGCACTTCCCCCAGAATCGCTAAAACGAACACATCTCGTCGAGCTATTTTGCGGGTTTCTATCATACCTGTGCTTGATGCCTGTGCTTGCTGTGCTGCCTGTGCTTGCTGCCTCTGCTTGCTGTGTTGCCTCTGCTTGCTGCCTGTGCTTGCTGTGCTGCCTGTGCTTGCTGCCTGTGCTTGCTGTGCTGCCTGTGCTTGCTGACTGTGCTTGCAGTGCTGCCTGTGCTTGCTGTGCTGCCTGTGCTTGCTGTGCTGTCTGTGCTTGCTGCCTGTGCTTGCTGTGCTGCCCGTGCTTGCTGCGCTGCCTGTGCTTGCTGCCTGTGCTTGCTGTGCTGCCTGTGCTTGCTGTCCTTGCTATGCTGCCTGAGCAAGCTGCCTGTGCTTGCTGTGCTGCCTGTGCTTGCTGTGCTCCCTGTGCTTGCTTCCTGTGCTTGCTGCCTGTGCTTGCTGTGCTGCCTGTGCTTGCTGCCTGTGCTTGCTGTGCTGCCTGTTCTTGCTGCCTGTGCTTGCTGTGCTGCCTGTGCTTGCTGCCTGTGCATGCTCTGCTGCCTGTGCTTGCTGCCTGTGCTTGCTGTGCTGCCTGTGCTTGCTGCCAGTGCTTGCTGTGCTGCCTGTGCTTGCTGTGCTGCCCGTGCTTGCTGCCTGTGCTTGCTGTGCTGCCCGTGCTTGCTGCGCTGCCTGTGCTTGCTGCCTGTGCTTGGTGTGCTGCCTGTGCTTGCTGCCTGTGCTTGCTGCCTGTGCTTGCTGTGCTGCCTGTGCTTGCTGCCTGTGCTTGCTGTGCTGCCTGTGCTTGCTGCCTGTGCTTGCTGCCTGTGCTTGCTGTGCTGCCTCTGCTTGCTGTGCTGCCTGTGCTTGATATGCTGCCTGTGCTTGCTGCCTGTGCTTGCTGTGCTGCCTGTGCTTACTCTGTTGTCTGTGCTTGCTGCCTGTGCTTGCTGTGCTGCCTGTGCTTGCGGCCTGTGCTTGCTGTGCTGCCTGTGCTTGCTGCCTGTGCTTGCTGTGCTGCCTGTGCTTGCTGTGCTGCCTGTGCTTGCTGTGCTGCCTGTGCTTGCTGCCTGTGCTTGCTGTGCTGCCTGTGCTTGCTGCGCTGCCTGTGCTTGCTGCCTGTGCTTGCTGTGCTGCCTGTGCTTGCTGCCTGTGCTTGCTGTGCTGCCTGTGCTTGCTGTGCTGCCTGTGCTTGCTGTGCTGCCTGTGCTTGCTGCCTGTGCTGCCCGTGCTTGCTGTGCTGCCTGTGCTTGCTGCCTGTGCTTGCTGCTTGTGCTTGCTGTGCTGCCTGTGCTTGCTGTGCTGCCTGTGCTTGCTGCCTGTGCTTGCTGTGCTGCCTGTGCTTGCTGTGCTGTCTGTGCTTGCTGCCTGTGCTTGCTGTGCTGCCCGTGCTTGCTGCGCTGCCTGTGCTTGCTGCCTGTGCTTGGTGTGCTGCCTGTGCTTGCTGCCTGTGCTTGCTGCTTGTGCTTGCTGTGCTGCCTGTGCTTGCTGCCTGTGCTTGCTGTGCTGCCTGTGCTTGCTGCGCTGCCTGTGCTTGCTGCCTGTGCTTGCTGTGCTGCCTGTTCTTGCTGCCTGTGCTTGCTGTGCTGCCTGTGCTTGCTGCCTGTGCTTGCTGCCTGTGCTTGCTGTGCTACCTGTGCTTGCTGCCTGTGTTTTCTGTGCTGCCTGTGCTTGCTGCCTGTGTTTGTTGTGCTGCCTGTGCTTTCTGCCTGTGCTTGCTGTGCTGCCTGTGCTTGCTGTGCTGCCTGTGCTTGCTGCCTGTGCTTGCTATGCTGCCTGCGCTTGCTGTGCTGCCTGTTAGCGATCCATTTGATTTCGCCCATAACACGCGGTAAATCGACAGTGGCACACGTCAGTGCGTTGCTGTGTCACCTGTTTTTTGAGGCGCCGAGAGTCGCGGATCATATGATTACCTCGGCAGCCGGTGCATTGACCTGCGTCTCAGTAAGAGTAAGCATTGTAAACAAATGCGAGAGTGAATCTCGCCGAAGATCGGAGCAGGCTTTGCCTGTTGGAAAGAGGACGGAGCTTGACCCCTCTGCACTTCCCCCAGAATCGCTAAAACGAACACATCTCGTCGAGCTATTTTGCGGGTTTCTATCATACCTGTGCTTGATGCCTGTGCTTGCTGTGCTGCCTGTGCTTGCTGCCTGTGCTTGCTGTGTTGCCTGTGCTTGCTGCCTGTGCTTGCTGTGCTGTCTGTGCTTGCTGCCTGTGCTTGCTGTGCTGCCTGTGCTTGCTGACTGTGCTTGCAGTGCTGCCTGTGCTTGCTGTGCTGCCTGTGCTTGCTGCCTGTGCTTGCTGTGCTGCCTGTGCTTGCTGCCTGTGCTTGCTGTGCTGCCTGTTAGCGATGCATTTGATTTCGCCCATAACACGCGGTAATTCGACAGTGGCACACGACAGTGCGTTGCTGTGTCACCTGTTTTTGGAGGCGCCGAGAGTCGCGGATCATATGTTTACCTCGGCGGCCGGTGCATTGACCTGCGTCTCAGTAAGAGTAAGCATTGTAAACAAATGCGAGAGTGAATCTCGCCGAAGATCGGAGCAGGCTTTGCCTGTTGGAAAGAGGACGGAGCTTGACCCCTGTACACTTCCCCCAGAATCGCTAAAACGAACACATATCGTCGAGCTATTTTGCGGGTTTCTAACATGCCTGTGCTTGCTGTGCTGCCTGTGCTTGCTGCGCTGCCTGTGCTTGCTACCTGTGCTTGCTGTGCTGCCTGTGCTTGGTGTGCTGCCTGGGCTTGCTGCCTGTGCTTGCTGTGCTGCCTGTGCTTGGTGTGCTGCCTGTGCTTGCTGCCTGTGCTTGCTGTGCTGCCTCTGCTTGCTGTGCTGCCTGTGCTTGGTATGCTGCCTGTGCTTGCTGTGCTGCCTGTGCTTACTCTGTTGCCTGTGCTTGCTGCCTGTGCTTGCTGTGCTGCCTGTGCTTGCGGCCTGTGCTTGCTGTGCTGCCTGTGCTTGCTGCCTGTGCTTGCTGTGCTGCCTGTGCTTGCTGCCTGTGCTTGCTGTGCTGCCTGTGCTTGCTGCCTGTGCTTGCTGTGCTGCCTGTTCTTGCTGCCTGTGCTTGCTGTGCTGCCTGTGCTTGCTGCCTGTGCTTGCTGTGCTGCCTGTGCTTGCTGCCTGTGCTTGTTGTGCTGCCTGTGCTTTCTGCCTGTGCTTGCTGTGCTGCCTGTGCTTGCTGCCTGTGCTTGCTGTGCTGCCTGTGCTTGCTGTGCTGTCTGTGCTTGCTGCCTGTGCTTGCTGCGCTGCCTGTGCTTGCTGCCTGTGCTTGCTGTGCTGCCTGTGCTTGCTGTCCTTGCTATGCTGCCTGAGCAAGCTGCCTGTGCTTGCTGTGCTGCCTGTGCTTGCTGTGCTCCCTGTGCTTTCTTCCTGTGCTTGCTGCCTGTGCTTGCTGTGCTGCCTGTGCTTGCTGCCTGTGCTTGCTGTGCTGCCTGTTCTTGCTGCCTGTGCTTGCTGTGCTGCCTGTGCTTGCTGCCTGTGCATGCTCTGCTGCCTGTGCTTGCTGCCTGTGCTTGCTGTGCTGCCTGTGCTTGCTGCCAGTGCTTGCTGTGCTGCCTGTGCTTGCTGTGCTGCCCGTGCTTGCTGCCTGTGCTTGCTGTGCTGCCTGTGCTTGCTATGCTGCCTGTGCAAGCTGCCTGTGCTTGCTGTGCTGCCTGTGCTTGCTGCCTGTGCTTACTGTGTTGCCTGTGCTTGCTGGCTGTGCTTGCTGTGCTGCCTGTGCTTGCTGCCTGTGCTTGCTGTGCTGCCTGTGCTTGCTGTACTTGCTGTGCTGCCTGTGCTTGCTGCCTGTGCTTGCTGCCTGTGCTTGCTGTGCTGCCTGTGCTTGCTGCCTGTGCTTGCTGCGTTGCCTGTGCTTGCTGTGCTGCCTGTGCTTGCTGCCTGTGCTTGCTGTCCTTGCTATGCTGCCTGAGCAAGCTGCCTGTGCTTGCTGTGCTGCCTGTGCTTGCTGTGCTCCCTGTGCTTGCTTCCTGTGCTTGCTGCCTGTGCTTGCTGTGCTGCCTGTGCTTGCTGCCTGTGCTTGCTGTGCTGCCTGTTCTTGCTGCCTGTGCTTGCTGTGCTGCCTGTGCTTGCTGCCTGTGCATGCTCTGCTGCCTGTGCTTGCTGCCTGTGCTTGCTGTGCTGCCTGTGCTTGCTGCCTGTGCTTGCTGCCAGTGCTTGCTGTGCTGCCTGTGCTTGCTGTGCTGCCCGTGCTTGCTGCCTGTGCTTGCTGTGCTGCCCGTGCTTGCTGCGCTGCCTGTGCTTGCTGCCTGTGCTTGGTGTGCTGCCTGTGCTTGCTGCCTGTGCTTGCTGCCTGTGCTTGCTGTGCTGCCTGTGCTTGCTGCCTGTGCTTGCTGTGCTGCCTGTGCTTGCTGCCTGTGCTGCCCGTGCTTGCTGCCTGTTCTTGCTGTGCTGCGTGAGCTGCCTGTGCTTGCTGCCTGTGATTTCTGTGCTGCCTGTGCTTGCTGCCTGTGTTTGTTGTGCTGGCTGTGCTTTCTGCCTGTGCTTGCTGTGCTGCCTGTGCTTGCTGCCTGTGCTTGCTATGCTGCCTGCGCTTGCTGTGCTGCCTGTTAGCGATCCATTTGATTTCGCCCATAACACGCGGTAAATCGACAGTGGCACACGACAGTGCGTTGCTGTGTCACCTGTTTTTTGAGGCGCCGAGAGTCGCGGATCATATGATTACCTCGGCAGCCGGTGCATTGACCTGCGTCTCAGTAAGAGTAAGCATTGTAAACAAATGCGAGAGTGAATCTCGCCGAAGATCGGAGCAGGCTTTGCCTGTTGGAAAGAGGACGGAGCTTGACCCTTCTGCACTTCCCCCAGAATCGCTAAAACGAACACATCTCGTCGAGCTATTTTGCGGGTTTCTATCATACCTGTGCTTGATGCCTGTGCTTGCTGTGCTGCCTGTGCTTGCTGCCTGTGCTTGCTGTGTTGCAAGTGCTTGCTGCCTGTGCTTGCTGTGCTGCCCGTGCTTGCTGCCTGTGCTTGCTGTGCTGCCTGTGCTTGCTGACTGTGCTTGCAGTGCTGCCTGTGCTTGCTGTGCTGCCTGTGCTTGCTGCCTGTGCTTGCTGTGCTGCCTGTGCTTGCTGCCTGTGCTTGCTGTGCTGCCTGTGCTTGCTGCCTGTGCTTACTGTGTTGCCTGTGCTTGCTGCCTGTGCTTGCTGTGCTGCCTGTGCTTGCTGCCTGTGCTTGCTGTGCTGCCTGTGCTTGCTGCCTGTGATTTCTGTGCTGCCTGTGCTTGCTGCCTGTGTTTGTTGTGCTGCCTGTGCTTTCTGCCTGTGCTTGCTGTGCTGCCTGTGCTTGCTGTGCTGCCTGTGCTTGCTGCCTGTGCTTGCTATGCTGCCTGCGCTTGCTGTGCTGCCTGTTAGCGATCCATTTGATTTCGCCCATAACACGCGGTAAATCGACAGTGGCACACGACAGTGCGTTGCTGTGTCACCTGTTTTTTGAGGCGCCGAGAGTCGCGGATCATATGATTACCTCGGAAGCCGGTGCATTGACCTGCGTCTCAGTAAGAGTAAGCATTGTAAACAAATGCGAGAGTGAATCTCGCCGAAGATCGGAGCAGGCTTTGCCTGTTGGAAAGAGGACGGAGCTTGACCCCTCTGCACTTCCCCCAGAATCGCTAAAACGAACACATCTCGTCGAGCTATTTTGCGGGTTTCTATCATACCTGTGCTTGATGCCTGTGCTTGCTGTGCTGCCTGTGCTTGCTGCCTGTGCTTGCTGTGTTGCATGTGCTTGCTGCCTGTGCTTGCTGTGCTGCCTGTGCTTGCTGCCTGTGCTTGCTGTGCTGCCTGTGCTTGCTGACTGTGCTTGCAGTGCTGCCTGTGCTTGCTGTGCTGCCTGTGCTTGCTGCCTGTGCTTGCTGTGCTGCCTGTGCTTGCTGCCTGTGCTTGCTGTGCTGCCTGTGCTTGCTGCCTGTGCTTACTGTGTTGCCTGTGCTTGCTGCCTGTGCTTGCTGTACTGCCTGTGCTTGCTGCCTGTGCTTGCTGCCTGTGCTTGCTGTACTTGCTGTGCTGCCTGTGCTTGCTGCCTGTGCTTGCTGTGTTGCGTGTGCTTGCTGCCTGTGCTTGCTGTGCTGCCTGTGCTTGCTGCCTGTGCTTGCTGTGCTGCCTGTGCTTGCTGCCTGTGCTTGCTGCCTGTGCTTGCTGTGCTGCCTGTGCTTGCTGCCTGTGCTTGTTGTGCTGCCTGTGCTTGTTGTGCTGCCTGTGCTTTCTGCCTGTGCTTGCTGTGCTGCCTGTGCTTGCTGTGCTGCCTGTGCTTGCTGTGCTGTCTGTGCTTGCTGCCTGTGCTTGCTGTGCTGCCCGTGCTTGCTGCGCTGCCTGTGCTTGCTGCCTGTGCTTGCTGTGCTGCCTGTGCTTGCTGCCTGTGCTTGCTGTCCTTGCTATGCTGCCTGAGCAAGCTGCCTGTGCTTGCTGTGCTGCCTGTGCTTGCTGTGCTCCCTGTGCTTTCTTCCTGTGCTTGCTGCCTGTGCTTGCTGTGCTGCCTGTGCTTGCTGCCTGTGCTTGCTGTGCTGCCTGTTCTTGCTGCCTGTGCTTGCTGTGCTGCCTGTGCTTGCTGCCTGTGCATGCTCTGCTGCCTGTGCTTGCTGCCTGTGCTTGCTGCCTGTGCTTGCTGCCAGTGCCTGCTGTGCTGCCTGTGCTTGCTGTGCTGCCCGTGCTTGCTGCCTGTGCTTGCTGTGCTGCCTGTGCTTGCTATGCTGCCTGTGGAAGCTGCCTGTGCTTGCTGTGCTGCCTGTGCTTGCTGCCTGTGCTTACTGTGTTGCCTGTGCTTGCTGGCTGTGCTGCCTGTGCTTGCTGCCTGTGCTTGCTGTGCTGCCTGTGCTTGCTGTACTTGCTGTGCTGCCTGTGCTTGCTGCCTGTGCTTGCTGCCTGTGCTTGCTGTGCTGCCTGTGCTTGCTGCCTGTGCTTGCTGCGTTGCCTGTGCTTGCTGTGCTGCCTGTGCTTGCTGCCTGTGCTTGCTGTGCTGCTTGTGCTTGCTGCCTGTGCTTGCTGTGCTGCCTGTTAGCGATGCATTTGATTTCGCCCATAACACGCGGTAATTCGACAGTGGCACACGACAGTGCGTTGCTGTGTCACCTGTTTTTGGAGGCGCCGAGAGTCGCGGATCATATGTTTACCTCGGCGGCCGGTGCATTGACCTGCGTCTCAGTAAGAGTAAGCATTGTAAACAAAGGCGAGAGTGAATCTCGCCGAAGATCGGAGCAGGCTTTGCCTGTTGGAAAGAGGACGGAGCTTGACCCCTCTACACAACCCCCAGAATCGCTAAAACGAACACATATCGTCGAGCTATTTTGCGGGTTTCTAACATGCCTGTGCTTGCTGCGCTGCCTGTGCTTGCTGCGCTGCCCGTGCTTGCTGTGCTGCCTGTGCTTGGTGTGCTGCCTGTGCTTGCTGCCTGTGCTTGCTGTGCTGCCTGTGCTTGCTGCCTGTGCTGCCTGTGCTTGCTGTGCTGCCCGTGCTTGCTGTGCTGCCTGTGCTTGCTGCCTGTGCTTGCTGCTTGTGCTTGCTGAGCTGCCTGTGCTTGCTGCCTGTGCTTGCTGTGCTGCCTGTGCTTGCTGAGCTGCCTGTGCTTGCTGCCTGTGCTGCCTGTGCTTGCTGTGCTGTCTGTGCTTGCTGCCTGTGCTTGCTGTGCTGCCCGTGCTTGCTGCGCTGCCTGTGCTTGCTGCCTGTGCTTGGTGTGCTGCCTGTGCTTGCTGCCTGTGCTTGCTGCCTGTGCTTGCTGTGCTGCCTGTGCTTGTTGTGCCGCCTGTGCTTGCTGTGTTGCCTGTGCTTGCTGTGCTGCCTGTGCTTTCTGTGCTGCCTGTGCTTGCTGCCTGTGCTTGCTGCCTGTGCTGCCTGTGCTTGCTGTGCTACCTGTGCTTGCTGCGCTGCCTGTGCTTGCTGCCTGTGCTTGCTGTGCTGCCTGTGCTTGCTGCCTGTGCTTGCTGTGCTGCCTGTGCTTGCTGCCTGTGCTTGCTGTGCTGCCTGTGCTTGCTGCCTGTGCTTGCTGTACTTGCTGTGCTGCCTGTGCTTGCTTTGCAGCCTGTGATTGCTGTACTTGCTGTGCTGCCTGTGCTTGCTGTGCTGCCTGTGCTTGCTGGCTGTGCTTGCTGTGCTGCCTGTGCTTGCTGCCTGTGCTTGCTGTGCTGCCTGTGCTTGCTGCGTTGCCTGTGCTTGCTGCCTGTGCTTGCTGTGCTGCCTGTGCTTGCTGCCTGTGCTTGCTGTGCTGCCTGTGCTTGCTGCCTGTGCTTGCTGTGCTGCCCGTGCTTGCTGCCTGTGCTTGCTGTGCTGCCTGTGCTTGCTGCCTGTGCTTGCTGTGCTGCCTGTGCTTGCTGCCTGTGCTTGCTGTGCTGCCTGTGCTTGCTGCCTGTGCTTGCTGTGCTGCCTGTGCTTGCTGTGCTGCCTGTGCTTGCTGCCTGTGCTTGTTGTGCTGCCTGTGCAAGCTGCCTGTGCTTGCTGTGCTGCCTGTGCTTGCTGTGCTGCCTGTGCTTGCTGCCTGTGCTTACTGTGTTGCCTGTGCTTGCTGTGCTGCCTGTGCCTGCTGCCTGTGCTTGCTGTGCTGCCTGTGCTTGCTGCCTGTGCTTGCTGTACTTGCTGTGCTGCCTGTGCTTGCTGCCTGTGCTTGCTGTGCTGCCTGTGCTTGCTGCCTGTGCTTGCTATGCTGCCTGAGCAAGCTGCCTGTGCTTCCTGTGCTGCCTGTGCTTGCTGTGCTGCCTGTGCTTGCTGTGCTCCCTGTGCTTGCTGCCTGTGCTTGCTGTGCTGCCTGTGCTTGCTGCCTGTGCTTGCTGTGCTGCCTGTGCCTGCTGCCTGTGCTTGCTGTGCTGCCTGTGCTTGCTGCCTGTGCTTGCTGTGCTCCTGTGCTTGGTGCCTGTGCTTGCTGTGCTGCCTGTGGTTGCTGCCTGTGCTGCCTGTGCTTGCTGTGCTGCCTGTGCTGCCTGTGCTTGCTGCCTGTGCTTGCTGCCTGTGCTTGCTGTGCTGCCTGTGCTTGCTGCCTGTGCTTGCTGTGCTGCCTGTGCTGTGCTGCCTGTGCTTGCTGTGCTGCCTGTGCTTGCTGCCTGTGCTGCCTGTGCTGTGCTGCCTGTGCTTGCTGTACTTGATGTGCTGCCTGTGCTGCCTGTGCTTGCTGTGCTGCCTGTGCTGCCTGTGCTTGCTGTGCTGCCTGTGCTGCCTGTGCTTGCTGCCTGTGCTTGCTGTGCTGCCTGTGCCTGCTGCCTGTGCTTGCTGTGCTGCCTGTGCTTGCTGCCTGTGCATGCTGTGCTGCCTGTGCTTGCTGCCTGTGCTTGCTGTGCTGCCTGTGCTTGCTGCCTGTGCTTGCTGTGCTGTCTGTGCTTGCTGCCTCTGCTTGCTGCCTGTGCTTGCTGTGATGCCTGTGCTTGCTGCCTGTGCTTGCTGTGCTGCCTGTGCTTGCTGTGCTGCCTGTGCTTGCTGCCTGTGCTTGCTGTGCTGCCTGTGCTTGCTGTTTGTGCTTGCTGTGCTGCCTGTGCTTGCAGTCTGTGCTTGCTGTGCTGCCTGTGCTTGCTGTGCTGAGTGTGCTCGCTGCCTGTGCTTGCTGTGCTGCCTGTGCTTGCTGTGCTGCCTGTGCTTGTTGTGCTGTCTGTGCTTGCTGCCTGTGCTTGCTGTGCTGCCTGTGCTGCCTGTGCTGTGCTGCCTGTGCTTGTTGTGCTGTCTGTGCTTGCTGCCTATGCTTGCTGTGCTGCCTGTGCTGCCTGTGCTTGCTGCGCTGCCTGTGCTGTGCTGCCTGTGCTTGCTGTGCTGCCTTTGCTTGCTGCCTGTGCTTGCTGTGCTGCCTGTGCTTGCTGCCTGTGCTTGCTGTGCTGGTTGTGCTTGCTGCCTGTGCTTGCTGTGCTGCCTGTGCTTGCTGCCTGTGCTTGCTGTGCTGTCTGTGCTTGCTGCCTCTGCTTGCTGCCTGTGCTTGCTGTGCTGCCTGTGCTTGCTGCCTGTGCTTGCTGTGCTGCCTGTGCTGTGCTGCCTGTGCTTGCTGTGCTGCCTGTGCTTGCTGTGCTTGCTATGCTGCCTGTGCAAGCTGCCTGTGCTTGCTGTGCTGCCTGTGCTTGCTGCGCTGCCTGTGCTTGCTGCCTGTGCTTGCTGCCTGTGCTGCCTGTGCTTGCTGCCTGTGCTTGCTGTGCTGCCTGTGCTTGCTGCCTGTGCCTGCTGTGCTTGCTGTGCCGCCTGTGCTTAATGTGCTGCCTTTGCTGCCTCTGCTTTCTATGCTGCCAGCGCTTGCTGCCTGTGCTTGCTCTGCTGCCTGTGCTTGCTGTGCTGCCTGTGCTTGCTGCCTGTGCTTTCTGTGCTGCCTGCGCTTGCTGTGCTGCCTGTGCTTGCTGCCTGTGCTTGCTGTGCTGCCTGTGCTTGCTGCCTGTGCTTGCTGTGGCCGCCTGTGCTTGTTGTGCTGCCTGTGCTTGCTGTGCTGCCTGTGCTTGCTGTGCTGCCTGTGCTTGCTGCCTGTGCTTTCTGTGCTGCCTGTGCTTGCTGCCTGTGCTTGCTATGCTGCCTATGCAAGCTGCCTGTGCTTACTGTGCTGCCTGTGCTTGCTGTGCTGCCTGTGCTTGTTGCCTGTGCTTGTTGCGTGTGCTTGCTGTGCTTGCTGTGCTGCCTGTGCTTGCTGCCTGTACTTGCTCTGCTGCCTGTGCTTGCTGTGCTGCCTGTACTTGCTGTGCTGCCTGTTAGCGATGCATTTGATTTCGCCCATAACACGCGGTATTTCGACAGTGGCACACGACAGTGCGTTGCTGTGTCACCTGTTTTTGGAGGCGCCGAGAGTCGCGGATCATATGTTTACCTCGGCGGCCGGTGCATTGACCTGCGTCTCAGTAAGAGTAAGCATTGTTAACAAATGCGAGAGTGAATCTCGCCGAAGATCCGAGCAGGCTTTGCCTGTTGGAAAGAGGACGGAGCTTGACCCCTCTGCACTTCCCCCAGAATCGCTAAAACGAACACATCTCGTCGAGCTATTTTGCGGGTTTCTAACATGCCTGTGCTTGCTGTGCTGCCTGTGCTTGCTGTGCTGCCTGTGCTTGCTGCCTGTGCTTGCCGTGTTGCCTGTGCTTGCTGCCTGTGCTGCCTGTGCTTGCTGTGCTGCCTGTGCTTGCTGCCTGTGCTTGCTGTGCTGCCTGTGCTTGCTGCCTGTGCTTGCTGCCTGTGCTTGCTGTGCTGCCTGTGCTTGCTGTGCTGCCTGTGCTTGCTGCCTGTGCCTGCTGTGCTTGCTGTGCCGCCTGTGCTTATTGTGCTGCCTTTGCTGCCTCTGCTTTCTATGCTGCCAGCGCTTGCTGCCTGTGCTTGCTCTGCTGCCTGTGCTTGCTGTGCTGCCTGTGCTTGCTGCCTGTGCTTTCTGTGCTGCCTGCGCTTGCTGTGCTGCCTGTGCTTGCTGCCTGTGCTTGCTGTGCTGCCTGTGCTTGCTGCCTGTGCTTGCTGTGCCGCCTGTGCTTTCTGTGCTGCCTGTGCTTGCTGCCTGTGCTTGCTGTGCTTGCTATGCTGCCTATGCAAGCTGCCTGTGCTTACTGTGCTGCCTGTGCTTGCTGTGCTGCCTGTGCTTGTTGCCTGTGCTTGTTGCGTGTGCTTGCTGTGCTTGCTGTGCTGCCTGTGCTTGCTGCCTGTACTTGCTCTGCTGCCTGTGCTTGCTGTGCTGCCTGTACTTGCTGTGCTGCCTGTTAGCGATGCATTTGATTTCGCCCATAACACGCGGTATTTCGACAGTGGCACACGACAGTGCGTTGCTGTGTCACCTGTTTTTGGAGGCGCCGAGAGTCGCGGATCATATGTTTACCTCGGCGGCCGGTGCATTGACCTGCGTCTCAGTAAGAGTAAGCATTGTTAACAAATGCGAGAGTGAATCTCGCCGAAGATCCGAGCAGGCTTTGCCTGTTGGAAAGAGGACGGAGCTTGACCCCTCTGCACTTCCCCCAGAATCGCTAAAACGAACACATCTCGTCGAGCTATTTTGCGGGTTTCTAACATGCCTGTGCTTGCTGTGCTGCCTGTGCTTGATGCCTGTGCTTGCTGTGCTGCCTGTGCTTGCTGCCTGTGCTTGCCGTGTTGCCTGTGCTTGCTGCCTGTGCTGCCTGTGCTTGCTGTGCTGCCTGTGCTTGCTGCCTGTGCTTGCTGTGCTGCCTGTGCTGTGCTGCCTGTGCTTGCTGTGCTGCCTGTGCTTGCTGCCTGTGCTTGCTGTGGTTGCTGTGCTGCCTGTGCTTGCTGTGCTTGCTATGCTGCCTGTGCAAGCTGCCTGTGCTTGCTGTGCTGCCTGTGCTTGCTGCCTGTGCTTTCTGCCTGTGCTTGCTGTGCTGCCTGTGCTTGCTGCCTGTACTTGCTGTGCTGCCTGTGCTTGCTGCCTGTGCTTACCGTGCTGCATGTGCTGTGCTGCCTGTGCTTGCTGTACTTGCTGTGCTGCCTGTGATTGCTGTGCTGCCTGTGCTTGCTGCCTGTGCTGCCTGTGCTTGCTGTGCCGCCTGTGCTTGCTGCCTGTGCTTGCTGTGCTGCCTGTGCTTGCTGTTTGTGCTTGCTGTGCTGCCTGTGCTTGCTGTCTGTGCTTGCTGTGCTGAGTGTGCTTGCTGCCTGTGCTTGCTGTGCTGCCTGTGCTTGCTGTGCTGCCTGTGCTTGTTGTGCTGTCTGTGCTTGCTGCCTGTGCTTGCTGTGCTGCCTGTGCTGTGCTGCCTGTGCTTGCTGTGCTGCCTGTGCTTGTTGTGCTGCCTGTGCTTGCTGTGTTGCCTGTGCTTGCTGTGCTGCCTGTGCTTTCTGTGCTGCCTCTGCTTGCTATGCTGCCTGTGCTTGCTGCCTGTGCTTGCTCTGCTGCCTGTGCTTGCTGCCTGTGCTTGCTGTGCTGCCTGTGCTTGCTGCCTGTGCTTGCTGTGCTGCCTGTGCTTGCTGCCTGTTCTTGCTGTGCTGCCTGTGCTTGCTGCCTGTGCTTGCTGTGCTTGCTGTGCTGCCTGTGCTTGCTGCCTGTGCTTGCTGTGCTGCCTGTGCTTGCTGCCTGTGCTTGCTGTGCTGCCTGTGCTTGCTGCCTGTGCTTGCTGTGCTGCCTGTGCTGCCTGTGCTGCCTGTGCTTGCTGTGTTGCCTGTTAGCGATGCATTTGATTTCGCCCATAACACGCGGTAATTCTACAGTGGCACACGACAGTGCGTTGATGTGTCACCTGTTCTTGGAGGCGCCGAGAGTCGCGGATCGTGTGTTTACCTCGGTGGCCGGAGCATTGACCTGCGTCTCAGTAAGAGTAAGCATTGTAAACAAATGCGAGTGTGAATCTGGCCGAAGATCGGAGCAGGCTTTGCCTGTTGGAAAGAGGACGGAGCTTGACCCCTCTGCACTTCCCCCAGAATCGCTAAAACGAACACATCTCGTCGAGCCATTTTGCGGGTTTCTAACATCAGAAGTGGGATGTAGTGAATTTTACGCGCCTTAGCTGCAAAGCTAATTCTTGATTCATTTTCGTTGATTTTATTGTGCTGTGGATTGTGTCGTGCTGTGTTTCTTTGTGTGCTTTTTTTGGTTTCCTCGTTTTATTTTTTTTTCCCTTTCGTTTTGTTCGGGACGTGATCGGGACACGAAAGAATGGAGAACTCGCGTGCTCCCCCGTCCTTGGAGGACATCATCCGCCAAGTGGTAGCCGAAATTGCAAGAGGCGTAATGCCGGCTACCCCGAAGATTATTAATGCAACGACACCTCCTCTTTTGGATATGGTGCCGCAATTCCGTGGTACCGAACTGAATGACGACGCTAATGCTTGGTGCAACGAAGTGTAACATATCACCCGTGATTCGACCCCGCAACAGCGGTTGAGTGCCGCCACCCATGCGCTTGCGGGTTCTGCTAAAGTATGGTACCAAGAATGGAAAGGGAGACCCCGAACGTGGGAAAAATTCAAGGAGGACTTGTGCGCCATTTTCGGTCCGCAGAAGAAACTCCACGAATGCTTGCTACGGGCGCTGACCTATAACAGCGACTACGCGACCACGTACGTGGAATATGCAAGGAAAAAAGTGGGCTGTCTCGAGAAGGCGCGTGTAGCATTTCGACCCGAAGAATTGGTGGAGCTGACAATAAGCACAATCACAGATCAGAACGTGCGACAGGCCATGCTGTCCGCGAATTACGCGACGCCATCGGCGCTGATCACGGGCACGACCAATTTCGTAAAAGAAACGAAACGAAGGGAACGATTTGCACGCGATGGCGGAGAACGCGCTCCGAACCGACAAGACGGCAGATGCTACCAATGCAATGAGCTGGGACATAAACGGGTGAATTGCCCGAAAAGGAGGAAATTATTACCGCAACGGGAAACTCCCAGCGTAACTAACTGCAATTTTTGCAAAAAGAGGGGCCATACCGAATCGTAATGTTGGGCGAAGCAGCGAACAGCCCAAAACAATCAAGGTTCGAAGAAACCCGAAGCCAACGTGTGCTACTCAGTAGAACACAAACTGACACCAATACTATTGAGACAGATGATCGTACGACGCTGTTTGATCGACAATGGCGCAACATGTTCCCTCGTGAGAGAAAGTGTTGCCGACCGGGTAAACTGCAAAGTAAACGCGTACACGACGACAATACAAGGACTGTGTGAGTCTAGCACGACGACCGTCGGATGCACATCAGCATTAATTCGGACGGAGGATGTGTCCACTGAGTTGGTTTTGTTTGTTGTCCCGGATACTGCAATACCGTACGAGGTCATCACCGGGAAGAATGTCCTGGTGCATGCCGATCTACGCATTGTGACGGAACCTGATGGGATGACGAGGCTTCAACGGTGCGGACTTGTCACGGCAGAAAGGAACGAGGCTACAACGAAGGCACCGTGCTTCACACTGTACGTTGCGGACGATTCTCTTAGAGATCTTTTAATATAATTCGAGCGAATGTTGACCACTGGCAATCACGTGCGGTCCGTAAGTACGGCGGAACTCAAAATAATTACTCAGGAGAACAAGGTAATAAATTACCACCCTTACCGTCTGTCACTTTCGGAACGGGAGAAATTAAGGGGGATCATAGATGACCTCATAAGTAACGGCATAATACGCGAAAGCAACTCGCCGTTTGCAAGCCCCGTTATCTTAGTGAAAAAGAAAAATGGAGAGGACCGTCTGTGCGTGGATTTCGGGGCGTTAAATAGAATTACGGTTCAAGACAGATACCCTTTACCACTAATCGACGATCAATTGGATCGTTTGGGAAAGGGTAGGGTATTTATTACGCTAGACATGGCCGCGGGATTTCACCAAATACCCATTGCCGCCGATTCAATTTGTAAAACTGCGTTTGTTACCCCCGACGGGCATTATGAGTATATGCGTATGCCCTTCGGCCTTTGTAATGCGCCCGCTGTCTTTCAGAGAGCCATTAACGCGGCTCTAGGCAACCTAAGAAATAGCATCGCATTAGTCTATATGGACGATATTTTGATCCCATCGCAAACGGTCGAGGAAGGGCTACAGAGTTTAGAGCGCGTGTTGGAGGTATTGGACAAGGCAGGATTCACGTTAAACATCGCAAAATGTAAATTTTTTGAAACTTCGATCAATTACCTGGGTCGAGAGATATCATCCGAAGGCATAAAGCCAGGCAAAGAAAAAGTTAAAACCCTAGTAGAATTACCAGTTCCGAACAATGTGAAGCAGATAAGACAATTTATTGGCCTAGCGAGTTATTTCCGGAAGTTTGTACCTGAATTCGCGGTGCGAACGGCGTGCTTGACCAAATTAACAAAACATAATGAGCCGTGGGTATGGGGTAAAGAACAGGAAGAAGCGCGATCGTACATCATAGACAAACTGAGTACACACCCTTTGCTCGTAATATTCGACCCAACGCGAGATACGGAGCTCCACACCGACTCTAGTTCCATTGGATATGGTGCAATCCTCTTCCAAAGAGTGGAAAAGGAACTACGCGTGGTCGCATATTTTAGTCGTCGTACCAGCCCAGAGGAATCGCGCTATCATTCGTATGAACTAGAGACACTCGCGATTGTGAACGCACTGAAATACTTCCGCGTATATCTGCTTGGTATGCAGTTTAAAATTGTCACCGACTGTAATGCCATTAAGGCTACGCAAAACAAAAAAGATTTATTACCACGCGTAGCTCGTTGGTGGATATTTCTACAAGACTTTTCCTTTGATCTTGAATATAGGAAAGGCAAATACGTAGAGCACGTGGATTATTTAAGTAGAAATCCGTGTAAAAACTATCGCGTAAACGTAATTTGTGAGGGCTCCTGGCTAGAAATCGCGCAGAAAAATGATGAAGAAACGCAAAACATGATCGAGCGGGTAAAGTCGAACGATACTGTTATTACGGATTTCGAGCTAAGAGACGGTATACTGTGTCGAAAAACACTCCGGGACACAGGCCGAGTGATCTACCGAAGTTTTGTCCCGAAGGGAAGCCGCCTTGGTTTGTTGCGTCTGTACCATGACGAAAACTGTCATGTAGGCTTTGAAAAAACATACGACCGCATCGCGAAAAAATACTGGTTCCCAAAAATGCTAAGATTTGTCCGTAAGTACATCGATCACTGCATTACTTGCGTAGTATGCAAACGACAGACCGGACCGAAACAAGGGAAATTGCACCCAATTGAAAAGAAGCCTTTCCCCTTCGACACGATACACTGTGACTGTGTCGGTCGATTTGAAAAAACGAAAGATGGATATGAACACCGCCGTATAGTTAGCAGACAACTATCACCGATTTCGCTTATTTTGGGCCCAATCGTTTACGATAGTTTACGCAAGTTTACGCAATCGATTTCAGAGTTTACGAAATCGTAGTTTGCCCGTAATTAACAATTTCGAGAATGGGGTAATGTAGGTCTTGCAAGCGCCGCCAGTGGCCGAAAGCAGAAGCTGACCAGATGCGGAACCTGGCGAAATATCTTTTACGTATCTCGTGTGCAACGGTCTCAATCGTTTACGAATAGTTTTCGCAAGCTGCTGTATCGATTTCGGAGTTTACGAAATCGTATTTTGGCCGTAATTAACAATTTCGAGAATCGGGTAATGTAGAACTTGCAAGCGCCTCCAGTGGCCGAAAGGAGAAGCTGACCAGATGCAAGCTCTAGCGAAATAATTTTGACGTATCTCGTGTGCGACGGTCTCAATCGTTTACGAATAGTTTTCGCAAGCTGCTGTATCGATTTCGGAGTTTACGAAATCATAATTTGCCCGTAATTAATAATATCAGAATCGGCTATCGTGCAGTGTTGATTTGCTCGCAAGCGCCTCCGTTGGCCGAAGGGAGAAGCTGACCAGATGTATACCCTGATCAAGTAGTTTTGACTTTTGACGTATCTCACGTCTTCCATCGACAAGTAATAGAAGAAAAATATTGTATCGTGGAATTGAGCAATGGGTTGCAAGTGATTCCAACCTGTTGGTTAAATGCCAACAAAAGTGTAAGCAAATGGCCAGGCCACGTCAAGTCGCTGAACAAATTAGAGAAATTAATAATTTCCGAGGCTTTATCTCAAACCTCGTGAGAGGATTGTGCAGTTATTAGCGTTGCTTTGGGTCGACAGGTATGTATAGTGGATATTATTAATAATGTGTGTATGTGTTTATATATAATATAGATGTCTATATTGTTTATACCTAGAAGACCTGTCGTTGTCATAATAATAAACAATTCTATACTTTGTAGATGATTGAGTATGGGCCCAAGAAAAATTAAATGAGGCACAGGACACATCTGATGTTTTCTATTCGGATGAGCTCTTGGAATATGAGTTAGCTGGGGCCTTAAAAAACCGAAGGTGGGCTAAGGTTAAAAGGGTCATATCCTCGGAAGAAGAGAGTATGGAGTCCATATCTAAAAACCCAAGAAAAAATCAACATATGACGACACATTCACAGACGAGCGGAGAGTACATTAACCAATCTACTTTTTACACCTGTAATGCTTGAACCCTTATTCGATTCATCAACACCTGGGGGTTTGACGTTCATTGCATATGATGAGAATGAACCCCCTACCACTGTTTACATAGCCATGGAGGTAAGCTTCATATTATCGGAGTGTATTCATAATAATCATGATTATTGCAAATGTTTCTCATCTTTTTCTAATGTCCCTTAGCTACTGAAACTATTGCAGCTCAAGGCAGTTCCTGTGGAGACTGGGAGCATCATCCATACACCTTAGAAATTGGTAAATAAAACAAACAATAAACCATTCATATCAATGTTTCTACCTTCTGTTTTACATATTTTAGGATTTCAAAAATGTGTTTACACAATGCTGTCTACGATATCTTTACAAATAAAGGATCTGTACACAAAAGTCGATTTTTTGTTGGAGTCCAAAAATTAAAATGCCGAAGTTGATGAGGACGAAACATCCGAAAATGAATTGCAGCGGGTTCCCATAGTGCAAAGTATGGATGATTTGGCCTCGTTTGAGCCCAAACTTGAACAGACTGAATTTTAGAAAAAATTGGTAATTATTTTTTAATCACATGTGCTTCTAAAGTACCATTATTGTTCTACAACGAAAAAAGTAATATCTTTCGTGGAACAAAATCTAATAATGACCATCCAATACATTTCCTCCCAACAGCTGAGGTTTCCTGAACATATAGTTGTCAGCATCAAAAGTATTGAAGTCACGTCACTGCTCATTTGCGTATAATGCCTATTCAGATGAATGTTTGTACTATTACAGTTTCTATGGGCGTGGGCGTGGGCATGGGCATGGGTAAAGGTAAAGGATATATAAGGATAGGTTTGGTGCATGTCCGCGAGAGAATCATTATTTCATGTTTTTGCGTTAATTCCACAATACTCTTTCTCGCCTATGAAGGAATCAATATATCGTGTTTTTTTGTGTTGAATTCATATCTCTTTCTCGCTATAACTATCAATTTTATTGGTTCATATTGATCTGCAATACTCTTTTGCTTTCACAATATTTCTATTATAACTTATATTAATTAGTTGCTGTTTTGATCTGCCTTTTACGTACACATGATAACATCATGAAAGTTTTCAGATTCGTCGACTTAAATATTGTTGGCCCAGGTAAGCTGACTATGTGCGTAGCAGCTGTAATATCCCGAGTACTTGCAGACGGAATCGCAGTAAATTTCAATTGGCAGGGCCGCTTGCAGAAGCAAAGCTTTCCAAAATTGCGGACTGCAAACTTATTCCAAAGTATTTTCCTACAGATATACATTATTAATAATCTTTTAATAATCACTAATATTCTTTTATTATTTTATAGTAGCCTGTATGGCCGTTGGCAATAATAAGTTGAAAAAGGCGGAAGTAAATGACGTCATTGGCAAGTGGTTCACTCAAGCAAAAACGAGAATTGAGCGAAAAATGAAATCTTAAATAGAATTGAGACTAGGTTAAGATTTTGTTATATTTATTATTATATTTAGTGTTGTTACGTCCGGGCGAGGCTTATCACGACTTTGATGTTTGTCAAGACGGTCGATGAGAAATCCGCGAGCGGCCTGCCGTGCGACCGGTCGTAACGCTTGAATATTTTTGTTAATTTAATTACAATAAATCAACGGCAATCTAACTGCAGATCATCATTGCGGTATTCTAATCCCTTCCTGGAAGAGGAGGGATTTTCTAGTTTATTCGGTACAAGCTAAACGGGGAAGTTAATTTAAAATCTAATATCGCGTTTAGTTGTATGCAGGACTAATAGGATTCGTGTGTCTTCTCAAGACCCGTACAGGTCCCCAATTGTTCTCGCGAGGTTATGTTTTCGGCCGGTGTACAATGCTATGGTATATGAGGTGTGACGTCACAACACAGATTAAATTAAAGAGAGTAATATAAGGGGAAAACAAAAGTAGTTATATTCAATTGAAAATAATCATATAAAGAAAAGATAGAATATATATATAGAGAAAAGTAGAACAGATGTGTTACGAATTCGTTAACTATGAAAGAATTACTGCAAGAGATATAATTCGCAGTACGGAAGATTGTTCATGAATGGTGCGCGACAATGATGCGCCTTAATTCGAGCGGTCTCGGTAATTCACGGTTATGCCCTTTACAATCGACAAGTTAACAAGGAATCTTGCACGGTCACTATACCGTGCCCGCGGGATCTCTCCATAACTTTAACTCGGGCATGATTATACAACACAATGGTAATTTGTCGTCGTGTTTCGCGACTGGAGGTTCCTACCGTGTCGCTGGTCTTCGGCTACGTTCGGATAAATTCGCTTCGTCTGTCTCTCTCTCTCTCTCTCTCGCTCTATCTCACTCCCTCTCCTCTGCGGTAGGTCGGTTGGAATTTCTCAAAGGTTTTCGATGGAAAAACGATGATAGTACCTTCGAATCGAAACGTAATTTTAGTACTGTGAACTTCCTCGATTTGCCTATGCTCGGTGATAATTGAGCCGGGAACTAGTCCGTTACAAGGTTCGGCAAGTCAGGAAGATAGTGCTTCTATTCAGATATCTCGATAATTAATTCCGACTTTAATCGCCATACGAGCGAGGAACAACCTTTCCGCGTTCTGTTCAAGTTAAATAATAAAGGAAAGAGTAATGTAAATGAAATCAAAAGGAAACTTAAGCTAACGTGTCCGACGCAATTTGTCGGCCACGTGCAAAACGCAACGCGCACACTTTCGCACTTCCGCTAAATTAAAGGAAAACTGAGTCTGTGTCTCACTTAAACTGAATTTATAAACTAAGGCTTTTACGAGGATAATTGAGTTCGTTTAGTAGCACACTGCAAGAAGAATATGCACTTTTAGACTCAGAAATTAATGAAAACTAAGACACCCTCGGACAGCGACCACGTACCTCACGACTTTACAGCCAACTGCCCAGAGAAATCCGTCGCGAGACGGCTCCTGGGCTCGCTCTAGGCTAGTTTTTCATACCCTAACCATGGAAACGGTCGATCAGCGGTCGATTCAGTGTACAAATATTGTGTTACTATGCTCGCTCGATGTTCAGCGAGAGACTTTCGTTTGCTCATTTATCCTCCTTTAATTATTCAGTTTTATTGCAAATAAAATATGATTGCCTTGACTCAGCTATTCAAAACTTTAGTAGTGCACGCTCCTGACTTATATGCTTGAACAGAATTAGGTTGATATCTGGGCAATGCCTTATTGCCACGAAAATCATAATTCATTTTAAAGAGAGAGAGAAACTAAAAATTAACACGCGGAACCTCATCGCTTTTTCCTTAGCCTATACACGCACACACTCATACCGCACGCACACACTCATACTCTGCGCACACGCATTCATATCCACTCACACGCTTACATTTACTTACATCTACTTATATATATATACGATGGGACGAATATGATTCCACGGTGAGGGAATTCCACTACATATTAACAACTCAACAGCACCACATATACGATGGGGCTAAACCGTAATACAAGTAATTCATATACGCGGCCTGGAGGAAAAATAGAATAACATGATTTTACAACTAATACTCTAACAGCGCACCGGATGCGATGAGCCTAAGCCGTTATGAGTAATTCGTCATCCGGCGGCCGGAGTGAAGGAAAGGAAAGAGAGTTTAACACGAAAGATAATAAAAGAGAAGGGAAAATCAAAAAGTTACGCTGGGACGTAACAGTGTAGTTTTTATATTTACTGTTATATTTAATGAAAATATTTTATATGTACTTTTATATTTAGTGTAATGTAATATTTCATTAATAATAATAATGTATTGTAAAACAAATTTTCTTGAATTATTCATAATGTAAAACAGAATCATATGTAGGATATAATATTGAATGAATATTCTTAGGACCTTGATGCAATATTCTGTGTCATCTTCCTGCAATATTCCCGCAAATTTCGAGGGGGCTGACATAGGAATATTGCAGCAATATTCCTACAATACTCCGACAATGTGACCTGCAAGGTTCAGCATTGCAAAGTAATATTTGTGCTGCATGCCAGCAAAATTCCTAGCTGTCGTGAAATTTACAATTTCAGAATCGGCTATCATGCAGCTTCTCCCTTCGGCCAACGCCGGCGCTTGGGAGCCAATCGACGCTGCATGATAGCCGATTCTGAAATTGTTAATTACGACCAAACTACAATTTCGTAAACTCTGAAATCGTTACAGTGGCTTGCGTAAACTATTCGTAAACGATTGGGACCGTTAGAGATGAGATATTTCAAAATTGTTTCGTTACTCTATGTCCGAAGAGCGATTCTCGCCTCGGCCAACGGCGGCGCTTGCGAGCTGCACGTTAGCCGATCCCGAAATTGTTAATAACGAGCAAAATACAATTTCGTAAACTCCGAAATCGATACAGCAGCTTGCGAAAACTATTCGTAAACGATTGAGACCATTACACACGAGAGACGTCAAAATTATTTCGTCAGAGTTTGCATCTGGTCAGCTTCGCTCCCCGGCCACGGTGGCGCTGCGCGGTAGCAGACGATAATTACTAGATATTAAAATTGTTAATTACGGGCAAACTACGATTTCGTAAACTCTGAAATCGATTGCGTAAACTTGCGTAAACTATTCGTAAACGATTGAGACCAAAATAGCCGAAAACTATGATAGTCGTCTGCTAACTATACACCCACCTAAAAATGGTTAATTACGGGCAAACAACGATTTCGTAAACTCTGAAATCGATTGCGTAAACTTGCGTAAACTATTCGTAAACGATTGAGCCGAAAATAGCCGAAATCTATGATAGTTGTCTGCTAACTATACGGCGGTCGCAGGCTCCCTTATAGAGAAATTAAAGACAAACAAGCCCATGCTCCTATCGCTGTCGGTACAATAGGTATTTGCACGGATGCATGTGGGTAAACGATGACGCGATCTCGATAGGTACACAAACGTTATTTAAAAACAGCTGAGGTACACGGAGCGTCACGGTCGCAGCAATAACTCAGATTAGGAAACACTTTGATTGGAGCTTCGAACAGGCCCCCTCCTTTCGTTCACTCCGCAGTTGCGTCGGTTGATTGGTTCGTGGGCTGCGCCCATTTGACTTTCTTTACTTCCTCCTTGCCTTGTTACGGGTGGTGTGCCCGTTTTTCCATCTAACGCCGTATCTCGTGTCCGCCGCTTCGCCTGCCGTTGTTTCTAGGGCCGTGCCGGCTTCCACGTCGCTGGCTTCGGCGACGTCGCTGAGCCCTGCGGGTCCCGACTTGGAGTCGGTCCGGGGAGTGAGCCGGAGTTCTGGGCGAACGCCTCACCACATGCCCATGGTGTTGCTCTAGTAGAGGTTTATCGGGGCGACCGTAACACCCCCCCCCCCCCTTGGGGTGGTCCAATGTCCGCATTGGATGTTCTTGGCGGCAAGTCCATGTCGCCCAGGAGGTTGTTAAAAAGATCCTCATCGAAAGTATTGAAGAATTCCTGGTCCCATTCCGGTTCTTCTTCTCCGTGTCGTCGTTCCTCCGATTGTATCGGGACCGGTGGCAGGGTTGGTGCTTCCACATTTGGGCGGTAAATGTAGTGTGGCCCGTAGTAGGGTGGCGGGGGTGGTCGGCTGTCTCTAGTATGCTGCGTCGTTCTCATGTTTGTTTCCATGGGTGGAACAAGCCCGATTACGGGGAGTTGCACATACAACGGTAGGAAACATACCGGGAAATGCGGGGCGTTCGGCGCCAGTCCTTCTTCCGAAACTCCTTCCATTACTGCACTTTTCAATATGGGTTTTTACTGTTTGTCACCTTCTGATCTCACTTTTTAGACTGACAAGTACAAGGACGTCCGGTCTTTTATAAGTTCGGTTCGGCCCTGCGAAAAAGCTTGAGTGGGAGTTGCAAGTCCTTCATTCTGCTTGAATCTAAACATTTCTGACCTTGCTGATTAAATGATGTCTTCATCACTGGAGACTTCCTACCCCCTTTTCTCACGCCAGGGCCCGGTCTCCAAACTCCTTGTCGTACATCTTATCGGTGTTTAGTGCTAAGATGGTTTCATATAACATTTCCGTTTCGATCCCTGCTTGTTTATATCGGTCGGCATACCATAAGTATAGTGCTGTGCATTTGTAGCATTCCGATGATTGGCGGGAGACAAATATTGGTGTACCGCATGTCCTACATTTCAAGGGTTTGGCGTAGGTGCCTACCAATGCGTGTATAAATGCCGGCAGATATGCCGACTCTCCATTTTCGTTTTGCAGGTATACTGTACACGCCGGGCAAAATAAATTGTGGGGGTCTCGTGTCGTCGGGTTTGTTGTTGTCGCTAGGAAATCCTTCCGATCGTCGGTCGGATCTTTCCTTCGGCAAAGGCAGTGCCGGTTTCGAATGAGACCCGTGGGAGTGAGGGAAGGACTTGGGAAAGACAAGGGTGAGGGGAGGCGAAACAAGGAATGACCGTAGACACGCTTTACAATGTATTTCAAAGAAAAGAGAATATAGGTCTAGGCATTAAGTATTACTATTAAACACGCACGCGATCTGATTTCTGAGTAAACTAATTTAAAGACTACGCGGGACTAGAAACTACATTAAATCTAACAACACGCGGACAGCAAAAAAAGAAGATAGAAACTAAAATGAGAAACGAAAAGGCGCTCTTAGCGAAAGATTAAACATAAGGCAAACGACAAAAGGTAACCCCATTAGGACGGGAAATGTAACGGGGAGCGGAACGCAGATGAGCGGGACGACACTCACGGCTTTCTCCACACTTGCTTTCTCGTTAAAGTTTACGTCCTTCTCGGAAGTCAATACAACGCGAACGGTGGCATTGTGTCGTGAGTCTCGTCTCTCACCTGTTCGGACCCCCTCCGCCTCCCCCCGGGCTGCCCACCGAATTGCTCGGTCGGCCCGGTTGCAGCCGAGGATCGGCGGAAGCGTCCGACCGCCCAGGCGTTCGTGGTGACGTCAACGGCGCGTCATGTCGCGCGCGAATTCTAAATTAACGGAACTGTTGTTGAGCATCCCCCTTTGAGACATTGTACCTTTTCGAGGTTTGCCATTGTTCTGGCAATGTCCCTTGAGCTGGTATATTTCATCTGTAATCAAATGCGTATTCGCACCTATAGTTCTATATATTTATGTATTAGCTTTGTGTAGTTATTTGCAGTGTATATTCTGCGATTTTATCGAGAAGCGTGTTTCCTGTGATATCTTGGGGTAAACACTCGTGAATCCCGATGTGGTGGTAGGGGTGTCTACGTTTTCCGGTGGGACGAGGCTGGTGTTCGCCTCCTCAGCCTGTGGGACCGTGTTTTGGCGTCTGGACTCGTCACCATCCGGTGTGCGGTTCCTAAGATGTATCAGGACGTTAGTCACTGAGTCCCATACAGCGCCTATCGGATGTATGCCCCACCCGTAGACGTTATGTAATGCGTAACCATGTAGTGCAGTGTCGATCGCAAATTTTACTGTTTTGATGGCGATCCATATTCCGAATAATCCTGCACTGAAGGTACCGAAACACGTAAACCATTGCCATATTCTGGACCAGGTGGAGGAAGCTATTTCCTCGAAGGTTTTTTCATCAAACATATATATCAGAGATATGCCTTGCATATTTACCTTTTGTCCAGACATTCCTCTAGCTATGGTATTTAGTACGGCAGGTCTTTCGGCTGGAAACATTATATGATTCCTTAGCTGTTCGAGATCTTGCGTGGAGTAAATCCCTGATGTTGCTAGTTCGGCGGGATTCGTATAGATCCATGATTGCATTACCGCTGGCTGTAATTCGTTGGGTGCCACTGCCGAGGTAGCTGAGGGCGTTATTTTGTACCATACGCCATCCAAATAATACATTAATGGAATATAGGGGTTGCAGTCAACCTGGGTTCCCGTATTCAGTAGAATATGGCTTTTAGGAGCTGTTACGTCCGGGCGTCGCGATAAGTCGATCTAAAGATTGTCAAGGATGGAACTGTGTGTGTTCGAGCGGTCGACCGTTCCGCCCGGGAGCAACGCGTGAATACTTAAAACTAAAGGATATAAACCGAAAAGATGATTATATGTTTATATCGATGACCGAATAGAATAATGACGCGAAGACGAAATCAATCTACTCGATCTGCAGGACTTATAGGATTCTATCTCTTATCAACCCGTACTGGTTGCTGAGTTGTTACGTGTTGTATTCCAGTACAGATAATGTTAGTTATAGCGCATGCAAAGAAAATAAAAGGATAAATCGGGTATAGTGTGAAGAAGCAAAGTGTTTATTCTGTGATGACTGTTCAGGTGCAGATACAAAGGTGATTTGATTTGAAAGCAGACTTCTGACACCAATTCCACGGTTAGAAGTGGGTATAAAGAAACAGAAATATAGAATATTATACATATATACACAGAAAGAAGGAGTATCCCACTGCTAACATCAATTCCACGTTTCTAACAATGGGTCCAATGTTCGGTCTTGAATCGGAGTATTGGTATAATAAGAAACAGAAAGCCTAACTATTACACAATGTTCGGTAGTACAATTCGCCTGTATGCAACGCGTGGTATAATCGTGGTTTGAACGAAGTAGCTCGTTTTACGCGCGATATTCGTCATATAATTGATACAGAGTATTCTCGTAGAATAAAACAGTTTTCGATCGCCCAGCGCTCAGAGCACACTGCACGAGATCGCCTCTACAACTATTGCCCTAGGTTTCCCGTAATACATGTACTGGGGGCAAGAGTCGGGCCAGAAATCATGATCTAGCTGGTTAATTGGAATATTCTTACCGTGCTGCTGGAAACGCTCAGACAATCTTTGACCTCTCTCTCTCTCTCTCTCTCTCTCTCTCTCACGCTCGCTCGATGGTATGTCGCTCGCTGTGTTACTCTTTCTCTCTCGCTCTCGCTCTGAGTTCGGTTGTATGTCGGTGGAAATTCGTATGCGCTATTACGATGAGTACCTTCGAATCGTAAAAAGGTATTAATATACGATTAGGCTTGAGATGGCCTAAGCTCTCGTGTTATCGGAGCTGTAGATGTTACTCGCGAAGAGACCCCTCAGACCGGTCTAGATGTTTAAATCAATCTAAATACAATACCAATTCCTCACCGAGAGAAGACTTGTGCGGAAGTGTTACTTAGGATAATAATATAATGTTCTTTATAAATGAAACTTATATGCTAACGGGCTCGGCGCAATTCGCCGACCACGTGCCGGAAATAACGCGGATCGCACTATTCGCACTCTAGATTAGAATGCAAAACCAAAAAGAAAAACAAAAGAAATATGAGTCCTTGCTCTTATTAATAGCTAGATTTTAACACTACGATTTAACGAGGATCAATGAGTCTCTGATTAAACTGTAAGAATTTGCACAGATTAGCTCACAAAGAATAAACTAAGATATCCTCGGACAGAGGACTACGCACCTCGCGACTATACAGCCAACTGCGACGATGATCGCGTCTCGAGGTGGTTCCTAGGCCGGCTCAGAGGAAGTTTTTAGGCTCCTCTCACAGAATCGGCCACATAGCGGTTGACGATATATACAAACATTCGGCTGGCTATGTACAGTGAGACGCTGGTTTTGTTCGTTAGTCTCTTTCTCTAACTAACAGATTTTATTATGAGTGCAAGTCGATCTCGGCACGCAGGAACTTAGTAACTGTCAAGCGCACGCTTCGGTGGAATTAATGATAACGAAAAATAGTCTTGCTCCGCAGCGATGCCTAACAGTGGCGCAATTAGTAAATGAAAAGAGAGAGAAAAGGATAAACAATATTCTTAAGCGGAAACTCGTCGCTAACCTTAAGTTACACTTACACATGCATACCGCGTACACGCATTCGTTCCTTATGCTACATATATATATATATTGTCATGAGTCGGTATATTGGGTGGGGACGACGGTGATTCCAAGGCGAGGAATATTCTACTTGAAGTTACCGCTCGACGGTACCACGCATGCGCTAGGCATACGCCGTAATATACAAGTATAGGCGCATACGAAGCCCGGAGTAAAAGGAAAATGACATGATTTTAACTCTAATACTCTAACGGTACGCCGGCTGCGATAGGCATACGCCGTAATATACAAGTATAGGCGCAACCGGAGTTCGGAGTAGCAAGAACAAGGAAAATACTAGGCAAATAAGTTAAAAGTTACGCTGGGACGTAACACCCTCCCCCCTTGGAATCATTATCGTCCCCGATGATGTGTTAGGAACTAATTTAAGCGTAGGGGTTCCCTGACGTCCGGTGGTAGCGGATTCTAACGTGTAGCATCTGTCTATCGCGCCGATGACGTATCGCACTAGTCCCTCCCACTTTCAAATCGAAACTGTGTCCATGCGGATCTCCCCGTAATACTTGTAGGACACAATCGATCAGCGGCCTACGCACGCCTATGCACGCCTCTACGTCCACCTCCCTGATGGTACTGGAGTTTCTCACCAGGCCGCATATGTCCTCGTCAGTCACACCGGCGTTGCCCTGCACTCCAACTCTTCGAGTGCGCGCATGCGCGAGAGGAATTGAGCACCGACGGAGGGATACATGAGGATCATGTTCAGATGTCGCAACATCGGCAAGTCCCCAAGGGCCTCTAATGAGAATTGTCCCGGGATGTTCGTACACCCCGTGATATCAAGGAAATGCGAAATAGCGACTTCATGTGGGCGCCGACCGCATCGATAAAGGACACCTCCACCCAGCTGTTGCAATGACGGGTGAGATGTTTCACTCCTGTGAAACGCGGTGGAAGCCACATTGCTCCCGTTACCGAGCCATATCCCAACTCCATGAAATTCGCCACCTCGCCGTGCTCTTCCGCCTCCGCCAGCTCCTCGTCGAGTGCCTCGTCCCTCTGATCGCAGTATCGCAGGCACATCTTGACCATTGTCTCTCCCATCGCGCGGTTGTGCCCCAGTGCCGTGAAACTTTGTCCCCGAAGAAGACTGGTTGGTCGATGGTAAGCTCCGTCAGTCTGACCGGTTTTGAGAGAAACGTCGCGAGGTAGTTGGGCTTCGTTCGAGTTCTGGTTAACGCGAGCTTCTCCAGGCAACAACTCAGTGTGGCGAATGCAGCGCCCGTCATGGGTGTATCGGACGCGGACAACCTCGTTAATTTGTGGGCGGCAAATACCCATTTTAGTTCGGGGTCCACCGGACGCCCACACTCCCCTACGCTTAAATACCTTAACCTAGGGGCTCCGTTCGCGATCGCACGCAGTCCAGACGGCAGGACACTAAACCCGGAGAGATCTAACTCTTCCAAAAGCGGGGCATACGTCGCGGTCAGTGTTAGGAGAGACGGACGCAAGTTCGCTGCCACTTCCGAGTCGCTAAGGTTGACGGCACGAAGTGCGGGGGCGCACCTCCGCAGCAACCAATAATATGCGTCATGGGTAACCACCTTCAAGTCTCGGTATTCCGGCCAGCGCCAGCTCGTTAGCGTCAGGGTAGTGGTGGTTTGTAGATGTAGGAGCACCCCAGCCCTCCACGCTTTGTTGACCTGCTCCATCCTTGCCAGGTCGATGTAACTGACGTATTTGGCGATTTCCGCCACCACGTCCGCCGGAAGCAGCGGTGTTGGCCACCATCCCAGACCGTCGAACGGGTGCATCGCCGATGTTGACGAAACCGGAGGTTGAGCTCTATCGTGCCATGCGTCCGCCATTTGTAAGGCAATCGGCCGCTTGTGCAGGACGATCGGATGTTGCGCCGCGTCTTCCACCACCGCCTTCACCTGGTTTACGGTGGCGAAGGTCACGTAATCGCAATTCCCATGTGGGGATTGGCGCACGACTGCGTGTTCTGCCCCGGATGGTGCGAAGATCCGCATCAGGTCATTCTTCTTTGTCCCTCGCGCCAGCCGCGTCACGAACAGACGCCTACACTCAAGGTTCCTTGGTGTGCTCGCCATTTCAACTAAACTATGGTGTTATTAGAAATACAATTATTATCAATTCAGTGCCTGGCCCGATGTATGCCGTTTTTCTTATTGCCGCAACAGGAGGATGGCTGCGCAGCTAGCTGTAAGTGTGCGCGACGTGTCTAGAGTGCGACGTGCCTTTGGTCTTACCATCTACGCACGTATATTACTGGTACAGGGGTTGCACTTTGTCGGCGTGTTTAACAATACGCTCGCCATTCTCGTTCTCCAGCAGCACGGTATTTCCCTCTAGGATTTTGACAACTCTGTAGGGCCCTCGATATCTACTACTAAACTTTACCTTCTTCGGTTCGATAAGCACCCGCACCATGTCGCCCTCCCTCGCATTTAGTGGTCGCGCGTGTCTATCGCATCGCTCCTTAGATTTTTGTTTTGCAGCAATTAAGTTTATTCCCGCTACCACTTGCATCTCAGACAGGCGAGGTATTAATTCCCGTAGATACGATCCGTACGTATCAGTCCTGTCGTCGATGCAAAAAGAGTTCGGGTATCTTGCTAGTCTACCGAATACTAGTTCGTAGGGCGTAATGTTAGTCGCTTCGTGCACCGACATATTATACGAGAACATTGCGAACGGTACCAACCGATCCCAATCGTCGTATTCGCCTAAATAATGTTTTATGTATTCGGTTAGTACTATATGACTACGCTCCAAGGCTCCATTAGTCTGCGGGTGGTAACCGGAAGTCGTTACGTGGTCGATATCGAATAATCGCCCAATTTCGCGGATAACTTTATTTATAAAACTGGTACCTTTATCTGTTAATATTACTCGCGGAGCTCCGTACTGCAATATAAGGCTAGTCACGAGGACGTGAGCAATAGTCTCGGCCTTAATATCGGGTATGGGCACCGCGAGGCAGAATTTTGTTAGATTGTCCTGCATCGTGAATATGTGTCTATTCCCGTCGGGAGTCGTGGGGAGCGGTCCTACTGTGTCAAGAGATACTTTCGCAAAAGGCTCTATCGGTGTGTCGGTAATTACCATTGGTTCACGCGTTCTTGCTCGTATTAATTTCTTTTCCTGGCATTCCGCACAAGTTCTAATGAAGTTCTGGATCTCGTTTTTCATTCCCGGCCAATAAAATCTCTCTCTTATTCTTCGATAGGTTTTCGTAACGCCTTTATGCCCTCCCACAACACCTGCATGCAGTTCTTTAATAATCTCCGCCCGCATCGATTCCGGGGGAATTGATACCTTTTCCGTGAAAAGGGTTATGGTGATACCAGTATGTTCAAATACCTCACTAATTTCCTGTATGAACGTTTCGCGAGTCAAACTGTCTGTCATATTTCCCTCCAGCGATATACCGCAAGCGCTTGCCCCGTAGTTTGATAATGTTTTACGAAGGCTCTGCAGTCCAGTCACACTGTCCGTAGTACTAGGTGTATTAAAAAAACGGTCGGTCAGCACAATACTAAAAATTCGGTGCTGTCCGTATTGTGTTACCAGTATGTTTCCTTTCTTTGGCCTTGCAAGTTTCATGTCTTCTACCGAAATCATACGCAATTCTACGAGTAGCCGCGAGTAGTAAGAGTAAGCCGCTTCTGGACCCGAGGCGAGAGTAAGCCGATTCTGGACCAGTAATTCTGGACCAGTAGCCGATTCTGGACCAGAATCAGTAGCCCCGATTCTGGACCAGTAGTCGATTCTGGACCAGTGTAGTCGATTCTGCTGGACCGCAGTCATTCGGTCTTGCGTGTTTGCGTGTATTTTTTATTTTTTTATCGAAGTTTGCGGTTAGTGTCTTAATCACAGGTTGAAGTTTGCGGTTTGTCTTATCGGAGAGGTGAAGTTTGCGGTTTGTCTTTTAATGAGGGGAAGTTTGCGGTTTGTCTTAATCAGGTGGAAGTTTGCGCGGTCGGCGGTTAAAATCGGAAGAACGTTGGAAGGTGAAGAAGGCGAGCCGTTCGATTCCACAGCGGTAGCGGTCAAGGTTAAAAGTCGGCGGTTGGGCGGTATCGAGTCGGTCGCTGCTGATATCGGGGGGCCTTGCCTTATTTTTTCTGTTAGGTCGAAAGTTTGTGGTTTACACGGAAGTTAGAGAGTAGGAGGAGAAGGGGTTGGACAGGAACAATACGAAACGAACGATAAGCGATTACACGATACTCGAGCGAGCGTGTGGGCAACGATATCGAGAGCGGAGGACGATAAGCGCCATCGACACGCGGCGTTGTACTACGAAATGTAGACAGAGGTAGTAGTAGGCGTTGTACTACGAAATGCCGTGCGGGGGGTTGGAAGTAGACCGGTAGGAGAAGGTTGCAGAGGAATGATACGATAAGCGATTACGCGGTACTCGAGCGTGTGTGGGCAACAACGATATCGAGAGCGGAGGACGATTGTACTACGGAGGAGGAGGTTGGGTGGGAGCAAGGTGTACGGGCAGTGAGGAGGGGGTCCGGCGTCATCTTGGAGCAGCAGACGCGTTGCAGGTCTGGGGTGGGAGGGAGGGGAGAGGGTCCCGGGAAAAGGGCGCTAGGCGCTAGCTAATATTCGCACGTTAAACGTAGCACATCGGTTAATACTCTTCGTAGCATCAGCAGACTAGGAAGCAGAGAAGTGCAGTTCGTTGTTATTATCTTTAGGTGAATTTACATTATACAATGTCGATACGGTCTACGAACATTTGAGCTGCGAAACGATAAAGCCCGCGCGATGGAATACGGTAGTAAATGATCGTAATAATGTAAATATCAATGCCAGTATTATTTATTTATATCTATTGTTTTTAAAATAAAGTTAAAAATACAATTTAAATATGTTCTTACGATACAATGAATTAATATGAGAAATGTTAAATATAATCCTGCGTTTCTTGTTCCGATTGCAAATCTGATATGGATTCCTACCAGTCTTGTTCCGATACCAAATCCGGTATGGATTCTACGGGCGATGGCGAGGAAGAGGCATAAGTAGCTCCTTTTTCACTGTTGTTCTCTGTATCGCTTTCCTCGTTACCGTCAGAACTAAAACTCGCGCAATATGATATTGCCGAACAATCCTCAGAGTCCTGATGCAACATCGGTGCGCTGCAAAGACTTAAATTAAATATTTTTGCTAAAGCGAATAAAGTCTGTGAAGCTGTGTACTTACTTCAAATGTAATTGCAAGATTTCCCTGTGTTCTTTGTCATACATATAAATATCATTATTTAACTTAATAGCTAACATTTCCTCAAATCCGTAGTCGTCTATAAACGATAGAATATCTTCAATAATCTCTAATATTTCCATATAAAGCCATGTAGACGGTGATTTTATAAATTTGTCGTTTATCTCCATCATGAACTCGAATTTTGAAACACTGAAAAAGAATAAAACTGAGTATACGTGGAAAGTTGTAAATATGAAAAGAAGAATAAGAGTATTTATTATTTACTTACCATTTTGACGCTATCGTATCGGTCTCCTCCATCACCGGTATCATTATTTTAAATAATTTATTGAATATATAAAAAGTTGTATTTACTTTTATCATTAGAAACTTATGTAAATCTCTTTCAATAATAAATTTTAAAATATCTTTAATCTTTGTATCATTATTTATAAATTTCCAATGATTTGGACACTCAATCTCACAGTTTTCACTAATTGATAGGAGATATTTGAAATTACAATTCTCCATGTTTAATTTCACTATGACGTTGAGACCACCGATCGTCCTTTGTTCACGTCTGAGCGTGCTATAAGGTACTGTTTATGATAGCGGGTGTAGTTTATATGCATTCGGTGTTAGATATTAATGTACAATAAGAGGGGGTAATTCTATCGTAGTAGAGGAGTCACATTTATTTTAGCTTACGCACAATACTAGATAATGGGTTATATTCTACTATGCGATTATGTAAAATAAGACAATAAGCACATGTATTGGGGGGGATATTATTAGCACATTCAAATTCAATTTTTACATCTACCGTACCTGTTTTGACCGTTTCGTTTTGGTGCGAACAATCAATTACTACTATTGGACCTATTGTATCAATGAAAGAGTCCATGCTCAGTAATGTTGCACATTCAGATAAATCTGATAAGTTATAATATGATTTTTTAAATCTAGCGTACATATCATATAAGATTGTAGCTTGATTGTTACCAAAATTTAAATTGAGCCTATCATAGGGATAAAAGTCGGAGTTTAAGTGAAGCTTAATATCCCGTAGAAAGCAATGATCGAATTTCGTACAGGCTTTCTTGAAATCATTTTTTCTATTAGTTTGAAACGCAAATATGATGTAGCGAGGCTTTTCTAACTGAGTTGAGGCTTTAACAGCCCACGTATGATTTTGTGTTTCGGGTAATAAGGGATATTCGTGTAACTCCCAAGAACGAAAGCTCATTGAAATTGGTCTATCATGTTGTAGAAGGCGTAAAAATTGTAATTTAGTACTTTCGTCTAACGTAATGTGTTTCATCATCCATTGTATTTTTGTTAATTCAATTTTTTGTTCCACGACAAATTCATGTTCGGATACTATTGCATTTTTATCATCTTTTGCTCTAATTAAAATTAATTCATGCCTTCCATATGTAATTACGCGTTTATAATCTTCAAAGAATCCTAAAATTATATTCAACGGTACGCAAAAACTAAACGAATTGACAGATTCGTTTAGCGGTTTCCATTTTCCATAATTCCAACCGGCTTTAGCTAGTTCCCTACTTTTAGAATCTCCGAGTGAAATATAATTCTTTAATGTAGTAGTAATGCCCACATTTTTACAACGGTCTATCTCAATTCCATTAAGCTCATATCGTATTTCAGTAAATAGGAAAGCAATTGCATTGTTTTCTAAGCGGCTAGTTTTATTTGCATCGTTATTATATTTTATGCTACACCGTCCCTCAATTAATAAGTAACTTTCACATGGTAATACAATTAAATCTTGCTGCTGTATCGGAATTCTTATTTCATCGTTAAAACATAGAGAAGAATTAACGTAGGGATTATAAGCATGAAACTCGTAGCCACTAATTCGATTATCAATAACAGGAGCATCATGAATATTAAGCGGGTCGCTCATATTATTTAGATATTACCGTAAAGCGTAGCGATTCTAAAAATTTCTTATTTGTCGAACTTAACCTCTTTATTTTCGACGTTGACGCCGATGTAAGACTCTTTCGCGAATGAGATGGGTTTCGGTGGAAGTGTATCACTCTACTGACACGTTTCTTAATCGGTGCTCTTAATTTACATACTTTTTCCACGCTATTAGCCCTCCTATCATTATTGTTATAAATTATCATTTTTTCTATTATGTAATCTTATTGTCACTTCTTCGTCTCCGAAATCAACTAAATCTCCGCTTTGATCTACTACTCGTAAATTTATACGGTCTATAACTCTTACGATGATTGGAAGATAAATGACGTTTGACGGCGTTTCCGATATTTTATATCCTGGCTCAACGTTTGGGAAAAATTCATGAATTGTGTGCACAATTTTCCCGTTACTATATGCACCGGCAGTAATACTACAGTCAATACGAATTATATTCACTTTAATAATTTTTACTGTAATATCCGATTCATACCATTTTTCAGGTTCAAGTATTCTCTTGTTTGAAAATCCTAATATACTTCCAATACTGTTTGGTTTACCGAAGTCAATAGAATACTTACATTTGATTTCAATTTTTAACGTACTATTATTTGCACGTAATATGAAGATATTATCTGGATCCTCGCTTACCTCTTTACGAATATTGTCTTGAATATAGGTATTAATACATGATAGTTCGTATGAACCTTTTGGTATAACGATTTCCTTATTACCGTCGTAATAAAATTTATTATTTGATTCATCGATATTAGGAATAGCGTGAAATGTTTCGGCTATCAAGTCTGAAGACGTGCCACTTAAAGTTACAGTAAACGACATTTTTAGATGTTACGTTTAAGAAATTCAAAGCATAACTGACCACAATTAGTCATGTCGTATGATTGATAACTGCTGTAATTATAAGAAACTGCTGCTAGGTTTTTTTTATTAAAATAATTTATTAGTTCTAACGGTGGCCTTAAATTACCGAACGAATCAAAATATTTAACATTGTTTCCTTTTTTAATATATGCCACCCAGTGTGTTCCTTTTCCTTCATTATTATCCAAATTTTCTATTCCACATTCATTTCTTCTTATCGTTATAGGTAGTTTATTTCGCATAAAAACCCCTCTAAAATATGGAATACTTTTGCATGCTTTTTCTAATTGTATATTAGTGGTTACTCCAGTTGCGACTAATGTATTCGAATTATTATTTTTTTTTTTCCGGCCTTTCTTCGTTTTCTAATACCGCGACCGCTTATACGTTTATACGGAGATAAATAGAGTCCGCGACCCTCTAAAGTTGCATTGTGTCTTTTCAATTCTTCTAACTGCTTTTGCTGAGCTTTAGACCTATTTATTGCGGATGCAATATTAGCAGCACCTCCCGCTAGCGAACCCAAGACACCGAGAAGTGGCAATAGCGGTATAAATCCGCCTCGTTTAGCAATACGTATCTTTCTTTTTCTATTTTTCTTTTTATTCATGCCCATACCCATTCTTCTTTTTGCATTCATAAGAACCCAAGTAACAGTAGCGGCAATACGATGGCCAAGTTTAGTATCTTGCGCTGTAGCAATTTGTTTAGCAGCCGCTGCTAAAGATTTATCTGCCTTATGTCGCTCCTCGATATCTTTACTATTAGAATAGGCGATGTCGTGTTCGCGACAAGCTGAATCTAATTGGTTTATACCTTTTTGTCCTAATGATAATCTTTTGTTTAAATGCGTACCAGGTCCGCAAATCTGATACCCCGGAATATGTAATTCGAAAGGAAGTGCATTGATTGCAGAGTTTAATATACCACTCCCCTTAGTATGACTGCTATTCACTCTTTCTTTTCTATTTGCATACGCTATCATTACACTTACACTTCACCATCTTCTGAGATAATAAAGCTAATAAATGATTACTCGCCTATTTATATGCTTTTGCTGTAAGCGAATATTCGTAGTTATTCTTTTAGTCTCTACGGGTAATATTATCATGCGTTTCGTTAAGCAGCCGTTGTCAATTTGTAATAATTCTGTGTGTGAAAAAATGTTACTTGAAGAAAATCGTAATGATAATTATCGACGTCATAGTAAGATACTCTCCAATATTATTCGCTGTATAATATGCGTGACCATCTAATTGTGGAAAAACGAATATAATAGTTAATTTAATTGAAAGCCCTAATGGAGTGCGCTTTGAAAATATTTATGTGTATTCGAAATCACTACAACAAGTAAAATATCGTTATCTCGAAAGAATTATATCAGCAGTACCAGACATCGGCTATTATACATTTTCAAATAATAGCGAGATTATTCCGATTTCTGAAGCTTTGCCTAATTCAATCTTTATATTCGATGATGTAGCCTGTGATAAACAGCAAACTATAAGGGAGTATTTTTCAATGGGCAGACATTCTAATATCGATAGTTTTTATTTATGTCAAACTTATGCAAAAATACCTAAGCATCTTATAAGAGATAATACGAATTTATTAGTAATTTTTCAGCAAGATAATACAAATTTACGCCATATTTATAATGAACATATTAATACGGATATGAGCTATGAAGATTTTCTAGCATTATGTAGAAATTGCTGGGAGAAAAAGTATGGATTTTTAGTAATTTATAAGGATAGTAATATTCAAAATGGAAGGTATCGAAAAGAATTTGACCAGTTTGCTATTATATAAATCAGTATACTGCTAATATTCAGTCATTATACATCCACGGAAGGAGTGAGAAGTGAGATGGGTGGTACGCGAGAAAATAAGAAACGCCGGCAAATTTTAAAACATATCGTGAAAACAAGTGATATAATTCGAAAAAAATATAAAGATTTGAAACTTGGTAAAATAGAGTCTGAGGAATATTTAAAAGAAACATATAAACCGATAACTAAACCTCTACAAAAATTACTAGAGAAAAATATAATTACAAATATCAATAATGAAAATGAAAAGAAAAAATTTGAAATTGAAAAAGATATTGAAAGTGATATTGAAGATATTGAAGATAATGAAGGTGATGTTTTTGTAGATGAAGGTAGTGGAGGAGTTGAAGACTTGAGTAAGAAAAAAACAAAGGAAATGGTTAATCCGTCATTGAGTGAAACGCATTATAGTTATTCTCCGTCTAGTGCCGTTATTAGGAGTACTAAAACTAAAAATGATAATATAAAATTTAAGGCAACGCCACAAATAGGTAGGAGAAGGACATTTGTTGAAGCGTCAACTCCTATATCTCCTATACCATTATCGATAGAAAGACCAAATGTTGAAGAACCTTCACCGTTAGAAAAATCACATGCGGAATCCTCTATTAGTGAAATATTACAAAATCCGCCTGAAGATGTTAGAAATTTAATGCAGGAGAACTTAGGCCCATTATCACGAAAATATATTAGCTTATTTTTCAGTACAGATTTTGACAAAGAAATTGATCATGTTTACGGCATATATTTTAAAGATGACAATTTAATGTTAGGTGACAGCATATTTGAGGTGGATGAAAATGATAATATTATTATTCAGAAAACTAGATACGGCGGAACCCCTGGAATTTTCGAATTAATTTTCAAGAAAATTCCCAATTCAAAATTATATAATAATACAGATTTAATTAAGTATAAGACTATTTTATTAAAAACAAATGCCTTCCGTAGAGATTACCAATCATCACAACAGATTATGGGCAGTAAAGGATTTAAATATAAAAAAATAATTGCTCCATTACTAGCACCACATTTAGCTATAGCTACAGCCGCGGAAAGAGCTAAAACAAAATCTAATCAATTTAAAGTTGGAGCAGGAAATAAATTTGCAATGAAAAAATATATACCGAATAATATGTTAGTTACGAATGAACCAGTGAATTATGTTCACTCGGACAATCCTAATGAGCTTATTGACCGTTTACGGCTTTTAATATCATCAAAAAAAGTTTGGACATACAGGACATGATAATGAAATTATGTCAATAGTGGAGGAACTTCGCGAAGCCAATATTATTATATAATATTTGTGTATGCCTAAATTATATTTAGTCTTATAATGTTCATTAACAAGTTTGGTGGTAAGGGCATAGAAGATGCTAATGATCGGTTACAAAATTCTAAAATGAAAAGGAAAGGTATTTTTCTTCATTTCAACGTTAATGAGGGCGGCTATGATGCAAAAAATAGAAAAATTATACGATTAGCAAATCCTGGAAACTCTACAGACGCTGCGAACAAATACTATGTAGATAAACGTATATTAAGTAACGATAGGGCGCTTCGAGGCAGTCTCAACGAAAAAATTGAAAAGTGTGCATCGCAAAGCGAAGCTAATTACGATAAATTAAAGAGAATAAATGCCGTATTAAATCTTTATGGCGCAAATTTCAATAAACTTGATGAAGTGACTTCTACGTTAACAGAAAAAATTATAAAGTTAGAAGTAAATGGAAAAGAAAATAATAAATTGCTGCAAAATGTTATAGAAGATTTCCTCGCGCAACAGAAAAAAATAGAGTCTGATGAAAAAAACCTTAATGAAAAATTGAATACAATTTCTAAAAATATTGAAGAAATTAATTATAATATTACTTCAGCAAAAAATAGTATTAGTCATCATGAATATTTTATAAGCAATCTTACGGAATCGGCTACGACAAAGGATGCAGTAGAGAATTTGACCACGGCATTGGAAAAAGATATAGTGAATCTACAATCTCTTCTTGATGAGCAGATAAATGGGGTAAAACAAAATTTACACGATAAAGAAAACGACATAGCTAATATTCGTAAAGAATTTGTGACACAAAATACGCTAAAAACTTCAATTGACGAGCTGCGGAAGGATATGAATGATAATAAGGAGAATTTAAGAAACACTCAAATTGCAATTATAGAAATTATAAATAGTACACAAGCACATGATAATGTAGTAGAAACCTAAAATCATGAAATTAATTAAAGAACAAGAGCAGTTAGTAAAAGAATTGCATACAACTGTGAGAAAGAATTTTGTAAGAAGACGTGTTATAATTAAAGGATATGATGATTTATGGCAAGCTGATTTAGTAGATATGAAAGCATATACGCGATTTAATTCGGGATTTCAATATATTCTCACAGTTATCGACACATTTTCTAAATATGGCTGGGCTCGTCCGTTCAAACGAAACAAGGTAAAGATGTGGTAAAGGCTTTCTCAAATATCTTCGAGGAGCGTAAACCTAAAAATTTGCAAACGGATGGTAGGAAAGAATTTTTTAATAAAGATTTTAAGAATTTAATGGATAAACATGAAATAAATCATTATTCTACATATAGTGTTATGAAGGCAACGATAGTAGAGCGTTGGAATAGAACGTTAAAAAATAATATGTGGAAATTATTCTCGTTAAACGGAAGCTATAAATGGACGCATATGTTAAATAAACTTGTATACGATTACAATATGCGTAAACATAGAACAATCAAAATGAGACCTGCATATGTGACAAATAAAAATGCTAGCACGCTTCTTTCATCAGTTTATAGTAATATAAAGATCGTTAAACCGGGCAAATATCGAGTTGGAGATTTTGTACGTATTAGTAAATACAAGCATTTGTTTGAGAAAGGATATACGCCTAATTGGACGACTGAAATTTCTAAAGTTACTTCTGTGCAACATACTTATCCTGTCACATATTTAATTCAAGATTTACGAGGAAATGACATTAAAGGCGGTTTCTATGAATATGAATTATTAAAAGCTAAGCATAGCGATATTTATTTAGTTGAAAAAGTTATTCGTAGAAAGCAAAATAAAGTATATGTTAAATGGTTGGGATTAGATAAATCACATAATTCATGGATTGATATAAATTTAAAATAAATTTATTTTTAATTGTGTTGTTACGTCCCCGGACGTTAACGTTCAAGAAATAAGAATTACAAGTAATACAAAACATCTACGTGGTATACATTATATGAAAAGAAACCTAGGCCGGCTCTTTCTCGTGACGTATCGGTCCTATAGATCATTGTAGACGTAGTTGAGGGTTAGTTTATTGCATAGAAGAAACCGAAGAGCAGTTTTGTCGTAAATTTTAGAGAATAAGCAAAATGAAGATAGGGAGAGCTCAAGGGTCCACACACGGAAAGACTTAGTCACCGAACTTCTTCAATCACCCCTTTGTCCGAGCCTTTGGGTTGAAGACAAGGACGAGAGATGCTTAGAGAGGGGATAGTTCGAACGCATCGGCGGTCGTCCGTGTGCACTTTTGAAAAACGTGCACTTCGATTTTGTCCTTAAGACCGTTCAGTTCAAATACACTACAGTACGACTCGTCTCTAGATTTACATTTATTTATAATTATTCCGAGATCATTATATAACATTTAAACTTTTCCGAATCATCGTTCATTTAATACGATAGCCTAGAATCAGTGAACCTGTAAACTTGTCAACATCATAGCCTAACTAATTCTTATAAAATATCTTCGACCAACTGCAAGTGAGTACCGTTAATTCATTATAAATATTCTCCGATTCATCCCTCAATTCGAATCAGCACCTTTAACCCAGCTTCTTTATCGTGTCTGGTCCCAGTAAAGCTGCGAGATCGCGGTTGACTAAAAGCAGACATTACGTACGTGTCTTGATCAAGGTCAGGTCCATGCAATTGTTATTTAGCGGAACGAGAGAATTCGCGAAGTCCGTAACCATATCGCGTATTTCTATCCTACCTCGATTCGCGACGTAACAGTGTACTTAATTACAAATTGATAATAAAATATAAAAATTCATTATATTCACAATCAGTGCATATCAATGTACATTATTATTTAAGAAGATTTATTAGTTACGTTATGACAGTACCAATTTCTAAAAACTTGTACTTCAAGTAAAGGACAATGCGGAATTTTATTATTCCAATTTCTCTCTTTTACATGCATTTTACACATTATAGTGTTGATGTTCACTTTATTATACAGTTTATTAGAAACTAGAACATCAAATTTAGGACATGCCAGTTCCTCTAAATTTATATTTCGGATCCAAGTTCGTTCAATAATTTCTTTTCATAAGTTCCACCTTTATATGCAACAATTGGACTGTCATATTTTGAGATAAAATCTTGGACTATATAGGGCAAGTCCTCTTGTTCAAAATTTTCATATCCGTAATCTTTGAATAAAATTCCGTGAACGTTGTTGTATACATAACGCGCGCTTCGCTGATCTTCAACACTTAAATCGCTAAAGTTTTTATTCAAAAAGAGGTATTCACGTAATATATTTTCATTTATAGATATTATCGCAATTTCTTTGCATAAAAACGTATGTCGATTAATTGTAAATCCATCCATATCGATGAAATGCGTTATTTTTTCATAATCGGCTGTAGCCTGAAAATAATATTAATTTAAGCAAATTAGAGTATTGAAAATAAAAATTTGTTTTACTTACATTCGAACTACATACCATAATTATATTTTTAAATTTTCACTTCCCTTACAAAACTGTAACTTTTCAATTTCACTTTAATGCAAATGTTGCACAAACTTTAGTCGACCGAAGTTTCTTTCAAAAAGATTCGTCTCGTACTGAAGCTCCTATTTGCGCTGTAGGTATTAAATGTGTGGAAAATCAGAAATTGAGCGTGGGCATAATTGTTGAAGGGAGTAGGGGAATGAAGAAAAGTGACGTATGCTGGAAGTTTGGGTGGAAGAGTATGGGGTGCATAAATAGCGCTACTTCGCGATACGCGCAGTTTAGTCGTTGAATAGCGCAAGTGCATTAACAGTTCAGTAGATATTTGCAGTGAACATGTGCGAAAATACGTTCAGTTTGCTGAATAGTGTCGGTATTATAAGCAAGTTGCCAGTGAACCCGGTAGCAGGCTTGGAAATTAATAAATCATATTTAATAAGCGGAATGAGAAAAATGAAGACCCGCTTTGGAGATAGAGTTATGTTTGATTTAAATGATACATTCTCTATTTTTCTGCCATTACGTATAAGTAATATTTTATTAGAAAAAAGCAAGCATTACCAAGTTATAGAGAACTGCCTTACAAGCGGTAAACCAGTTCATCTAATATACCTTGGTGGAAAATATAATGAAATGAAATTCTCTACTGATGATAATGATGATGATGATGATGTAAAAGAAGAAGAACATGTAGAGAGTGAGAAGGAAAATATGAAAAATGAGAGCGAAAAAGATTCGTCAAAACGTAAGCGCAAAAATGGAAACGAGATGTCAAAAGATGAAAAGAATAAAAAAAAGCAGCATCATAATCAAAAACAGGTTTGTAGACATACATCAAGTATGTATATAATTATAAATGATTTTAGTAATAAAACTATATAAAATAATAATTTCATTACAGATAAAACAAACTGTTTCATTCAACAACTTCTACTACTTATATATAATCGACGATACGTATCCTGAAGAATACCGATGTGCGCGTAAAGGGTTCTGGCATATCGACTCCGCATATTTTAAAGCACGGGTTAAAAAAATGGATGATTTGCTTCAAGATATTATGAATTTGAAATTTACACAATATATAAATAATGAAAATAATGTTTAAAATTTCTAATGTATTTAGCCATCTATATAAAATTAATAAAAAATGAGTTCATTATAAACTAGTACATATTTTTCTTTCACATCAGTCTTTCGTCCTACCGTGACACGTGAGCACCTCAATTCTAATCATGGCGAAATTAATTATATTTATAATTCACACTGCGATACTTCTTCAACTTTTTCCTTCTCTCTTATCTATCAAGACCAATTTGCGAGTGCCTTCTACGCATCCGATGAATAAACGTTCAACAATTAATTATCTTCAATATTACGGCTATATGAACACTAACGATTCAAAATCACAAACTATTGATAATGATAAATTGGCAGATGCAATACGAATTTTTCAACAATATTGGAATCTTAAAGTCGATGGGACTCTAAATGCTGAAACGAAAAAGTTGATGGAGGCAAAGCGTTGCGGAGTAAGTGATCATGTCAGCGATTACACACTTCATTCTTATAAATGGAACAAAAAAACATTGCGTTGGTATTTCCATGTCGGAACAACAGATCAAATTAACATTGCAAAAAAAGCATTTTCTTTGTGGCAAAAGCCATCTCGGTTAACCTTTACTCAAGTACAAAGTAAAACTGAAGCGGATATAATTATATCATTTGAAAATACAATGCATTACAGTGTTAATTCACCGCAACAAGTTTGTTCACCGCCATTCTCTAATCAAACATTAGCACATGCAGATATGCCGAATGAAAGTAATAATGTCAGAGAAATTCATATATCTAAATCGTGGAAATGGATGATAGGCGAGGGGCCGATAAACGATGAGTCATTCAGTTTATACGAAACATTAACACACGAAATTGGTCACAGTCTAGGTATACTACATTCGTCAAATATGAATTGAATAATGTCGCCGTTTTATCATTATGAAAATCATACAGATTATATTAAACTTGAGGAAGATGATATATTAGCTATACGAAATTTATATAATGTTAATGCTGAGAATGAGTCTGAGGACGAATTCGGCGAAGATGCAAATGGTAATGCTTCTCCTGATACGTCACCAGATGCACCAACATTAGTTCCACCAAAATTAGTCGATTTATGTTCAGCTCCAGCAGATGATTTAAAATTTTTCATTTTTAAAGCACGATTGTATATATTCTATAAAATTTGGGTATGGCCATTTAATTTAAACGTTAAATATCGAAAGTATGAGGAGCCACAGTTAATAAGATCGTGGTTAAAATTTTTGCCATTTAATTTTTCAGGAATTAATGCAATATATGAAAGAGTAAATGGAGAAGTTGCATTATTTTCTGATAATAATATTTATATATTCAATCCTGATACTTTCCAATTAAAAACTGGTTATCCCATGACATATCAAAAACTATTTGGCAAAGACTTTCAGTATAATGGAGTGCAATCTGCTGTTTTAACAAATACCGGTAGAACATATATTTTTTATAAAGGAGTATATGTAATTGAAATTGACGAGTATAGATATCAGCCTAGAAAGTATATTTTAATTAACGATTTATTTAAGGGAATTGGCCTATCCATATCTCCACAAAATCCATTTTCAGTATTTAAATATATAAATGGTAAACTTTATATATTACAAAACGGTAATTTTTATGAATATGACGAATTTAATTTCAATGTTGTAAGATCAGGGCCGTTCGATCTCTCCATTTTCAGTATTCAATGTATTACTGATAGTAACATTATAGCCAATTTGAGAGATATGGTAGAAAAATTAGTTCAATTTTATGGTGAATACAATAAAAATGTAAATTCAAGATTATCTTATAACGCAAATAAACGTGATATAAACGAATTTAACACACAAGCAGAGATAAGATATCATATGATTTCATATCTATGATAAAAGCGGTGCGGTGGTAAATCAGAGAGAGGGGATAGTCGTAGCAGGACAAATATATGCAGGAAATTGTGCGTCCGTTGTATTCTAAACCGCGACCGTAAGCGGAGGCTACAAAACGGTAGTGTGATTAATTACAAAACGGTAGTGTGATTAAAGAGGTGTAAAATGAAATCTATTAATAGATTATCGGCGAAAATAGAAAAAAATGTATTAAATCAAATGCCGTTTTTGAAGAAAGAAGAGGATTTTAAAGAGTGGAAAAAGCAATATACTACATATGTAAAAAAAACGAAAATACTCCTAAATAATGAAAATATGAAAAAAGAATATAAAGTGAAACTGATGGAACAATTAAAGCGGCTGAGGAATTTAAAGTATTTCGTAAACGAACGATTACGAAGAAAAAAAGAAAATGCAGTGAATAAAAAACAACTAATGCAAAAAGAAGAAAATTTATTAATCCGAGCGTATTTAATTGAATCAGAAGCAGATAAAACCCAATGGATAAAAGATTGTGAACAGCATTTAAAATATTTGCATTCATAGTTAATTAATAAAAAAGAAAAAATAAGTGTCGGTAGGAAACAACATTTACTTGCGCAAATAGCTAAACTAACTTGTACGTGTGAGCAATTAAGTTTTAATTTCAATCTACATTCTAGATCTGGATTAAATGAAGAAAAACAGAAGGATAAGAATGTTACACTGAAATGGAAAGAAATTGAAAGCGGACATGCCTTCCAAAGTCGTATAATCACTGGAATTATTATAAATTTACATCATATTGATCCTTCTATATTTTTAAACGATGCTAAAGATATAGTGATAGAAAAAGTACTATCGTATGTTAAACAACACAAATATGTTAAAGTAAACACAATCTTCAATGGTGAATTTACGTTAAAAGACAGTTTGACCGACGAAAGTAAGAAGGAAATTAAAACCTTTGCAACAAAAAATGAGGTACTACTAAATGACAATGATTCCACCATAAAGCTTGATAATTGGTATACAAACAATGTGTGTGGGCAGATTCTTACATCGCTAGAGGAATTTCAAGAACGTGACAGTGGATGGGCATTGAGCAAAATTATCAGTTTGATTATAAATATCAATAAATGTGATTTATTGAGCGCCGGTAAAGGAAACTTTAGACTTCCATTAGCTATACGAAATAGAAAAGCAACTGTTTCTATTGATTTGGCCGATAATGAAAATGATTGCTTTGCTTGGGCAGTAACGTCAGCATTATACCCAGCATCGCATCATAGTAACCGTAAACAATCATATTCGCATTATGAAAATGTACTAAATTTAACGGGAATTACATTTCCCGTTACAACTAAACATATACCTACATTTGAAAAAAATAATAATTTGTCCATAAATTTATACCAATTAACGAATAAAGATAAATCTGAACATGAAAAATATGAAGTATTACCATTACGATTAAGTGATAAAATATCTGAAAATAAACATATAAACTTACTAATATATCAAAATGAGCAAGAAAAAGATAATATGTGCCATTATGTATGGATCAATAATTTATCAAGGCTGATATCGTCGCAAATTCATCAACATCAACATAAATCACACATTTGCGACAGGTAATTCATCACGTTTCTATTTACAGTTGTAATAATTTAATAGTTTAATAATATGATTCTTTTAATTTACAGATGTCTAAATTTTTTCCATACAACAAGGAAACTTCAAGATCATTATGAAAGATGTGTGGATCAAAATGCGTGCAAAATTGAATTGGTCAATGAAGATCAGAAATGGATTAAGTTTAAAAATTATAGAAGAGGAATCCCGCTTCCATTTATAATATATGCTGATTTTGAATGCGCTCTAATTAGTAACGAAACACATAATTTAGAAAATCATAATACTTATGCATATCAAACTCATGTTCCACACAGTATTGGCTATTACATACACTGTAATTTTGATGAATCGATGTGCAAATACGTTTCACACCGTGCGAAGGATAAAGTGGTATCTTATTTTATATCAGATTTGGAAGGTATCATTTCATCAATTTTTGCTTTTATAAAAAATAATCATACCATAATGGCTCCTTTAACTTCTGAACAATTACTAGAATTTAATACTGCTACACATTGTTTTATCTGTAAAAGTGAATTTAAAGAAGCTGATATTAGAGGCGGTAATAAAGTACATGATCATTGTCACTGGTCAGGTTACTACATAGGGGCAGCACATGGAGCATGTAACCTAAATTATAAAGCTACGTATATGCTACCCATAATATTTCATAACTTAAGTAATTACGATTCACATTTTCTCATAGAAGAAATTGTTTCAATGAAATGTTTTAGCTCTCAATTTCATGTAATAGCCTCTACAATGGAAAAATATGTTTCATTCGCATGTCGGATGAAAAATAATATATTTTCTCTTGAAGTAAGATTTATCGATTCATTTAAATTTCTTAATAGCAGTTTAGAACAATTAGTATCAACACTAGATATAAATGATATGAGAATTTTACGCAAAAACTTTCCGTCGATCGATGAAAATTTGTTTAATTTACTGACGCGCAAAGGTGTTTTTCCTTATGAATATGTTGACAGCTATGAAAGACTAATTGATAATAGTCTACCTAATTACGACGAATTTCACAGCACATTGTACGGGCACAATATTGAAAGGAGCGAGTATAAACATGCACAAAACGTATGGAATAAATTTAATATCTCATCACTAGGCGAATATAGCGATTTATATTTGAAAACAGATGTTCTACTATTAGCAGATATTTTTGAAAATTTTAGAAGCAAATGTATCGAATATTATGGTCTCGACCCTGCCTATTACTGTACCCTACCATCATATGCGTGGGACGTTATGCTAAAAATTACAAACATAACATTAGAATTATTAACAGATATTGATATGGTGTTATTTATTGAAAGCGGTATACGCGGAGGATTCAGTCAATGTTCGCATCGGGATGCAAAAGCTAATAATCCTTAGATGGGAGCGACGTATGATTCTAATAAAGAATCTTCGTATTTAATGTATTACGATTGTTGTATCCGTTCTCCTTATAGGACTACGCTTGGGTCAGGTATAGTAATACTCGCCTGGCACTTAACCACTCCGCCGTTTTATTCCGCCACGTGTTCTCTCGCTCGAGGCCTCACACGCAGTGTCCTGCTCGTGCCTCTCGCGCCGCCTGTCGTCACGCGCCGACGACATCGATTCTCGATCGCTCGTTCGAGTCGACGCCCATACTATACCTATACTACAACGATGTTAACAATTTATACGGTTTTGCCATGTGCGATTCGTTGCCGTACGGTAAATTTGAATGGATGGATAATGATATGATAAGTCAATTTAACATTAATTCAGCTAATGCCGATTCTGAGATTGGATACATATTAGAGGTAGATTTAGACTATCCCTATGAAATACATGATTCGCATTCAGATTTGCCGTTCTGTCCCACTCGCGAAGTATCGCCAAACGCTAAATATGAAAAATTGTTAGCAACTTTAAATTGTAAAACCAACTATGTTATTCATTATCGAACCCTACAGCAATGCCTGCAACATGGACTTAAATTAAAGAACATTCATCGTATCTTACAGTTCAATCAATCTCCATGGATGTGTACATATATACAATTAAATGCAAAATTTCGAGCTCAATCTGAATCGGACTTTGAAAAAGATTTATTTAAGTTAATGAATAACGCAGTATTTGGAAAAACAATGGAAAATGTGCGTAATCGAGTTGATGTAAGATTATTAACATCGTGGGAAGGACGTGCCGGTATTAAGCCATTGATAGGAAGACCTAATTTTCATAGAAGAGTAATATTCAATGAAAATTTTGTCGGTGTGGAAATGAAAAAGATGAAAGTTAAAATAGATAAACCCATTTATATCGGCATGTCCATTCTAGATATTTCAAAAATATATCTCTATAAATTTCATTACGACTATATGAAGGTTCAATTTCAAGATATGTGTAAGGTATTATATACTGATACGGACAGTTTAATTTATAAATTACAATGTGATGACATATATAGCATTATGGGGCGAGATATAGCTTATTTCGATACTAGTAATTATCCAATTGACAACGTATACAATATACCTTTAGCAAATAAAAAAGTTCTAAGCCTAATGAAAGATGAAAATGGAGGAAAAATTATGTGTGAATTTGTAGGATTAAGATCGAAAATATATGCTATAAAAGTTATTGGCGAGCGCGACACGAAGAAGGCTAAAGGGATCAAAAAAGATTTTATTAAGCGAGAAATTAAATTTGATGATTATATAAATTGCCTATTTAATGGTGAAATTAAAATGGCTAGACAAAACCGTATTGCGTCGAAGCTGCATCAAATTCACACAATTTCCGAAGGAAAAGTTGCATTGCATCCGTACGATGATAAAAGATATATCACCGATGATTGTATACAAACACTTGCTTGGGGACACTGTTCGATTAAAAAATAAAAAATGCTTGCAATATTTGAATACATGTATTATTTATCAATAATCTGCACCCATTTACAATTTATTATATACAGTGCGTATCTGAGAAATTCATTACATCTCACTGTTCTTAACAAAAATAGCTTAGCATTGAAAATAAGCGAGCATGGGTTAAAATTGTGATTCAGTTTTTGCTGAAAAATGCCGTATTCAAATAGTCTTCCATCCGTCAAGCTATCCAAGGGTAATGATGCTTTAACGATTCTTTAAAACACAGCAAGTCTGTCAGTCCTAGTCTAAAAATTTAAAAAATGTATAACATTCACGATTACACTCGTTTTACCAGTTTTCTACAACTTACCGTGACATCTTATGGATCAGACGAAATACCCGCACCTCTTTATTTTCCGTATCCAAAATGTACTGTATTGCACCAGCGCGCAACACCTTGTCTCGTCTTAACTTTTGTATAACGGCATTACGTACATCAACACCGCGTAATTGTTCGCGAAATACTTCATAAAATTGTTTCACATGTGCGCGCAGCTCACTTTGATTTTCTATCCATTGTATCATGCATACGACAAGCCAGGGGTTATAAGATTTTAGTATTTCTGTGAATAGAATGAAATACAATAGCGGCAATCTGCAAAGGTCAAAATTCAAATTTAAATACTTTCAATTGTACTATCATTCTACATTGATTTATAAATTTGTTTGTATTACTTACCTTTCTAGCTTCGTAATCAAACAACGCACCTGTGCTGTTCGTTCCTTCAAAGTTAAAATATCGAAAATATCAGACTCGTTCAATAACCCTTCCTCTCCTAATTCGTCTAATATTCCACTTTCAGGATCAATTTGAGCAACCAGTTTGTCATAAAAAAATCTGTACAATTGTCGAATATGTCCGTCAGCCGCCATCGTTACAACACTTTCAGTAATTCGCTTTCAGAAAAAGTCGCGAACACTTCTCTGCTTCCTAGTCTGCTGATGCTACGAAGTGCTACGTTTAACGTGCAAATATTAGCTAGCGCCTAGCGCCCTTTCCCCGGGACCCTACCCCCTCCCTCCCACCCCGACCAGCAATGCGTCCGCTGCTCCAAGATGACGCCGGACCCCCTCCTCACTGCCCGTACACCTTGCTCCCACCCAACCTCCTCCTCCGTAGTACAATCGTCCTCCGCTCTCGATATCGTTGTTGCCCACACACGCTAGAGTACCGCGTAATCGCTTATCGTATCATTCCTTTGCAACCTTCTCCTACCGGTCTACTTCCAACCCCCCGCACGGCATTTCGTAGTACAACGCCTACTACTACCTCTGTCTACATTTCGTAGTACAACGCCGCGTGTCGATGGCGCTTATCGTCCTCCGCTCTCGATATCGTTGCCCACACGCTCGCTCGAGTATCGTGTAATCGCTTATCGTTCGTTTCGTATTGTTCCTGTCCAACCCCTTCTCCTCCTACTCTCTAACTTCCGTGTAAACCACAAACTTTCGACCTAACAGAAAAAATAAGGCAAGGCCCCCGATATCAGCAGCGACCGACTCGATATCGCCCAACCGCCGACTTTTAACCTTGACCGCTACCGCTGTGTAATCGAACGGCTTGCCTTCTTCACCTTCCAACGTTCTTCCGATTTTAACCGCCGACCGCGCAAACTTCCACCTGATTAAGACAAACCGCAAACTTCACCTCATTAAAAGACAAACCGCAAACTTCACCTCTCCGATAAGACAAACCGCAAACTTCAACCTGTGATAAAGACACTAACCGCAAACTTCGATAAAAAAATAAAAAATACACGCAAACACGCAAGACCGAATGACTGCGGTCCAGCAGAATCGACTACACTGGTCCAGAATCGGGGCTACTGATTCTGGTCCAGAATCGGCTACTGGTCCAGAATTACTGGTCCAGAATCGGCTTACTCTCGCCTCGGGTCCAGAAGCGGCTTACTCTTACTACTGCCGCGATATCGGGTCGCTCAATTTGCAATCAGCTGATAAGAAATGCGCCATGTTTCCGCGTCGTGCTGTCAAATTATCGCGGGAATAACGTACAGGTTTCGGCTGAAATTCTTGCACATGAGGCTGTAGTTCCGGTAAAAAAGGGATATAGGTGCCCATCGGCACGTCTTCGGTGACAGGGATTTCGACTGTCGGTATCGAAGGGGGTCTATCATTATGTAGATGTTCCGGTAATATTACGCATGGTCTCGCGGGTACAGTTAGGGGCATCGGTGTCGATAGCGCGACCGGTCTCGACGTTGGTGAAGGTGTAGGTAAATGCGAGCAATCCGCAGGTCCGGCGAGTAATGCGCTGCCCCCCCCCCCCCCGACGCCTTTGTTTCAGAGACCAACGTTAAAGGGCCTCCTGGTGGGCGCGCCGCGTCACCTTCGGACAGGCGGGACGGGTAGGGCCTCCCGTAGCGACATTTTCGCTGACCGCCCCGTCTGTCTGCAGATCAGCTGTTATTCCCGTCTGTTCTCCGTCTCGTATGTCGTCGGATGTGTTCGGGTCAGTTTCGGTAATTACGTTTTCCGTCGGTTCTCGCGTATTTTCCGTGCTCGTTTGTTGTTCACCTCTAGTAATTGAGTCGCCAAGTTCTTCGAAAGATCTCGATAATACGTCCCAAGTGAGTAGGTCCTCAGATTGCTCGTCATCGCTAGTGCAGTGCGGTCGGGTAGGAAGTTCCGTAGCGACATTTTCGCTGTCCGACGGCCCTGCAGTACCGCGCTCACTATCACGCGACTCCGCGTCATGGGATCGTGTTTTAGGCGGCGATTTCGACTTGCGCGGTGGTCGTGGTTTTACACTGAGCATCACGCATCTGATCTCTACGAATATTGGCGTGTCTGAGGAGTCGGATGACGATTCGCTATTATCTCCTACTGTCATCGGTATGTCGGGTTCTGGCAGGTACGTTATTCGCCTGCGCGTTCTTGTCGCTACGGCGCTTGTATCTAATGGCTCCGGTGCTCGTGGGTTTTTTCGGGGCGCGCTCGGTCCGGCTTCGGAGGCTTCCCGGTTTACTGGCAATACTTTTGACGAAACCCGGTTGCGTTCCTCGTTGTCGGATTCCGACGTGACGGTGTCAGTCTTTACCGGTTTCCGCGATAATGCATCCGCGTTAGTGTTGAGTCGGCCCGGTTTATGTACAAATTCATATTCGTAGTCCCGTAATTTAAGTCGCCAACGCACCAAGCGTTGTCCCGGATCTTTAACTGAGTCTATCCATCTCAACGGCTCGTGATCGCTAACTAGCGTAAACTTTCTCCCGTATAGATAGGGTCTAAAATGCAGGACTGCATATAACACAGCTAGGCATTCCTTTTCCGTGGTGGAATAATTTCGCTCCGGCTTAGTTAGATTACGCGATGGGTATGCTACTGGCAAATCGTGGCCGTTCGCATTCTGGCTTAATAACGCGCCTATCGCGACGTCCGAGGCGTCCGTTGTCAAAGTAAAATGTTCGTTAAAATTAGGGTACTGTAGAATAGGGCTTCGGCACAACGCTCTCCGTAAGGTTTTAAAGCTAGTTGTATGTTCCTGTTTCCAGTCGAATTTTTCGTTCTTTTTCAATAATTCCGTTAATGGTTTCGCGATCGCGGCGAAGTTTTCTATAAAACGTCGGTAATAGCCCACCAGCCCAAGGAATTCTCGGACATTCCGTTGACTCTGCGGGTACGGGAATTTCTTTACCGCGCTAATTTTCCCAGGGTCTGGACGGACTCCGTCTCGACCGATTATATGTCCTAGATACGCTACCTCGGTTCTTAAGAAGTCGCACTTGTCAGGTTGCGGAGTTAGCTTTGCATCGCGTATTCTATTGAATAGTCTCTGCACCTTCCTTCCGTGCTCCTTCAAGGACTTAGCGTAAACTACGATGTCGTCTAGATATACAAAAACTTCTACGCCGTGCAACCCGCGTAATACTTGGTCCATTAATCGCTAGAACGTAGCTGGAGCGTTTTTAAGCCCTTCGGGCATGCGAATGTACTCGTAATGGCCATTTGGTGTAGTGAAGGCAGTTTTAGCTCGGTCTTTAGGGTCCATTTCTATTTGTTGAAAGCCGCTCGCGAGGTCAAAGATCGAAAAATACCGCGCCTCGACTAGGTGATCCATAATATCTGTAATATTGGGCAAGGGGTACGCGTCTCCAATCGTTTTTTCATTTAATTTACGGAAGTCAATGACCATTCGCCAACGCTTGTTTCCTTGAGAATCCGGCTTTTTCGGAACTATCCATAGCGGTGAATTATATGGCGAATTTGAGGGTGCGATAATGTTGCACTCTAATTTATTAGAGACTTGTCTCGCGATTTCGGCTTGATGAACAGGTGGAAATCTATACTGCCGCGTGTTAATAGGTAAATCGTCTGTGGTAGGGATTGTATGCCTAATACAGGGTGTCGACTGCAGCTTATCGCCCGGTAGATGAAACCTCTCTGGATATTCTTCTACTAAATCTATTACGTGATTTCTTTCCTCGTCGTTAAGGTGGTTTAAACGCAAACGGGAGACTATTTCACCTACTCGGTCGTTAACTATCGGCGCGTGTGCTGTTTCTGACTCGGAATTGAAGTATTCCTGCTCTTCAGGGAAATTGTGGTATTCAAACGGTACTATATTTTGCGGTGGTATCGTTACTTCTACGTCATTTTCCAAGGTATTAATCGCAAGTACATGGCACGCGCCTCGACAAACTGAGACAGCGGCTTCCCCGATGAATACTCCGTCCGTCGTGTTTAATTTCGGCAAATAACCCTCGGTCAGTTCTCTCCCTTCCTTTACATCTATTCTGATTGCTTGACGCGTTCTAGCTCGTAGGTTGTGAACGCGCGTAATGGGCAAAGGTAATTTTTCGTTATGTCGTTCGGCCTCTCCTATGAACCGCATCGGGCGTATAGGATCACTTTGTGTGACTAAAGTATTGTGCGCGAATGATATCTCTGCCTGTTCCTGCCTCAGGTATTGTTTTCCCAAAATTCCGTCGCTCCTGATGGGAAACGAGGATTGTACCACGTGGAATTTAACCGGTTGTCCGAGTAGGTGCACGATCGTGGTGCCCAATGTTTCTATTTGTTCCGTGGTAATACCCGTAACGACTATAGATTCGTGTAACGCGACAGATATATCTTCTCGCAATATTTTTAGTTTGATTACGTTGATATCAGCGCCCGTGTCAATCAAAAACGAAGCCGAATCATGGCGCAGTTCTTTAGCACACATTCGCACCTGCGGCGAATCTCGATTAGTTTCTAGGCGGCGAACTATTAGTTTCTTTCTAGAAATCTGTCTGTCCTGTTGTCGTGATAGCGCGAATCAATGAGACGACATAAAATAAAATATAATAATGAATACTTTATTAAGAATGAATATAGTTACTGGCAGAGATTCGGTGTTAAAATGTAGACTAAGACTAAACTCGCAGCGTAGAACAGGCTTCTTATATCTACGGTTTGTGAGAAGAGGGGGTTGCGTCGGTAGTCCAGAGAAGGGCGAAAACGTCCTCCACGAAGTCTCTCTTCTTGGTAAGGGCGTCTCTAGGAATTTAGGCTATCTGGACATCTGTGTACACTCAGATGTCGCCTCAGCTGCAAGTACTTCGCTATCTGTCAGTTTCTGGTTACCCGGACGTCGTAAAGTATCCCTCGGTACGATATGGGTGGTCAAAAAGGGAAAGCGGCGAAGGGCTCGGTACCTGGGCCCGCTTACACCTCCCCGGGTAGTTTAAGATTTTAGTTGGGGTACTGATCTAAACTAAAATCCATAAGCAGCATTCGTCGGTCTCGTTCTAGGTCGTTGAGCGATGAAGCGTACCTCGTCAGGTTCGTTGATTGAAAATGTTGCTTGCGTTGCAGCTGGTGCAATGTGCTGCGTTGGTGCTTTGTTGCCAAAGCTACAATTGTTATATGTACACGATACACAGCACGATCGGATGGTTCTTATAATTAGCTTAAATAGTCGTATTTTACCTAGGAAAACGATTGTCAAACCAGCAATTGCTACGTATCCTGCATATTCCAGATATTTGTAAAATCGTTCCTTCCACGTGATAACCCGTTTCTCAGATGCTAAGGTCTCAATCTGGTCGTCTATTTCCTCTAAGGTTCTACCCAAATTTTTCAAATTGTCAGGATTGATACTAACTTCGTGAATGAGTTCAAAAGGTAAGTCTTGGGATCTGAGTTTCCCGAAAGTCACGTTAAAATCCTCTTCCTTGCTCGTCAAAAGAACATTTAACTCTAAAGTTCTGGTTACGTGTGTAGCTGGTTTGAGGAAGACCTTATTAGTTGTACCGGTACAGTCTTTATCTAAGTGCAGTATGAAGCTACCTAATAATTCTATACTACGTGGCTTATTGTCGCAACATAAGATATACAAGGTTTCCTGGTTTGGAGCGGCTCCTATCCAGTCGGAATTAGTATCTAATTGAATCCACAGTGTGTTCGCTAGCTGCATGTAATGCGTTCGGCATTTTCGTGTATCTCGGCGTGTTAAGATTTCTATTAAACAAGAGTCTCTGGTGTCCGTCGAATAGCCCGGATGGTTTCTTTTTACAATCTTATATTTATTTAACGTTTTGCTCTGTGCTAATTCTAAATAATCGAAAGGCGAGAATACCATTTTCGCGGTGTCCATCAGTATTAGCACAGACGAGGTATAGAATAGACTGGACAAACAATGCATATTTTTGTCACACGGCCGAAGGACCGCCGTATAGTTAGCAGACAACTATCACCGATTTCGCTTATTTTGGTCTCAATTGTTTACGAATAGTTTACGCAAGTTTACGCAATCGATTTCAGAGTTTACGAAATCGTAGTTTGCCCGTAATTAACCATTTTTAGGTGGGTGTATAGTTAGCAGACGACTATCACCGATTTCGCTTATTTTGGTCTCAATCGTTTACGAATAGTTTACGCAAGTTTACGCAATCGATTTCAGAGTTTACGAAATCGTAGTTTGCCCGTAATTAACAATTTCGAGAATGGGGTAATGTAGATCTTGCAAGCGCCTCCAGTGGCCAAAAGCAGAAGCTGACCAGATGCAGAACCTGGCGAAATAACTTTTACGTATCTCGTGTGCAACGGTCTCAATCGTTTACGAGTAGTTTTCGCAAGCTGCTGTATCGATTTCGGAGTTTACGAAATCGTATTTTGGCCGTAATTAACAATTTCGAGAATCGGGTAATGTAGGTTGTTACGTCCTCGTTTTTCGGCACCCTGCGTTCACCGGGTATACCGGAGATCGAGGACAGACGGAAGGAGTGATAGCACCGAAAAGAGGGTGGTTGATCCGTCAGTGGAGCGGCTCACTGACGAATCGAGGAAAGTAAGGAGAAGGTGTCCGAATGGCTACGGCTCAGGATGTGTGGGAGTGTGTGTGTGGTTGTGGATTGCGGATCCCGAAGGTTTCCCCATAACCGGGAGAGCGGTCGACTGGGGCAGTAAGCGCGGGGTGCAGGAAGCCAGAGAGGGCTTCTGGGCTACCTCGCTGCTAGTCGCTCCTATGAGAGGGCTCGTGTCCGATGCGGTGCGTGAGTCCACCACGGTGGATGTCGGGGAGGGCGTCCACGCTTGTAGGTGGCTCGACGATCACCGGGAGTTCTACCACGGTGGATGCCGGGGACGGCGTCCACGCTTGTAGGTAGCTCGCTGGGGCCCTGGGTTAGAGGTAGAGGTGGTGGTGTTTAGTGTTGACGTGCAGGAAGGACACGCTCGTGTGGATTAAATAATGTTCAGATGGTGGAAGTGGACTGGAAGCTAGTTTACAGTTGCCGAATTTACATGGATCGTGGCCGAACTTGGTTGACTGAAGAGCTTGATAACTTAGATTAACGAGTTGCCGAAAGTAAACTGACGTGACTTAGTGCCCAACTTGAGCGTGACGTTAACTATGGAGCGGAGTATTGTGACTGACTGACTGAACGACTGTGACTGACTGTGCGGCCCATTTAAGTAGTGGATTTGGCTGAGGGTCGCCAGGTCCTTCGTGGAACAGGCACCCTAGCTTCCGTTTGGAAGTTGGCGTTCTCGGAACTATGTGTTGCCGCGGATCGCTAGTCGATCGTTGGGGTTAGCCTGTGAGCTGATTCGGCGTCAGCATTCTTATGTCTCTACTTACATCGCTATTGTCGTCGTTATGTCATTCCTTCGCGTGGCACGGAATACGTCCCGGATGGGCGTCAGCGTTACGTGAAGGAATTTCGGTGGCGCGGTGCGCCGGCTCTTGTTTCGTTTATATACGACTTACATCTAATTAAATAGATACGCGGTGCGATGAGCTCGTTGCGAGAATATAGTCGTTGAAAAAGCGGGTGGAGGACGTAGGACGTAACAAGGTCTTGCAAGCGCCTCCAGTGGCCGAAAGCACAAGCTGACCAGATGCAGAACCTGGCGAAATAACTTTTACGTATCTCGTGTGTAACGGTCTCAGTTGTTTACGAATAGTTTTCGCAAGCTGCTGTATCGATTTCGGAGTTTACGAAATCGTATTTTGCTCGTAATTAACAATTTCAGTATAGACTAACGTGGAGCTCGCAAGCGCCGCCGTTGGCCGAGGCGAGAATCGCTCTTCGGACATAGAGTAACGAAATAATTTTGACGTATCTCATCTCTGACGGTCTCAATCATTTACGAATGGTTTTCGCAAGCCACTGTATCGATTTCGGAGTTTACGACATCGTAGTTTGCCTGTAATTAACAATTTCATAATCGGCTATCGTGCAGCGTTGATTTGCTCGCAAGCGCCGCCGTTGGCGAAAGGAGATGCAGAAAGTGGCGAAATAACTTTGACGTATCTCGTTGTTGGGGAAATGAGTGGGAAAACGAGTGGGAAGGAAAATTTAGGAGCGGAGAGGGGAAGGGTGCGGAAATGAGTGGATCATGTGGTGGTGAGGTTAGAAAATTACACGTGTTCGCGTGTTGCGTTCGCTAGTGCCGATTTATTGTAGGTAAATCGGTGCAGCTCGTCAGTGTTATACAAAGTCTTTGTGTGTTGATTCGGACACAATTGCTATAATTAATGCCCCCCAGCGTCTTGTGTAATTGCGCGGTCGCGGATGCACGAGGTAAAAGTACGGCCACGTGCAGTGCCTGATTAGAACTTGGTGATGTACCTTAAATATTGACGTTACGGTTGTCGGCGTATCGCTTACTGTACACGGCAGCGTATCTCGTGTTGATCGGTCGGAAATGCAATAAAGATGAGAAGCTGGGATGCGGTGGAAACTGATAATACGGTGATCGAACTGGAAATCTGACTCGCGCTACAAGAGACGTGGTAGAAGTGATCACTTTTGGCGGGACGGCGCATGGCGCCGCCCGCGTTTCGCGCATTCCACGCATTTCCGCTTCTCACCTGTACGCGAACCGGCGCTCGCGAATCGTGCTCGGGAAGTGCTGCCGCCAGGTGGTCGTCGGCGACAGGATGCGCTGTCGAGCGGGTTTCTCAAACATTCCGCCCACCATCGGGAACGGAGTTGACGATGTTGTCTCGATGGTCAGTCCTCTTGAGTGTTCACTGGCAGTACGGCGAGCTTCGTGATCGGCCTGGTGAGCGTGGTGGTAGCTGTCCGTGGAGTCACCACTCTCGTAAGTCCGTCCTTGCCGGGGTGTAGCGCTGTTACCCTGGCGAGTGCCCATTTGCACGGTGGTAGTCTCTCGTCGGTGATCAGGACCAGGGTGTTGACCTTAATGGCGTTGGATGGATGGTGCCATTTGGAAATAGCCTGTTGGCGTTGCAAATAATGATTAGACCAGTGAGCCCAAAATTGTTGTACCTTTTGCTGCACGAGTTGCCATCGTGACAGCCTTGTCGTCGACAATTCCAGGAGAGACGGATCGGGCAATGTGGTCAGTGCGCTGCCAGTCAAAAAGTGTCCAGGTGTCAATGCTGCAAGGTCCTCAGGATCATCGCTCAATGGTTCGAGCGGACGAGAATTCAAAATTGCCCCTATCTGGGAAAGCAGCGTAGTGAGTTCTTCGAATGTTAAGGAAGTCTCACCTATCGTTCTTCGGAGATGAAATTTCGTTGATTTCACCGCTGCTTCCCATTTTCCACCCATATGTGGTGATGCTGGAGGCAAAAACCTCCAGTGAGCGTTGTCCTTGGAAAGTTCGGCTGCTACGGCGTGATGCTCCCGTGTTCCCTCGATGAAAAGCCTGCGGAGTGTGGCATCTGCGCCCACGAAGTTGGTTCCGCAGTCTGAATGGAGCGTGTGTGGAATGCCACGCCGTGATGAAAAGCGCCGATACGTCGCGATGAACCCTTCCGTTGAGTAGTCTGTAACTGCATCGAGATGTACAGCTGATGTGGTGAGACAAACAAACACGTAAATGCAGCCCTTTTGCGTCATCGCGCCTCGTCCTTTCCACGTCTTCAGTGTCAGCGGTCCTGCGTAGTCCACTCCGGTGTAGTAGAATGGTCGTGAGGGTGACACACGACAGAGAGGTAGTTGGCCCATCAGTTGATGTGCACGGATCCCCCTCTGCCGCGCGCACGTGACGCACCGGAGGATGAAATTTCGTTGATTTCACCGGTGCTCACTGGTGCTCTGCCGCCGATGATCCAATATGATTGTCTGATATGCGCCAGCGTAAGTTGTGTGCCGCCGTGTAGAGTGCGTTGATGTGCATAGTCTATGATCAATTCAGACAATCGTGAGTTGCGAGGAAGGATTGCTTGGTGCTTACCTTCGTCGTTGATTGACGAGAAGTTGAGTCGCCCACCGACACGCACGACGCCTTGTTTGTCAATGAATGCGGTGAGTCGACTGAGCACATGGTTGTGCGGCAGGGGCGTTTGTGAATGCAGGAGTTTGAGCTCGTGTGCGAAGAACGTTGCTTGCGTCGCCTTGATCCAGAAGATCCTCGCTTTCTCCAAGTCAGCTGGTGTAACGAGTGCTGCTGGTGAGGCGTCTGGTGATTTCCTGAGTCGTGAGGCGAATCTAAAAAAGAGAGCTGTAATTCTGAGCAATTTTGTAAGAGACGAATATCGATAAACGAGATCCCAGTGATAGTCGATTTTCGGCGTGCCCACAAATAAGGAGATGCCGGCGCGCTCTTCAAGCTTGCATTCCTCTTCGGTGTTGTCTTGCTGTTGTGGCCACTTGGCGACCTGTTGAGCGAGCCATGGTGGTCCCGTCCACCACAGCGGATGATGAATGAGCTGCTCCGTTGTGATTCCTCTTGATGCGCAGTCAGCTGGGTTGCACGTGCCAGGAACATGTCTCCATTGAGCAGACGGAGTGAGTTCTTGGATTTGTGTAACTCTGTTCCTGACGTAGTCCTTCCAGCGTGAGGGGTGTGTCTTGATCCACTTAAGTGTGACTTCGGAATCCGTCCACAAGTACGTTGCCTCAATGTCCATGTTGAGCGTGGCTTGGACATATTTGACAAGTTTTGCAAGTAGCGGTGCGGCGGTGAGTTCGAGTCTCGGGATGGTGAGCCGCTTTAGCGGTGCGACTTTCGTCTTGGAGCAAACGAATGACCTCATTCTTCCTGTGGACGGTTGTTGAACGGTGACATATATCACCGCTGCCATGGCAAGTTGCGATGCGTCAGAAAAGCCGTGGAGTTGTATCTTCGTGTCACTCCACGTGTTGATCCATCGTGGAATTGAAAGCTTGGCCAAGCCTGTAAATTCTTCTCTGAGTGTGAGCCACCTTGACGCGATCTGTGTGGGAAGTTGTTCATCCCAATCGACCTTGTACAGCCAGAGCTCTTGTAGTAGCATCTTGGCCTTGATTACGACCGGTGATGCGAAGCCAAGGGGATCAAATATCTGAGCCACTTCAGATAAAATGTGTCGTTTGTTGATCGTGCCGTGGTATGCTTCTGACTTGGGCGAGAATGTAAATTTGTCATCTTGGGTCCTCCACATTAATCCGAGCAATTTTGTTGCACAGTCGACTAATGGAAAGGTTGCGTTTGATGAATCCTCTTCTGATATAGCCGATAAAATATGATGATCCGTTGCATGCCATTTTGCAAGGGGGAAGCCGCCCGCATTTCAAAGTTCCTTGAGTTGTTGTGCGATCTGTGTAAGTTCAGGAACCGTATCAGCGCCTCCAAATATATCGTCCACGTACCTGCCGTGTGTAATCGATGGCACCGCCAAGGGGAATCGATATCCCTCATCCTCAGCTAATTGTAAAAGTGCTCTAACGGCCGAAAATGGTGCTGCTCTCATGCCGAAAGTGACAGTGGTGAGCTGGTACGGGATCTCTCGTTGTTGTTCGTCGAGCCATAGGATGCGTTGTAAGTCCCAGTCGTCTCGGTGAACTCAAACCTGTCGGTACATTTTGGTGATATCAGTCGCGAAAATGTGACGAAAAGAGCGAATCCGAAGAAGCATGTCGGTGATGTTGAGCAACAGATTGGAGCCAGTATACATCAAGTCGTTGATTGACCGACCTGATGATGATGGACTGGAGCCGTTGAAACAACCCGCAGCTTCGTAGTTGTACTGCTGCTTTTAAACACACCGTGATGAGGCAAATAAAAATGCGTTGTCCGGTGTGATGGTGTGGTGGGTGCTCTTACTATATGGTCGACTTCTTCATACTCCTTCATAAATTGATGGTAGAGTTGTTCGTACTCACCACCCTTCCCCAATCTGTTGAGTAGGCGTTGAAGACATCGTCGGGCCGTGTTGCGTGAATCTCCCAAGGCATTGATTGGTGACTTGAGAGGAATTCGCACGATGTAACGACCTGTAGAATCCCTGGTGTACGTATTCTTGAAGTGATCTTCACACGCCTGTTCCTTCGGTGATAGTTGATTGGATGAATCCGATGGTAACTCCTCTTCCACCCAGAATTGGGTGAGCAGTTCCTGTAGTGCGTTGCAATCGTGAGCGATTGCGGCATGATGCACTGCATGACCTCCGGTTGTCGTCGGTGGGCTCATTGGACCGAGGACGAGCCATCCAAATAATTACAGTTGAGCTATAGGCATATTAGGTGAGCTTTTTTTGATATTGGGTCTGATTACTTGCCCGTATGTATCTGCTTCGATGATGATGATGTCGATGGAGCGTGGCTTGAGGAAGTCTGGATCTGCCAGCTTCAGATTCTCAATATGTGGCCACGATTGTGGCGGCGCATCGAAAGATGGAAGTATCGATGTCAGCGTCTTCAGGATGTGGGCTCGTACAGTAATTGTGGCGACGGAATTGGATGCCTGAAGTGTCAACGTCGCCACGCCACGGGTGTGGGATGTCCTTTTGCCGCCGATGCCGGTGATTGGTATGGAAGATCGTTGCCGCTGGATATTGATGCGGTCAACGAAACTCTCCGACGCTAAAGTAAGCTCAGATCCCGGGTCAATGAGCAGTCGGGCTTCGTGATTGGTAAATTGTGATCGAGCTTGTGCTACGGCTGTGGCTAGCAGCGTAGCGTGCAATGTGTGGGCGTTGAGTGTGAGTGATCGGGCATTGAGTGTGAGTGATCGGGCGTTGATCGGGCAGACGACTGTGCAACTTCCCTAATGAGCGGTGCGTTGTTCTGTCGATGCGTTGGCGATCTCCTCCGCTCCATGCAGCATGGTATGGTGTCTTCCAGCGCATGTCTTGCATGTCCGCGCACGGCAGGACCGGACATTGTGATGGCCAAGGCAATTAAAACATAAACTCTTAGCCACCGCAAGCCGGTACCGTTGAACTGGCGTTAAGTTCCGGAACGTGACGCAACTCACTATATAGTGGGCGCCATCACAAGCGTCGCAGGGATACGTTCCACTGCCTCCTTCTGGCCGTACGCGGGACTGCGTCGACACCGGGTGTGCTGATGGTGGTCTCCTCGGTGTCGACGCAGTAGCGGAGGAGGATCCTGGATACACCACCGTCTTCCTGGCGGGTGGTGCTCCTTGAGCGGACGTTGATTGTGGCGGGGCGGCGGTCTTCTCGGCCATCTCCATCGCATCGGCTCTTGATGCGAGAAATTCCTCCAGTCTCGTCAACGTCGGACACTCCTGCTGCGCACCCAACGCCGTCTCTCATGCTTGCCTGGTGGTCTTGTCCAGTTGCCTCAATACATGATGGATGAGGATTGTATCGAGGATGGCGGCGTCGGGAATGTGGGTGCGCAGCATCTTCAAGGCCTCTGAGACTGTGCCGATGGCATCGAGCAGCGCGGTAGGACTCTTCGAGGTGGCCGGAGTGATATTAAAGATGCGCTCGACGTGGTGGAACACGATCCTCCGCTTGTTCTCGAATCTGGTCGTCAGCTTCTCCCATGCCACGTTCAGTGAGTTGTTCGTGAGCGGAAGTGCACTGATGACCTGTGCCGGGAACGAGTCGAGTGAGCCGTGGAGGTAGTGCAATTTCTCCACGTCAGAGAGTCGCTTGTTATTTAAAACAGGCGACTTGAACAAATCTCTGTAAGTCGGCCATTCTGCATAGTCCCCGGAGAATCTAGGCAGTGAAATGTCTGGGAATTTAAAATGCCCACTCAACTCGTTCGCCGGTGATGATCGGTCGGTGAGCGGTGCGGGCATGGAGTCCTTCAACATCGCGAGGACCTGTCGGATAAGGCGAACTGCTCTCGCCTCTCGCAAAAAGATGTCGCCCGTGAAGTAAGGATGGTCCTGGTGTGCTTCCGGCCATGCTCCCTCCAGGTACACGCTCTCCGACAGGAAGGCCTCGTGTAGATCAGCCGTGTCTTGATACCAGCCCTCAATCCGGGCGGTGGTTACCTGCTCCGGAGTTGTGGGGAGGGTGTTCAGGAGGTCCATAAGAGCGGACACACGCTGCTCCTGCGCCCTGGCTTTTATAACAAAAACAGAAGCCAGACGAGCGGGCGATGTTTTCCTTGTCCCTTTTGGAGCGGCCGGCTTCGCCATCTTGAGTGGCGGTGGAACGGTCAGCGTGGCTGTGAACGCTGCGGTTTCGACCTGAACGTCCTGCTGCGGCTCCTCGACGCTGGGTTCCTCAACGCTCGGTTCCTCCGTCGATGACATCCTTGATGTTCCTCGATGTCACAAAGGGGTGATCGGGCGTTGATTGGACGATTGAACCTTAAATACGCGAGGATAGTCACAAAAAGTTCGAACCTAATCTCAACCGCACTGAGGTTCGCGTGATTGTCCGTTGTACACTCGAGCTGCCACTACGCGCAATTTCACCACCAGATCCGGCTACGAAGGACCAAATGTTGGGGAAATGAGTGGGAAAACGAGTGGGAAGGAAAATTTAGGAGCGGAGAGGGGAAGGGTGCGGAAATGAGTGGATCATCTGGTGGTGAGGTTAGAAAATTACACGTGTTCGCGTGTTGCGTTCGCTAGTGCCGAATTATTGTAAGTAAATCGGTGCAGCTCGTCAGTGTTATACAAAGTCTTTGTGTGTTGATTCGGACACAATTGCTATAATTAATGCCCCCCAGTGTCTTGTGTAATTGCGCGGTCGCAGATGCACGTGGTAAAAGTACGGCCACGTGCAGTGCCTGATTAGAACTTGGTGATGTACCTTAAATATTGACGTTACGGTTGTCGGCGTATCGCTTACTGTACACGGCAGCGTATCTCGTGTTGATCGGTCGGAAATGCAATAAAGATGAGAAGCTGGGATGCGGTGGAAACTGTTAATACGGTGATCGAACTGGAAATCTGACTCGCGCTACAAGAGACGTGGTAGAAGTGATCACTTTTGGCGGGACGGCGCATGGCGCCGCCCGCGTTTCGTGCATTCCACGCATTTCCGCTTCTCACCTGTACGCGAACCGGCGCTCGCGAATCGAGCTCGGGAAGTGCTGCCGCCAGGTGGTCGTCGGCGACAGGAAGCGCTGTGGAGCGTGTTTCTCAAACACCCGTGTATAACGGTCTCAATCGTTTACGAATAGTTTTCGCAAGTTACTGTATCGATTTCGGAGTTTACGAAATCGTAATTTGCTTGTAATTAATAATTTCAGAATCGGCTATCGATCAGCGTTGATTGGCTCGCAAGCGCCGCCGTTGGCCGAGGCGAGAATCGCTCTTCGGACATAGAGTGTCAGAGAAATCTATATTACCGACCAACTTCACCTCACTTCACGCTCATCACTCACGCGAGATCTCGAATCGATAACTTGTCCACCTATCAGAGATCAATACAGATCTAATCGATTATTATCGAGAACTCACGTGACGAGCCGGTGCGCTTCCGGCGCCCGCCTTTTATTCTCACTCACCTCGCAACCATTGTATCACGCGGACGTCACTTCTTGTGCTATAGCAACACTTCTCTTTTCGGACGGTTTCACATCAACTCTTCTCTCTCATTATTTTCTCGTACGGTGCAACTCACCACGGGTTCACTCAGTGTGTAAATAGCTGTTATTTAGTGTCGTAAATAAATAGTTTATTGTGTTCTCATAACTTCACCGCCTGCGCTTACTTGCCACTCACCCGTCCACTATCCACTCGCTTTCCATCTACGCGAGCACTTCAATTACAAACATAGAGTAACGAAATAATTTTGACACATCTCATCTCTAACGGTCTCAATCGTTTACGAATAGTTTTCGCAAGCAGCTGTATCGATTTCGGAGTTTACGAAATCATAGTTTGCCTCTAATTAACAATTTCATAATCGGCTATTGTGCAACGTTGATTTGCTCGCAAGCGCCGCCGTTGGCGAAAGGAGATGCAGAAAGTGGCGAAATAACTTTGACGTATCTCGTGTATAACGGTCTCAATCGTTTACGAATAGTTTTCGCAAGCTACTGTATCGATTTCGGAGTTTGCGAAATCGTAGTTTGGCCATAATTAACAATTTTGGTTTCGGCTATCGTGCAGCTCGCAAACGCCGCCATTGGCCAAAGGGAGAAGCTGCATGATAGCCGATTCTGAGGCCCGTATTCAAATACTGCGCTTCGGCCTTGGCTTGAGTCGGGATTACGTAAACCTGGCTCAGATGCGTAATCCGGGTTCAGATTTTTCGTGTATTCACAAACGCGGTTTAGACGTCGCGTGGAAGGGAGATCCTGGCAGTCATTGGATAATGGGCGTGGCCAAGGCGTGCCATGCGGCCAGTGCCAGCATATCGAGCTCTAAACACCATGCGTGTTGCAGTGTACGTGCTCGCCTGTGTGCGATGCTAAGGCCCTGATTGGGCCTAAGCTGCGCGCATCGCACACCGACACGCACATACCTGCGACACGAATGGTGTTCAGAGTCGATATGCTGACACTGCATGCGGCTTGCTTCGCTTGCGGGAAACTTCGGAATTATCCGATTTAGGACCACGAATGAGAGAAGAGTGTTGTATTATCATCAGACATGAGCCACAGGAACTTACTTATATAATATTCCGCATGCTGCGTAACAGTCTTGTATCAACACCATCGGCCAAATCACCCATGGGCCGCACGGAGCGCTGAGGTGTAATGCCACCAAAAAGGCGGAACATTCGAGATAGTTTTCACGGCCACCCAATTCCAATTTGAACAAGATGAGCGTTGAAATCGATGCCTTGCCGATTGATTAATTATACCAATTATCGCGAACAATCCGTCTCGGAACTGTAAGTTTCAAATTTTCCTCCTCAAAATTTACTTCTTGCTGGTTGTCCATGGCTGAACATTACCTGAACACTACTGAACAGTCGTGTGGACGCTTTTGGTAGTTTTTACAGATTTTGCATTACAACTAATAAAAAGCAGCATTTATTCACTCGCTCATGTACCGTTCTTCTTGTCTGAATCTCGGCTACCCAGACAGCAAGGAATATTGTTGGAATGTTGTATAAATATTACTTTACAATGCGAAACCTTGCAGGTGACTTCGCCGGATTATTGCAAGAATGTTGCAGCGATATTACTATGTCCGCCTCTTCGTAACTTGTGGGAATATTGCATGAATGTGACACGGAATATTGCCTCAAAGTTCCAAGAATATTTATTCAATATTACACTCTCCATATGATTCTGTTTAACATTGTAAATAATTCAAGCCAATTTATGTTATAGAATATATTATTTTGATTAATCCTCAATTACCAAGTTCTACTATAAATGTATTAATAAATAATAAATAACCTTAACTTATAAGTCTGTATTGTAATTACTATTATATTTTTGAGACTGCGACGTAACTATTGATCGAAAGGTCATTTTTGTTGTATGTTTTACACGAAAGATGTTATTAAAAAAAAAATACCGATTTTTGTAAAAATGCAGAAGTTTTAAGTTTTCTTTCATAAATTTGCAAATCCTCTACACTTTGTACTACTGCAACACCCTGAATGAGCTCATCATCGCGAACAATTTGTCTATTTCGAAACTGCAGTTCTCTATTCTTCTCCTCAATTTACTTCTTGCTGATTGTCCATGGGTGAACATTACCTTAACCAACCTTAACACTGCTGAACTGCTAAACAGTCGTGTAAACGTTTGGTTATATTTTTACAGATTTGGCGAGAAACAGCCGTAATCCCGGCTCAAGAGGCCTTTCCAAGGCGTCTCAGGCCAGGCTTACATTTCTCGACCCCCATTCCGACCGACCTCTACACTTTTATGCGAGAAGCCTGTGTACCCGTGTAACAACACGGTGGGCGGAGCTTAATCGGAGTGGGGGCACGCAAATGGCATCCTGGTTTGAGAATCTGATCCAAGCCAGGTTTCTGAACCCGGATTACGCGTCTGAGCCAGGTTTACGTAATCCCGACTCAAGCCGAGGCCTAAGCGCAGTATTTGAATACGGGCCTATGACTTCTGCCGTTCGCATACGCAGAGGGCGCTCCAACTTGCCTCGTTTTCTGCTCCGTCGGTATGTCTAGACGTGTGACACGAAGGTCCATAAGATGCGGTGTCTATTCTATACCTCGTCTGTGTCAGAACTCAGAACGGTTGAGAATGGTCGAGACAAACTGACGTTGTATAGGATAAAGTCGGATAGAGATTAACCCGGTTCACAGGAGGCTGGCGACGCAACTTTGTCGCGCCGACCGATTGCCGCCACGTGTTGCGGACATGGACATAGGAATAAGGGGACGAAGCACTGATCTCTATACAATGGATGCGAGGTCAGGATCTGGGGAATGAAGCCAATATGAACGGTGGAGTCGCAAGCGGTCGTGCAGGGTACTACGTATAGTGAAGGGCCTATTATTCGGCAAAGTGGGTACCTTATAGGGTGCCGCGCTCTGAAAATTGTTCTGCAACATTTTTTTTTCTTCGGTGCGCCCCCGTTTCCTTAAGAAAAATTGCTATCTGTGGGGTTGAAACGTTTAATGCCGGCCCTTCACTCTGCTAAAGGTAAACATACCGACACCACAAACACTTCTTGGGAGACATCGAGTCATATACTTTAACATAAATATATTCATCCGTAAGTATGTGTTGTATTAGAAAGCATCCAAAATATTGTTCAAACGTGAAACGAAACGATCCTAATCCAATCAGTGATTGGCGAAGACAGGTGAGATTAGTTAATATTACAAAATTAAAATGCAGAAATGTGTCAAATCTTGGAGAGTTAAAATTTTACAATGTGAGAAATGTTGAAAATTATGTAAGCTTTGCATATTTCTGGCCATGGTTTCTTCAACGCACTGATTTGCTTTCAGACACTGTGAAAAAATTTAATGAATCACATAGGAAAAATTGGCTAAATTTTCAAACATACCATCTGAATACTGCATCCTATATCAATTTACGTGAGTACCACCACAATAGGATACATCCGCTAGATCTACAACTAAAATGTAATAGACATTTACATTAGTTCACTTTTGTATGTTATAGACTCCTGATGAGGAAACTAATTGTTTTGTAACATGTAAGGGTTGAAATATATTGATTCATTCCATTCTCAACCCAGAAGAGGGCAATCCTACATTATACATTATGTATACGATTCTTTTCCTGATTCCGCTGTTCAACTTGGTGTTGGAAACAAATGTAAAATTTTGTTGCTGCTATGGTGGGTTGGTCCCTGTTCAGGGCATTGGATTTGGTATGAAGTTTCAATGTAATAAATGTCTTCATTTTATAGGTTCATTGCCTATATTATATTATCAAGAATGACCTGAGCACTAAATTGTTCTGGCCCCATATTGGTGACTGGAAGTAACATGGACTTCAAAAGTTGTTACGTCCTCGTTTTCGGCACCCTGCGTTCACCGGGTATACCAGGGATCGAGGACAGACGGAAGGAGTGATCGCACTGAAAAGAGGGTGGTTTAATCCGTCAGTGGAGCGGCTCACTGACGTATCGAGGAATGTAAGAAGGAGGTGTCCGAATGGCTACGGCTCTGGATGTGAGGGAGTGTGTGTGGTTGTGGATTGCCGATCCCGAAGGTTTTCCCACAACCGTGAGTTCACCACGGTGGATGCCGGGGAGGGCGTCCACGCTTGTAGATGGCTCGACGATTACCGGGAGTCGACCACGGTGGATGCCTGGGAGGGCGTCCACGGCTGTAGGTGACGATCACCGGGAGTTCTACCACGGTGGATGCTTGGGAGGGCGTCCACGGCTGTAGGTAGCTCTCTGGGGCCCTGGGTAGAGGTAGAGGTGGTGGTGTTTGGTGTTGACGTGCAGGAAGGACACGGTCGTGTGAATTAAATAATGTTCAGATGGTGGAAGTGGACTGGATGTTTTATCTCGAAGTACATTTAGCTGGTTTACAGTTGCCGAATTTACATGGGTCGTAGCCGAACTTGGTTGGTTGAAGAGCTTGATAACTTAGATTAACGAGTTGCCGAATGTAAACTGAAGTGACTTGGTGCCCGACTTGAGCGTGACGTTAACTATGGAGCGGAGAATTGTGACTGTCGACTGACTGACCCGTGGCCCATTTAAGTAGTGGGTTTTGCTGAGGGTCGCCAGGTCCTTCGTGGAACTGGAACCCTAGCTTCCGTTTGGAAGTTGGCGTTCTCGGAACGATGTGTTGCCGCGGATCGCTAGTCGATCGTTGGGGTTAGCCTGTGAGCTGATTCGGCGTCAGCATTCTTATGTCTCTACCTACATCGCTATTGTCGTCATTATGTCATTCCTTCGCGTGGCGCGAATTACGTCCCGGATGGGCGTCAGCGTTACGTGAAGGAATTTCGGTGGCGCGGTGCGCCGGCTCTTGTTTCGTTTATGTACGACTTACATCTAATTAAATAGATACGCGGTGCGATGAGCTCGTTGCGAGAATATAGTCGTTAAAAAAGCGGGTGGAGGACGTAGGACGTAACAAGTCATGTACATTATGAGACAATTGATCTGAGGTACGTGTACATGTATATTTTTAGCTATTGACTGTCAATATAAATTTCATCAGTTCTTCACATCATTAAAACAATTTTGTGTGAACCCACTTAGCATGATGACATCTTCGGAAAATCGTAAGGACAATCAATACCGACATAACGAATATCCGGGGGAAATACACATATGCTATTCCGACATGTGGCCTGGATATCGTGAGGAAGAGGAATTCGGAGGTGAATACTACTTCGCCATACATACAGGCGAGATCACGTTAGGCAGCTTTTGAATGTCTGTCAGTTTATATGGATAGGATACGTTTTATTGATTTGACGACGCGAATAAATACCATTGTTTGTAAACCAAAATGTACTTCACATATGTCACTGATATTTGATGTATATTTAGGTGAATTATAATAGGATTAATAAATTGATTACAGTGTTATTATGAATTTACTTTAATGTAACCCTTCAAATATAATAAAAATATTGTATTACATATACTATTACTTATATATATATATACACACTATGTTATGTTACACTATTACTTTAATTTCATATAAATAATTCATTTTAAACCTGCGTTATTGTGTATAATGGCACGTAAATATAATAAAAATTACCGTATTATATATACTATTACTTGTATATATATACACACTATTTTATGTTACACTATTACTTCAATTTCATATAAATAATTTATTTTAAACGTGTGTTATTGTGTATAATGTGCACGTCGCGAGTCCAATGATTTGGAAACCAACGTATATATATTCCTAGTAACCTTTGTAGTTCCCTGCAAGACCGCTTGCGACTCCACCATTCAATTGGCTACATTGAACTATAGAATACCTGGAATGTTCGCGGGTGCAGGAACAGCCGCGCCTCGCTGTTAGAGAGAGAAGAAAGATATTTTGGTATTCTGTCTCACTCTTACCACTGGACCTTTGGGACATACAGTCGATTTACGCCGTTCGACGTAAGTTCCACAGAGTTTTGACTAGATATGACCGGTTCGAAAAAGTTGCTCTCTTCTATTTAGATATTTCAGTAGGTGATGTCAGTATGTCACAGAAATTAATGTATATGATTGTCACGTCCCGATCGGCGATTTCGCGTATTTAAGGGATTTCCACGAAACGATTGCAGTCGGGAAGCGACTTTTAAATTCCTCCTTTAGTCGAGAGGCCACGGAGCGCGATCTCAGCGACTTGGGGACCCTGGCGGTGCGGTTTTATTGGTCGAGCACTATGAGTTCCGGATATAGGCGTTCGCGCCTCTTTCGAATGTACGTTTCGAAACGCGGATCGAATCTCGGCACGGTCGCGGAATATATCGGCGCTTCTAAATTGAGCGGAATGAGTTCCCACTTCGAGGATTTATCTGTTTTTACCGAGCTCGCGGATGGTTTTATAATCAACGTGGTTTTAGCGGACGGCTGTACCTTCTTTACACTGCTTACAGACGGTTGATTTTCCCTTACGTTACTCGCTGAAGGCTGTACTACCCGTATATTGGGTCTAACGGCACGACACTCGACTATACGCGGTTTTGGGGTTGGTGGCGGAGGCCTGTTAGTTTCTGAAGGAATAGCGTAGAAGTTCCTGATTAATTTACGTAGTTGGTTCTTTCGGCCGGCTCTCTTTTGTTTAGGCATTCAGGATAGTGGTGACTTTTGGTCTTATGGTGGATGTATATGCCGTCAAACGGATCGTCCTCTTGTTGGCGGGTAAATGGACAGTATGAGGTGTGGGTAAGTATGGGGTTAAGGAAATATTTGTCGTCGAGCTATCGCCCTCTCGTTGACGGAATAAAGGTAAGTATGGAGTTGAAGGAATATTTGTCGTCGAGCTATCGTCCTCTCGTTGACGGAATAATGGAAACGTAAGGTAAAGGTATATGTGAGATTGTAGGCTTTTATGTCGACGAGCTATCGTCCTCTCGTTGACTGCCTGGATATGTGTGGTAAGGATAAGTGTGAAGTTGTAGGCATTTATGTTGTCGAGCTAACGTCCTCTCGTTTACTGCCTGGATATATGTGGTGAGGGAATGCTTAGACGTAGAGCGTTATGGAAGGCTTAATTTACTTTAAGAACGCAAGGATAGAGTGATAGAAGTAATTTGTATAACAAAGGTCTATATATAGACTTTGACTATATGATTCTTACAATATTGACTATACGATTGAACAATTTAAGGAACTAGATTCTACCTTAATAATTAGTATAGTGTTATGCGAGTGTCGAACCGGCAAGTCAGTTTGCTTACCGTGAGTTCGTTTTTGTCGAGTCTTCAGTTGTTGCTTCAGCACTTATTCTTTGATAAAATGATTTGAACTTTTGAGTTTGTGATTTAGATTTATGAATTTGGGATTTGATTGGATTGAAATGAACTGAGCTTTCACTACAGATTTCGAACAAAGGATTTTAGTACACTGTTCTTCAATTTGATGTAACTGCTTGTCTTCAAGACGACTTAATTAATCTTCAAGAAGGAATTAAGTAGACGATTGTAAGTAGAATGCACTCAAGAAAAGTAATGAACTGTTTGTCAAGTATAATAGCACTGTGATATTAAGTATAATGCATAATGCACTGATTTTCGGTTCGACCCGGCCTTAAATCTAATTACTAGGGCCCGCCGCTAAGGAAGGGTTACGCCCTTAGAGTGGGGTACGGCCCTTAGAGTGGGGCTCGGCGCTCGACGCAGGCGCGTTGGTGGTGGAGCGCAGTCCACTTGGAGCGCCGCGTGCGCTTTTACTTAGAACTAATGCCCTAACGCTCGATGGGTATAGACGCAAAGATATATCTACTTATGATTCGATTCTATGTTATCATGGCTTAAACTAGGTGAGTGTGAACGAGTGAGGGAGAAGTTCCGTCGCTCGTCCACTTAGGCGACCTCTGGGAGTGCCCTCAAGATACTAGCCGGCTTATGGTTAAAGGCGGGTCGAGAATGGTGTCGGTAACGGCTGGCCGTCACAATGATCACAAAATAAAGCACCGACGAGATATTCCTAAAGACTGCCAGCCTTATGGGACTTTGTGTCTCCAGCAAAATTCGCTGTTCTCGGGCGCCCTCTAAAATATATTGCGGCCAGAGTAAGAAACTGATGTCGAATCACCACCGTACTGAACTATTATCATGAGATGTCACCTGTGTGTGGGCAAGTGAAGCTCTCTTTACAGACGATTTCAAGTGGAATTTTAAGTTTCAAAATAATAGAAGCAAAATTACTATTAACGGCAGAAAAGGGTGTACGAAACATAAAATGAAAGATAAAAAGTTCACTAAAATTTTAATAAATGTTTAACTATTCAACGTTAACCGTAAAAATATATATACAACATTGGACGCGGAAATTTTGATATACAAACCTGACCATGTCTTGTTGGTCTGAATTTTGGATATATATTATTGTATGTTCAAGTGAAGTTCACGTATAGTTTCAATGCAATTTGCTCATTTGTTCCACCATTCGAAGCTGTGTGAGATACATGAAACTGACAATTGGAGAACAGGTGCCCGGAAAAATCTGCCGTATAGGTCATGATCGCTATAGGTGAGATTGAAAATAAGTAAGGCTGCCGTTACAATGGTCGCGGTTTTGGTCGATCTTCTGTAGTCCGAAACAATTTGTCAGTAGTTGCACTCAGCTACATCGACAAATACGTCGCATAGCAACAACGGTATCGCTGCGAGAGTAGGCATAGTCCATGCGTGCATCTACACATGCATATCCACTCTCAAGGTCATGCTTTCGTTTGTTTAGCGATCGACGAAAACGCACGCAACGCAACCACGCCGAAGACAGCTACAATGAGTTTTACAAAATCAGCACTAGAATCACCGAGAGAATCAACTTCCCTCGTTTGGCTTTTATTTATATATAGTGATCAAATATTTTCAAGACGTTTTATTTATTAGCGCAGCTGCGAATTTTGACCAATGACACGGGCTAATTGAAGAGTGCCATGCGTTGACGCATTGCTATGCGACTTGTTTGAGAGGTATCAAGGGGCTGACGGCTGATGAGCAAATGCTCACCTCGGGGCATTGACCCGTATAGAAAGAGTGGACATAAAAACAAATGCGAGAATGGATCTGGCCGAAAATCGGAGCAAGAGTTACCTGTCGGGAAAAGGACGGAGATTGACCCATCCGCGCTTACCCCAGAACTGTCATGAAAGTTCATTTCATATAGACATATACCGTTCTTTTCTAAGATCTAAGATATTATTTTAAAGAACATTTTGTGTTTCATTAATATATAATGACTCTATTACAAAGTGCCAGAGAAGAGATTTTCACCCCCTTGATACTTCTAGTGTTTAGTCTTCCAAATTTAATATAGTTGTTGGACGAAAAAGCGAAACATGTTTGAAACACCAGCTCTTGACCACATCGTAACTGCTCTCACCGTGCCACTGTTGCTCGTTTGTGTGCGTTTTCGTCGGTTGTCAAACAAATGAAGCATCGTCTTGTGAGTGAGTATGCATTTGTAGGTGCACGCATGGACTATGGCCACTCTCAAAACGATGCTGCTGTTAACGATGAGTGAACCCGATGTACGAGCTGTCTATGAATATTTAATTCAGACTATACAAGGATACTCTACTTGTCGCCAATTTGGTGCTAACCGTGTTATCTAAACCACCGGAGTGTACGAGTAAATCTCTACCGCAATTAAATAATAATATAAAATACCCTTTCAAACTTTACAAAATCATATTTGGCCTATGGCCCCTAACAGTCACAGTGGCTACTCGATTCGTCGCCAAAGATGTGTCAAGGAGCTTCGTTGCGAATTGTCCCGTCGCGTCGTCCTCCCGACTCGACCCAATGTCGTGACGGACAAGGAGAACCGCGACTGTCTGTCTGAGCGGGTGAACGAGAAGTCATTGGTGTGTTGGAGATTCATTCTAGTATGGGAGAATCGGTGTAGCTTGCTTGGCCCGATCCGCGACTGTCCAGAAGTGGCTCTTTTACACCATCGGTGCCCGCGGGAGTGGGGATACGTGCAAGTGTGCGTGCCCTATCTGTGAGAGCTGCGCGCACCGTTTCTCGCCGAATCGCGCTCGGCGTGGAGAGAAGGACGGAACTATGTTCCGCACAAGGGCCCGTGACAGTGGTGCCAGATTTCGCATAAGGCATCGCACGTACCATTGCGGTCTTTCAGCCGGAAGGCAAATCGGGCACCACCGCCCTGAGCAGAGCGCGATCCAGAGGAAAGTCAATCGAGGACAGTTTGGGTTTGGGATTGATTCGTCGTACTCATCGTCGCTCGTCAACACGTTGGTTTTTTTCGTAGGTTTGCGCCCAGTCATGGTTCAATTTTTGTTCACAGAATAATTTTCTTCTTAATAATTTATCACACGGCGACAAACGACATTCATTTACAAATATTTTAGTACTTACTACGGATAGTTTTTAATATTTTGTCAGCGGAATAGATGTGTCGCATTGATTTATAATAGATATGGGCAAAACATATATTTCATAAAGCTTCTGGCACTAGACGTTCTGAGGGATCGTACGTAACACGCGATTTGAACACGCGACAGCGTACGTCAGGAAGAATTTGCCTGACACGACTGCATGTCGAACAAAGACGCAACGCGCGATATTGGTTGAAAGGGGACGGAGCATAGTTCTGTCCTTATGTGTCGTCACGATATCTGACGTCACATACGACGTTGGTGGAAGGGAGACGCAGCATAGTTCCGTCCTTCTCTCCACGCCGAGCGCGATTCGGCGAGAAACGGTGTGCGCAGCTCTCACAGACAGGGCACGCACACTTGCGCGTATCCCCACTCCCGCGGGCACCGATGGTGTAAAAGAGCCACTTCTGGCCACACTGGGCGAACGAGAAATCATTGGTGTGTTGGAGATTCATTCTAGTATTGGAGAATCGGTGTTGCTTGCTCGGGCCGATCCGAGACTGTCGGATCGGGCTGTGAGCAAATGTCGGCATCGGAAGAGTGGCAATATTTTAATGAATTATAATCGTTTTTATACTTTTTAAATATCACAAAGTTAGAGATGTTTTTCCTCAGTCTGATTTGCTTTTGAAAAAGAGCAAGCTACACCGATTCTCCAAGTCTAGAATGAATCTCGAACCACCAATGATTTCTCGTTCACCCGTTCAGACAGACAGTCGCGGATCGGCCCGAGCAAGCTACACCGATTCTCCAACATTAGAATAAGTCTCCGACACACTACATTTTTTTTCGTACGGCGGCGAACCGATCAATCGATGAGGGCAATGTGAAACCATTGAATCGGTTTACCCCGGCTTGCCTACGCGCCCCTGATGACGTAATGCTGAGGCCGAACATGTATTTTATTACATAAGAGCATCTGTTTGTTAATTTTCAGACTTTGAGGCGCTGAAAACAAATCTAAAATCCGTTTATCTCCGTAATCCTCAGTTTTTAGAAAGGAAAAAATTAATATTTTTTGTACGTTGAATAACATTCTGTGGGAAGTGACACACACGCCACACCAGTCCCTTGCCGTGTATCGCCGGCCCGGGCCCGAGCCTCGGCGCGCGTCCGGCGAAAAACATAAGCGTCGCGATGAGTGAAGGGGGGAGAGAGGTGACGACGCACGACTCACGAGGCAGTTAGCCACGGATGTATGTACATTGTACAAATGTATATGATTGTAGGACACACGTGCGTAAAAATAAAAAAGCGAATTTGATTTCCGATTACAAGCTTTACCCGATACCCACACATTCAGATCGTCAATTTAAAATTTAGACTATAAAAAAGAATCTAGCAACTTTTCTGAATAACATCATTGCGCACACCTATTTTTCCGAATCCTTTCCAATTTTTAGTAAAAATGACTAATCTGCCATAAATTCTAGTGTCTAATTTTACTGCATCATACAACAGGTATATTTCTTCTGAAACGATAAATAAAATAGTTGTGGAAATCACGCACTGGCAGCAGAAATTCTCCGACCGTTTTAATATATAGCGTCCTGCGCTGCGGATGTAAACTTTATTTTATATTCTTATAAAAACGACTAATTAGCAATTACATAAAAAAATCGGGTAGGCTCAAGTTCGATTGAGTTGTCAGTTGAGTAGGAGTGTAGGACTAAGACTTGCAGATTGGAGAGTAAAGTTGAGCTAGTCAAGTATGGTTTCTAAGCGTTTATTTCATGCGGGTGTGCTGCCGTGTTTAACTCATTGTCAGTCTATCTCGGCAACTGTGAGTGCAACACAACGAATTTGGTAAAGAATGTTTAAAATGTTTAGCTTAAAACAACGCAAAATGTTCTTCGTATATTCGAACAGATCTTGTCGAGAGCTTCACAGCGATACCTTGCACGGTTGTGTTCTATTGACCGTTTCCGAGACAAGCCAAGATAAACGAAGTCAAACGTGACCGAACATCCATAAATATTGCACCGTTTCCCCGGGCACTCGATATTTTCCGCAATACACTAATCGATTCTTACGCTTTCATTGGTCTATTTAAACAAGTTTTTCGTTTTGTTGCAAAACATGGAGCCGCGTACCAATTTGAACTCGAATGCACATGAGGGCAGCCCGAGGCCGCATGAAAAGTTGATCCGAGGCGCAACGAACTGTTTTGATATATTAAACAGATATTGCAAAGTAGCGAAAGAAATTGATGTTATTTTTAAATCACGTGCTAATTACTCTTTAATTATGTATGCATCTGTGAAGTGCCGATTACAAAGGTGAGGGTGAAATAAAATTATAAAATAAAATCTCATTACGTTTTAACAGTTACACAATGGGTAATGTCAACGTTCTATGTTTGTCTATTACCTACGGTACTAGCTCTAATTACCGATGCCAACCGACGCCGCCAAGAGACCTTAGCGCCCCCTCAGACCCCATCCAGCCCCAATTTGCAGGCCGCTGTTTAACACAGGCGCTGGCAGTCTTTAAGAATATCTCGTCGGTGAATAAAGTAAAAAATATTATCAAACGCATTCAAATTACACATGATTTTTTGTTTTAGAGGTAGTGAAGGTTAATTGTTAATACATATCGAAATTGCTTTCCTTTGGGAATTGTTCATGCTGGATGTAAAAATATAATACTTGCTCATTTTTTGTTTTTTTCCAAATAGACATAGGCCGGTTGTTCCACCTCTCGGTAAATATCAGGATATCTGTCCGGTAGCTACCTAGAGGATAAGCCCTACCCAGCACTTACCGGCTACTTTTATACATGGGTTGTTCCATCATATTTTATCCTCTCGGTAAAGTTATCCATACTTATGACGATTTACCCAGCCACCAGATGGCACATATACACTATTCTGCGTAAACGCGCATGATTTGAAAACGAAAACTTGAACCAGTGTACGATAAATGTAAAAGGAGACCGTCTTATATGATTGATTGATTGCCCATTGATTTATTATAATAAAAGAAAAAGTAAAATAAGGGAATTAGTTGCTAAGACGATAGTTGTTACGCTTCTTCCTTCTCCATCTTCTTCTTTGCGACTCCAACGACTACCGTCGTGCTTTCTCGCTTAAAAAATAAAGTTTTTCTTACATTTCTTCTTAAACTATACTTTATTTATTGTGTTATTCCGAGTTAAATTATTTCGTTGTTTATTTTTGTTTATTTGACTTTTAAATTTGCTATCACAAACAGCCTGAACATTTATGGTAAATATTCCTTTTCTGTTTCTGAACGTTTCAGCTTCGTCTCCGCCTATCAATAAAAGCAATATGACAATAATGTACATACACTTATAATTCGTAAATATAATTGTTACGTCCCAGCGTAACTTTTAACTTATTAGCCTAGTATTTTTCTTGTTCTTGCTACTCCGATCTCCGGTTGCGCCTATACTTGTATATTACGGCCTATGCCTAGCGCATGCGTGGTACCGTCGAGCGGTAACTTCAAGTAGAATATTCCTCGCCTTGGAATCACCGTCGTCCCCACCCAATACACCGACTCATGACAATATATATATAGTATAAGGAACGAATGCGTGTACGCGGTATGCAAGTGTGAGTGTATAGACTTAAGGTTAGCGACGAGTTTCCGCTTAAGAATATTGTTTATCCTTTTCTCTTTCTTTTCATTTATTAATTGCGCCACTGTTAGGCATCGCTGCAGGACAAGACTATTTTTCGTTATCATCAATCCCACCGAAGCGTGCGCTTAAGAGTTACTAAGTTCCTACGTGCCGAGATCGACTTGCACTCATAATAAAATCTGTTAATCAGAGGGAGAAACTAACGAACAAAACCAGCGTCTCGTTTTACATAGCCAGCCGAATGTTTGTATATACCGTCGACCGCTATGTACCCGATTCTGTGAGAGGGGCCTAAAAACTATCTCTGAGCCGGCCTAGGAACCATCTCGAGACGCGACCGTCGTCGCAGTTGGCTGTATAGTCGCGAGGTGCGTAGTCCTCTGTCCGAGGAATATCTTAGTTTATTCTTTGTGAGCTAATCTGTGCAAATTCTTGCAGTTTAATCAGAGACTCATTACTCCTCGTTAAATCGTAGTGTTAAAATCTAGCTATTAAAAAGAGCAAGGACTCATATTTCTTTTGGTTTTCTTTTTGGTTTCGAATTTTAATCTAGAGTGCGAATAGTGCGATCCGCGTTATTTCCAGCACGTGGTCGGCGAATCGCGCCGAGCCCGTTAGCATATAAGTTTCATTTATAAAGAACATTATATTATTAGTATTATAAGTAACACTTCAACATAAGTCTTCTCTCGGTGAGGAATTGGTATTGTATTTAGACTGATTTAAACATCTAGAGCGGTCTGAGGAGTCTCTTCGCGAGTAACATCTACAGCTCCGATAACACGGGAGCTTAGGCCATCTCAAGCCTGATCGTATATTAATACCATTTTACGATTCGAAGGTACTCATCGTAATAAACCATACGAATTTCCACCGACATACCACCGAACTAAGAGCGAGAGTAACACAGCGAGCGACATACCATCGAGCGAGCGTGAGCGTGAGAGAGAGAGGGAGAGAGAGAATATCAAAGATTGTCTGAGCGTTTCCAGCAGCACGGTAAGAATATTCCAATTACCAGCTAGATCATGATTTCTGGCCCGACTCTTGCCCCCAGTACATGTATTACGGGAAACCTAGGGCAATAGTTGTAGAGGCGATCCCGTAACCGTGTGCTCTGAGCGCTGGGCGATCGGAACTGTTTAATTCTATAAGGAATCTCTGTATCATTCATATAACGAATATCACGCGCAATACGAGCTGCTTCGTTCAACCCACGATTATACCGCGCCTTGCATACCAGCGAATTGTACTACCGAACATTGCGTAATAGTTAGTCGTTCCGTTCCTTATTATATCAATACTCCGATAGAAACAAAACCTCGTAACCATTGTTAAAACGTGGAATTGGGGTTAGAAGCGGGATACACTTTCTTTCTGTATATATATATATCTCTTACAGTTATATTACTTCTTTATACCCACTTCTAACCGTGGAACTGGTGTCAGAAATCTGCTTTTTCAACTCAAGTCGTCTTTGTATCTGCACCTGAATAATCATCACAGAATATACACTATTGTTCTTTTCCACACTATATCTGCTTTATCCTTTTTTTTATTTTCTTTGCATGCGCTATAATTAACATTATCTGTACTGGAATGTAACACGCAATAACTCAGCAACCTGTACGGGTTGATAAGAGAGAGAATCCTATAAGTCCTGCAGATCGAGTAGATTGATTTCGTTCTTTCGCGTCATCATTTTATTCGGTCATTGATAGAATCATCTTTTTGATTTATATCCTTTAGGTTAAGTATTCACGCGTTACTCCCGGGCGACAACGGTCGACCGCTCGAACACACACACGGTTCCATCCTAGACAAATCCTTTAAACCGACCTATCGCGACGCCCGGACGTAACAGCGGAATTGGTGTCAGAAGTGGGATTCGATTTCTGAACTTTGCGAGTTGTATTCCATATTCTTTTCTATAATACATTTTATATTTCTATGCTCCGCTTCTAACAACGGAATCGGATTGAGAATGTTTTAAATTGTTAATTAGGATTGTAGCTTCCACCAATTCTATACTTGTTCGTATAACCGTTTATCGCAGCAATATATAATCTTGCCGATGATCTGCGAGTCTTCGCGGAAACGTGTATAGCTAATCACATATATATAAAATCGCAGTAGGTAGTACATATATACATACATATATAAGTCCGCGGTTGAACGACGGGGCTCGTCGCTTGGCGCCGGAGCTCACGGCAATATTTGGGGTCGTCCACAGGACGCAAAGGAAACACGGTACTAACCGTGCGAATAGCGTGTGGGGCCCTCGATATCGATAGTAATATAATCGAACATGAGTCAACCTAATGAGTTTGGCACGGGTAGTAGCGCAGACGCGAGTAATAGCGCTACAATTGAACTAAGCGCGTCGATGACATCCGTGGCGGAGCGTCTCGCGCTCCAACAGGCCATGTCGGAAGTACCATATTACGACGGATCTAATGTGCCCTTGCGAGATTTCGTGCAGAGGGTGCGTGACGGAGCTGTGTATATGCCCCCACGTACGGAGGCTACGTATACTCGGGCCGTGATAGGGAGGTTGCAGGGCCGTGCGCGCGATAGCGTGTACGGGCAATCGGATTTGAAAACTATCGATGCGGTCATTAAACATCTCAAAACGCGTTTCGGAACTTGCAGTGCGTACCCACAGATTCAACGCGAGATAGAAAGCACGCGGATGCGTCGCGACGATACGGTGCACACGTTTTATGACCGCCTGAACATCCTTCTGATGGAAGCTAGGGGCGCGTTAGAAGAGGCACACGAAGGGGACATAGAGAGAATGTTAGCACCGGTTAAGGAGAGTGCATTGGGAGCGTTCCTTCGCGGGCTGCCGGATGACATAGCGAGGACAGTAGAGTCGCGCGACCCGGAAGATTTGGAAACAGCCGTCGCATTTGCAGCACGTGTGGTTTCGCGTAGGCGCATGCGGACACCATCGTTTGTTGACCCTTCTCGTTTACTCCCGTCACGGGCGGACGAGGAGAGAGTTGTCGCAGTTCGTGCACCACCGAGATCGCTGAGTCCGAGTGGATATTCTCGCGCCGGGCCTTCGTTTGAAACGAATAGGAACTTTGAGGTCGGCGCGCAATCGCATCCGACGGGATCAGGGCACTGCTACGCTCCGCCGCCTCAGGCAATTTATCCGCCTGCTCCTTACTATTACGCGCCGCCAATGCCATATCCAACGCCGTTCCCGTATCCGTACCCGAGTTACCCTCCGCGAGCCGAACAACAGTACGCGCCGAGCACTCGACCCATGTCGCCTGAGCATCGCATGCTCCCGACAACCGAACATGACAATAGACACGTTAGAGATAGGCGAGATTCGTCGCCGTCACCGAGACAGGGATCACCGACGAGACGCGACGACGATTTAAACTCGCGCGGAGCCCGCCGATCGGACGCGTCGTCGAGCCCGAACAACACAGAGCGTCACAGGACAGTCAGATTTCTAGAGAGAAACTAGTAGTTCGCCGCCTAGAAACTAATCGAGATTCGCCGCAGGTGCGAATGTGTGCTAAAGAACTGCGCCATGATTCGGCTTCATTTTTTATTGACACGGGCGCTGATATCAACGTAATCAAACTAAAAATATTGCGAGAAGATATATCTGTCGCGTTACACGAATCTATAGTCGTCACGGGTATTACCACGGAAGAAATAGAAACGTTGGGCACCACGATCGTGCACTTACTCGGACAACCGGTTAAATTCCACGTGGTACAATCCTCGTTTCCCATCAGGAGCGACGGAATTTTGGGGAAACAATACCTGAGGCAGGAACAGGCAGAGATATCATTCGCGCACAATACTTTAGTCACACAAAGTGATCCTATACGCCCGATGCGTTTCATAGGAGAGGGCGAACGACATAACGAAAAATTACCTTTGCCCATTACGCGCGTTCACCGCCTACGAGCTAGAACGCGTCAAGCAATAAGAATAGATGTAAAGGAAGGGAGAGAACTGGCCGAGGGTTACTTGCCGAAATTAAACACGACGGACGGAGTATTCATCGGGGAAGCCGCTGTCTCAGTTTGTCGAGGCGCGTGCCACGTACTTGCGATTAATACCTTGGAAAACGACGTAGAAATATCTATACCACCGCAAAATATAGTACCGTTTGAATATCACAATTTCCCTGAAGAACAGGAATACTTCGATTCCGAGTCAGAAACGGCACACGCGCCGATAGTTAGTGACCGAGTAGGTGAAATAGTCTCTCGTTTGCGTTTAGACCACCTTAACGACGAGGAGAGGAATCACGTAATAAATTTAGTAGAAGAATATCCAGAAAGGTTTCATCTACCGGGCGATAAGCTGCAGTCGACACCCTGTATTAGGCATACAATCCCTACCACAGACGATTTACCTATTAACACGCGGCAGTATAGATTTCCACCTGTTCATCAAGCCGAAATCGCGAGACAAGTCTCTAATAAATTAGAGTGCAACATTATCGCACCCTCAAATTCGCCATATAATTCACCGCTATGGATAGTTCCGAAAAAGCCGGATTCTCAAGGAAACAAGCGTTGGCGAATGGTCATTGATTTCCGTAAATTAAATGAAAAAACGATTGGAGACGCGTACCCCTTGCCCAATATTACAGATATTATGGATCACCTGGGCGAGGCGCGGTATTTTTCGATCTTTGACCTCGCGAGCGGCTTTCAGCAAATAGAAATGGACCCTAAAGACCGAGCTAAAACTGCCTTCACTACACCAAATGGCCACTACGAGTATATTCGCATGCCCGAAGTGCTTAAAAACGCTCCAGCTACGTTCCAGCGTTTAATGGATCAAGTATTACGCGGGTTGCAAGGCGTAGAAGTTTTTGTATATCTAGACGACATCGTAGTTTACGCTAAGTCCTTGAAGGAGCATGGAAGGAAGGTGCAGAGACTATTCAATAGAATACGCGATGCAAAGCTAACTCTGCAACCTGACAAGTGCGACTTCTTAAGAACCGAGGTAGCGTATCTAGGACATATAATCGGTCGAGATGGAGTCCGTCCAGACCCGGGGAAAATTAGCGCGGTAAAGAAATTCCCGTACCCGCAGAATCAACGAAATGTACGAGAATTCCTTGGGCTGGTGGGCTATTACCGACGTTTTATAGAAAACTTCGCCGCGATCGCGAAACCATTAACAGAATTATTGAAAAAGAACGAAAAATTCGATTGGAAACAGGAACATACAACTAGCTTTAAAACTTTACGGAGAGCGTTGTGCCGAAGCCCTATTCTACAGTACCCTAATTTTAACGAACATTTCACTTTGACAACGGACGCCTCGGACGTCGCGATAGGCGCGGTATTAAGCCAGAATGCGAACGGGCACGATTTGCCAGTAGCATACCTATCGCGCAATCTAACCAAGCCGGAGCGAAATTATTCCACCACGGAAAAGGAATGCCTAGCCGTGTTATATGCAGTCCTGCATTTTAGACCCTATCTATACGGGAGGAAGTTTACGTTAGTTAGCGATCACGAGCCGTTGAGATGGATAGACTCAGTTAAAGATCCGGGACAACGCTTGGTGCGTTGGCGACTTAAATTACGGGACTACGAATATGAATTTGTACATAAACCGGGCCGACTCAACACTAACGCGGATGCATTATCGCGGAATCCGGTAAAGACTGACACCGTCACGTCGGAATCCGACAACGAGGAACGCAACTGGGTCTCGTCAAAGGTATTGCCAGTAAACCGGAAAAACCCACGAGTACCGGAGCCATTAGATACAAGCGCAGTAGCGACGAGAACGCGCAGGCGAATACCGTACCTGCCAGAACCCGACGTACCGACAGTAGGCGATAATAGCGAGTCGTCATCCGACTCCTCAGACACGCCAATATTCGTAGAGAGCAGATGCGTGATGCCCAGTGTAAAGCCACGACCACCGCGCAAGTCGAAATCGCCGCCTAAAACACGATCCCATGACGCGGAGACGCGTGATAGTGAGCGCGAGACTGCAGGGCCGTCGGACAGCGAATTTGTCGCTACAGAACTTCCTACCCGACCGCACTGCACTAGCGATGACGAACAATCTGAAAACTTACTCACTTGGGACGTATTATCGAGATCTTTCGAAGAACTTGGCGACTCAATTACTAGAGGTGAACAACGAACGAGCACGGAAAATACGCGAGAACCGACGGAAAACGTAATTACCGAAACTGACCCGAACACATCCGACGACATACGAGACAGAGAACAGACGGGAATAACAGTTGATCCGAAGACAGACGGGGCGGTCAGCGAAAATGTCGCTACGGAAGGCCCTACCCGTCCCGCCTGTACCGAAGGTGACGCGGCGCGCCCACCAGGAGGCCCTTTAACGTTGGTCTCTGAAACAGAAGCGTCTGGGGAGGGCGGTAGCGCATTACTCGCCGGACCTGCGGATTGCTCGCATTTACCTACACCTTCGCCAACGTCGAGACCGATCGCGCTATCAACACCGATGCCACTAACTGTACCCGCGAGATCATGTGTAACATTACCGGAACATCTACATAATGATAGACCTCCTTCGATACCGACAGTCGGAATCCCTGTCACTGAAGACGTGCCGATGGGCACCCATATCCCTTTTCCACCGGAACTTCAGCCTCATGTGCAAGAATTTCAGCCGAAACCTGTACGTTATTCCCGCGACAATCTGACAGCACGACGCGGAAACATAGCGCACTTCTTATCAGCTGATTGCGAATTGAGCGACCCGATATCGCGGCTACTCGTAGAATTGCGTATGATTTCGGTAGAAGACATGAAACTTGCAAGGCCAAAGAAAGGAAACGTACTGGTAACACAATACGGACAGCACCGAATTTTTAGTATTGTACTGACCGACCGTTTTTTTAATACACCTAATACTACGGACGTTGTGACTGGACTGCAGAGCCTTCGTAAAACATTATCAAATTACGGGGCAAGCGCTTGCGGTATATCGCTGGAAGGAAATATGACAGACAGTTTGACTCGCGAAACGTTCATACAGGGAATTAGTGAAGTATTTGAACATACTGGTATCACCATAACCCTTTTCACGGGAAAGGTATCAATTCCCCCGGAATCGATGCGGGCGGAGATTATTAAAGAACTGCATGCAGGTGTTGTGGGAGGGCATAAAGGCGTTACCAAAACCTACCGAAGAATAAGAGAGAGATTTTACTGGCCGGGAATGAAAAACGAGATCCAGAACTTCATTAGAACTTGTGCGGGATGCCAGGAAAAGAAATTAATACGAGCAAGAACGCGTGAACCAATGGTAATTACCGACACACCGATAGAGCCTTTCGCGAAAGTATCTCTCGACACAGTAGGACCGCTCCCCACGACTCCCGACGGGAATAGACACATATTCACGATGCAGGACAATCTAACAAAGTTCTGCCTCGCGGTGCCCGTGCCCGATATTAAGGCCGAGACTATTGCTCACGTCCTCGTGACTAGCCTTATATTGCAGTACGGGGCTCCGCGAGTAATATTAACAGATAAAGGTACTAGTTTCATAAATAAAGTTATCCGCGAGATTGGGCGTTTATTCGATATCGACCACGTAACGACCTCCGGTTACCACCCGCAGACTAATGGAGCCTTAGAGCGTAGCCATATAGTACTAACCGAATACATAAAACATTACTTAGGCGAATACGACGATTGGGATCGGTTGGTACCGTTCGCGATGTTCTCATATAATACGTCGGTGCACGAAGCGACTAACTTTACGCCTTACGAACTAGTATTCGGTAGACTAGCAAGATACCCGAATTCTTTCTGCATCGACGACAGGACAGATACATATGGATCTTATCTACGGGAATTAATACCTCGCCTGTCTGAGATGCAAGTGACAGCGGGAATAAATTTAATTGCTGCAAAACATAAATCTAAAGAACGCTACGATAGACACGCGCGGCCGCTAGATGCGAGGGAGGGCGACATGGTGCGGGTGCTTATCGAACCGAAGAAGGGAAAGTTTAGTAGTAGATATCGAGGGCCCTACAGAGTTGTCAAAATCCTAGAAGGAAATACCGTGCTGCTGCAGAACGAGAATGGCGAGCGTATTCTTAAACACGCTGACAAAGTGCAACCTCTGTATCAGTAATATACGTGCGTAGAAGGTAAGACCAAAGGCACGTCGCACTCTAGACACGTCGCGCACACTTACAGCTAGCTGCGCAGCCATCCTCCTGTTGCGACAATAAGAAAAACGGCATACATCGGGCCAGACACTGAATTGATAATAATTGTATTTCTAATAACACCATAGTTTAGTTGAAATGGCGAGCAGACCGAGGAACCTTGAAAGTAGGCGTCTGTTCGTGACGCGGCTGGCGCGAGGGACCAAGAAGAAGGACTTGTTGCGGATCTTCGCACCATCCGGGGCAGAACACGCAGTCGTGAGGCAATCCCCAAATGGTAATTGCGGTTTCGTGACCTTCGCCAACGTAAACCAGGTGAAGGCGGTGGTGGAAGACGCGGCGCAACACCCGATCGTCCTGCACAAGCGGCGGATTGCCGTACAAATGGCAGACGCGTGGCACGATAGAGCTCAACCTCCGGTTCCATCAACATCAGCGATGCACCCGTTCGACGGTCTGGGATGGTGGCCAACACCGTTGCTTCCGGCGGACGTGGTGGCGGAAATCGCCAAATACGTCACTTATATTGACCTGGCAAGGATGGAGCAGGTCAATAAAGCGTGGAGAGCTGGGGTGCACCTACATCTCCAAACCACCACCACCCTGACGTTAACCAGCTGGCGCTGGCCGGAATACAGAGACTTAAAGGTTGTTACTCACGACGCGTACTATTGGTTGTTACGGAGGTGCGCCCCCGCACTTCGTGTCGTCAACCTTAGCGACTCGGAAGTGGCAGCGAACTTGCGTCCGTCTCTTCTGACACTAACCGCGACGTATGCCCCGCTTTTGGAAGATTTAGATCTGTCCGGGTTTAGTGTCCTGCCGTCTGGACTGCGTGCGATCGCGAACGGAGCCCCTAGGTTAAGGTACTTAAGCGTAGGGGAGTGTGGGCGTCCGGTGGACCCCGAGCTAAAGTGGGTATTTGCCGCCCACAAATTAGCGAGATTTTCCGCGTCCGACACACCCATGACAGGCGCTGCATTCGCCACACTGAGCTGTTGCCTGGAGAAGCTCGTTTTGACCAGAACCCGAACGAAGCCCAACTACCTCGCGACGTTTCTTTCAAAGCCGGTGAAACTGACGGAGCTTACCATCGACCAACCAGTCTTCTTCGGGGACGAAGTTCTCACGGCACTGGGGCACAACCGCGCGATGGGAGAGACAATGGTCAAAATGTGCCTGCGGTACTACGATCAGAGGGACGAGGCACTTGATGAGGAGCTGGCGGAGGCGGAAGAGCACGGAGAGGTGGCGAACTTCATGGAGCTGGGTTATGGCTCGGTAACGGGAGCAATGTGGCTTCCACCGCGTTTTACAGGAGTGAAGCATCTCACCCTTCATTGCAACAGCTGGGTGGAGGTGTCCTTCATCGATGCGGTCGGTGCCCACATGAAGTCGCTAGAGTTCCTTGACATCACGGGGTGTACGAACATCCGGGGACAATTCTCATTAGAGGCCCTTGGGGACTTGCCGATGTTGCGACATCTAAACATGAGCCTTATGTATTCCTCCGTCGGTGCTCAATTTCTCTCGCGCATGCGTGCACTCGAAGAGTTGGAGTGCAGGGACAACGCCGGTGTGACTGACGAGGACATATGCGGCCTGGTGAGAAACTCCAGTACCATCAGGGAGGTAGACGTAGAGGGGTGCATAGGCGTGCGTCGACCACTGATCGATTGTGTTTTGCAAGCACTACGGGGAGATCCGCATGGACACAGTTTCGACTTGAAAGTGGGGGGGACCAGTGCGATACGTCATCGGCGCGATAGACAGATGCTACACGTTAGAATCCGCTACCACCGGACATCAGGAAACCCCTACGCTTAAATTAGCTCCTAACACATCATCGGGGACGATGATGATTCTAAGGGGGGGAGGGTGTTACGTCCCAGCGTAACTTTTAACTTATTAGCCTAGTATTTTTCTTGTTCTTGCTACTCCGATCTCCGGTTGCGCCTATACTTGTATATTACGGCCTATGCCTAGCGCATGCGTGGTACCGTCGAGCGGTAACTTCAAGTAGAATATTCCTCGCCTTGGAATCACCGTCGTCCCCACCCAATACACCGACTCATGACAATATATATATAGTATAAGGAACGAATGCGTGTACGCGGTATGCAAGTGTGAGTGTATAGACTTAAGGTTAGCGACGAGTTTCCGCTTAAGAATATTGTTTATCCTTTTCTCTTTCTTTTCATTTATTAATTGCGCCACTGTTAGGCATCGCTGCAGGACAAGACTATTTTTCGTTATCATCAATCCCACCGAAGCGTGCGCTTAAGAGTTACTAAGTTCCTACGTGCCGAGATCGACTTGCACTCATAATAAAATCTGTTAATCAGAGGGAGAAACTAACGAACAAAACCAGCGTCTCGTTTTACATAGCCAGCCGAATGTTTGTATATACCGTCGACCGCTATGTACCCGATTCTGTGAGAGGGGCCTAAAAACTATCTCTGAGCCGGCCTAGGAACCATCTCGAGACGCGACCGTCGTCGCAGTTGGCTGTATAGTCGCGAGGTGCGTAGTCCTCTGTCCGAGGAATATCTTAGTTTATTCTTTGTGAGCTAATCTGTGCAAATTCTTGCAGTTTAATCAGAGACTCATTACTCCTCGTTAAATCGTAGTGTTAAAATCTAGCTATTAAAAAGAGCAAGGACTCATATTTCTTTTGGTTTTCTTTTTGGTTTCGAATTTTAATCTAGAGTGCGAATAGTGCGATCCGCGTTATTTCCAGCACGTGGTCGGCGAATCGCGCCGAGCCCGTTAGCATATAAGTTTCATTTATAAAGAACATTATATTATTAGTATTATAAGTAACACTTCAACATAAGTCTTCTCTCGGTGAGGAATTGGTATTGTATTTAGACTGATTTAAACATCTAGAGCGGTCTGAGGAGTCTCTTCGCGAGTAACATCTACAGCTCCGATAACACGGGAGCTTAGGCCATCTCAAGCCTGATCGTATATTAATACCATTTTACGATTCGAAGGTACTCATCGTAATAAACCATACGAATTTCCACCGACATACCACCGAACTAAGAGCGAGAGTAACACAGCGAGCGACATACCATCGAGCGAGCGTGAGCGTGAGAGAGAGAGGGAGAGAGAGAATATCAAAGATTGTCTGAGCGTTTCCAGCAGCACGGTAAGAATATTCCAATTACCAGCTAGATCATGATTTCTGGCCCGACTCTTGCCCCCAGTACATGTATTACGGGAAACCTAGGGCAATAGTTGTAGAGGCGATCCCGTAACCGTGTGCTCTGAGCGCTGGGCGATCGGAACTGTTTAATTCTATAAGGAATCTCTGTATCATTCATATAACGAATATCACGCGCAATACGAGCTGCTTCGTTCAACCCACGATTATACCGCGCCTTGCATACCAGCGAATTGTACTACCGAACATTGCGTAATAGTTAGTCGTTCCGTTCCTTATTATATCAATACTCCGATAGAAACAAAACCTCGTAACCATTGTTAAAACGTGGAATTGGGGTTAGAAGCGGGATACACTTTCTTTCTGTATATATATATCTCTTACAGTTATATTACTTCTTTATACCCACTTCTAACCGTGGAACTGGTGTCAGAAATCTGCTTTTTCAACTCAAGTCGTCTTTGTATCTGCACCTGAATAATCATCACAGAATATACACTATTGTTCTTTTCCACACTATATCTGCTTTATCCTTTTTTTTATTTTCTTTGCATGCGCTATAATTAACATTATCTGTACTGGAATGTAACACGCAATAACTCAGCAACCTGTACGGGTTGATAAGAGAGAGAATCCTATAAGTCCTGCAGATCGAGTAGATTGATTTCGTTCTTTCGCGTCATCATTTTATTCGGTCATTGATAGAATCATCTTTTTGATTTATATCCTTTAGGTTAAGTATTCACGCGTTACTCCCGGGCGACAACGGTCGACCGCTCGAACACACACACGGTTCCATCCTAGACAAATCCTTTAAACCGACCTATCGCGACGCCCGGACGTAACATAATCAATACCTGGTGATTGTATTTTAATGTGAGTGCAATCTATAGCACCAGCCACTCGAGGAAAGCGAGCGCTCTCACAAAATTGTGTTTGTATTAGCATTAAGTCGTCATTTGTAACCGGTAGCTCAATTATAATGAATTAGGGCCGCAATGGAGCTAATGCTTCGGTAACTTGGTTGATTATGCGGCACACTGTCGAATTGTGGATGCTGCCAAAATCACCAATTGCCATCTGGAACGTTCCGGAGGCATAAAAACGCAATGTCAAGAGCAATTTCAGCTATGGCGACACAGCATGATTTCTGAAAGAAAAATATATACATATATTAATCACGATTATCTTTGCATATATACATATCGTGACCTTAATTAGCAAATCTCATAATCCGATTTTTATCGTAATATCGGATATTTGCACAATCTTTTAATAGGCTTTAAAATGTAAATTGTCAGCTAATACAGTACACAATTGTTAATTTCGGCATGCATTTTATAAAATAACCATATAAAAGAAAGATACATTCAATATTTACCTGTCCGTCCTGCTCCTTATATTATTTTCCACAAGTGCCATAATGTTCAAGGTAGTTTGTTTGCGGAACCGAAAACGCCTTGCGAACTCGGAGTCATTATATAATTCAACAAAATTTGGACGCCGACGAACGGTATATGATACAGTTTCCGATTAACCAATACAATTTCTTGTATGCATTCCTCCTCATCGTCGTCGCCATACAACACTCGGTCATCTTGGAGATTCATTTCCATTTTTTAAACTCTAAATATTTTATTAGCGTACTTTGCGAAAACGATCTGACTCAACGAAAGCAAACTATATACTCCATATACGAATGAGATATGACTTCTACCTCCCACCTCCCACCCCTCACACAGCGTGCACTTTCTACCCCCACCACATATTTATCTGTTAGTTAGCGGCTTACACGGTTCATTCGCGACCGGATAGTTTATCCTGTCGGTAGCTTCATTTACCAGGAGGATAAATTTTACCCAAAGGTGGAACAACGCAAGATAACTTTTGTCTAGTTTTTATTTGGTAACTTCGCTACCTGACAGTTTACCGAGAGGTGGAACAACCCGGCCTTAAACATGGGTTGTTCCATCATATTTTATCCTCTTGGTAGTTATCCAGACCTTTTGACGACTTGTCTAGTCACCAGATGGCACATATACACTATTCTGCGTTAACCCGCATGATTTGAAAACAAAAACTTAAACCAGTGAACGATAAACGTAATGGCCCGGACAGCAAAAAATATTGCAGGAATATTGCATGAATATTATTTCGCATTGCCTAAACCTTGCAGTGAGATTGCCGGAGTATTGCAGGAAAATTGCAGGAATATTCCTATATCCGCTTCTTTGCAACGTTGCGGAATATTACAGAAATCTTGCGTGAAATATTGCAGGAATCTTACCTGCAATATTGAGTCAAGGTCCCTATAATATTCCTTCAACATTGCATGCTGCATATGATTATGGTTTCACTTTATGGAAATAATTGAGGGAAATTTTATATATTTTAGAATACAAATACTATTTTTATGATACTATGAATTAAAACATACAACAAGAAATAATAATAAAACCCTAACCTATCCTTAAATTACATTTTATTTCTATTTTCACTTTGCGCGGTGTATTCTTGTTTTCGCTTGCGTCAACCACTTCGCAATTCCGTCCTCGATATCAGCTTCCCTCCATTTATTTTGGCCGACGCGACCATAGAGACTTCTATAAAATAATGAATGATTATTCGGGACAAGATTATTAATAATGTATTTATATAATATTTCAGCAATATTTGTCGGGTTCCGGGTATATATGTAAGAAACGTACTTGGAGCAAATTCGCCGTCCTTAATTTATGAAAGCATTGCTTCTGCAGGCGTCCCTTCCAGCTAAAATCGACGGCGACTTCGCCTGCAATCAGTCGGACCGTGATTGCGGATATACATGTGGACAACTTGCACGATCCCGTGACATTTACAAGTTGACGAGTCTGAAAAATGTCATTTAATAAGTTACAATGTACATATGTCACTGCAACATTATTGCAATATTGCGTATTTTACCCTGACATTGCAATATTACTGCAATATTGGTGCAACGTTAGCAATATTGCGCAAGGTTGTAATTTTCAGGCAATATTCCCGCAATATTCCTTGCTGTCTGGGGGGGGGGGGCCGTCTTATTGATGGTATTCGTTATAATTCTGCCTAATAAAATATTTTTGTTAAATAAAGAAATTATTTAAAATTATTTTATTTCCTATTGTTAACCTAATGCTAACCCAGACCGTTGCTATTTCATAATTATGTCAATATTGTAAAAATATGCTTGTGTATGCATAGATTGCTTACTGTTACACAAATAAATGTTACAAACCTTCTAAGTAAATCGTCACATAGTCTTACATGAAATTGTCAATTAATTATTTGTAATTAATTGATTTGTAAAATATTTGATATGTAGGTATAACTGCCTTGCAAACTCGGAGTCGGTATATTGGTTAACAAAGTTTGGACGCGGACGAACAGTATACGGTTTCCGAATAACCACTATAATTTCTTCTATGCATTCATCCTCATCGTCGTCTCCATATAACACCCGGTTATCTTGAAGATTTACTTCTACTTTCGAAAACTGAAATATTTTTAATATGTAGTTTGCGAAAACGACCTAACCCAACCAAAGCAAACTACTTACTATACGAACGAGAGATATAAGACTTCTACCTCCCACTGCGTGCACTTTCTACCCCCACCATATATTTATCTGTTAGGTAGTGGCTTACACGGTGGATTCGGCACCGTGTAATTTATCCGTCAGGTAGCTTCATTTACCAGAAGGATAAATTTTACCGAAAGGTGGAACAACGCAAGATTTACTTTTGTCTAGTTTTATCTGGTAACTTCGCTACGTGACACTTTACCCAGAGGTGGAACAGCCCGGTCTAACGGTTTCAATCGTTTACGAATAGTTTTCGCAAGCTGCTGTATCGATTTCGGAGTTTACGAAATCGTATTTTGGCCGTAATTAACAATTTCGAGAATCGGGTAATGTAGGTCTTGCAAGCGCCGCCAGTGGCCGAAAGCAGAAGCTGACCAGATGCGGAACCTGGCGAAATAATTTTGACGTATCTCGTGTGTAATGGTCTCAATCGTTTACGAATAGTTTTCGCAAGCTGCTGTATCGATTTCGGAGTTTACGAAATCGTATTTTGGCCGTAATTAACAATTTCGAGAATCGGGTAATGTAGGTCTTGCAAGCGCCGCCAGTGGCCGAAAGCAGAAGCTGACCAGATGCGGAACCTGGCGAAATAATTTTGACGTATCTCGTGTGTAATGGTCTCAATCGTTTACGAATAGTTTTCGCAAGCCACTGTAACGATTTCAGAGTTTACGAAATTGTAGTTTGGTCGTAATTAACAATTTCAGAATCGGCTATCATGCAGCGTCGATTGGCTCCCAAGCGCCGGCGTTGGCCGAAGGGAGAAGCTGCATGATAGCCGATTCTGAAATTGTAAATTTCACGACAGCTAGGAATTTTGCTGGCATGCAGCACAAATATTACTTTGCAATGCTGACCCTTGCAGGTCACATTGTCGGAGTATTGTAGGAATATTGCTGCAATATTCCTATGTCAGCCCCCTCGAAATTTGCGGGAATATTGCAGGAAGATGACACAGAATATTGCATCAAGGTCCTAAGAATATTCATTCAATATTATATCCTACATACGATTCTGTTTTACATTATGAATAATTCCAGAAAATTTGTTTTACAATATATTATTTTTATTAATGAAATATTAAATTACACTAAATATAAAAGTACATATAAAATATTTACATTAAATATAACAGTAATTATAAAAACTACACTAAATATAATAGTAAATATAACAAAATCTTAACCTAGTCTCAATTCTATTTATTAAGATTTCATTTTTTGCTCAATTCTCGTTTTTGCTTGAGTGAACCACTTGCCAATGACGTCATTTACTTCCGCCTTTTTCAACTTATTATTGCCAACGGGCATACAGACTACTATAAAATAATAAAAGAATATTAGTGATTATTAAAAGATTATTAATAATGTATATCTGTAGGAAAATACTTTGGAATAAGTTCGCAGTCCGCAATTTTTGAAAGCTTTGCTTCTGCAAGCGGCCCTGCCAAATGAAATTTACTGCGATTCCGTCTGCAAGTACTCGGGATATTACAGCTGCTACGCACATAGTCAGCTTACCTGGGCCAACAATATTTAAGTCGACGAATCTGAAAAATTTCATGATGTTATCATGTGTACATAAAAGGCAGATCAAAACAGCAACTAATTAATATAAGTTATAATAGAAATATTGTGAAAGCAAAAGAGTATTGCAGATCAATATGAACCAATAAAATTGATAGTTATAGGGAGAGAGATGTGAATTCAACACAAAAAAACACGATATATTGATATTCAGGAAACCTCAGCTGTTGGGAGGAAATGTTATAGATGGTTTTTATTATATTTTGTACCACGAAAGATATTACTTTTTTCGTTGTAGAGCAATAATGGTACTTTAGAGGAACATGTGATTAGAAAATAATTACCAATTTTTTTTTTAATTCAGGCTGTTGTAGTTTGGGCTCAAATGAGGCCAAATCATCCATACTTTGCACTATGGGAACCCGCTGCAATTCATTTTCGGATGTTTCGTCCTCATCAACTTCGGCATTTTAATTTTTGGACTCCAACAAAAAATCGACTTTTGTGTTCAGATCCTTTATTTGTAAAGATATCGTAGACAGCATTTTGTAAACACATTTTCGAAATCCTAAAATATGTAAAACAGAAGGTAGAAACATTGATATGAATGGTTTTTTGTTTTATTTACCAATTTCTGAGGTGTAAGGATGATGCTCCCAGTTTCCACAGGGACAGCCTTGAGCTGCAATAGTTTCAGTAGCTAAGGGATATTGGAAAAAGATGAGAGACATTTGCAATAATCATGATTATTATGAATACACTCCAATAATATGAAGCTTACCTCCATGGCTTTGTAAACAGCGGTAGGGGGTTCATTCTCATCATATGCAATGAACGTCAAACCCCCAGTTGTTGATGAATCGAATAAGCGTTCAAGCATTACAGGTGTAATTAGTAGATTGGTTAATGTACCCCTCCGCTCGTCTGTGAATGTGTCGTCATATGTTGATTTTTTCTTGGGTTTTTAGATATGGACTCCATACTCTCTTCTTCCGAAGATATGACCCTTTTAAGCTTAGCCCTCCTTCGGTTCTTTAAGGCCGCAGCTAACTCATATTCCAAGAGCTCATCAGAATAGAAAACATCTGATGTGTCCTGTGCCTCATTTAATTTTTCTTGGGCCCATGCCCAATCATCCACAAAGTATATAATTGTTTATTATCATGACATCGACAGGTCTTCTAGGTATAAAAAATATAGATATCTATATTATATATAAACACATACACACATTATTAATAATATCCACTATACATACCTGTCGACCCAAAGCAACGCTGATAACTGCACACTCCTCTGATAAGGTTTGGAGTAAAGCCTCAGAAATTATTAATTTCTCTAATTATTTCAGCAACTTGACGTGGCCTGGCCATTTGCTTACACTTTTGTTGGCATCTAACCAAACGGTTGGAATGACTTGCAACCCATCCCTCAATTCCACGATACAATATTTTTCTTCTACCACTTGTCGATGGATGACGTGAGATACGTCAAAAGTCAAAACTACTTGGTCAGGGTATACATCTGGTCAGCTTCTCCCTTCGGCCAACGGTGGCGCTTGCGAGCAAATCAACACTGCACGATAGCCGATTCTGAAATTATTAATTACGGGCAAATTACGATTTCGTAAACTCCGAAATCGATACAGTAGCTTGCGAAAACTATTCGTAAACGATTGAGACCGTTAGAGATGAGATACGTCAAAGTTATTTCGCCACTTTCTGCATCTCCTTTCGCCAACGGCGGCGCTTGCGAGCAAATCAACGCTGCACGATAGCCGATTATGAAATTGTTAATTACAGGCAAACTACGATTTCGTAGGGCCGTATTCACGTACTGCGCTTAGGCCTCCGCGGACGCTTAGGCCAGGCTTAAGCTGTGCTCCCGCATTGTTGTGATTGGCTTAAGCCTGGCCTAAGCGTCCGCGGAGGCCTAAGCATAGTACGTGAATACGGCCCTTAAACTCTGAAATCGTTACAGTGCCTTGCGTAAACTATTCGTAAACGATTGAGACCGTTAGAGATGAGATACGTCAAAATTATTTCGTTACTCTATGTCCGCAGACCGATTCTCGTCTCTGCCAACGGCGGCGCTTGCGAGCTGCACGTTAGCCGATCCTGAAATTGTTAATAACGAGCAAAATACGATTCCGTAAACTCCGAAATCGATACAACAGCTTGCGAAAACTATTCGTAAACGATTGAGACCGTTGCACACGAGATACGTCAAAATTATTTCGCCAGAGTTTGCATCTGGTCAGCTTCTCCTTTCGGCCACTAGAGGCGCTTGCAAGATCTACATTACCCGATTCTCGAAATTGTTAATTACGGCCAAAATACGATTTCGTAAACTCCGAAATTGATACAGCAGCTTGCGAAAACTATTCGTAAACGATTGAGACCATTACACACGAGATACGTCAAAATTATTTCGCCAGAGTTTGCATCTGGTCAGCTTCTCCTTTCAGCCACTAGAGGCGCTTGCAAGATCTACATTACCCCATTCTCGAAATTGTTAATTACGGCCAAAATACGATTTCGTAAACTCCGAAATCGATACAGCAGCTTGCGAAAACTATTCGTAAACGATTGAGACCGTTGCACACGAGATACGTCAAAATTATTTCGCCAGAGTTTGCATCTGGTCAGCTTCTCCTTTCGGCCACTAGAGGCGTTTGCAAGATCTACATTACCCGATTCTCGAAATTGTTCATTACGGCCAAAATACGATTTCGTAAACTCCGAAATCGATACAGCAGCTTGCGAAAACTATTTGTAAACGATTGAGACCATTACACACGAGATAAGTCAAAATTATTTCGCCAGAGTTTGCATCTGGTCAGCTTCTCCTTTCGGCCACTGGAGGCGCTTGCAAGATCTCCATTACCCCATTCTCGAAATTGTTAATTACGGCCAAAATACAGCTCCGTATAGTTAGCACCCCCAACTCAACCGATTTGAGTTTTAATAGTTGCAATCGTTTGAAGGTCGTTTGATAGTGTTTGATAGTCCAAAATAAACGTTTGATAGTCAATCGCTTATTTTTAATTAAAGAAACAAATTTATAGGGGAATTTTTCGTATAGTTAGTACCCCCATGTTCGCAAATTTGATTTTAAACTATACCAGTTGATGTAAAATCGTTTGATAGCGTTTGATAGTCCAATACAAACGTTTGATAGTTAGCCGTTTGCTTGTAATCAAAGAAATAAGTGTCTAGGGGAAATTTTGTCGTAGGCATTTCATTATTAATCTACGAAAACAGATGTAAAAACGTTTGATAGTGTAACGGCCCGGCGTTATATTTTCAAATTTGTATACCCTTGTATGAGGCTTGCGCAAGCATTGAGAAATCTAGCCCATATGAGTGGACCGTTTTTTGTAGTAGTATTAATAGTTTTTCGTCGTAATGTTAATAGTTTTCCGTCTCCAGGCCGTAACAGACCGACGAACCTTGGGATCACCAGCGCCCGGGTGCGCACGTGTGTGTGCGTGTATGTGACAGAGACGCATTAGGTTAAGTGAGCGAAGGACTCGTTAGTTTATAAGAGACCCGCGAATAGGTATACTACAGTTCTGTTCACATTTTAAGTTCCTTTTCTTTTGATTTATAGTTACCGACGACAAATGTGCATTTTTAGTTAGTTACAAATACACTCCTAGCACTGATTGCTCCTCGTAATGGTTGAACAGCAATTTCGCATAATTCCGATTAAAGGAAACATTCATTATTCTTTTCGTAATTCACATTCTAAGTTCCTTTTTTTTTTATTTATTTTTAATCGCCCGAGTAGCAAGTTGCGCACGAACACCGAATGCCGGGATGATAACCGCTGCGTAGCAATATTCGGCAATAACAAAACTGGGAGCCGCTGACCCAACCGTGAAGGGAGGGGATGCGGAAGACGTCCTTCTCGCGCGCAGCTACCGGCTCGCGACGTAAGCCTCGTGGCAGTTGGCTGTAAAATCGCGAGGTGCGTAGACTCCTGCCCGGGGGTTATTTTAATTTATCTTTGAACTTAATCGTGCATATTCTTGCAGTATCACGAAGGACTCAGTACTCCCCGTTAAAAATTAGTGTTTAGTTGAGCAAAGGACTCATTTGTGTTTAAAAATTAATCGAGTTTATTTGTATTTTAGAAATAAGAGCACATTGTAATATTATTTTTCCACCACGTGGCCGGCGCTTCACGCCGAGCCTCGAGCGTTCATTTCATTCAAGTCCATTTCTTTTCTTTAGTTTTCTTTAGTTTATTTGTTTTTCTTTAATTTAATCGGAATAAGATTCTGGAATAAGACCAAAATCAGCTGTAGCTTGTTGAGTTCTACTAACAACCAAGTGCTTGCTTCCCGAACACGCTCGTTGAGCGTTAGGCTAATGTGTTAACCAACGATATTCATTTTATATTTCGATCCGAAGGTACACAACGAGCAATTACGAGCGAACTGTAAAGAGCGAAAACAGCGTGCGAGACTAAGCATTGTAAGGAGCGAGAGGTGTGAGGAGCGAAGAGCGAAAAAGCGAAAGAAAGAGAGAGCGAGTGAAAGAGCGTGTGCGCAGCATTACGGGTAAGAACTTTCCAGCATCTTTCCATGCGATGAAATGAACCTGCCGACCGCAATTACGTCTTAGCGCAGGCTTTGAATTTCTCAGATGTAAAGGGTTAGAATTCAAATCGTTCAATTAATACCGAACAATCGCGAACAATCTGTAATATACTGTAACTGCGCAAGCGTCGCCCGCGTGACGAGCAGGCGGTGTCGTACACTCGGCTTAAATTTACAATAAGATCTATTCTACACCACACATTATAATCTCATAAGATGTAAGAGAGCAACAGCAACATCATAGTTTCAATATAGATTCAGTCCAGCATAACTAAACTCAATTGCTTTATTAACCACTAACATTCTGATTCGAACTAACACCTGACCAGAAAGAAAGAGAGAAAGAGATCGAATAAAACCTGTACGGGTTTACGAAGCCGCGAATCCTATAAGTCCTGCCGATATCTACCAGCCTGTAGTTTTACATTAAAGGGGGGAAATTAGATATCTCAAATTAGATACAATCAACATCTGTATTAAGGCTATCAAACATATCCAGCGTTACACCGGGTAAGAAGAGGCCGCTCGCCATTTCAGTATAACTTACCCGGACGTAACAATAGTGATTGATAGTCGGGTATAAACGTTTGATAGTCCGGTGCAGACGTTTGATAGTTCTTTGTTTATTCATAAATAAGGCCGTGTTCAGAAATTGGCTGACAGTACTGTCAGTACTGACGCCAGTGATCCCAGAAGGGGCATCCTGCCGCACACAGAGACGCAGTATGCGTGTCAATCGAGTGGCGCGTAGCTCTCACGGACACGACGCATACTATTTCTCTCTCTTCCCCCACCACGCGTGCCGCATGCGGCAGGATGCCACTTCTGAGATCACTGACTGACGCTGGTTTTACTGAAAAATAGTCATTCTGTTTTACTGACAGTGCTGCCGAACGCGTTTTCCAGTAGATGTCCGACAAAATGGTAGTACGTTACAGTCTCGTCAGCCATACTGAAAAGCATTTTTGAACGGAAATCTAGTACTGACAGTACTGTCAGCCAATTTCTGAACACGGCCTAAAGAAACAAGTTTCTGGGGGAATTGTTGCCAGCAAACTGACGGTGCCAGCAAACGAAGAACTATCAAACGTCTGCACCGGACTATCAAACGTTTGTACCCGACTATCAATCACTATCAAACGATTTTACATCTATTTCCGCAGATTAATAATGAAATGTGAGAGTATGCCTACGACAAAATTTCCCCTAGAAATTTGTTTCTTTAATTATAAATAAACGACTAACTATCAAACGTTTGTATTGAATATCATTCACTATCAAACGATTTTACATCTATTGGTATAGATAATAATTAAATTTTTCACAAACATTTCGACAAAAATTCCCCCAGAAATTTGTTTCTTTAATTATAAATAAACGACTAAGTCCGGGCTGTTCCACCTCTCGGTAAAGTGTCAGGTAGCGAAGTTACCAGATAAAACTAGACAAAAGTAAATCTTGCGTTGTTCCAGCTTTCAGTAAAATTTAGCACCGTATAGTTAGCACCCCCAACTCAACCGATTTGAGTTTTAATAGTTGCAATCGTTTGAAGGTCGTTTGATAGTGTTTGATAGTCCAATACAAACGTTTGATAGTTAGCCGTTTGCTTGTAATCAAAGAAATAAGTGTCTAGGGGAAATTGTTGTCGAAATTTTTGTGAAAAATTTAATGTTTATCTGCGCCAATAGATGTAAAATCGTTTGATAGTGAATGATATTCAATACCAACGTTTGATAGTTAGTCGTTTATTTATAATTAAAGAAACAAGTTTCTGGGGGAATTGTTGTCGAAATTTTTGTGAAAAATTTAATGTTTATCTGCTCCAATAGATGTAAAATCGTTTGATATTGATCTCATTTCTTTTCTAATCCTTACTTCCACAGCGTGGGGCAGTAACTCTGTCCACCTTCAATATCTCCGTCGTTCAAAGTGGACAGAGGTATTGCCGTACGCTGTATGATTATTATCATAAAATGTGGTATAATAGGGCTATAGGCGACGGTCCACGTTAAAAAACCGAACGCGCTAGACGTGGCACCTCATGGGTGGCGTGAAACTCCACGTATCTGAAATTATATAAACTACAACCTTACATACGCATTTGCATTTGTCGGGTGCAGCGTTGCACTTTTCAATAGAATGAAGTCTCGTAGAAGATAGATATTATGATCCCATTGAACCCTTTCCTTTATAATTTTGTCTAATACTTACCGTTTACAGGAAAAAAGCTGACTAGCGCAACCTGTGGACCCTGTACATGTGCATTTAAAAGTAATACATATCGTACAATTGGTTGCAAAATAATGACGAATAAATAACATTGGAAAAGTCAGTTAGAGTCCCGGGGAAATAATTTGCAGTAGGTACGTAAAATACGCGCTCAGAATGGTTTGACTTTTCAAATATTTCAATTAGTCGGGAGCGGCACAAAGTGAGTTTCGGTTTTCCATTGACAGAGTTTTTGCTATTATTGTCGTCTTTTATCATGCCTTCTTCGACAATACGCACGTTGCGACATTTCGTGAGCAGAATGCGACAATGGACGTACATATGGATTACAGTATGCATGGTGCATTGCCAAAGAAGGAACACCTTCTTCTTTCTCGAAATGGGGATAGCGTTGTTAAACTAAGCGTGCGTAGTAAGAAAAAGGTTTCAAATCAATGTGATGGGACTTGATGAGAACTGTTAGAATATATGCACAATTTGGTCACCTTCTATTTAGAAAACAAATCATAAAGAACAACTCATAGAAACATTCGCACCGTCGGCGTCGTCGCGTCGGGTCAAGCAAATTCTTCCTGACGTAAGTTGTCGTGTGTTAAAATCGCGTGTTAGTACGATCCCTCAGAACGTTCTAGTGCAAGAAGCTCCTGTTACTTGTTTCACGGTTAATGCATAATACGCAATAATTGAGATTTATTATATACTTTCTTATTTATTACTACCATAGAAAGATTAATGTTACTGAAACGAAAATTTATGAAATATATATTTTGCCCATATCTATTATAAACCAATACGACACATCTATTCCGTTGACAAAATATTAAAAACTATCCGTAGTAAGTACTAAAATATTTGTAAATGAATGTCGTTTGTTGTCGTGTGATAAATAATTAAAAGAAAAAATTGTTTTGTGAAAAAAATTGAACCATGACTGGGCGCGAACGTACGAAAAAAACCAACGCGTCGACGAGCGACGATGAGTACGACGAATCAATCCCAAACTCTCCTCGATTCACTTTTCTCTGCATCGCGCTCTGCTCAGCGCGGTGGTGCCCGATTTGCCTTCCGGCTGAAAGAACGCAATGGTACGGGCGATGCCTTATGCGCAATCTGGCACCACTGTCACCGGCCTGTGTGCGGAACGAAGACGCGACGCCGCGACTGCATGTCGAACAAAGACGCAACGCGCGTTGCTGGTTGAAAGGGGACGCAGCATAGTTCCGTCCTTCCGTCCTCACGGACAAGCACGCACACTTGCCGATGTTTCCCCCACTCAAAAAACTCCAATGGAGTTTTCGTGCCAGATTTGCTATCACTGGATCCCGTGCTGGCTATGTGAAGCCAATTGAATGGTGGAGTCACAGACGGTCCTGCAGGGAACTACAAAAGTTACTAGGATTATATATATGTTGGTTTCCAAATCATTGTACTCGCAACGTGCCCAATACACACATTAATGCACGTTTTAATATGAATTATTTATGATATTAAAGTAATAGTGTAATATAAAATAGTATATATATATATATATATAAGTAATAGTATATCTAATACGGTACTTTTTATTATGTTTGAAGGATTATATTAAAGTAAATTCATAATAACACTGTAATAAATTTATTAATCCTATTATAATTCACCTAAATATACATCAAATATCAGTGACATATGTGAAGTACATTTTAGTTTACAAACAATGGTATTTATTCGCGTTGTCAAATCAATAAAACGTATCCTATCCATATAAACTGACAGAATATTCAAAAGCTGCCTAACGCGATCTCGCTTGTATGTATGGCGAAGTAGTATTCACCTCTGAATTCCTCTTCCTCACGATATCCAGGCCACATGTCGGAATAGCATATGTGTATTTCCCCCGGATATTCGTTATGTGGGTATTGATTGTTCTTGCGATTTTTCGAAGATGTCATCATGCTAAGTGGGTTCATACAAAATTGTTTTAATAATGTGAAGAACTGATGAAAATTATATTGACAGTCAATAGCTCAAAATATAAAAATACACGTACCTCAGATCAATTGTTTCATAACATACATGACTTTTGCCGTCCATGTTACTTCCAGTCACCAATATGGGGACAGAACAATTTAGTGCTCAGGTCATTCTTGATAATATAATATAGGCAATGAACCTGTAAAATGAAGCCATTTATTACATTGAAACTTCATACCAAATCCAATGCCCTGAACAGGGACCAACCCACCATAGCAGCAACAAAATTTTACATTTGTTTCCAACACCAAGTTGAACAGCGGAATCAGGAAAAGAATTGTATACATAATGTATAATGTAGGATTGCCCTCTTCTGGGTTGAGAATGGAATGAATCAATATATTTCATCCCTTACATGTTTCAAAACAATTAGTTTCCTCATCAGGATTCTATAACATACAAAAGCGAACTAATGTAAATGTCTATTACATTTTAGTTGTAGATCTAGTGGATGTATCCTATTGTGGTTGTACTCACGTAAATTGATATAGGATGCGGTATTGAGATGGTATGTTCCAAAGTTTAGCCAATTTTTCCCATATGATTCTTTCAATTTTTTCACATTGCACAGTGTCTGAAAGCAAATCAGTACGTTGAAGAAACCATGGCCAGAAATATGCGAAGCTTACATAATTTTTAACATTTCTTACATTGTAAAATTTTAACTCTCCAAGATTTGACACATTTTTGCAGTTTAATTTTTTAATATTAACTAATCTCACCTGTCTTCGCCAATCGCTGATTGGGTTAGGATCGTTTCGTTTCACGTTTGAACAATATTTTGGAAGCTTTCTAATACAACACATACTTACGGATGAATATATTTATGTCAAAGTATATGATTCGATGTCTCCCAAAAAGTGTTTGTGGTGTCGGTATGTTTACCTTTAGCAGAGTGAAGGGCCGGCATTAAACGTTTCAACCCCACAGATAGCAATTTTTCTTAAGAAAACGGGGGCGCACCGAAGAAAAAAAATGTTGCAGAACAATTTTCAGAGCGCGGCACCCTACAAGGTACCCACTTCGCCGAATAATAGGCCCGGCACTATACGTAGTACCCTGCAGGACCGTTTGTGACTCCACCGTTCATATTGGCTTCATTCCCCAGATCTTGATCTCGCATCCATTGTATAGAGATCAGTGCATAGCATGCATAGCCAGCACGGTGTTACGGTCGCCCCGAGAAACCTCTACTAGAGCAACACCATGGGCATGTGGTGAGGCGTTCGCCCAGAACTCCGGCTCACCCCCCGGACCGACTCCAAGTCGGGACCCGCAGGGCTCAGCGACGTCGCCGAAGCCACCGACGTGGAAGCCGGCACGGCCCTAGAAACAACGGCAGGCGAAGCGGCGGACACGAGATACGGCGTTAGAAGGAAAAACGGGCGCACCACCCGTAACAAGGCAAGGAGGAAGTAAAGAAAGTCAAATGGGCACAGCCCACGAACCAATCAACCGACGCAACTGCGGAGTGAACGAAAGGAGGGGGCCTGTTCGAAGCTCCAATCAAAGTGTTTCCTAATCTGAGTTATTGCTGCGACCGTGACCCTCCGTGTACCTCAGCTGTTTTTAAAAAGACGTTTATGTACCTATCGAGATCCCGTCATCGTTTACCCACATGCATCCGTGCAAATACCTATTGTACCGACAGCGATAAGAATATGGGCTTGTTTGTCTTTAATTTCTCTATAAGGGAGCCTGCGACCGCCGTATAGTTAGCAGACAACTATCATAGATTTCGGCTATTTTCGTCTCAATCGTTTACGAATAGTTTACGCAAGTTTACGCAATCGATTTCAGAGTTTACGAAATCGTAGTTTGCCCGTAATTAACAATTTTTAGGTGGGTGTATAGTTAGCAGACGACTATCATAGTTTTCGGCTATTTTGGTCTCAATCGTTTACGAATAGTTTACGCAAGTTTAGGCAATCGATTTCAGAGTTTACGAAATCGTAGTTTGCCCGTAATTAACAATTTTAATATCTAGTAATTATCGTCTGCTACCGCGCAGCGCCACCGTGGCCGGGGAGCGAAGCTGACCAGATGCAAACACTGGCGAAATAGTTTTGACGTATCTCGTGTGTAACGGTCTCAATCGTTTACGAATAGTTTTCGCAATCTGCTGTATCGATTTCGGAGTTTACGAAATTGTACTTTGCTCGTTATTAACAATTTCAGGATCGGCTAACGTGCAGCTCGCAAGTGCCGCCGTTGGCCGAGGCGAGAATCGCTCTTCGGACATAGAGTGTTGAGGATTGGGACTTGTACACCTCAGAGGTTAAATTGCGCGCCCGTTCTATTAAGCGCGTGAGCGTGACGTGACGCACTGCCGTTGGTACGCGGGTTAGCGCCATGCGGCAGACTGCATGGCGCCCAGAAGACACCGCGTTCCCGCTCTCACAGTCAGGGAGCACCGTTAATGTGTGTGTGTACATCAGCCGTATTAGGCGTCTGATTGGCGCACACACCACCTTGTCGTTCACAGACGAGCCTGGGAAGACGGCTGAGCGGTTTCCCCTTCCCAGGCGCGGCGGTCTTCTTGTTCCGCCATCGAAACCGAAAGCACGTGAAAGCACGTGTCTCTCGATATAGTCAGAAACTTTTGTACATAGTGTACTATTCTTCTTTTGAGAATTTCAAACTCATACGCGCGTCGGCCACATTGCATATATTACGCGCTTATCAGAAACAAAGTGTAGAAGGTAAAAATAAAGAACAAGAACAGGTTGTGCATCAAATGGTGTCATAGAACTTCTCGCCCACACTTTTCAAGAGGCTCTTCCCAGCCTCCTTCCGGCAGCCACGGATCGAGCAAAAACTTGATCGCGATAACATAAAAGGGAGAAGCTGCATGATAGCCGATTCTGAAATTGTAAATTTCACGACAGCAAGGAATTTTGTTGGCATGTAGCACAAATATTACTTTGCAATGCTGAACCTTGCAGGTCACATTGTCGGAGTATTGTAGGAATATTGCTGCAATATTCCTATGTCAGCCCCCTCGAAATTTGCGGGAATATTGCAGGAAGATGACACAGAATATTGCATCAAGGTCCTAAGAATATTCATTCAATATTATATCCTACATACGATTCTGTTTTACATTATGAATAATTCAAGAAAATTTGTTTTACAATATATTATTTTTATTAATGAAATATTAAATTACACTAAATATAAAAGTACATATAAAATATTTACATTAAATATAACAGTAATTATAAAAACTACACTAAATATAATAGTAAATATAACAAAATCTTAACCTAGTCTCAATTCTATTTATTAAGATTTCATTTTTTGCTCAATTCTCGTTTTTGCTTGAGTGAACCACTTGCCAATGACGTCATTTACTTCCGCCTTTTTCAACTTATTATTGCCAACGGGCATACAGACTACTATAAAATAATAAAAGAATATTAGTGATTATTAAAAGATTATTAATAATGTATATCTGTAGGAAAATACTTTGGAATAAGTTCGCAGTCCGCAATTTTTGAAAGCTTTGCTTCTGCAAGCGGCCCTGCCAAATGAAATTTACGGCGATTCCATCTGCAAGTACTCGGGATATTACAGCTGCTCCGCACATAGTCAGCTTACCTGGGCCAACAATATTTAAGTCGACGAATCTGAAAAATTTCATGATGTTATCATGTGTACATAAAAGGCAGATCAAAACAGCAACTAATTAATATAAGTTATAATAGAAATATTGTGAAAGCAAAAGAGTATTGCAGATCAATATGAACCAATAAAATTGATAGTTATAGGGAGAGAGATGTGAATTCAACACAAAAAACACCATGTATTGATTCCTTGATAGGCGAGAAAGAGTATTGTGGAATTAACGTAAAAACATGAAATAATGATTCTCTCGCGGACATGCACCAAACCTATCCTAATATATCCTTTACCTTTACCAATGCCCATGCCCACGCCCACGCCCATAGAAACTGTAATAGTACATTCATCTGAATAGGCATTATACTCAAATGAGCAGTGACGTGACTTCAATACTTTTGATGCTGACAACTACATGTTCAGGAAACCTCAGCTGTTGGGAGGAAATGTATTGGATGGTCATTATTATATTTTATTCCACGAAAGATATTACTTTTTACGTTGTAGAACAATAATGGTACTTTAGAAGCACATGTGATTAAAAAATAATTACCAATTTTTTCTAAAATTCAGTCTGTTCAAGTTTGGGCTGCAATTCATTTTCGGATGTTTCGTCGTCATCAATTTCGGCATTTTAATTTTTGGGCTCCAACAAAAAATCGACTTTTGTGTTCAGATCCTTTATTTGTAAAGATATCGTAGACAGCATTTTGTAAACATATTTTGAAATCCTAAAATATGGAAAACAGAAGGTAGAAGCATTGATATGAATGGTTTATTTGTTTTATTTACCAATTTCTAATGTGTATGGATGATGCTCCCAGTCTCCACAGGCACTGCCTTGAGCTGCAATAGTTTCAGTAGCTAAGGGACATTAGAAAAAGATGAGAAACATTTGCAATAATCATGATTATTATGAATACACTCCGATAATATGAAGCTTACCTCCATGGCTATGTAAACAGTGGTAGGGGGTTCATTCTCATCATATGCAATGAACGTCAAACCGCCAGGTGTTGATGAATCGAATAAGGGTTCAAGCATTACAGGTGTTATTAGTAGATTGGTTAATGTACTCTCCGCTCGTCTGTGAATGTGTCGTCATATGTTGATTTTTTCTTGGGTTTTTAGATATGGACTCCATACTCTCTTTTTCCGAGGATATGACCCTTTTGACCCTAGCCCTCCTTCGGTTTTTTAAGGCCGCAGCTAACTCATATTCCAAGAGCTCATCCGAATAGAAAACATCAGATGTGTCCTGTGCCTCATTTAATTTTTCTTGGGCCCATACTCAATCATCTACAAAGTTTATAATTGTTTATTATTATGATATCAACAGGTCTTCTAGGTATAAAAAATATAGACATCTATATTATATATAAACACATACACACATTATTAATAATATCCACTATACATACCTGTCGACCCAAAGCAACGCTAATAACTGCACAATCCTCTCACGAGGTTTGAGATAAAGCCTCGGAAATTACTAATTTCTCTAATTTGTTCAGCGACTTGACGTGGCCTGGCCACTTGCTTACACTTTTGTTAGCATTTAACCAACAGGTTGGAATCACTTGCAACTCATTGCTCAATTCCACGATACAATATTTTTCTTGTACTACTTGTCGATGGAAGACGTGAGATACGTCAAAAGTCAAAACTACTTGGTCAGGGTATACATCTGATAAGCTTCTCCCTTCGGCCAACGGAGGCGCTTGCGAGCAAATCAACACTGCACGATAGCCGATTCTGAAAATGTTAATTACTGGCAAATTATGATTTCGTAAACTCCGAAATCGATACAGCAGCTTGCGTAAACTATTCGTAAACGACTGAGACCATTACACACGAGATACGTCAAAGTTATTTCGCCACTTTCTGTATCTGGTCAGCTTCTCCCTTCGGGAAACGTCGGCGCTTGCGAGCAAATCAACGCTGCACGATAGCCGATTATAAAATTGTTAATTACAGGCAAACTACGATTTCGTAAACTCCGAAATCGATACAGCAGCTTGCGAAAACTAGTCGTAAACGATTGAGACCGTTACACACAAGATACGTCAAAATTATTTCGCCAGAGTTTGCATCTGGTCAGGTTCTCTTTTCGGCCACTGGAGGCGCTCGCAAGATCTACATTACCCCATTCCCGAAATTGTTAATTACGGCCAAAATACGATTTCGTAAACTCCGAAAACAATACAGCAGCTTGCGAAAACTATTCGTAAACGATTGAGACCGTTACACACGAGATACGTCAAAATTATTTTGCCAAGTTCCGCATCTGGTCAGCTTCTGCTTTCGGCCACTGGAGGCGCTCGCATGATCTACATTACCCCATTCCCGAAATTGTTAATTACGGCCAAAATACGATTTCGTAAACTCCGAAATTGATACAGCAGCTTGCGAAAAGTATTCGTAAACGATTGAGGCCGTTGCACACGAGATACGTAAAAGATATTTCGCCAGGTTCCGCATCTGGTCAGCTTCTGCTTTCGGCCACTGGCGGCGCTTGCAAGACCTACATTACCCCATTCTCGAAATTGTTAATTACGGGCAAACTACGATTTCGTAAACTCTGAAATCGATTGCGTAAACTTGCGTAAACTATCGTAAACGATTGGGACCAAAATAAGCGAAATCGGTGATAGTTGTCTGCTAACTATACGGCGGTGTTCATATCCATCTTTCGTTTTTTCAAATGGACCGACACAGTCACAGTGTATCGTGTCGAAGGGGAAAGGCTTCTTTTCAATTGGGTGCAATTTCCCTTGTTTCGGTCCGGTCTGTCGTTTGCATACTACGCAAATAATGCAGTGATCGATGTACTTACGGACAAATCTTAGCATTTTTGGGAACCAGTATTTTTTCGCGATGCGGTCGTATGTTTTTTCAAAGCCTGCATGACAGTTTTCGTCATGGTACAGACGCAACAAACCAAGGCGGCTTCCCTTCGGGACAAAACTTCGGTAGATCACTCGACCTGTGTCCCGGAGTGTTTTTCGACACAGTATACCGTCTCTTAGCTCGAAATCCGTAATAACAGTTTCGTTCGACTTTACCCGCTCGATCATGTTTTGCGTTTCTTCATCATTTTTCTGCGCGATTTCTAGCCAGGAGCCCTCACAAATTACGTTTACGCGATAGTTTTTACACGGATTTCTACTTAAATAATCCACGTGCTCTACGTATTTGCCTTTCCTATATTCAAGATCCAAGGAAAAGTCTTGTAGAAATATCCACCAACGAGCTACGCGTGGTAATAAATCTTTTTTGTTTTGCGTAGCCTTAATGGCATTACAGTCGGTGACAATTTTAAACTGCATACCAAGCAGATATACGCGGAAGTATTTCAGTGCGTTCACAATCGCGAGTGTCTCTAGTTCATACGAATGATAGCGCGATTCCTCTGGGCTGGTACGACGACTAAAATATGCGACCACGCGTAGTTCCTTTTCCACTCTTTGGAAGAGTATTGCACCATATCCAAAGGAACTAGCGTCGGTGTGGAGCTCCGTATCTCGCGTTGGGTCCAATATTACGAGCAAAGGGTGTGTACTCAGTTTGTCTATGATGTACGATCGCGCTTCTTCCTGTTCTTTACCCCATACCCACGGCTCATTATGTTTTGTTAATTTGGTCAAGCACGCCGTTCGCACCGCGAATTCAGGTACAAACTTCCGGAAATAACTCGCTAGGCCAATAAATTGTCTTATCTGCTTCACATTGTTCGGAACTGGTGATTCTACTAGGGCTTTAACTTTTTCTTTGCCTGGCTTTATGCCTTCGGATGATATCTCTCGACCCAGGTAATTGATCGAAGTTTCAAAAAATTTACATTTTGCGATGTTTAACGTGAATCCTGCCTTATCCAATACCTCCAACACGCGCTCTAAACTCTGTAGCCCTTCCTCGACCGTTTGCGATGGGATCAAAATATCGTCCATATAGACTAATGCGATGCTATTTCTTAGGTTGCCTAGAGCCGCGTTAATGGCTCTCTGAAAGACAGCGGGCGCATTACAAAGGCCGAAGGGCATACGGATATACTCATAATGCCCGTCGGGGGTAACAAAGGCAGTTTTACAAATTGAATCGGCGGCAATGGGTATTTGGTGAAATTCCGCGGCCATGTTTATCGTAGTAAATACCCTACCCTTTCCCAAACGATCCAATTGATCGTCGATTAGTGGTAAAGGGTATCTGTCTTGAACCGTAATTCTATTTAACGCCCCGAAATCCACGCACAGACGGTCCTCTCCATTTTTCTTTTTCACTAAGATAACGGGGCTTGCAAACGGCGAGTTGCTTTCGCGTATTATGCCGTTACTTATGAGGTCATCTATGATCCCCCTTAATTTCTCCCGTTCCGAAAGTGACAGACGGTAAGGGTGGTAATTTATTACCTTGTTCTCCTGAGTAATTATTTTGAGTTCCGCCGTACTTACGGACCGCACGTGATTGCCAGTGGTCAACATTCGCTCGACTTTTCTTAAAAGATCTCTAAGAGAATCGTTCGCAACGTCGAGTGTGAAGCACGGTGCCTTCGTTGTAGCCTCGTTCCTTTCTGCCGTGACAAGTCCGCACCGTTGAAGCCTCGTCGTCTCATCAGGTTCCGTCACAATGCGTAGATCGGCATGCACCAGGACATTCTTCCCGATGATGACCTCGTACGGTATTGCAGTATCCGGGACAACAAACAAATCCAACTCAGTGGACACATCCTCCGTCTGAATTAATGCTGATGTGCATCCGACGGTCGTCGTGCTAGACTCACACAGTCCTTGTATTGTCGTCGTGTACGCGTTTACTTTGCAGTTTGCCCGGTCGGCAACAGTTTGTCTCACGAGGGAACATGTTGCGCCATTGTCGATCAAACAGCGTCGTACGATCATCTGACTCAATAGTATTGGTGTCAGTTTGTGTTCTACTGAGTAGCACACGTTGGCATCGGGTTTCTTCGAACCTTGATGGTTTTGGGCAGTTCGCTGCTTCGCCCAACATTGCGATTCGGTATGGCCCCTCTTTTTGCAAAAATTGCAGTTAGTTACGCTGGGAGTTTCCCGTTGCGGTAATAATTTTCTCCTTTTCGGGCAATTCACCCGTTAATGTCCCAGCTCATTGCATTGGTAGCATCTGCCGTCTTGTCGGTTCGGAGCGCGTTCTCCGCCATCGCGTGCAAATCTTTCCCTTGGTTTCGTTTCTTTTACGAAATTGGTCGTGCCCGTGATCAGCGCCGAGGGCGTCGCGTAATTCGCGGACAGCATGGCCTGTCGCACGTTCTGATCTGTGATTGTGCTTATTGTCAGCTCCACCAATTCATCGGGTCGAAATGCTACACGCGCCTACTCGAGATAGCCCGCTTTTTTCCTTGCATATTCCACGTACGTGGTCGCGTCGTCGCTGTTATAGGTCAGCGCCCGTAGCAAGCATTCGTGGAGTTTCTTCTGCGGACCGAAAATGGCGCACAAGTCCTCCTTGAATTTGTCCCACGTTCGGGGTCTCCCTTTCCATTCTTGGTACCATGCTTTAGCAGAACCCGCAAGCGCATGGGTGGCAGCACTCAACCGCTGTTGCGGGGTCGAATCACGAGTGATATGTTCCACTTCGTTGCACCAAGCATTAGCGTCGTCATTCAGTTCGGTACCACGGAATTGCGGCACCATATCCAAAAGAGGAGGTGTCGTTGCATTAATAATCTTCGGGGTAGCCGGCATTACGCCTCTTGCAATTTCGGCTACCACTTGGCGGATGATGTCCTCCAAGGACGGGGGAGCACGCGAGTTCTCCATTCTTTCGTGTCCCGATCACGTCCCGAACAAAACGAAAGGGAAAAAAAAATAAAACGAGGAAACCAAAAAAAGCACACCAAGAAACACAGCACGACACAATCCACAGCACAATAAAATCAACGAAAATGAATCAAGAATTAGCTTTGCAGCTAAGGCGCGTAAAATTCACTATATCCCACTTCTGATGTTAGAAACCCGCAAAATAGCTCGACGAGATGTGTTCGTTTTAGCGATTCTGGGGGAGTGCAGAGGGGTCAAGCTCCGTCCTCTTTCCAAAATGGCAAAGCCTGCTCCGATCTTCGGCCAGATTCACACTCGCATTTGTTTACAATGCTTACTCTTACTGAGACACAGGTCAATGCAACGGCCGCCGAGGTAAACATATGATCCGCGACTCTCGGCGCCTCCAAAAACAGGTGACACAGCAACACACTGTAGTGTGCCACTGTAGAATTACCGCGTGTTATGGGCGAAATCAAATGCATCGCTAACAGGCAGCACAGCAAGCACAGGCAGCAAGCACAGGCAGCACAGCAAGCACAGGCAGCAAGCACAGGCAGCACAGCAAGCACAGGCAGCAAGCACAGGCAGCACAGCAAACACAGGCAGCACAGCAAGCACTGGCAGCAAGCACAGGCAGCACAGCAAGCACAGGCAGCAAGCACAGGCAGCACAGCAAGCACAGGCAGCAAGCACAGGCAGCACAGGCAGCACAGCAAGCACGGGCAGCAAGCACAGGCAGCACAGCAAGTACAGGCAGCAAGCACAGGCAGCACAGCGAGCACAGGCAGCACAGCAAGCACAGGCAGCAAGCACAGGCAACACAGCAAGCACAGGCAGCATAGCAAGCACAGGCAGCAAGCACAGGCAGCACAGCAAGCACAGGCAGCACAGCAAGCACAGGCAGTAAGCACAGGCAGCACAGCAAGCACAGGCAGCACAGCAACCACAGGCAGCAACCACAGGCAGCAACCACAGGCAGCACATCAAGCACAGGCAGAATGCACAGGCAGCACAGCAAGCACAGGCAGCAACCACAGGCAGCACAGCAAGCACCGGCAGAACGCACAGGCAGCACAGCAAGCACAGGCAGCAAGCACAGGCAGCACAGCAAGCACAGGCAGCAAGCACAGGCAGCGCAGCAAGCACAGGCAGCATAGCAAGCACAGGCAGCAAGCACAGGCAGCACAGCAAGCACAGGCAGCAAGCACAGGCAGCACAGCAAGCACAGGCAGCAAGCACAGGCAGCAAGCACAGGCGACACAGCAAGCACAGGCAGCAAGCACAGGCAGCACAGGCAGCACAGCGAGCACAGGCAGCACAGGCGGCACAGCAAGCACAGGCAGCACAGCAAACACAGGCAGCACAGCAAGCACAGGCAGCAAGCACAGGCAGCACAGCAAACACAGGCAGCACAGCAAGCACAGGCAGCAAACACAGGCAGCACAGCAAGCACAGGCAGCAAGCACAGGCAGCACAGCAAACACAGGCAGCACAGCAAGCACAGGCAGCAAGCACAGGCAGCACAGCAAGCACAGGCAGCAAGCACAGGCAGCACAGCAAGCACAGGCAGCAAGCACAGGCAGCACAGGAAGCACAGGCAGTACAGCAAGCACAGGCAGCAAGCACAGGCAGCACAGCAATCACAGGCAGCACAGGCAGCGCAGCAAGCACAGGCAGCAAGCACAGGCAACACAGCAAGCACAGGCAGCACAGCGAGCACAGGCAGCACAGCAAGCACAGGCAGCAAGCACAGGCAACACAGCAAGCACAGGCAGCAAGCACAGGCGGCACAGCAAGCACAGGCAGCAAGCACAGGCAGCACAGGCAGCACAGCGAGCACAGGCAGCACAGGCGGCACAGGCAGCAAGCACAGGCAGCACAGCAAACACAGGCAGCACAGCAAGCACAGGCAGCAAACACAGGCAGCACAGCAAGCACAGGCAGCAAGCACAGGCAGCACAGCAAACACAGGCAGCACAGCAAGCACAGGCAGCAAGCACAGGCAGCACAGCAAGCACAGGCAGCACAGCAAGCACAGGCAGCAAGCACAGGCAGCACAGCAAGCACAGGCGTGTTAGAAACCCGCAAAATAGCTCGACGAGATGTGTTCGTTTTTTAGCGATTCTTGGGGAAGTGCAAAGTGTTAGAGATCGGGGCGACAAAATTGCACGGTGCTATACTGGCCGTGTATTTTGATTTTCTTTGACCGTCGCCCGCCGACCTCCGGTGTGCCACCTGAACCTTCGTGTTGCTCTCGAGCCCGTCGGCACCTATGTGTGCGACTATGTATGTGCGACGCGTTGCACGCGGTAATTGGTCCGCGCAATTAGTCATTGCGCGGGTTTGATTGTATTTCCCGTAACGAGGATTTTCGAGCGTGCGGCGCGTGCGTGAGGTCTTCCTTCTTGTGCGGACAGTCTGATCGTACAAGCGTTTTTCTTTTAAGTGCGAGCGTCGATAAGTTTGCTTGGTCGTTTGGTTCTTTCTTGGCTAGATTCGCGGTCCGTTCGTTCACTAATTGTGACATTCTCAGTTTCGCGCTCTCTCCTTTTCCCTTCCTTGGTCAGCTGACGTGCTGATGTTCCTGGTTGAAGGTAATAGTGAGAAGTGCGAATCGCGGTTTGTAACGTTTCCGCCTCGTGTCCGGACCACACCCGTGTAGTAGCGTTTAGGCTCTGACGGTTCTTCCCTGCCCTAGTCCTTTGTCTAGGTAGAATAAGAGGTAGCTCAGTCTCCTCATTCTTCCGTGGTCCGGTTCCAGTTTTATTCCTTGCGTGTTGTACCGTTGTGCGCACGTATTCTCTTTCCCTTACGTCGCGTCGCGAAGATTCGCTCTCGCCGCGCGCGTTTGTATTACGCAGTTATCTGGCCAAGTTTATTTTCCTTTAACGGCCGAGTTCTTCATAAGACCCAATACGCGCTGTGCACATGAGTGTATACTTACTGGAAATAAAATATACTTTGAGTTTTATAATAAAATAGCTCCCGTGATTGCCCCCAGTCTGGAATCAGTGCGAGCCGGTTATGTCCTTAACACAGGGGGGTCAAGCTCCGTCCTCTTTCCAACAGGCAAAGCCTGCTCCGATCTTCGGCGAGATTCACTCTCGCATTTGTTTACAATGCTTACTCTTACTGAGTCGCAGGTCAATGCACCGGCCGCCGAGGTAAACATATGATCCGCGACTCTCGGCGCCTTCAAAAACAGGTGACACAGCAACGCACTGTCGTGTACCACTGTCGAATTACCGCGTGTTATGGGCGAAATCAAATGCATCGCTAACAGGCAGCACAGCAAGCACAGGCAGCACAGCAAGCACAGGCAGCACAGCAAGCACAGGCATCAAGCACAGGCAGCACAGCAAGCACAGGCAGCAAGCACAGGCAGCACAGCAAGCACAGGCAGCACAGCAAACACAGGCAGCACAGTAAGCACAGGCAGCAAGCACAGGCAGCAAGCACAGGCAGCACAGCAAGCACAGGCAGCACAGCAAACATAGGCAGCACAGCAAGCACAGGCAGCACAGCACAGGCAGCAAGCACAGGCAGCACAGCACAGGCAGCAAGCACAGGTAGCACAGCAAGCACAGCAAGCACAGGCAGCACAGCAAACACAGGCAGCACAGCACAGGCAGCAAGCACAGGCAGCACAGCAAGCACAGGCAGCAAGCACAGGCAGCACAGCAAACACAGGCAGCACAGCACAGGCAGCAACCACAGGCAGCACAGCAAGCACAGGCAGCACAGCACAGGCAGCAAGCACAGGCAGCACAGGCAGCAAAAACAGACAGCACAGCAAACACAGGCAGCACAGCAAGCACAGGCAGCACAGCAAGCACAGGCAGCAAGCACAGGCAGCAAGCACAGGCAGCAAGCACAGGCAGCACAGCAAGCACAGGCAGCAAGCACAGGCAGCACAGCAAGCACAGGCAGCACAGCAAACACAGGCAGCACAGCAAGCACAGGCAGCAAGCACAGGCAGCAAGCACAGGCAGCACAGCAAGCACAGGCAGCACAGCAAACACAGGCAGCACAGCAAGCACAGGCAGCAAGCACAGGCAGCACAGCAAGCACAGGCAGCACAGCACAGGCAGCAAGCACAGGCAGCAAAAACAGACAGCACAGCAAACACAGGCAGCACAGCAAGCACAGGCAGCACAGCAAGCACAGGCAGCAAGCACGGGCAGCAAGCACAGGCAGCACAGCAAGCACAGGTAGCATAGCAAGCACAGGCAGCAAGCACAGACAGCAAGCACAGGCAGCACAGCAAGCACAGGCAGCACAGCAAACACAGGCAACACAGCAAGCACAGGCAGCAAGCACAGGCAGCACAGCAAGCACAGGCAGCACAGCACAGGCAGCAAGCACAGGCAGCACAGCAAGCACAGGCAGCACAGCAAACACAGGCAACACAGCAAGCACAGGCAGCAAGCACAGGCAGCACAGCAAGCACAGGCAGCACAGCACAGGCAGCAAGCACAGGCAGCACAGCAAGCACAGGCAGCAAGCACAGGCAGCACAGCAAGCACAGGCAGCAAAAACAGACAGCACAGCAAACACAGGCAGCACAGGAAGCACAGGCAGCACAGCAAGCACAGGCAGCAAGCACAGGCAGCAAGCACAGGCAGCAAGCACAGGCAGCAAACACAGGCAGCACAGCAAGCACAGGCAGCACAGCAAGCACAGGCAGCAAGCACAGGCAGCACAGCAAGCACAGGCAGCACAGCAAACACAGGCAGTACAGCAAGCACAGGCAGCACAGCAAGCACAGGCAGCAAACACAGGCAGCACAGCAAGCACAGGCAGCAAAAACAGACAGCACAGCAAACACAGGCAGCACAGGAAGCACAGGCAGCACAGCAAGAACAGGCAGCAAGCACAGGCAGCAAGCACAGGCAGCACAGCAAGCACAGGCAGCAAGCACAGGCAGCACAGCAAGCACAGGCAGCACAGCAAGCACAGGCAGCAAGCACAGGCAGCACAGCAAGCACAGGCAGCAAGCACAGGCAGCACAGCAAGCACAGGCAGCACAGCACAGGCAGCAAGCACAGGTAGCACAGCAAGCACAGGCAGCACAGCAAGTACAGCAAGCACAGGCAGCACAGCAAGCACAGGCAGCAAGCACAGGCAGCACAGCAAGCACAGGCAGCAAGCACAGGCAGCAAGCACAGGCAGCACAGCAAGCACAGGCAGCAAGCACAGGCAGCACAGCAAGCACAGGCAGCACAGCAAACACAGGCAGTACAGCAAGCACAGGCAGCACAGCAAGCATAGGCAGCAAGCACAGGCAGCACAGCAAGCACAGGCAGCAAGCACAGGCAGCACAGCAAGCACAGGCAGCAAGCACAGGCAGCAAGCACAGGCAGGACAGCAAGCACAGGCAGCACAGCAAGCACAGGCAGCAAGCACAAGCAGCACAGCAAGTACAGGCAGCACAGCAAGCACAGGCAGCAAGCACAGGCAGCACAGCACAGGCAGCACAGCAAGCACAGGCAGCAAGCACAGGCAGCACAGCAAACACAGGCAGCACAGCAAGCACAGGCAGCAAGCACAGGCAGCACAGCACAGGCAGCAAGCACAGGTAGCACAGCAAGCACAGGCAGCAAACACAGGCAGCACAGCAAACACAGGCAGCACAGCACAGGCAGCAAGCACAGGCAGCACAGCAAGCACAGGCAGCAAGCACAGGCAGCACAGCAAGCACAGGCAGCAAGCACAGGCAGCAAGCACAGGCAGCAAACACAGGCAGCACAGCAAGCACAGGCAGCAAGCACAGGCAGCACAGCAAGCACAGGCAGCAAAAACAGACAGCACAGCAAACACAGGCAGCACAGGAAGCACAGGCAGCACAGCAAGCACAGGCAGCAAGCACAGGCAGCAAGCACAGGCAGCAAGCACAGGCAGCAAGCACAGGCAGCACAGCAAGCACAGGCAGCACAGCAAGCACAGGCAGCAAGCACAGGCAGCACAGCAAGCACAGGCAGCACAGCAAACACAGGCAGTACAGCAAGCACAGGCAGCACAGCAAGCATAGGCAGCAAACACAGGCAGCACAGCAAGCACAGGCAGCAAAAACAGACAGCACAGCAAACACAGGCAGCACAGGAAGCACAGGCAGCACAGCAAGAACAGGCAGCAAGCACAGGCAGCAAGCACAGGCAGCACAGCAAGCACAGGCAGCAAGCACAGGCAGCACAGCAAGCACAGGCAGCAAGCACAGGCAGCAAGCACAGGCAGCACAGGCAGCAAGCACAGGCAGCACAGCAAGCACAGGCAGCACAGCACAGGCAGCAAGCACAGGTAGCACAGCAAGCACAGGCAGCACAGCAAGTACAGCAAGCACAGGCAGCACAGCAAGCACAGGCAGCAAGCACAGGCAGCACAGCAAGCACAGGCAGCAAGCACAGGCAGCAAGCACAGGCAGCACAGCAAGCACAGGCAGCAAGCACAGGCAGCACAGGCAGCACAGCAAACACAGGCAGTACAGCAAGCACAGGCAGCACAGCAAGCATAGGCAGCAAGCACAGGCAGCACAGCAAGCACAGGCAGCAAGCACAGGCAGCACAGCAAGCACAGGCAGCAAGCACAGGCAGCAAGCACAGGCAGCAAGCACAGGCAGGACAGCAAGCACAGGCAGCACAGCAAACACAGGCAGCACAGCAAGCACAGGCAGCAAGCACAAGCAGCAAGCACAAGCAGCACAGCAAGTACAGGCAGCACAGCAAGCACAGGCAGCAAGCACAGGCAGCACAGCACAGGCAGCAAGCACAGGCAGCACAGCAAGCACAGGCAGCAAGCACAGGCAGCACAGCAAACACAGGCAGCACAGGCAGCAAGCACAGGCAGCACAGCAAGCACAGGCAGCACAGCACAGGCAGCAAGCACAGGCAGCACAGCAAGCACAGGCAGCAAAAACAGACAGCACAGCAAACACAGGCAGCACAGGAAGCACAGGCAGCACAGCAAGCACAGGCAGCAAGCACAGGCAGCAAGCACAGGCAGCAAACACAGGCAGCACAGCAAGCACAGGCAGCACAGCAAGCACAGGCAGCAAGCACAGGCAGCACAGCAAGCACAGGCAGCAAGCACAGGCAGCAAGCACAGGCAGCACAGCAAGCACAGGCAGCAAGCACAGGCAGCACAGCAAGCACAGGCAGCACAGCAAACACAGGCAGCACAGCAAGCACAGGCAGCAAGCACAGGCAGCAAGCACAGGCAGCACAGCAAGCACAGGCAGCACAGCAAACACAGGCAGCACAGCAAGCACAGGCAGCAAGCACAGGCAGCACAGCAAGCACAGGCAGCACAGCACAGGCAGCAAGCACAGGCAGCAAAAACAGACAGCACAGCAAACACAGGCAGCACAGCAAGCACAGGCAGCACAGCAAGCACAGGCAGCAAGCACGGGCAGCAAGCACAGGCAGCACAGCAAGCACAGGTAGCATAGCAAGCACAGGCAGCAAGCACAGGCAGCAAGCACAGGCAGCACAGCAAGCACAGGCAGCACAGCAAACACAGGCAACACAGCAAGCACAGGCAGCAAGCACAGGCAGCACAGCAAGCACAGGCAGCACAGCACAGGCAGCAAGCACAGGCAGCACAGCAAGCACAGGCAGCACAGCAAACACAGGCAACACAGCAAGCACAGGCAGCAAGCACAGGCAGCACAGCAAGCACAGGCAGCACAGCACAGGCAGCAAGCACAGGCAGCACAGCAAGCACAGGCAGCAAGCACAGGCAGCACAGCAAGCACAGGCAGCAAAAACAGACAGCACAGCAAACACAGGCAGCACAGGAAGCACAGGCAGCACAGCAAGCACAGGCAGCAAGCACAGGCAGCAAGCACAGGCAGCAAGCACAGGCAGCAAGCACAGGCAGCAAACACAGGCAGCACAGCAAGCACAGGCAGCAAGCACAGGCAGCACAGCAAGCACAGGCAGCACAGCAAACACAGGCAGTACAGCAAGCACAGGCAGCACAGCAAGCATAGGCAGCAAACACAGGCAGCACAGCAAGCACAGGCAGCAAAAACAGACAGCACAGCAAACACAGGCAGCACAGGAAGCACAGGCAGCACAGCAAGAACAGGCAGCAAGCACAGGCAGCAAGCACAGGCAGCACAGCAAGCACAGGCAGCAAGCACAGGCAGCACAGCAAGCACAGGCAGCAAGCACAGGCAGCAAGCACAGGCAGCACAGCAAGCACAGGCAGCAAGCACAGGCAGCACAGCAAGCACAGGCAGCACAGCACAGGCAGCAAGCACAGGTAGCACAGCAAGCACAGGCAGCACAGCAAGTACAGCAAGCACAGGCAGCACAGCAAGCACAGGCAGCAAGCACAGGCAGCACAGCAAGCACAGGCAGCAAGCACAGGCAGCAAGCACAGGCAGCACAGCAAGCACAGGCAGCAAGCACAGGCAGCACAGCAAGCACAGGCAGCACAGCAAACACAGGCAGTACAGCAAGCACAGGCAGCACAGCAAGCATAGGCAGCAAGCACAGGCAGCACAGCAAGCACAGGCAGCAAGCACAGGCAGCACAGCAAGCACAGGCAGCAAGCACAGGCAGCAAGCACAGGCAGGACAGCAAGCACAGGCAGCACAGCAAGCACAGGCAGCAAGCACAAGCAGCACAGCAAGTACAGGCAGCACAGCAAGCACAGGCAGCAAGCACAGGCAGCACAGCACAGGCAGCACAGCAAGCACAGGCAGCAAGCACAGGCAGCACAGCAAACACAGGCAGCACAGCAAGCACAGGCAGCAAGCACAGGCAGCACAGCACAGGCAGCAAGCACAGGTAGCACAGCAAGCACAGGCAGCAAACACAGGCAGCACAGCAAACACAGGCAGCACAGCACAGGCAGCAAGCACAGGCAGCACAGCAAGCACAGGCAGCAAGCACAGGCAGCACAGCAAGCACAGGCAGCAAGCACAGGCAGCAAGCACAGGCAGCAAACACAGGCAGCACAGCAAGCACAGGCAGCAAGCACAGGCAGCACAGCAAGCACAGGCAGCAAAAACAGACAGCACAGCAAACACAGGCAGCACAGGAAGCACAGGCAGCACAGCAAGCACAGGCAGCAAGCACAGGCAGCAAGCACAGGCAGCAAGCACAGGCAGCAAACACAGGCAGCACAGCAAGCACAGGCAGCACAGCAAGCACAGGCAGCAAGCACAGGCAGCACAGCAAGCACAGGCAGCACAGCAAACACAGGCAGTACAGCAAGCACAGGCAGCACAGCAAGCATAGGCAGCAAACACAGGCAGCACAGCAAGCACAGGCAGCAAAAACAGACAGCACAGCAAACACAGGCAGCACAGGAAGCACAGGCAGCACAGCAAGAACAGGCAGCAAGCACAGGCAGCACAGCAAGCACAGGCAGCAAGCACAGGCAGCACAGCAAACACAGGCAGCACAGCAAGCACAGGCAGCAAGCACAGGCAGCAAGCACAGGCAGCACAGGCAGCAAGCACAGGCAGCACAGCAAGCACAGGCAGCACAGCACAGGCAGCAAGCACAGGTAGCACAGCAAGCACAGGCAGCACAGCAAGTACAGCAAGCACAGGCAGCACAGCAAGCACAGGCAGCAAGCACAGGCAGCACAGCAAGCACAGGCAGCAAGCACAGGCAGCAAGCACAGGCAGCACAGCAAGCACAGGCAGCAAGCACAGGCAGCACAGGCAGCACAGCAAACACAGGCAGTACAGCAAGCACAGGCAGCACAGCAAGCATAGGCAGCAAGCACAGGCAGCACAGCAAGCACAGGCAGCAAGCACAGGCAGCACAGCAAGCAGAGGCAGCAAGCACAGGCAGCAAGAACAGGCAGCAAGCACAGGCAGGACAGCAAGCACAGGCAGCACAGCAAACACAGGCAGCACAGCAAGCACAGGCAGCAAGCACAAGCAGCAAGCACAAGCAGCACAGCAAGTACAGGCAGCACAGCAAGCACAGGCAGCAAGCACAGGCAGCACAGCACAGGCAGCAAGCACAGGCAGCACAGCAAGCACAGGCAGCAAGCACAGGCAGCACAGCAAACACAGGCAGCACAGCAAGCACAGGCAGCAAGCACAGGCAGCAAGCACAGGCAGCAAGCACAGGTAGCACAGCAAGCACAGGCAGCAAACACAGGCAGCACAGCACACACAGGCAGCACAGCACAGGCAGCAAGCACAGGCAGCACAGCAAGCACAGGCAGCAAGCACAGGCAGCACAGCAAACACAGGCAGCACAGGCAGCAAGCACAGGCAGCACAGCAAGCACAGGCAGCACAGCACAGGCAGCAAGCACAGGTAGCACAGCAAGCACAGGCAGCACAGCAAGTACAGCAAGCACAGGCAGCACAGCAAGCACAGGCAGCAAGCACAGGCAGCACAGCAAGCACAGGCAGCACAGCAAGCACAGGCAGCAAGCACAGGCAGCAAGCACAGGCAGCAAGCACAGGCAGCAAACACAGGCAGCACAGCAAGCACAGGCAGCACAGCAAGCACAGGCAGCAAGCACAGGCAGCACAGCAAGCACAGGCAGCACAGCAAACACAGGCAGTACAGCAAGCACAGGCAGCACAGCAAGCATAGGCAGCAAACACAGGCAGCACAGCAAGCACAGGCAGCAAAAACAGACAGCACAGCAAACACAGGCAGCACAGGAAGCACAGGCAGCACAGCAAGAACAGGCAGCAAGCACAGGCAGCAAGCACAGGCAGCACAGCAAGCACAGGCATCAAGCACAGGCAGCACAGCAAGCACAGGCAGCACAGCAAGCACAGGCAGCAAGCACAGGCAGCAAGCACAGGCAGCACAGCAAGCACAGGCAGCAAGCACAGGCAGCACAGCAAGCACAGGCAGCACAGCACAGGCAGCAAGCACAGGTAGCACAGCAAGCACAGGCAGCACAGCAAGTACAGCAAGCACAGGCAGCACAGCAAGCACAGGCAGCAAGCACAGGCAGCACAGCAAGCACAGGCAGCACAGCAAGCACAGGCAGCAAGCACAGGCAGCAAGCACAGGCAGCACAGCAAGCACAGGCAGCAAGCACAGGCAGCACAGCAAGCACAGGCAGCACAGCAAACACAGGCAGTACAGCAAGCACAGGCAGCACAGCAAGCATAGGCAGCAAGCACAGGCAGCACAGCAAGCACAGGCAGCAAGCACAGGCAGCAAGCACAGGCAGCAAGCACAAGCAGCACAGCAAGTACAGGCAGCACAGCAAGCACAGGCAGCAAGCACAGGCAGCACAGGCAGCAAGCACAGGCAGCACAGCAAGCACAGGCAGCAAGCACAGGCAGCACAGCAAACACAGGCAGCACAGCAAGCACAGGCAGCAAGCACAGGCAGCACAGCACAGGCAGCAAGCACAGGTAGCACAGCAAGCACAGGCAGCAAACACAGGCAGCACAGCAAACACAGGCAGCACAGCACAGGCAGCAAGCACAGGCAGCACAGCAAGCACAGGCAGCAAGCACAGGCAGCACAGCAAACACAGGCAGCACAGGCAGCAAGCACAGGCAGCACAGCAAGCACAGGCAGCACAGCACAGGCAGCAAGCACAGGCAGCAAGCACAGGCAGCAAGCACAGGCAGCAAACACAGGCAGCACAGCAAGCACAGGCAGCACAGCAAGCACAGGCAGCAAGCACAGGCAGCACAGCAAGCACAGGCAGCACAGCAAACACAGGCAGTACAGCAAGCACAGGCAGCACAGCAAGCATAGGCAGCAAACACAGGCAGCACAGCAAGCACAGGCAGCAAAAACAGACAGCACAGCAAACACAGGCAGCACAGGAAGCACAGGCAGCACAGCAAGAACAGGCAGCAAGCACAGGCAGCAAGCACAGGCAGCACAGCAAGCACAGGCAGCAAGCACAGGCAGCACAGCAAGCACAGGCAGCACAGCACAGGCAGCAAGCACAGGTAGCACAGCAAGCACAGGCAGCACAGCACAGGCAGCAAGCACAGGCAGCAAGCACAGGCAGCAAGCACAGGCAGGACAGCAAGCACAGGCAGCACAGCAAGCACAGGCAGCAAGCACAAGCAGCACAGCAAGTACAGGCAGCACAGCAAGCACAGGCAGCAAGCACAGGCAGCACAGGCAGCAAGCACAGGCAGCACAGCAAGCACAGGCAGCAAGCACAGGCAGCACAGCAAGCACAGGCAGCACAGCAAGCACAGGCAGCAAGCACAGGCAGCACAGCACAGGCAGCAAGCACAGGTAGCACAGCAAGCACAGGCAGCAAACACAGGCAGCACAGCAAACACAGGCAGCACAGCACAGGCAGCAAGCACAGGCAGCACAGCAAGCACAGGCAGCAAGCACAGGCAGCACAGCAAACACAGGCAGCACAGGCAGCAAGCACAGGCAGCACAGCAAGCACAGGCAGCACAGCACAGGCAGCAAGCACAGGCAGCAAGCACAGGCAGCAAGCACAGGCAGCAAACACAGGCAGCACAGCAAGCACAGGCAGCACAGCAAGCACAGGCAGCAAGCACAGGCAGCACAGCAAGCACAGGCAGCACAGCAAACACAGGCAGTACAGCAAGCACAGGCAGCACAGCAAGCATAGGCAGCAAACACAGGCAGCACAGCAAGCACAGGCAGCAAAAACAGACAGCACAGCAAACACAGGCAGCACAGGAAGCACAGGCAGCACAGCAAGAACAGGCAGCAAGCACAGGCAGCAAGCACAGGCAGCACAGCAAGCACAGGCAGCAAGCACAGGCAGCACAGCAAGCACAGGCAGCACAGCAAGCACAGGCAGCAAGCACAGGCAGCAAGCACAGGCAGCACAGCAAGCACAGGCAGCAAGCACAGGCAGCACAGCAAGCACAGGCAGCACAGCACAGGCAGCAAGCACAGGTAGCACAGCAAGCACAGGCAGCACAGCAAGCACAGGCAGCACAGCAAGCACAGGCAGCAAGCACAGGCAGCACAGCAAGCACAGGCAGCACAGCAAGCACAGGCAGCAAGCACAGGCAGCAAGCACAGGCAGCACAGCAAGCACAGGCAGCACAGCAAACACACGCAGTACAGCAAGCACAGGCAGCACAGCAAGCATAGGCAGCAAGCACAGGCAGCACAGCAAGCACAGGCAGCAAGCACAGGCAGCACAGCAAGCACAGGCAGCAAGCACAGGCAGCAAGCACAGGCAGGACAGCAAGCACAGGCAGCACAGCAAACACAGGCAGCACAGCAAGCACAGGCAGCAAGCACAAGCAGCACAGCAAGCACAGGCAGCACAGCAAGCACAGGCAGCACAGCAAACACAGGCAGTACAGCAAGCACAGGCAGCACAGCAAGCATAGGCAGCAAACACAGGCAGCACAGCAAGCACAGGCAGCAAAAACAGACAGCACAGCAAACACAGGCAGCACAGGAAGCACAGGCAGCACAGCAAGAACAGGCAGCAAGCACAGGCAGCAAGCACAGGCAGCACAGCAAGCACAGGCAGCAAGCACAGGCAGCACAGCAAGCACAGGCAGCACAGCAAGCACAGGCAGCAAGCACAGGCAGCAAGCACAGGCAGCACAGCAAGCACAGGCAGCAAGCACAGGCAGCACAGCAAGCACAGGCAGCACAGCACAGGCAGCAAGCACAGGTAGCACAGCAAGCACAGGCAGCACAGCAAGTACAGCAAGCACAGGCAGCACAGCAAGCACAGGCAGCAAGCACAGGCAGCACAGCAAGCACAGGCAGCAAGCACAGGCAGCACAGCAAGCACAGGCAGCAAGCACAGGCAGCACAGCAAGCACAGGCAGCACAGCAAACACAGGCAGTACAGCAAGCACAGGCAGCACAGCAAGCATAGGCAGCAAGCACAGGCAGCACAGCAAGCACAGGCAGCAAGCACAGGCAGCACAGCAAGCACAGGCAGCAAGCACAGGCAGCAAGCACAGGCAGGACAGCAAGCACAGGCAGCACAGCAAACACAGGCAGCACAGCAAGCACAGGCAGCAAGCACAAGCAGCACAGCAAGTACAGGCAGCACAGCAAGCACAGGCAGCAAGCACAGGCAGCACAGCACAGGCAGCACAGCAAGCACAGGCAGCAAGCACAGGCAGCACAGCAAACACAGGCAGCACAGCAAGCACAGGCAGCACAGCACAGGCAGCAAGCACAGGCAGCAAGCACAGGCAGCACAGCAAACACAGGCAGCACAGGCAGCAAGCACAGGCAGCACAGCAAGCACAGGCAGCAGAGCACAGGCAGCAAGCACAGGCAGCACAGCAAGCACAGGCAGCAAGCACAGGCAGCACAGCAAACACAGGCAGCACAGGCAGCAAGCACAGGCAGCACAGCAAGCACAGGCAGCACAGCACAGGCAGCAAGCACAGGCAGCAAGCACAGGCAGCAAGCACAGGCAGCAAACACAGGCAGCACAGCAAGCACAGGCAGCACAGCAAGCACAGGCAGCAAGCACAGGCAGCACAGCAAGCACAGGCAGCACAGCAAACACAGGCAGTACAGCAAGCACAGGCAGCACAGCAAGCATAGGCAGCAAACACAGGCAGCACAGCAAGCACAGGCAGCAAAAACAGACAGCACAGCAAACACAGGCAGCACAGGAAGCACAGGCAGCACAGCAAGAACAGGCAGCAAGCACAGGCAGCAAGCACAGGCAGCACAGCAAGCACAGGCAGCAAGCACAGGCAGCACAGCAAGCACAGGCAGCACAGCAAGCACAGGCAGCAAGCACAGGCAGCAAGCACAGGCAGCACAGCAAGCACAGGCAGCAAGCACAGGCAGCACAGCAAGCACAGGCAGCACAGCACAGGCAGCAAGCACAGGTAGCACAGCAAGCACAGGCAGCACAGCAAGCACAGGCAGCACAGCAAGCACAGGCAGCAAGCACAGGCAGCACAGCAAGCACAGGCAGCAAGCACAGGCAGCACAGCAAGCACAGGCAGCAAGCACAGGCAGCACAGCAAACACAGGCAGTACAGCAAGCACAGGCAGCACAGCAAGCATAGGCAGCAAGCACAGGCAGCACAGCAAGCACAGGCAGCAAGCACAGGCAGCACAGCAATCACAGGCAGCAAGCACAGGCAGCAAGCACAGGCAGGACAGCAAGCACAGGCAGCACAGCAAACACAGGCAGCACAGCAAGCACAGGCAGCAAGCACAAGCAGCACAGCAAGCACAGGCAGCACAGCAAGCACAGGCAGCACAGCAAACACAGGCAGTACAGCAAGCACAGGCAGCACAGCAAGCATAGGCAGCAAACACAGGCAGCACAGCAAGCACAGGCAGCAAAAACAGACAGCACAGCAAACACAGGCAGCACAGGAAGCACAGGCAGCACAGCAAGAACAGGCAGCAAGCACAGGCAGCAAGCACAGGCAGCAAGCACAGGCAGCACAGCAAGCACAGGCAGCAAGCACAGGCAGCACAGCAAACACAGGCAGCACAGCACACACAGGCAGCACAGCACAGGCAGCAAGCACAGGCAGCACAGCAAGCACAGGCAGCAAGCACAGGCAGCACAGCAAGCACAGGCAGCACAGCACAGGCAGCAAGCACAGGTAGCACAGCAAGCACAGGCAGCACAGCACAGGCAGCAAGCACAGGCAGCACAGCAAGCACAGGCAGCAAAAACAGACAGCACAGCAAACACAGGCAGCACAGGAAGCACAGGCAGCACAGCAAGCACAGGCAGCAAGCACAGGCAGCAAGCACAGGCAGCAAACACAGGCAGCACAGCAAGCACAGGCAGCACAGCAAGCACAGGCAGCAAGCACAGGCAGCACAGCAAGCACAGGCAGCACAGCAAACACAGGCAGTACAGCAAGCACAGGCAGCACAGCAAGCATAGGCAGCAAACACAGGCAGCAGAGCAAGCACAGGCAGCAAAAACAGACAGCACAGCAAACACAGGCAGCACAGGAAGCACAGGCAGCACAGCAAGCACAGGCAGCAAGCACAGGCAGCAAGCACAGGCAGCAAGCACAGGCAGCAAACACAGGCAGCACAGCAAGCACAGGCAGCAAGCACAGGCAGCACAGCAAGCACAGGCAGCAAGCACAAGCAGCAAGCACAGGCAGCACAGCAAACACAGGCAGCACAGCAAGCACAGGCAGCAAGCACAGGCAGCACAGCACAGGCAGCAAGCACAGGTAGCACAGCAAGCACAGGCAGCAAGCACAGGCAGCACAGCAAACACAGGCAGCACAGCACAGGCAGCAAGCACAGGCAGCACAGCAAGCACAGGCAGCAAGCACAGGCAGCACAGCAAACACAGGCAGCACAGGCAGCAAGCACAGGCAGCACAGCAAGCACAGGCAGCACAGCACAGGCAGCAAGCACAGGCAGCACAGCAAGCACAGGCAGCAAAAACAGACAGCACAGCAAACACAGGCAGCACAGGAAGCACAGGCAGCACAGCAAGCACAGGCAGCAAGCACAGGCAGCAAGCACAGGCAGCAAGCACAGGCAGCAAACACAGGCAGCACAGCAAGCACAGGCAGCACAGCAAGCACAGGCAGCAAGCACAGGCAGCACAGCAAGCACAGGCAGCACAGCAAACACAGGCAGTACAGCAAGCACAGGCAGCACAGCAAGCATAGGCAGCAAACACAGGCAGCACAGCAAGCACAGGCAGCAAAAACAGACAGCACAGCAAACACAGGCAGCACAGGAAGCACAGGCAGCACAGCAAGAACAGGCAGCAAGCACAGGCAGCAAGCACAGGCAGCACAGCAAGCACAGGCAGCAAGCACAGGCAGCACAGCAAGCACAGGCAGCACAGCAAGCACAGGCAGCAAGCACAGGCAGCAAGCACAGGCAGCACAGCAAGCACAGGCAGCAAGCACAGGCAGCACAGCAAGCACAGGCAGCACAGCACAGGCAGCAAGCACAGGTAGCACAGCAAGCACAGGCAGCACAGCAAGTACAGCAAACACAGGCAGCACAGCAAGCACAGGCAGCAAGCACAGGCAGCACAGCAAGCACAGGCAGCACAACAAGCACAGGCAGCAAGCACAGGCAGCAAGCACAGGCAGCACAGCAAGCACAGGCAGCAAGCACAGGCAGCACAGCAAGCACAGGCAGCACAGCAAACACAGGCAGTACAGCAAGCACAGGCAGCACAGCAAGCATAGGCAGCAAGCACAGGCAGCACAGCAAGCACAGGCAGCAAGCACAGGCAGCAAGCACAGGCAGGACAGCAAGCACAGGCAGCACAGCAAGCACAGGCAGCAAGCACAAGCAGCACAGCAAGTACAGGCAGCACAGCAAGCACAGGCAGCAAGCACAGGCAGCACAGGCAGCAAGCACAGGCAGCACAGCAAGCACAGGCAGCAAGCACAGGCAGCACAGCAAACACAGGCAGCACAGCAAGCACAGGCAGCAAGCACAGGCAGCACAGCACAGGCAGCAAGCACAGGTAGCACAGCAAGCACAGGCAGCAAACACAGGCAGCACAGCAAACACAGGCAGCACAGCACAGGCAGCAAGCACAGGCAGCACAGCAAGCACAGGCAGCAAGCACAGGCAGCACAGCAAACACAGGCAGCACAGGCAGCAAGCACAGGCAGCACAGCAAGCACAGGCAGCACAGCACAGGCAGCAAGCACAGGCAGCAAGCACAGGCAGCAAGCACAGGCAGCAAACACAGGCAGCACAGCAAGCACAGGCAGCACAGCAAGCACAGGCAGCAAGCACAGGCAGCACAGCAAGCACAGGCAGCACAGCAAACACAGGCAGTACAGCAAGCACAGGCAGCACAGCAAGCATAGGCAGCAAACACAGGCAGCACAGCAAGCACAGGCAGCAAAAACAGACAGCACAGCAAACACAGGCAGCACAGGAAGCACAGGCAGCACAGCAAGAACAGGCAGCAAGCACAGGCAGCAAGCACAGGCAGCACAGCAAGCACAGGCAGCAAGCACAGGCAGCACAGCAAGCACAGGCAGCACAGCAAGCACAGGCAGCAAGCACAGGCAGCAAGCACAGGCAGCACAGCAAGCACAGGCAGCAAGCACAGGCAGCACAGCAAGCACAGGCAGCACAGCACAGGCAGCAAGCACAGGTAGCACAGCAAGCACAGGCAGCACAGCAAGCACAGGCAGCACAGCAAGCACAGGCAGCAAGCACAGGCAGCACAGCAAGCACAGGCAGCACAGCAAGCACAGGCAGCAAGCACAGGCAGCACAGCAAGCACAGGCAGCAAGCACAGGCAGCACAGCAAGCACAGGCAGCACAGCAAACACACGCAGTACAGCAAGCACAGGCAGCACAGCAAGCATAGGCAGCAAGCACAGGCAGCACAGCAAGCACAGGCAGCAAGCACAGGCAGCACAGCAAGCACAGGCAGCAAGCACAGGCAGCAAGCACAGGCAGGACAGCAAGCACAGGCAGCACAGCAAACACAGGCAGCACAGCAAGCACAGGCAGCAAGCACAAGCAGCACAGCAAGCACAGGCAGCACAGCAAGCACAGGCAGCACAGCAAACACAGGCAGTACAGCAAGCACAGGCAGCACAGCAAGCATAGGCAGCAAACACAGGCAGCACAGCAAGCACAGGCAGCAAAAACAGACAGCACAGCAAACACAGGCAGCACAGGAAGCACAGGCAGCACAGCAAGAACAGGCAGCAAGCACAGGCAGCAAGCACAGGCAGCACAGCAAGCACAGGCAGCAAGCACAGGCAGCACAGCAAGCACAGGCAGCACAGCAAGCACAGGCAGCAAGCACAGGCAGCAAGCACAGGCAGCACAGCAAGCACAGGCAGCAAGCACAGGCAGCACAGCAAGCACAGGCAGCACAGCACAGGCAGCAAGCACAGGTAGCACAGCAAGCACAGGCAGCACAGCAAGTACAGCAAGCACAGGCAGCACAGCAAGCACAGGCAGCAAGCACAGGCAGCACAGCAAGCACAGGCAGCAAGCACAGGCAGCACAGCAAGCACAGGCAGCAAGCACAGGCAGCACAGCAAGCACAGGCAGCACAGCAAACACAGGCAGTACAGCAAGCACAGGCAGCACAGCAAGCATAGGCAGCAAGCACAGGCAGCACAGCAAGCACAGGCAGCAAGCACAGGCAGCACAGCAAGCACAGGCAGCAAGCACAGGCAGCAAGCACAGGCAGGACAGCAAGCACAGGCAGCACAGCAAACACAGGCAGCACAGCAAGCACAGGCAGCAAGCACAAGCAGCACAGCAAGTACAGGCAGCACAGCAAGCACAGGCAGCAAGCACAGGCAGCACAGCACAGGCAGCACAGCAAGCACAGGCAGCAAGCACAGGCAGCACAGCAAACACAGGCAGCACAGCAAGCACAGGCAGCACAGCACAGGCAGCAAGCACAGGCAGCAAGCACAGGCAGCACAGCAAACACAGGCAGCACAGGCAGCAAGCACAGGCAGCACAGCAAGCACAGGCAGCAGAGCACAGGCAGCAAGCACAGGCAGCACAGCAAGCACAGGCAGCAAAAACAGACAGCACAGCAAACACAGGCAGCACAGGAAGCACAGGCAGCACAGCAAGCACAGGCAGCAAGCACAGGCAGCACAGCAAGCACAGGCAGCACAGCAAGCACAGGCAGCAAGCACAGGCAGCAAGCACAGGCAGCAAGCACAGGCAGCAAACACAGGCAGCACAGCAAGCACAGGCAGCACAGCAAGCACAGGCAGCAAGCACAGGCAGCACAGCAAGCACAGGCAGCACAGCAAACACAGGCAGTACAGCAAGCACAGGCAGCACAGCAAGCATAGGCAGCAAACACAGGCAGCACAGCAAGCACAGGCAGCAAAAACAGACAGCACAGCAAACACAGGCAGCACAGGAAGCACAGGCAGCACAGCAAGAACAGGCAGCAAGCACAGGCAGCAAGCACAGGCAGCACAGCAAGCACAGGCATCAAGCACAGGCAGCACAGCAAGCACAGGCAGCACAGCAAGCACAGGCAGCAAGCACAGGCAGCAAGCACAGGCAGCACAGCAAGCACAGGCAGCAAGCACAGGCAGCACAGCAAGCACAGGCAGCACAGCACAGGCAGCAAGCACAGGTAGCACAGCAAGCACAGGCAGCACAGCAAGTACAGCAAGCACAGGCAGCACAGCAAGCACAGGCAGCAAGCACAGGCAGCACAGCAAGCACAGGCAGCACAGCAAGCACAGGCAGCAAGCACAGGCAGCAAGCACAGGCAGCACAGCAAGCACAGGCAGCAAGCACAGGCAGCACAGCAAGCACAGGCAGCACAGCAAACACAGGCAGTACAGCAAGCACAGGCAGCACAGCAAGCATAGGCAGCAAGCACAGGCAGCACAGCAAGCACAGGCAGCAAGCACAGGCAGCAAGCACAGGCAGCAAGCACAAGCAGCACAGCAAGTACAGGCAGCACAGCAAGCACAGGCAGCAAGCACAGGCAGCACAGGCAGCAAGCACAGGCAGCACAGCAAGCACAGGCAGCAAGCACAGGCAGCACAGCAAACACAGGCAGCACAGCAAGCACAGGCAGCAAGCACAGGCAGCACAGCACAGGCAGCAAGCACAGGTAGCACAGCAAGCACAGGCAGCAAACACAGGCAGCACAGCAAACACAGGCAGCACAGCACAGGCAGCAAGCACAGGCAGCACAGCAAGCACAGGCAGCAAGCACAGGCAGCACAGCAAACACAGGCAGCACAGGCAGCAAGCACAGGCAGCACAGCAAGCACAGGCAGCACAGCACAGGCAGCAAGCACAGGCAGCAAGCACAGGCAGCAAGCACAGGCAGCAAACACAGGCAGCACAGCAAGCACAGGCAGCACAGCAAGCACAGGCAGCAAGCACAGGCAGCACAGCAAGCACAGGCAGCACAGCAAACACAGGCAGTACAGCAAGCACAGGCAGCACAGCAAGCATAGGCAGCAAACACAGGCAGCACAGCAAGCACAGGCAGCAAAAACAGACAGCACAGCAAACACAGGCAGCACAGGAAGCACAGGCAGCACAGCAAGAACAGGCAGCAAGCACAGGCAGCAAGCACAGGCAGCACAGCAAGCACAGGCAGCAAGCACAGGCAGCACAGCAAGCACAGGCAGCACAGCACAGGCAGCAAGCACAGGTAGCACAGCAAGCACAGGCAGCACAGCACAGGCAGCAAGCACAGGCAGCAAGCACAGGCAGCAAGCACAGGCAGGACAGCAAGCACAGGCAGCACAGCAAGCACAGGCAGCAAGCACAAGCAGCACAGCAAGTACAGGCAGCACAGCAAGCACAGGCAGCAAGCACAGGCAGCACAGGCAGCAAGCACAGGCAGCACAGCAAGCACAGGCAGCAAGCACAGGCAGCACAGCAAGCACAGGCAGCACAGCAAGCACAGGCAGCAAGCACAGGCAGCACAGCACAGGCAGCAAGCACAGGTAGCACAGCAAGCACAGGCAGCAAACACAGGCAGCACAGCAAACACAGGCAGCACAGCACAGGCAGCAAGCACAGGCAGCACAGCAAGCACAGGCAGCAAGCACAGGCAGCACAGCAAACACAGGCAGCACAGGCAGCAAGCACAGGCAGCACAGCAAGCACAGGCAGCACAGCACAGGCAGCAAGCACAGGCAGCAAGCACAGGCAGCAAGCACAGGCAGCAAACACAGGCAGCACAGCAAGCACAGGCAGCACAGCAAGCACAGGCAGCAAGCACAGGCAGCACAGCAAGCACAGGCAGCACAGCAAACACAGGCAGTACAGCAAGCACAGGCAGCACAGCAAGCATAGGCAGCAAACACAGGCAGCACAGCAAGCACAGGCAGCAAAAACAGACAGCACAGCAAACACAGGCAGCACAGGAAGCACAGGCAGCACAGCAAGAACAGGCAGCAAGCACAGGCAGCAAGCACAGGCAGCACAGCAAGCACAGGCAGCAAGCACAGGCAGCACAGCAAGCACAGGCAGCACAGCAAGCACAGGCAGCAAGCACAGGCAGCAAGCACAGGCAGCACAGCAAGCACAGGCAGCAAGCACAGGCAGCACAGCAAGCACAGGCAGCACAGCACAGGCAGCAAGCACAGGTAGCACAGCAAGCACAGGCAGCACAGCAAGCACAGGCAGCACAGCAAGCACAGGCAGCAAGCACAGGCAGCACAGCAAGCACAGGCAGCACAGCAAGCACAGGCAGCAAGCACAGGCAGCACAGCAAGCACAGGCAGCAAGCACAGGCAGCACAGCAAGCACAGGCAGCACAGCAAACACACGCAGTACAGCAAGCACAGGCAGCACAGCAAGCATAGGCAGCAAGCACAGGCAGCACAGCAAGCACAGGCAGCAAGCACAGGCAGCACAGCAAGCACAGGCAGCAAGCACAGGCAGCAAGCACAGGCAGGACAGCAAGCACAGGCAGCACAGCAAACACAGGCAGCACAGCAAGCACAGGCAGCAAGCACAAGCAGCACAGCAAGCACAGGCAGCACAGCAAGCACAGGCAGCACAGCAAACACAGGCAGTACAGCAAGCACAGGCAGCACAGCAAGCATAGGCAGCAAACACAGGCAGCACAGCAAGCACAGGCAGCAAAAACAGACAGCACAGCAAACACAGGCAGCACAGGAAGCACAGGCAGCACAGCAAGAACAGGCAGCAAGCACAGGCAGCAAGCACAGGCAGCACAGCAAGCACAGGCAGCAAGCACAGGCAGCACAGCAAGCACAGGCAGCACAGCAAGCACAGGCAGCAAGCACAGGCAGCAAGCACAGGCAGCACAGCAAGCACAGGCAGCAAGCACAGGCAGCACAGCAAGCACAGGCAGCACAGCACAGGCAGCAAGCACAGGTAGCACAGCAAGCACAGGCAGCACAGCAAGTACAGCAAGCACAGGCAGCACAGCAAGCACAGGCAGCAAGCACAGGCAGCACAGCAAGCACAGGCAGCAAGCACAGGCAGCACAGCAAGCACAGGCAGCAAGCACAGGCAGCACAGCAAGCACAGGCAGCACAGCAAACACAGGCAGTACAGCAAGCACAGGCAGCACAGCAAGCATAGGCAGCAAGCACAGGCAGCACAGCAAGCACAGGCAGCAAGCACAGGCAGCACAGCAAGCACAGGCAGCAAGCACAGGCAGCAAGCACAGGCAGGACAGCAAGCACAGGCAGCACAGCAAACACAGGCAGCACAGCAAGCACAGGCAGCAAGCACAAGCAGCACAGCAAGTACAGGCAGCACAGCAAGCACAGGCAGCAAGCACAGGCAGCACAGCACAGGCAGCACAGCAAGCACAGGCAGCAAGCACAGGCAGCACAGCAAACACAGGCAGCACAGCAAGCACAGGCAGCACAGCACAGGCAGCAAGCACAGGCAGCAAGCACAGGCAGCACAGCAAACACAGGCAGCACAGGCAGCAAGCACAGGCAGCACAGCAAGCACAGGCAGCAGAGCACAGGCAGCAAGCACAGGCAGCACAGCAAGCACAGGCAGCAAGCACAGGCAGCACAGCAAACACAGGCAGCACAGGCAGCAAGCACAGGCAGCACAGCAAGCACAGGCAGCACAGCACAGGCAGCAAGCACAGGCAGCAAGCACAGGCAGCAAGCACAGGCAGCAAACACAGGCAGCACAGCAAGCACAGGCAGCACAGCAAGCACAGGCAGCAAGCACAGGCAGCACAGCAAGCACAGGCAGCACAGCAAACACAGGCAGTACAGCAAGCACAGGCAGCACAGCAAGCATAGGCAGCAAACACAGGCAGCACAGCAAGCACAGGCAGCAAAAACAGACAGCACAGCAAACACAGGCAGCACAGGAAGCACAGGCAGCACAGCAAGAACAGGCAGCAAGCACAGGCAGCAAGCACAGGCAGCACAGCAAGCACAGGCAGCAAGCACAGGCAGCACAGCAAGCACAGGCAGCACAGCAAGCACAGGCAGCAAGCACAGGCAGCAAGCACAGGCAGCACAGCAAGCACAGGCAGCAAGCACAGGCAGCACAGCAAGCACAGGCAGCACAGCACAGGCAGCAAGCACAGGTAGCACAGCAAGCACAGGCAGCACAGCAAGCACAGGCAGCACAGCAAGCACAGGCAGCAAGCACAGGCAGCACAGCAAGCACAGGCAGCAAGCACAGGCAGCACAGCAAGCACAGGCAGCAAGCACAGGCAGCACAGCAAACACAGGCAGTACAGCAAGCACAGGCAGCACAGCAAGCATAGGCAGCAAGCACAGGCAGCACAGCAAGCACAGGCAGCAAGCACAGGCAGCACAGCAATCACAGGCAGCAAGCACAGGCAGCAAGCACAGGCAGGACAGCAAGCACAGGCAGCACAGCAAACACAGGCAGCACAGCAAGCACAGGCAGCAAGCACAAGCAGCACAGCAAGCACAGGCAGCACAGCAAGCACAGGCAGCACAGCAAACACAGGCAGTACAGCAAGCACAGGCAGCACAGCAAGCATAGGCAGCAAACACAGGCAGCACAGCAAGCACAGGCAGCAAAAACAGACAGCACAGCAAACACAGGCAGCACAGGAAGCACAGGCAGCACAGCAAGAACAGGCAGCAAGCACAGGCAGCAAGCACAGGCAGCAAGCACAGGCAGCACAGCAAGCACAGGCAGCAAGCACAGGCAGCACAGCAAACACAGGCAGCACAGCACACACAGGCAGCACAGCACAGGCAGCAAGCACAGGCAGCACAGCAAGCACAGGCAGCAAGCACAGGCAGCACAGCAAGCACAGGCAGCACAGCACAGGCAGCAAGCACAGGTAGCACAGCAAGCACAGGCAGCACAGCACAGGCAGCAAGCACAGGCAGCACAGCAAGCACAGGCAGCAAAAACAGACAGCACAGCAAACACAGGCAGCACAGGAAGCACAGGCAGCACAGCAAGCACAGGCAGCAAGCACAGGCAGCAAGCACAGGCAGCAAACACAGGCAGCACAGCAAGCACAGGCAGCACAGCAAGCACAGGCAGCAAGCACAGGCAGCACAGCAAGCACAGGCAGCACAGCAAACACAGGCAGTACAGCAAGCACAGGCAGCACAGCAAGCATAGGCAGCAAACACAGGCAGCAGAGCAAGCACAGGCAGCAAAAACAGACAGCACAGCAAACACAGGCAGCACAGGAAGCACAGGCAGCACAGCAAGCACAGGCAGCAAGCACAGGCAGCAAGCACAGGCAGCAAGCACAGGCAGCAAACACAGGCAGCACAGCAAGCACAGGCAGCAAGCACAGGCAGCACAGCAAGCACAGGCAGCAAGCACAAGCAGCAAGCACAGGCAGCACAGCAAACACAGGCAGCACAGCAAGCACAGGCAGCAAGCACAGGCAGCACAGCACAGGCAGCAAGCACAGGTAGCACAGCAAGCACAGGCAGCAAGCACAGGCAGCACAGCAAACACAGGCAGCACAGCACAGGCAGCAAGCACAGGCAGCACAGCAAGCACAGGCAGCAAGCACAGGCAGCACAGCAAACACAGGCAGCACAGGCAGCAAGCACAGGCAGCACAGCAAGCACAGGCAGCACAGCACAGGCAGCAAGCACAGGCAGCACAGCAAGCACAGGCAGCAAAAACAGACAGCACAGCAAACACAGGCAGCACAGGAAGCACAGGCAGCACAGCAAGCACAGGCAGCAAGCACAGGCAGCAAGCACAGGCAGCAAGCACAGGCAGCAAACACAGGCAGCACAGCAAGCACAGGCAGCACAGCAAGCACAGGCAGCAAGCACAGGCAGCACAGCAAGCACAGGCAGCACAGCAAACACAGGCAGTACAGCAAGCACAGGCAGCACAGCAAGCATAGGCAGCAAACACAGGCAGCACAGCAAGCACAGGCAGCAAAAACAGACAGCACAGCAAACACAGGCAGCACAGGAAGCACAGGCAGCACAGCAAGAACAGGCAGCAAGCACAGGCAGCAAGCACAGGCAGCACAGCAAGCACAGGCAGCAAGCACAGGCAGCACAGCAAGCACAGGCAGCACAGCAAGCACAGGCAGCAAGCACAGGCAGCAAGCACAGGCAGCACAGCAAGCACAGGCAGCAAGCACAGGCAGCACAGCAAGCACAGGCAGCACAGCACAGGCAGCAAGCACAGGTAGCACAGCAAGCACAGGCAGCACAGCAAGTACAGCAAACACAGGCAGCACAGCAAGCACAGGCAGCAAGCACAGGCAGCACAGCAAGCACAGGCAGCACAACAAGCACAGGCAGCAAGCACAGGCAGCAAGCACAGGCAGCACAGCAAGCACAGGCAGCAAGCACAGGCAGCACAGCAAGCACAGGCAGCACAGCAAACACAGGCAGTACAGCAAGCACAGGCAGCACAGCAAGCATAGGCAGCAAGCACAGGCAGCACAGCAAGCACAGGCAGCAAGCACAGGCAGCAAGCACAGGCAGGACAGCAAGCACAGGCAGCACAGCAAGCACAGGCAGCAAGCACAAGCAGCACAGCAAGTACAGGCAGCACAGCAAGCACAGGCAGCAAGCACAGGCAGCACAGGCAGCAAGCACAGGCAGCACAGCAAGCACAGGCAGCAAGCACAGGCAGCACAGCAAACACAGGCAGCACAGCAAGCACAGGCAGCAAGCACAGGCAGCACAGCACAGGCAGCAAGCACAGGTAGCACAGCAAGCACAGGCAGCAAACACAGGCAGCACAGCAAACACAGGCAGCACAGCACAGGCAGCAAGCACAGGCAGCACAGCAAGCACAGGCAGCAAGCACAGGCAGCACAGCAAACACAGGCAGCACAGGCAGCAAGCACAGGCAGCACAGCAAGCACAGGCAGCACAGCACAGGCAGCAAGCACAGGCAGCAAGCACAGGCAGCAAGCACAGGCAGCAAACACAGGCAGCACAGCAAGCACAGGCAGCACAGCAAGCACAGGCAGCAAGCACAGGCAGCACAGCAAGCACAGGCAGCACAGCAAACACAGGCAGTACAGCAAGCACAGGCAGCACAGCAAGCATAGGCAGCAAACACAGGCAGCACAGCAAGCACAGGCAGCAAAAACAGACAGCACAGCAAACACAGGCAGCACAGGAAGCACAGGCAGCACAGCAAGAACAGGCAGCAAGCACAGGCAGCAAGCACAGGCAGCACAGCAAGCACAGGCAGCAAGCACAGGCAGCACAGCAAGCACAGGCAGCACAGCAAGCACAGGCAGCAAGCACAGGCAGCAAGCACAGGCAGCACAGCAAGCACAGGCAGCAAGCACAGGCAGCACAGCAAGCACAGGCAGCACAGCACAGGCAGCAAGCACAGGTAGCACAGCAAGCACAGGCAGCACAGCAAGCACAGGCAGCACAGCAAGCACAGGCAGCAAGCACAGGCAGCACAGCAAGCACAGGCAGCACAGCAAGCACAGGCAGCAAGCACAGGCAGCACAGCAAGCACAGGCAGCAAGCACAGGCAGCACAGCAAGCACAGGCAGCACAGCAAACACACGCAGTACAGCAAGCACAGGCAGCACAGCAAGCATAGGCAGCAAGCACAGGCAGCACAGCAAGCACAGGCAGCAAGCACAGGCAGCACAGCAAGCACAGGCAGCAAGCACAGGCAGCAAGCACAGGCAGGACAGCAAGCACAGGCAGCACAGCAAACACAGGCAGCACAGCAAGCACAGGCAGCAAGCACAAGCAGCACAGCAAGCACAGGCAGCACAGCAAGCACAGGCAGCACAGCAAACACAGGCAGTACAGCAAGCACAGGCAGCACAGCAAGCATAGGCAGCAAACACAGGCAGCACAGCAAGCACAGGCAGCAAAAACAGACAGCACAGCAAACACAGGCAGCACAGGAAGCACAGGCAGCACAGCAAGAACAGGCAGCAAGCACAGGCAGCAAGCACAGGCAGCACAGCAAGCACAGGCAGCAAGCACAGGCAGCACAGCAAGCACAGGCAGCACAGCAAGCACAGGCAGCAAGCACAGGCAGCAAGCACAGGCAGCACAGCAAGCACAGGCAGCAAGCACAGGCAGCACAGCAAGCACAGGCAGCACAGCACAGGCAGCAAGCACAGGTAGCACAGCAAGCACAGGCAGCACAGCAAGTACAGCAAGCACAGGCAGCACAGCAAGCACAGGCAGCAAGCACAGGCAGCACAGCAAGCACAGGCAGCAAGCACAGGCAGCACAGCAAGCACAGGCAGCAAGCACAGGCAGCACAGCAAGCACAGGCAGCACAGCAAACACAGGCAGTACAGCAAGCACAGGCAGCACAGCAAGCATAGGCAGCAAGCACAGGCAGCACAGCAAGCACAGGCAGCAAGCACAGGCAGCACAGCAAGCACAGGCAGCAAGCACAGGCAGCAAGCACAGGCAGGACAGCAAGCACAGGCAGCACAGCAAACACAGGCAGCACAGCAAGCACAGGCAGCAAGCACAAGCAGCACAGCAAGTACAGGCAGCACAGCAAGCACAGGCAGCAAGCACAGGCAGCACAGCACAGGCAGCACAGCAAGCACAGGCAGCAAGCACAGGCAGCACAGCAAACACAGGCAGCACAGCAAGCACAGGCAGCACAGCACAGGCAGCAAGCACAGGCAGCAAGCACAGGCAGCACAGCAAACACAGGCAGCACAGGCAGCAAGCACAGGCAGCACAGCAAGCACAGGCAGCAGAGCACAGGCAGCAAGCACAGGCAGCACAGCAAGCACAGGCAGCAAAAACAGACAGCACAGCAAACACAGGCAGCACAGGAAGCACAGGCAGCACAGCAAGCACAGGCAGCAAGCACAGGCAGCAAGCACAGGCAGCAAGCACAGGCAGCAAGCACAGGCAGCAAACACAGGCAGCACAGCAAGCACAGGCAGCACAGCAAGCACAGGCAGCAAGCACAGGCAGCACAGCAAGCACAGGCAGCACAGCAAACACAGGCAGTACAGCAAGCACAGGCAGCACAGCAAGCATAGGCAGCAAACACAGGCAGCAGAGCAAGCACAGGCAGCAAAAACAGACAGCACAGCAAACACAGGCAGCACAGGAAGCACAGGCAGCACAGCAAGCACAGGTAGCACAGCAAGCACAGGCAGCACAGCAAGTACAGCAAGCACAGGCAGCACAGCAAGCACAGGCAGCAAGCACAGGCAGCACAGCAAGCACAGGCAGCACAGCAAGCACAGGCAGCAAGCACAGGCAGCAAGCACCGGCAGCACAGCAAGCACAGGCAGCAAGCACAGGCAGCACAGGCAGCACAGCAAACACAGGCAGTACAGCAAGCACAGGCAGCACAGCAAGCATAGGCAGCAAGCACAGGCAGCACAGCAAGCACAGGCAGCAAGCACAGGCAGCACAGCAAGCACAGGCAGCAAGCACAGGCAGCAAGCACAGGCAGGACAGCAAGCACAGGCAGCACAGCAAACACAGGCAGCACAGCAAGCACAGGCAGCAAGCACAAGCAGCACAGCAAGTACAGGCAGCACAGCAAGCACAGGCAGCAAGCACAGGCAGCACAGCACAGGCAGCAAGCACAGGCAGCACAGCAAGCACAGGCAGCAAGCACAGGCAGCACAGCAAACACAGGCAGCACAGCAAGCACAGGCAGCAAGCACAGGCAGCACAGCACAGGCAGCAAGCACAGGTAGCACAGCAAGCACAGGCAGCAAACACAGGCAGCACAGCAAACACAGGCAGCACAGCACAGGCAGCAAGCACAGGCAGCACAGCAAGCACAGGCAGCACAGCAAACACAGGCAGCACAGGCAGCAAGCACAGGCAGCACAGCAAGCACAGGCAGCAAGCACAGGCAGCAAGCACAGGCAGCACAGCAAGCACAGGCAGCAAGCACAGGCAGCAAGTACAGGCAGCACAGCAAGCACAGGCAGCAAGCACAGGCAGCACAGCAAACACAGGCAGCACAGCAAACACAGGCAGTACAGCAAGCACAGGCAGCACAGCAAGCACAGGCAGCACAGCAAACACAGGCAGCACAGCAAGCACAGGCAGCAAGTACAGGCAGCACAGCAAGCACAGGCAGCAAACACAGGCAGCACAGGAAGCACAGGCAGCACAGCAAGAACAGGCAGCACAGCACAGGCAGCAAGCACAGGCAGCAAGCACAGGCAGCAAACACAGGCAGCACAGCAAGCACAGGCAGCAAGCACAGGCAGCACAGCACAGGCAGCAAGCACAGGTAGCACAGCAAGCACAGGCAGCAAGCACAGGCAGCACAGCAAACACAGGCAGCACAGCACAGGCAGCAAGCACAGGCAGCACAGCAAGCACAGGCAGCAAGCACAGGCAGCACAGCAAACACAGGCAGCACAGGCAGCAAGCACAGGCAGCACAGCAAGCACAGGCAGCACAGCAAGCACAGGCAGCACAGCACAGGCAGCAAGCACAGGCAGCACAGCAAGCACAGGCAGCAAAAACAGACAGCACAGCAAACACAGGCAGCACAGGAAGCACAGGCAGCACAGCAAGCACAGGCAGCAAGCACAGGCAGCAAGCACTGGCAGCAAGCACAGGCAGCAAACACAGGCAGCACAGCAAGCACAGGCAGCACAGCAAGCACAGGCAGCAAGCACAGGCAGCACAGCAAGCACAGGCAGCACAGCAAACACAGGCAGTACAGCAAGCACAGGCAGCACAGCAAGCATAGGCAGCAAACACAGGCAGCACAGCAAGCACAGGCAGCACAGCAAACACAGGCAGTACAGCAAGCACAGGCAGCACAGCAAGCATAGGCAGCAAACACAGGCAGCACAGGCAGCAAAAACAGACAGCACAGCAAACACAGGCAGCACAGGAAGCACAGGCAGCACAGCAAGCACAGGCAGCAAGCACAGGCAGCACAGCAAACACAGGCAGCACAGCAAGCACAGGCAGCAAGCACAGGCAGCACAGCACAGGCAGCAAGCACAGGTAGCACAGCAAGCACAGGCAGCAAGCACAGGCAGCACAGCAAACACAGGCAGCACAGCACAGGCAGCAAGCACAGGCAGCACAGCAAGCACAGGCAGCAAGCACAGGCAGCACAGCAAACACAGGCAGCACAGGCAGCAAGCACAGGCAGCACAGCAAGCACAGGCAGCACAGCACAGGCAGCAAGCACAGGCAGCACAGCAAGCACAGGCAGCAAAAACAGACAGCACAGCAAACACAGGCAGCACAGGAAGCACAGGCAGCACAGCAAGCACAGGCAGCAAGCACAGGCAGCAAGCACAGGCAGCAAACACAGGCAGCACAGCAAGCGCAGGCAGCACAGCAAGCACAGGCAGCAAGCACAGGCAGCACAGCAAGCACAGGCAGCACAGCAAACACAGGCAGTACAGCAAGCACAGGCAGCAAAAACAGACAGCACAGCAAACACAGGCAGCACAGCAAGCACAGACAGCAAGCACAGGCAGCACAGCAAGCACAGGCAGCAAGCACAGGCAGCAAGCACAGGCAGCACAGCAAACACAGGCAGCACAGCAAGCACAGGCAGCAAGCACAGGCAGCACAGCACAGGCAGCAATCACAGGTAGCACAGCAAGCACAGGCAGCAAGCACAGGCAGCACAGCAAACACAGGCAGCCCAGCACAGGCAGCAAGCACAGGCAGCACAGCAAGCACAGGCAGCAAGCACAGGCAGCACAGCAAACACAGACAGCACAGGCAGCAAGCACAGGCAGCACAGCAAGCACAGGCAGCACAGCACAGGCAGCAAGCACAGGCAGCACAGCAAGCACAGGCAGCAAAAACAGACAGCACAGCAAACACAGGCAGCACAGGAAGCACAGGCAGCACAGCAAGCACAGGCAGCAAGCACAGGCAGCAAGCACAGGCAGCAAGCACAGGCAGCAAACACAGGCAGCACAGCAAGCACAGGCAGCAAGCACAGGCAGCACAGCAAGCACAGGCAGCACAGCACAGGCAGCAAGCACAGGTAGCACAGCAAGCACAGGCAGCACAGCAAGTACAGCAAGCACAGGCAGCACAGCAAGCACAGGCAGCAAGCACAGGCAGCACAGCACAGGCAGCAAGCACAGGTAGCACAGCAAGCACAGGCAGCAAGCACAGGCAGCACAGCAAACACAGGCAGCCCAGCACAGGCAGCAAGCACAGGCAGCACAGCAAGCACAGGCAGCAAGCACAGGCAGCACAGCAAACACAGGCAGCACAGGCAGCAAGCACAGGCAGCACAGCAAGCACAGGCAGCACAGCACAGGCAGCAAGCACAGGCAGCACAGCAAGCACAGGCAGCAAAAACAGACAGCACAGCAAACACAGGCAGCACAGGAAGCACAGGCAGCACAGCAAGCACAGGCAGCAAGCACAGGCAGCAAGCACAGGCAGCAAACACAGGCAGCACAGCAAGCACAGGCAGCAAGCACAGGCAGCACAGCAAGCACAGGCAGCACAGCACAGGCAGCAAGCACAGGTAGCACAGCAAGCACAGGCAGCACAGCAAGTACAGCAAGCACAGGCAGCACAGCAAGCACAGGCAGCAAGCACAGGCAGCACAGCAAGCACAGGCAGCACAGCAAACACAGGCAGTACAGCAAGCACAGGCAGCACAGCAAGCATAGGCAGCAAACACAGGCAGCAAAAACAGACAGCACAGCAAACACAGGCAGCACAGGAAGCACAGGCAGCACAGCAAGCACAGGCAGCAAGCACAGGCAGCAAGCACAGGCAGCAAGCACAGGCAGCAAACACAGGCAGCACAGCAAGCACAGGCAGCACAGCAAGCACAGGCAGCAAGCACAGGCAGCACAGCAAGCACAGGCAGCACAGCAAACACAGGCAGCACAGCAAGCACAGGCAGCAAGCACAGGCAGCACAGCACAGGCAGCAAGCACAGGTAGCACAGCAAGCACAGGCAGCAAGCACAGGCAGCACAGCAAACACAGGCAGCACAGCACAGGCAGCAAGCACAGGCAGCACAGCAAGCACAGGCAGCAAGCTCAGGCAGCACAGCAAACACAGGCAGCACAGGCAGCAAGCACAGGCATGTTAGAAACCCGCAAAATAGCTCGACGAGATGTGTTCGTTTTAGCGATTCTGGGGGAAGTGCAGGGGGGTCAAGCTCCATCCTCTTTCCAACTGGCAAAGCCTGCTCCGATGTTCGGCGAGATTCACTCTCGCATTTGTTTACAATGCTTACTCTTACTGAGACGCAGGTCAATGCACCGGCCGCCGAGGTAAACATATGATCCGCGACTCTCGGCGGCTCCAAAAACAGGTGACACAGCAACGCACTGTCGTGTGCCACTGTCGAATTACCGCGTGTTATGGACGAAATCAAATGCATCGCTAACAGGCAGCACAGCAAGCACAGGCAGCAAGCACAGGCAGCACAGCAAGCACAGGCAGCAAGCACAGGCAGCACAGCAAGCACAGGCAGCACAGCAAGCACAGGCAGCAAGCACAGGCAGCACAGCAAGCACAGGCAGCACAGCAAGCACAGGCAGCAAGCACAGGCAGCACAGCAAGCACAGGCAGCAAGCACAGGCAGTACAGCAAGCACAGGCAGCAAGCACAGGCAGCACAGCATGCACAGGCAGCACAGCAAGAACAGGCAGCAAGCACAGGCAGCACGGCAAGCACAGGCATGTTAGAAACCCGCAAAATAGCTCGACGAGATGTGTTCGTTTTTTAGCGATTCTTGGGGAAGTGCAGGGGGATCAAACTCCGTCCTCTTTCCAACAGGCAAAGCCTGTTCCGATCTTCGGCGAGATTCACTCTCGCATTTGTTTACAATGCTTACTCTTTCTGAGTCGCAGGTCAATGCACCGGCCGCCGAGGTAAGCATATGATCCGCGACTCTCGGCGGCTCCAAAAACAGGTGACACAGCAACGCACTGTCGTGTGCCACTGTCGAATTACCGCGTGTTATGGGCGAAATCAAATGCATCGCTAACAGGCAGCACAGCAAGCACAGGCAGCAAGCACAGGCAGCACAGCAAGCACAGGCAGCACAGCAAGCACAGGCAGCAAGCACAGGCAGCAAGCACAGGCAGCACAGCAAGCACAGGCAGCAAGCACAGGCAGCTTGCACAGGCAGCATAGCAAGCACAGCAAGCACAGGCAGCACAGCAAGCACAGGCAGCAAGCACAGGCAGCACAGGCAGCACACGCAGCAAGCACAGGCAACACAGCAAGCACAGGCAGCACAGCAAGTACAGCAAGCACAGGCATCAAGCACAGGCAGCACAGCAAACACAGGCAGCAAGCACGGGCAGCACAGCAAGCACAGGCAGCAAGCACAGGCAGCAAGCACAGGCAGCACACCAAGCACAGGCAGCACAGCAAGCACAGCAATCACAGGCAGCAAGCACAGACAGCACACCAAGCACAGGCAGCACAGCAAGCACAGGCAGCAAGCACAGGCAGCTTGCACAGGCAGCATAGCAAGCACAGCAAGCACAGGCAGCAAGCACAGGCAGCACAGCAAGCACAGGCAGCAAGCACAGGCAGCACAGCAAGCACAGGCAGCAAGCACAGGCTGTACAGCAAGCACAGGCAGCAAGCACAGGCAGCACATCAAGCACAGGCAGCACAGCAAGCACAGCAAGCACAGGCAGCAAGCCCAGGCAGCACAGCAAGCACAGGCAGCACATCAAGCACAGGCAACACAGTAAGCACAGGCAGCAAGCACAGGCAGCACAGCAAGCACAGGCAGCAAGCACAGGCATGTTAGAATCCCGCAAAATAGCTCGACGTGATGTGTTCGTTTTAGCGATTCTGGGGGAAGTGCAGAGGGGTCAAGCTCCGTCCTCTTTCCAACAGGCAAAGCCTGCTCCGATCTTCGGCGAGATTCACTCTCGCATTTGTTTACAATGCTTACTCTTACTGAGACGCAGGTCAATGCACCGGCCGCCGAGGTAAACATATGATCCGCGACTCTCGGCGCCTCCAAAAACAGGTGACACAGCAACGCACTGTCGTGTGCCACTGTCGAATTACCGCGTGTTATGGGCGAAATCAAATGCATCGCTAACAGGCAGCACAGCAAGCACAGACAGCATAGCAAGCACAGGCAGCATAGCAAGAACAGGCAGCAAGCACAGGCAGCACAGCAAGGACAGGCAGCAAACACAGGCAGCACAGCAAGCACTGGCAGCAAGCACAGGCAGCACAGCAAGCACAAGCAGCAAGCACAGGCAGCAAGCACAGGCAGCAAGCACAGGCAGCAAGCACAGGCAGCACAGCAAGTACAGCAAGCACAGGCAGCAAGCACAGGCAGCACATCTAGCACAGGCAGCAAGCACAGGCAGCAAGCACAGGCAGCACAGCACAGCAAGCACAGGCAGCAAGCACAGGCAGCACAGGCAGCAAGCACAGCAAGCACTGGCAGCAAGCACAGGCAGCACAGCAAGCACAGGCAGCAACCACAGGCAACACAGCAAGCACAGGCAGCAAGCACAGGCAGCACAGCAAGCACAGGCAGTTCGGGCAGCACAGCAAGCACAGCAAGTACAGGCAGCATAGCAAGCACAGGCAGCAAGCACAGGCAGCACAGAAAGCACAGGCAGCACAGCAGGCACAGGCAACACAGTAAGCACAGGCAGCAAGCACAGGCAGCACAGCAAGCACAGGCAGCAAGCACAGGAAGCAGAGGCAGCAAGCACAGGCAGCACAGCAAGCACAGGCAGCACAGCAAGCACAGGCAGCTTGCACAGGCAGCATAGCAAGCACAGCAAGCACAGGCAGCAAGCACAGGCAGCACAGCAAGCACAGGCAGCAAGCACAGCCAGCACAGCAAGCACAGGCAGCACAGCAAGTACAGCAAGCACAGGCAGCAAGCACAAGCAGCACAGCAAGCACAGGCAGCACAGCAAGCACTGGCAGCAAGCACAGGCAGCAAAGCAAGCACAGCAAGCACAGGCAGCAAGCACAGGCAGCACACCAAGCACAGGCAGCACAGCAAGCACAGCAAGCACAGGCAGCACACCAAGCACAGGCAGCACAGCAAGCACAGGCAGCAAGCACAGGCAGCACACCAAGCACAGGCAGCACAGCAAGCACAGGCAACACAGTAAGCACAGGCAGCAAGCACAGGCAGCACAGCAAGCACAGGCAGCAAGCACAGGCAGCACAGCAAGTACAGGCAGCAAGCACAGGCAGCACAGCAAGCACAGGCAGCTTGCACAGGCAGCATAGCAAGCACAGCAAGCACAGGCAGCAAGCACAGGCAGCACAGCAAGCACAGGCAGCAAGCACAGGCAGCACAGCAAGCACAGGCAGCAAGCACAGGCTGCAAAGCAAGCACAGGCAGCACAGCAAGCACAGGCAGCAAGCACAGGCAGCACATCAAGCACAGGCAGCACAGCAAGCACAGGCAGCAAGCACAGGCAGCACACCAAGCACAGGCAGCACAGCAGGCACAGGCAACACAGTAAGCACAGGCAGCAAGCACAGGCAGCACAGCAAGCACAGGCAGCAAGCACAGGAAGCAGAGGCAGCAAGCACAGGCAGCACAGCAAGCACAGGCAGCACAGCAAGCACAGGCAGCTTGCACAGGCAGCATAGCAAGCACAGCAAGCACAGGCAGCAAGCACAGGCAGCACAGCAAGCACAGGCAGCAAGCACAGCCAGCACAGCAAGCACAGGCAGCACAGCAAGCACAGGCAGCAAGCACAGGCAGCACAGCAAGCACAGGCAGCAAGCACAGGCAGCACAGCAAGCACAGGCAGCAAGCACAGGCAGCACAGGCAGCAAGCACAGGCAGCACAGCAAGCACAGGCAGCAGGCACAGGCAGCACAACAAGCACAGGCAGCAAGCACAGGCAGCAAGCACAGGCAGCACAGCAAGCACAGGCAGCACAGCAAGCACAGGCAGCAAGCACAGGCAGCACAGCAAACACAGGCAGCACAGCAAGCACAGGCAGCAAGCACAGGCAGCACAGCAAACACAGGCAGCACAGCAAGCACAGGCAGCAAGCACAGGTAGCACAGCAAGCACAGGCAGCTTGCACAGGCAGCATAGTAAGCACAGGCAGCACAGCAAGCACAGGCAGCAAGCACAGGCAGCAAGCACAGGCAGCACAGCAAGCACAGGCAGCAGGCACAGGCAGCACAACAAGCACAGGCAGCAAGCACAGGCAGCAAGCACAGGCAGCACAGCAAGCACAGGCAGCACAGGCAGCAAGCACAGGCAGCACAGCAAGCACAGGCAGCAAGCACAGGCAGCACAGCAAACACAGGCAGCACAGCAAGCACAGGCAGCAAGCACAGGCAGCACAGCAAACACAGGCAGCACAGCAAGCACAGGCAGCAAGCACAGGCAGCACAGCAAGCACAGGCAGCAAGCACAGGCAGCACAGCAAGCACAGGCAGCAAGCACAGGCAGCAAGCACAGGCAGCACAGGCAGCAAGCACAGGCAGCACAGCAAGCACAGGCGGCAGGCACAGGCAGCACAACAAGCACAGGCAGCAAGCACAGGCAGCAAGCACAGGCAGCACAGCAAGCACAGGCAGCACAGCAAGCACAGGCAGCTTGCACAGGCAGCATAGCAAGCACAGGCAGCACAGCAAGCACAGGCAGCAAGCACAGGCAGCAAGCACAGGCAGCACAGCAAGCACAGGCAGCAAGCACAGGCAGCAAGCACAGGCCGCACAGCAAGCACAAGCAGCAAGCACAGGCAGCACAGCAAGCACAGGCAGCAAGCACAGGCAACACAGCAAGCACAGGCAGCAAGCACAGGCAGCACAGCAAGTACAGCAAGCACAGGCAGCAAGCACAGGCAGCACAGCAAGCACAGGCAGCTTGCACAGGCAGCATAGCAAGCACAGGCAGCACAGCAAGCACAGGCAGCAAGCACAGGCAGCAAGCACAGGCAGCACAGCAAGCACAGGCAGCAAGCACAGGCAGCAAGCACAGGCCGCGCAGCAAGCACAGGCAGCAAGCACAGGCAGCAGAGTATGCACAGGCAGCAAGACCAGGCAGCACAGCAAGCACAGGCAACAAGCACAGGCAGCAAGCACAGGCAGCACAGCAAGCACAGGCAGCAAGCACAGGCAGCACAGCAAGCACAGGCAGCAAGCACAGGCGGCACAGCAAGCACAGGCGGCACAGCAAGCACAGGCAGCAAGCACAGGCAGCACAGCAAGCACAGGCAGCAAGCACAGGCATGTTAGAAACCCGCAAAATAGCTCGACGAGATGTGTTCGTTTTAGCGATTCTGGGGGAAGTGCAGAGGGGTCAAGCTCCGTCCTCTTTCCAACAGGCAAAGCCTGCTCCGATCTTCGGCGAGATTCACTCTCGCATTTGTTTACAATGCTTACCCTTACTGAGACGCAGGTCAATAAACCGGCCGCCGAGGTAAACATATGATCCGCGACTCTCGGCGCCTCCAAAAATAGGTGACACAGCAACGCACTGTCGTGTGCCACTGTCGAATTACCGCGTGTTATGGGCGAAATAAAATGCATCGCTAACAGGCAGCACAGCAAGCACAGGCAGCACAGCAAGCACAGGCAGCACAGCACAGGCAGCACAGGCAGCACAGCAAGCACAGGCAGCACAGAAAGCACACGCAGCAAGCACAGGCAGCACAGCAAGCACAGGCAGCACAACAAGAACAGGCGGCACAGCAAGCACAGCAGGCACAGGCAGCACAGAAAGCACAGGCAGCAAGCACAGGCAGCACAGCAAGCACAGGCAGCACAGCAAGCGCAGGCAGCACAGCAGGCACAGGCAGCACAGGAAGCACAGGCAGCAAGCACAGGCAGCACAGCAAGCACAGGCAGCACAGCACAGGCAGCACAGCAAGCACAGGCAGCACAGAAAGCACACGCAGCAAGCACAGGCAGCACAGCAAGCACAGGCAGCACAACAAGAACAGGCGGCACAGCAAGCACAGCAAGCACAGGCAGCAAGCACAGGCAGCACAGCAAGCACAGGCAGCAAGCACAGGCAGCACAGCAAGCGCAGGCAGCACAGCAGGCACAGGCAGCACAGAAAGCACAGGCAGCAAGCACAGGCAGCACAGCAAGCACAGGCAGCAAGCACAGGCAGCAGAGCAAGCACAGGCAGCAAGCGCAGGCAGCATAGAAAGCAGAGGCAGCACAGGCAGCACAATAAGCACAGGCGGCACAGCAAGCACAGCAAGCACAGGCAGCAAGCACAGGCAGCACAGCAAGCACAGGCAGCAAGCACAGGCAGCACAGCAAGCGCAGGCAGCACAGCAGGCACAGGCAGCACAGAAAGCCCAGGCAGCAAGCACAGGCAGCACAGCAAGCACAGGCAGCAAGCACAGGCAGCAGAGCAAGCACAGGCAGCAAGCGCAGGCAGCATAGCAAACAGAGGCAGCACAGGCAGCACAACAAGCACAGGCGGCACAGCAAGCACAGGCAGCAAGCACAGGCAGCACAGCAAGCACAGGCAGCACAGCAAGCACAGGCAGCACAGCAAGCACAGCAAGCACAGGCAGCAAGCACAGGCAGCACAGCAAGCACAGGCAGCAAGCACAGGCAGCACAGCAAGTACAGGCAGCAAGCACAGACAGCACAGCAAGCACAGGCAGCACAGGCAGCAAGCACAGGCAGCACAGCAAGCACAGGCAGCAAGCACAGGCATGTTAGAAACCCGCAAAATAGCTCGACGAGATGTGTTCGTTTTAGCGATTCTGGGGGAAGTGCAGAGGGGTCAAGCTCCGTCCTCTTTCCAACAGGCAAAGCCTGCTCCGCTCTTCGGCGAGATTCACTCTCGCATTTGTTTACAATGCTTACTCTTACTGAGACGCAGGTCAATGCACCGGCCGCCGAGGTAAACATATGATCCGCGACTCTCGGCGCCTCCAAAAGCAGGTGACACAGCAACGCACTGTCGTGTGCCACTGTCGAATTACCGCGTGTTATGGGCGAATTCAAATGCATCGTAAACAGGCAGCACAGCAAGCACAGGCAGCACAGCAAACACAGGCAGCAAGCACAGGCAGCAAACACAGGCAGCACAGCAAGCACAGGCAGCAAGCACAGGCAGCAAGCACAGGCAGCACAGCAAGCACAGGCAGCAAGCACAGGCATGTTAGAAACCCGCAAAATAGCTCGACGAGATGTGTTCGTTTTAGCGATTCTGGGGGAAGTGCAGAGGGGTCAAGCTCCGTCCTCTTTCCAACAGGAAAAGCCTGCTCCGCTCTTCGGCGAGATTCACTCTCGCATTTGTTTACAATGCTTACTCTTACTGAGACGCAGGTCAATGCACCGGCCGCCGAGGTAAACATATGATCCGCGACTCTCGGCGCCTCCAAAAGCAGGTGACACAGCAACGCACTGTCGTGTGCCACTGTCGAATTACCGCGTGTTATGGGCGAATTCAAATGCATCGTAAACAGGCAGCACAGCAAGCACAGGCAGCACAGCAAACACAGGCAGCAAGCACAGGCAGCAAGCACAGGCAGCACAGCAAGCACAGGCAGCAAGCACAGGCAGCAAGCACAGGCAGCACAGCAAGCACAGGCAGCAAGCACAGGCATGTTAGAAACCCGCAAAATAGCTCGACGAGATGTGTTCGTTTTAGCGATTCTGGGGGAAGTGCAGAGGGGTCAAGCTCCGTCCTCTTTCCAACAGGAAAAGCCTGCTCCGCTCTTCGGCGAGATTCACTCTTGTATTTGTTTACAATGCTTACTCTTACTGAGACGCAGGTCAATGCACCGGCCGCCGAGGTAAACATATGATCCGCGACTCTCGGCGCCTCCAAAAGCAGGTGACACAGCAATGCACTGTCGTGTGCCACTGTCGAATTACCGCGTGTTATGGGCGAATTCAAATGCATCGTAAACAGGCAGCACAGCAAGCACAGGCAGCACAGCAAACACAGGCAGCAAGCACAGGCAGCAAGCAGAGGCAGCACAGCAAGCACAGGCAGCAAGCACAGGCAGCAAGCACAGGCAGCACATCAAGCACGGGCAGCACAGATAGCACAGGCAGCAAGCACAGGCAGCAAGCACAGGCAGCACAGCAAACACAGGCAGCACAGCAAGCACAGGCAGCGCAGCAAGCACAGGCAGCACAGCAAGCACAGGCATGTTAGAAACCCGCAAAATAGCTCGACGAGATGTGTTCGTTTTTTAGGGATTCTTGGGGAAGTGCAGAGGGGTCAAGCTCCGTCCTCTTTCCAACAGGCAAAGGCTGCTCCGATCATCGGCGAGATTCACTCTCGCATTTGTTTACAATGCTTACTCTTACTGAGACGTAGGTCAATGCACCGGCCGCCGAGGTAAACATATGATCCGCGAATCTCGGCGCCTCCAAAAGCAGGTGACACAGCAACGCACTGTCGTGTGCCACTGTCGAATTACCGCGTGTTATGGGCGAATTCAAATGCATCGCTAACAGGCAGCACAACAAGCACAGGCAGCACAGCAAACACAGGCAGCAAGCACAGGCAGCACAGCAAGCACAGGCAGCAAGCACAGGCAGCACAGCAAGCACAGGCAGCAAGCACAGGCAGCACAGCAAGCACGGGCAGCACAGCTAGCACAGGCAGCAAGCACAGGCAGCACAGTAAGCACAGGCAGCAAGCACAGGCAGCACAGCAAACACAGCAAGCACAGGCAGCAAGCACAGGCAGCACAGCAAGCACAGGCAGCAAGCACAGGCAGCACAGCAAGCACAGGCAGCAAGCACAGGCAGCACATCAAGTACAGGCAGCAAGCACAGGCAACGCAGCAAGCACAGGCAGCACACCAAGCACAGGCAGCCAGCACAGCAAGCACAGGCAGCACAGCAAGCACAGGCAGCAAGCACAGGCAGCACAGCAAGCACAGGCAGCAAGCACAGGCAGCACAGCAAGCACAGGCAGCAAGCACGGGCAGCACAGCAAGCACAGGCAGCACAGCAAGCACAGGCAGCAAGCACAGGCAGCATAGCAAGCACAGGCACAACAGCAAGCACAGGCAGCCAGCACAGGCAGCACAGCAAGCACAGGCAGCAAGCACAGGCAGCAAGCACGGGCAGCACATCAAGTACAGGCAGCAAGCACAGGCAACGCAGCAAGCACAGGCAGCACAGCAAGCACAGGCAGCAAGCACAGGCAGCACAGCAAGCAGAGCCAGCACAGCAAGCACAGGCAGCACAGCAAGCACAGGCAGCAAGCACAGGCAGCACAGTAAACACAGGCAGCACAGCAAGCACAGGCAGCAAGCACAGGCAGCACAGCAAGCACAGGCAGCAAGCACAGGCAGCACAGCAAGCACAGGCAGCAAGCACAGGCAGCAAGCACAGGCAACACAGTAAACACAGGCAGCACAGCAAGCACAGGCAGCAAGCACAGGCAGCAAGCACAGGCAGCACAGCAAGCACAGGCAGTAAGCACAGGCAGCACAGGCAGCAAGCACAGGCAGCACAGCAAGCACAGGCAGCAAGCACAGGCAGCAAAGAACAGGCAGCAAGCACAGGCAGCAAGCACAGGCAGCACAGCAAACACAGGCAGCACAGCAAGCACAGGCAGCAAGCACAGGCAGCACAGCAAGCACAGGCAGCACAGGCAGCAAGCACAGGCAGAAAGCACAGGCAGCACAGCAAGCACAGGCAGCAAGCACAGGCAGCACAGCAAGCACAGGCAGCATGCACAGACAGCACAGCAAGCACAGGCAGCAAGCACAGGCAGCACAGCAAGCACAGGCAGCAAGCAAAGGCAGCACAGCAAGTACAGCAAGCACAGGCAGCAAGCACAGGCAGCACAGCAAGCACAGGCATTACAGCAAGCACAGGCAGCTTGCACAGGCAGCATGGCAAGCACAGGCAGCACAGCAAGCACAGGCAGCACAGCAAGCACAGGCAGCAAGCACAGGCAGCACAGCAAGCACAGGCAGCAAGCACAGGCAGCACAGCAAGTACAGGCAGCCAGCACAGGCAACACAGTAACCACAGGCAGCAAGCACAGGCAGCAAAGCAAGCACAGGCAGCACAGCAAGCACAGGCAGCTTGCACAGGCAGCATAGCAAGCACAGGCAGCACAGCAAGCACAGGCAGCAAGCACAGGCAGCAGAGCAAGCACAGGCAGCAAGCACAGGCAGCACAGCAAGCACAGGCAGCAAGCACAGGCAGCACAGCAAGCACAGGCAGCAAGCACTGGCAGCAAGCACAGGCAGCAAGCACAGGCAGCACAGCAAGCACAGGCATCAAGCACAGGTATGATAGAAACCCGCAAAATAGCTCGACGAGATGTGTTCGTTTTAGCGATTCTGGGGAAAGTGCAGAGGGGACAAGTTCCGTCCTCTTTCCAACAGGCAAAGCCTGCTCCGATCTTCGGCGAGATTCACCTTCGCATTTGTTTACAATGCTTACTATTTACTGAGACGCAGGTCAATGCACCGGCTGCCGAGGTAAACATATGATCCGCGACTCTCGGCGCCTCCAAAAGTAGGTGACACAGCAACGCACGGTCGTGTGCCACTGTCGAATTACCGCGTGTTATGGGCGAAATCAAATGCATCGCTAACAGGCAGCACAGCAAGCACAGGCAGCAAGCACAGGCAGCACAGCAAGCACAGGCAGCACAGCAAGCACAGGCAGCACAGCAAGCAGAGGCAACAAGCACAGGCAGCACAGCAAGCACAGGCAGCACAGCAAGCAGAGGCAACAAGCACAGGCAGCACAGCAAGCACAGGCAGCAGGCACAGGCAGCACAGCAAGCACAGGCAGCACAGCAAGCACAAACAGTAAGCACAGGCAGCACAGCAAGCACAGGCAGCAAGCACAGGCAGCACAGCAAGCACAGGCAGCAAGCACAGGCAGCACAGCAAGCACAGGCAGCAAGCACAGGCAACACAGTAAGCACAGGCAGCAAGCACAGGCAGCACAGCAAGCACAGGCAGCAAGCACAGGCAGCAAGCACAGGCAGCAAGCACAGGCAGCACAGCAAGCACAGGCAGCAAACACAGGCAGCACGGCAAGCACAGGCAGCACAGCCAGCACAGGCAGCACAGCACAGGCAGCACAGCAAGCACAGGCAGCACAGCAAGTACAGGCAGCAAGCACACGCAGCAAGCACAGGCAACAAGCACAGGCAGCACAGCAAGCACAGGCAGCACAGTAAGCACAGGCAGCTTGCACAGGCAGCATAGCAAGCACAGGCAGCAAGCACAGGCAGCACCGAAAGCACAGGCAGCAAGCACAGGCTGCACAGCAAGCACAGGCAGCACAGCAAGCACAGGCAGCAAGCGCAGGCAGCACAGCAGGCACAGGCAGCACAGCAAGCACAGAAAGCACAGGCAGCAAGCACAGGCAGCACAGGCAGCACAGCAAGCACAGGCAGCAAGCACAGGCAGCAGAGCAAGCACAGGCAGCAAGCACAGGCAGCATAGCAAGCAGAGGCAGCACAGAAAGCACAGGCAACACAGCAAGCACAGGCGGCAAGCACAGGCAGCAAGAACAGGCAGCACAGCAAGCACAGGCAGCAAGCACAGGCAGCACAGCAAGCACAGGCAGCAAGCACAGGTAGCACAGCAAGCACAGGCAGCAAGCAAGCACAGGCAGCATAGCAAGCACAGGCAGCACAGCAAGCACAGGCAGCAAGCACAGGCAGCACAGCAAGCACAGGCAGCACAGCAAGCACGGGCAGCAAGCACAGGCAGCAAGCACAGGCAGCAAAGGCAGCAAGCACAGGCAGCACAGCAAGCACGGGCAGCAAGCACAGGCAGCACAGCAAGCACAGGCAGCACAGCAAGCACGGGCAGCACAGCAAGCACGGGCAGCAAGCACAAGCAGCAAGCACAGGCAGCAAGCACAGGCAGCAAGCACAGGCAGCACAGCAGGCACAGGCGGCAAGCACAGGCAGCAAGCACAGGCAGCAAGCACAGGCAGCACAGCAAGTACAGGCAGCAAGCACAGACAGCACAGCAAGCACAGGCAGCACAGCAAGCACAGGCAGCAAGCACAGGCAGCACATCAAGTACAGGCAGCAAGCACAGGCAACGCAGCAAGCACAGGCAGCACAGCAAGCACAGGCAGCAAGCACAGGCAGCACACCGAGCACAGGCAGCACAGCAAGCACAGGCAGCAAGCACAGGCAGCGCAGCAAGCACAGGCAGCACAGCAAGCACAGGCATGTTAGAAACCCGCAAAATGAGCTCGACGATATGTGTTCGTTTTAGCGATTCTGGGGGAAGTGTAGAGGGGTCAAGCTCCGTCCTCTTTCCAACAGGCAAAGCCTGCTCCGATCTTCGGCGAGATTCACTCTCGCATTTGTTTACAATGCTTACTCTTACTGAGACGCAGGTCAATGCACCGGCCGCCGAGGTAAACATATGATCCGCGACTCTCGGCGCCTCCAAAAACAGGTGACACAGCAACGCACTGTCGTGTGCCACTGTCGAATTACCGCGTGTTATGGGTAAAATCAAATGCATCGCTAACAGGCAGCACAGCAAGCACAGGCAGCAAGCACAGGCAGCACAGCAAGCACAGGCAGCAAGCACAGGCAGCACAGCAAGCACAGGCAGCACAGTAAGCACAGGCAGCAAGCACAGGCAGCACAGCAAGCACAGGCAGCAAGCACAGGCAACACAGCAAGCACAGGCAGCAAGCACAGGCAGCACAACAAGCACAGGCAGCAAGCACAGGCAGCACAGCAAGCACAGGCAGCAAGCACAGGCAGCACAGCAAGTACAGCAAGCACAGGCAGCAAGAACAGGCAGCAAGCACAGGCAGCAAGCACAGGCAGCACAGCAAGCACAGGCAGCAAGCACAGGCAGCACAGCAAGCACAGGCAGCAAGCACAGGCAACACAGTAAGCACAGGCAGCAAGCACAGGCAGCACAGCAAGCACAGGCAGCAAGCACAGGCAGCACAGCAAGTACAGCAAGCACAGGCAGCAAGAACAGGCAGCAAGCACAGGCAGCAAGCACAGGCAGCACAGCAAGCACAGGCAGCAAGCACAGGCAGCACAGCAAGCACAGGCAGCAAGCACAGGCAGCACAGCAAGGACAGGCAGCAAGCACGGGCAGCACAGCAAGCACAGGCAGCACAGCAAGCACAGCCAGCAAGATCAGGCAGCACAGGCAGCACAGCAAGTACAGCAAGCACAGGCAGCAAAGCAAGCACAGGCAGCACATCAAGTACAGCAAGTACAGGCAGCAAGCACAGGCAGCACAGCAAGCACAGGCAGCAAGCACAGGCAGCACAGCAAGCACAGGCAGCAAGCACAGGCAACACAGTAAGCACAGGCAGCACAGCAAGCACAGGCAGCAAGCACAGGCATGTTAGAAACCAGCAAAATAGCTCTACGAGATGTGTTCGTTTTAGCGATTCTGGGGGAGGTGCAGAGGGGTCAAGCTCCGTCCTCTTTCCAACAGGCAAAGCCTGCTCCGATCTTCGGCGAGATTCACTCTCGCATTTGTTTACAATGCTTACTCTTACTGAGACGCAGGTCAATGCACCGGCCGCCGAGGTAAACATATGATCCGCGCTTCTCGGCGCCTCCAAAAATAGGTGACACAGCAACGCACTGTCGTGTGCCACTGTCGAATTACCGCGTGTTATGGGCGAAATCAAATGCATCGCTAACAGGCAGCACAGCAAGCACATGCAGCACAGCAAGCACAGGCAGCAAGCACAGGCAGCACAGCAAGCACAGGCAGCACAGCAAGCAGAGGCAACAAGCACAGGCAGCACAGCAAGCACAGAAAGCACAGGCAGCAAGCACAGGCAGCACAGCAAGCACAGGCAGCAAGCACAGGCAGCAGAGCATGCACAGGCAGCAAGCACAGGCAGCACAGCAAGCACAGGCAGCAAGAACAGGCAGCACAGCAAGCACGGGCAGCACAGCACAGGCAGCACAGCAAGCACAGGCAGCAAGCACAGGCAGCACAGCAAGCACAGGCAGCAAGCACAGGCAGCACAGCAAGCACAGCCAGCAAGCACAGGCAACACAGTAAGCACAGGCAGCAAGCACAGGCAGCACAGCAAGCACAGGCAGCTTGCACAGGCAGCATAGCAAGCACAGGCAGCACAGCAAGCACAGGCAGCAAGCACAGGCAGCAAGCACAGGCAGCAAGCACAGGCAGCACAGCAAGCACAGGCAGCAAACACAGGCAGCACGGCAAGCACAGGCAGCACAGCCAGCACAGGCAGCACAGCACAGGCAGCACAGCAAGCACAGGCAGCACAGCAAGTACAGGCAGCAAGCACACGCAGCAAACACAGGCAACAAGCACAGGCAGCACAGGCAGCACAGTAAGCACAGGCAGCTTGCACAGGCAGCATAGCAAGCACAGGCAGCAAGCACAGGCAGCACGGAAAGCACAGGCAGCAAGCACAGGCTGCACAGCAAGCACAGGCAGCACAGCAAGCACAGGCAGCAAGCGCAGGCAGCACAGCAGGCACAGGCAGCACAGCAAGCACAGAAAGCACAGGCAGCAAGCACAGGCAGCACAGGCAGCACAGGCAGCACAGCAAGCACAGGCAGCAAGCACAGGCAGCAAGCACAGGCAGCATAGCAAGCAGAGGCAGCACAGAAAGCACAGGCAACACAGCAAGCACAGGCGGCAAGCACAGGCAGCACAGCAAGCACAGGCAGCAAGCACAGGCAGCACAGCAAGCACAGGCAGCACAGCAAGCAGAGGCAACAAGCACAGGCAGCACAGCAAGCACAGGCAGCAGGCACAGGCAGCACAGCAAGCACAGGCAGCACAGCAAGCACAAACAGTAAGCACAGGCAGCACAGCAAGCACAGGCAGCAAGCACAGGCAGCACAGCAAGCACAGGCAGCACAGCAAGCACAGGCAGAAAGCACAGGCAGCACAACAAGCACAGGCAGCAAGCATAGGCAGCACAGTAAGCACAGAAAGCACAGGCAGCAAGCACAGGCAGCACAGCAAGCACAGGCAGCAAGCACAGGCAGCAGAGCATGCACAGGCAGCAAGCACAGGCAGCACAGCAAGCACAGGCAGCAAGAACAGGCAGCACAGCAAGCACGGGCAGCACAGCACAGGCAGCACAGCAAGCACAGGCAGCAAGCACAGGCAGCACAGCAAGCACAGGCAGCAAGCACAGGCAGCAAGCACAGGCAACACAGTAAGCACAGGCAGCAAGCACAGGCAGCACAGCAAGCACAGGCAGCAAGCACAGGCAGCAAGCACAGGCAGCAAGCACAGGCAGCACAGCAAGCACAGGCAGCAAACACAGGCAGCACGGCAAGCACAGGCAGCACAGCCAGCACAGGCAGCACAGCACAGGCAGCACAGCAAGCACAGGCAGCACAGCAAGTACAGGCAGCAAGCACACGCAGCAAGCACAGGCAACAAGCACAGGCAGCACAGCAAGCACAGGCAGCACAGTAAGCACAGGCAGCTTGCACAGGCAGCATAGCAAGCACAGGCAGCAAGCACAGGCAGCACCGAAAGCACAGGCAGCAAGCACAGGCTGCACAGCAAGCACAGGCAGCACAGCAAGCACAGGCAGCAAGCGCAGGCAGCACAGCAGGCACAGGCAGCACAGCAAGCACAGAAAGCACAGGCAGCAAGCACAGGCAGCACAGGCAGCACAGCAAGCACAGGCAGCAAGCACAGGCAGCAGAGCAAGCACAGGCAGCAAGCACAGGCAGCATAGCAAGCAGAGGCAGCACAGAAAGCACAGGCAACACAGCAAGCACAGGCGGCAAGCACAGGCAGCACAGCAAGCACAGGCAGCAAGAACAGGCAGCACAGCAAGAACAGGCAGCACAGCAAGCACAGGCAGCAAGCACAGGCAGCACAGCAAGCACAGGCAGCAAGCACAGGTAGCACAGCAAGCACAGGCAGCAAGCAAGCACAGGCAGCATAGCAAGCACAGGCAGCACAGCAAGCACAGGCAGCAAGCACAGGCAGCAAGCACAGGCAGCACAGCAAGCACAGGCAGCACAGCAAGCACGGGCAGCACAGCAAGCACAGGCAGCACAGCAAGCACGGGCAGCAAGCACCGGCAGCAAGCACAGGCAGCAAGCACAGGCAGCAAGCACAGGCAGCAAGCACAGGCAGCACAGCAGGCACAGGCGGCAAGCACAGGCAGCACAGCAAGCACAGGCAGCAAGCACAGGCAGCAAGCACAGGCAGCACAGCAAGCACGGGCAGCAAGCACAGGCAGCAAGCACAGGCAGCAAGCACAGTCAGCAAGCACAGGCAGCACAGCAGGCACAGGCGGCAAGCACAGGCAGCACAGCAAGCACAGGCAGCAAGCACAGGCAGCAAGCACAGGCAGCACAGCAAGTACAGGCAGCAAGCACAGACAGCACAGCAAGCACAGGCAGCACAGCAAGCACAGGCAGCAAGCACAGGCAGCAAGCACAGGCAGCACATCAAGTACAGGCAGCAAGCACAGGCAACGCAGCAAGCACAGGCAGCACAGCAAGCACAGGCAGCAAGAACAGGCAGCAGAGCAAGCACAGGCAGCAAGCACAGGCAGCACAGCAAGCACAGGCAGCAAGCACAGGTAGCACAGCAAGCACAGGCAGCAAGCAAGCACAGGCAGCATAGCAAGCACAGGCAGCACAGCAAGCACAGGCAGCAAGCACAGGCAGCAAGCACAGGCAGCACAGCAAGCACAGGCAGCACAGCAAGCACGGGCAGCAAGCACAGGCAGCAAGCACAGGCAGCAAAGGCAGCAAGCACAGGCAGCACAGCAAGCACGGGCAGCAAGCACAGGCAGCACAGCAAGCACAGGCAGCACAGCAAGCACGGGCAGCAAGCACCGGCAGCAAGCACAGGCAGCAAGCACAGGCAGCAAGCACAGGCAGCACAGCAGGCACAGGCGGCAAGCACAGGCAGCACAGCAAGCACAGGCAGCAAGCACAGGCAGCAAGCACAGGCAGCACAGCAAGTACAGGCAGCAAGCACAGACAGCACAGCAAGCACAGGCAGCACAGCAAGCACAGGCAGCAAGCACAGGCAGCACATCAAGTACAGGCAGCAAGCACAGGCAACGCAGCAAGCACAGGCAGCACAGCAAGCACAGGCAGCAAGCACAGGCAGCACACCGAGCACAGGCAGCACAGCAAGCACAGGCAGCAAGCACAGGCAGCGCAGCAAGCACAGGCAGCACAGCAAGCACAGGCATGTTAGAAACCCGCAAAATGAGCTCGACGATATGTGTTCGTTTTAGCGATTCTGGGGGAAGTGTAGAGGGGTCAAGCTCCGTCCTCTTTCCAACAGGCAAAGCCTGCTCCGATCTTCGGCGAGATTCACTCTCGCATTTGTTTACAATGCTTACTCTTACTGAGACGCAGGTCAATGCACCGGCCGCCGAGGTAAACATATGATCCGCGACTCTCGGCGCCTCCAAAAACAGGTGACACAGCAACGCACTGTCGTGTGCCACTGTCGAATTACCGCGTGTTATGGGTAAAATCAAATGCATCGCTAACAGGCAGCACAGCAAGCACAGGCAGCAAGCACAGGCAGCACAGCAAGCACAGGCAGCAAGCACAGGCAGCACAGCAAGCACAGGCAGCACAGTAAGCACAGGCAGCAAGCACAGGCAGCACAGCAAGCACAGGCAGCAAGCACAGGCAACACAGCAAGCACAGGCAGCAAGCACAGGCAGCACAACAAGCACAGGCAGCAAGCACAGGCAGCACAGCAAGCACAGGCAGCAAGCACAGGCAGCACAGCAAGTACAGCAAGCACAGGCAGCAAGAACAGGCAGCAAGCACAGGCAGCAAGCACAGGCAGCACAGCAAGCACAGGCAGCAAGCACAGGCAGCACAGCAAGCACAGGCAGCAAGCACAGGCAACACAGTAAGCACAGGCAGCAAGCACAGGCAGCACAGCAAGCACAGGCAGCTTGCACAGGCAGCATAGCAAGCACAGGCAGCACAGCAAGCACAGGCAGCAAGCACGGGCAGCAAGCACAGGCAGCACAGCAAGCACAGGCAGCACAGCAAGCAGAGGCAACAAGCACAGGCAGCACAGCGAGCACAGGCAGCAAGCACAGGCAGCACAGCAAGCACAGGCAGCAAGCACAGACAGCACAGCAAGCACAGGCAGCAAGCACAGGCAGCACAGCAAGCACGGGCAGCAAGCACAGGCAGCAAGCACAGGCAGCAAGCACAGGCAGCACAGCAAGCACAGGCAGCAAGCACAGGCAGCACACCAAGCACAGGCAGCAAGCACAGGCAGCACAGCAAGCACAGGCAGCAAGCACAGGCAGCAAGCACAGGCAGCACAGCAAGCACGGGCAGCAAGCACAGGCAGCAAGCACAGGCAGCAAAGGCAGCAAGCACAGGCAGCACAGCAAGCACGGGCAGCAAGCACAGGCAGCACAGCAAGCACGGGCAGCACAGCAAGCACGGGCAGCAAGCACAAGCAGCAAGCACAGGCAGCAAGCACAGGCAGCAAGCACAGGCAGCACAGCAGGCACAGGCGGCAAGCACAGGCAGCAAGCACAGGCAGCAAGCACAGGCAGCACAGCAAGTACAGGCAGCAAGCACAGACAGCACAGCAAGCACAGGCAGCACAGCAAGCACAGGCAGCAAGCACAGGCAGCAAGCACAGGCAGCACATCAAGTACAGGCAGCAAGCACAGGCAACGCAGCAAGCACAGGCAGCACAGCAAGCACAGGCAGCAAGCACAGGCAGCACACCGAGCACAGGCAGCACAGCAAGCACAGGCAGCAAGCACAGGCAGCGCAGCAAGCACAGGCAGCACGGCAAGCACAGGCATGTTAGAAACCCGCAAAATGAGCTCGACGATATGTGTTCGTTTTAGCGATTCTGGGGGAAGTGTAGAGGGGTCAAGCTCCGTCCTCTTTCCAACAGGCAAAGCCTGCTCCGATCTTCGGCGAGATTCACTCTCGCATTTGTTTACAATGCTTACTCTTACTGAGACGCAGGTCAATGCACCGGCCGCCGAGGTAAACATATGATCCGCGACTCTCGGCGCCTCCAAAAACAGGTGACACAGCAACGCACTGTCGTGTGCCACTGTCGAATTACCGCGTGTTATGGGTAAAATCAAATGCATCGCTAACAGGCAGCACAGCAAGCACAGGCAGCAAGCACAGGCAGCACAGCAAGCACAGGCAGCAAGCACAGGCAGCACAGCAAGCACAGGCAGCACAGTAAGCACAGGCAGCAAGCACAGGCAGCACAGCAAGCACAGGCAGCACAGCAAGCACAGGCAGCAAGCACAGGCAACACAGCAAGCACAGGCAGCAAGCACAGGCAGCACAACAAGCACAGGCAGCAAGCACAGGCAGCACAGCAAGCACAGGCAGCAAGCACAGGCAGCACAGCAAGTACAGCAAGCACAGGCAGCAAGAACAGGCAGCAAGCACAGGCAGCAAGCACAGGCAGCACAGCAAGCACAGGCAGCAAGCACAGGCAGCACAGCAAGCACAGGCAGCAAGCACAGGCAACACAGTAAGCACAGGCAGCAAGCACAGGCAGCACAGCAAGCACAGGCAGCAAGCACAGGCAGCACAGCAAGTACAGCAAGCACAGGCAGCAAGAACAGGCAGCAAGCACAGGCAGCAAGCACAGGCAGCACAGCAAGCACAGGCAGCAAGCACAGGCAGCACAGCAAGCACAGGCAGCAAGCACAGGCAGCACAGCAAGGACAGGCAGCAAGCACGGGCAGCACAGCAAGCACAGGCAGCACAGCAAGCACAGGCAGCAAGCACAGGCAGCACAGCAGGCACAGGCGGCAAGCACAGGCAGCAAGCACAGGCAGCAAGCACAGGCAGCACAGCAAGTACAGGCAGCAAGCACAGACAGCACAGCAAGCACAGGCAGCACAGCAAGCACAGGCAGCAAGCACAGGCAGCAAGCACAGGCAGCACATCAAGTACAGGCAGCAAGCACAGGCAACGCAGCAAGCACAGGCAGCACAGCAAGCACAGGCAGCAAGCACAGGCAGCACACCGAGCACAGGCAGCACAGCAAGCACAGGCAGCAAGCACAGGCAGCGCAGCAAGCACAGGCAGCACGGCAAGCACAGGCATGTTAGAAACCCGCAAAATGAGCTCGACGATATGTGTTCGTTTTAGCGATTCTGGGGGAAGTGTAGAGGGGTCAAGCTCCGTCCTCTTTCCAACAGGCAAAGCCTGCTCCGATCTTCGGCGAGATTCACTCTCGCATTTGTTTACAATGCTTACTCTTACTGAGACGCAGGTCAATGCACCGGCCGCCGAGGTAAACATATGATCCGCGACTCTCGGCGCCTCCAAAAACAGGTGACACAGCAACGCACTGTCGTGTGCCACTGTCGAATTACCGCGTGTTATGGGTAAAATCAAATGCATCGCTAACAGGCAGCACAGCAAGCACAGGCAGCAAGCACAGGCAGCACAGCAAGCACAGGCAGCAAGCACAGGCAGCACAGCAAGCACAGGCAGCACAGTAAGCACAGGCAGCAAGCACAGGCAGCACAGCAAGCACAGGCAGCACAGCAAGCACAGGCAGCAAGCACAGGCAACACAGCAAGCACAGGCAGCAAGCACAGGCAGCACAACAAGCACAGGCAGCAAGCACAGGCAGCACAGCAAGCACAGGCAGCAAGCACAGGCAGCACAGCAAGTACAGCAAGCACAGGCAGCAAGAACAGGCAGCAAGCACAGGCAGCAAGCACAGGCAGCACAGCAAGCACAGGCAGCAAGCACAGGCAGCACAGCAAGCACAGGCAGCAAGCACAGGCAACACAGTAAGCACAGGCAGCAAGCACAGGCAGCACAGCAAGCACAGGCAGCAAGCACAGGCAGCACAGCAAGTACAGCAAGCACAGGCAGCAAGAACAGGCAGCAAGCACAGGCAGCAAGCACAGGCAGCACAGCAAGCACAGGCAGCAAGCACAGGCAGCACAGCAAGCACAGGCAGCAAGCACAGGCAGCACAGCAAGGACAGGCAGCAAGCACGGGCAGCACAGCAAGCACAGGCAGCACAGCAAGCACAGCCAGCAAGATCAGGCAGCACAGGCAGCACAGCAAGTACAGCAAGCACAGGCAGCAAAGCAAGCACAGGCAGCACATCAAGTACAGCAAGTACAGGCAGCAAGCACAGGCAGCACAGCAAGCACAGGCAGCAAGCACAGGCAGCACAGCAAGCACAGGCAGCAAGCACAGGCAACACAGTAAGCACAGGCAGCACAGCAAGCACAGGCAGCAAGCACAGGCATGTTAGAAACCAGCAAAATAGCTCTACGAGATGTGTTCGTTTTAGCGATTCTGGGGGAGGTGCAGAGGGGTCAAGCTCCGTCCTCTTTCCAACAGGCAAAGCCTGCTCCGATCTTCGGCGAGATTCACTCTCGCATTTGTTTACAATGCTTACTCTTACTGAGACGCAGGTCAATGCACCGGCCGCCGAGGTAAACATATGATCCGCGCTTCTCGGCGCCTCCAAAAATAGGTGACACAGCAACGCACTGTCGTGTGCCACTGTCGAATTACCGCGTGTTATGGGCGAAATCAAATGCATCGCTAACAGGCAGCACAGCAAGCACATGCAGCACAGCAAGCACAGGCAGCAAGCACAGGCAGCACAGCAAGCACAGGCAGCACAGCAAGCAGAGGCAACAAGCACAGGCAGCACAGCAAGCACAGAAAGCACAGGCAGCAAGCACAGGCAGCACAGCAAGCACAGGCAGCAAGCACAGGCAGCAGAGCATGCACAGGCAGCAAGCACAGGCAGCACAGCAAGCACAGGCAGCAAGAACAGGCAGCACAGCAAGCACGGGCAGCACAGCACAGGCAGCACAGCAAGCACAGGCAGCAAGCACAGGCAGCACAGCAAGCACAGGCAGCAAGCACAGGCAGCACAGCAAGCACAGCCAGCAAGCACAGGCAACACAGTAAGCACAGGCAGCAAGCACAGGCAGCACAGCAAGCACAGGCAGCTTGCACAGGCAGCATAGCAAGCACAAGCAGCACAGCAAGCACAGGCAGCAAGCACAGGCAGCAAGCACAGGCAGCAAGCACAGGCAGCACAGCAAGCACAGGCAGCAAACACAGGCAGCACGGCAAGCACAGGCAGCACAGCCAGCACAGGCAGCACAGCACAGGCAGCACAGCAAGCACAGGCAGCACAGCAAGTACAGGCAGCAAGCACACGCAGCAAGCACAGGCAACAAGCACAGGCAGCACAGCAAGCACAGGCAGCACAGTAAGCACAGGCAGCTTGCACAGGCAGCATAGCAAGCACAGGCAGCAAGCACAGGCAGCACGGAAAGCACAGGCAGCAAGCACAGGCTGCACAGCAAGCACAGGCAGCACAGCAAGCACAGGCAGCAAGCGCAGGCAGCACAGCAGGCACAGGCAGCACAGCAAGCACAGAAAGCACAGGCAGCAAGCACAGGCAGCACAGGCAGCACAGGCAGCACAGCAAGCACAGGCAGCAAGCACAGGCAGCAAGCACAGGCAGCATAGCAAGCAGAGGCAGCACAGAAAGCACAGGCAACACAGCAAGCACAGGCGGCAAGCACAGGCAGCACAGCAAGCACAGGCAGCAAGCACAGGCAGCACAGCAAGCACAGGCAGCACAGCAAGCAGAGGCAACAAGCACAGGCAGCACAGCAAGCACAGGCAGCAGGCACAGGCAGCACAGCAAGCACAGGCAGCACAGCAAGCACAAACAGTAAGCACAGGCAGCACAGCAAGCACAGGCAGCAAGCACAGGCAGCACAGCAAGCACAGGCAGCACAGCAAGCACAGGCAGAAAGCACAGGCAGCACAACAAGCACAGGCAGCAAGCATAGGCAGCACAGCAAGCACAGAAAGCACAGGCAGCAAGCACAGGCAGCACAGCAAGCACAGGCAGCAAGCACAGGCAGCAGAGCATGCACAGGCAGCAAGCACAGGCAGCACAGCAAGCACAGGCAGCAAGAACAGGCAGCACAGCAAGCACGGGCAGCACAGCACAGGCAGCACAGCAAGCACAGGCAGCAAGCACAGGCAGCACAGCAAGCACAGGCAGCAAGCACAGGCAGCACAGCAAGCACAGGCAGCAAGCACAGGCAACACAGTAAGCACAGGCAGCAAGCACAGGCAGCACAGCAAGCACAGGCAGCAAGCACAGGCAGCAAGCACAGGCAGCAAGCACAGGCAGCACAGCAAGCACAGGCAGCAAACACAGGCAGCACGGCAAGCACAGGCAGCACAGCCAGCACAGGCAGCACAGCACAGGCAGCACAGCAAGCACAGGCAGCACAGCAAGTACAGGCAGCAAGCACACGCAGCAAGCACAGGCAACAAGCACAGGCAGCACAGTAAGCACAGGCAGCTTGCACAGGCAGCATAGCAAGCACAGGCAGCAAGCACAGGCAGCACCGAAAGCACAGGCAGCAAGCACAGGCTGCACAGCAAGCACAGGCAGCACAGCAAGCACAGGCAGCAAGCGCAGGCAGCACAGCAGGCACAGGCAGCACAGCAAGCACAGAAAGCACAGGCAGCAAGCACAGGCAGCACAGGCAGCACAGCAAGCACAGGCAGCAAGCACAGGCAGCAGAGCAAGCACAGGCAGCAAGCACAGGCAGCATAGCAAGCAGAGGCAGCACAGAAAGCACAGGCAACACAGCAAGCACAGGCGGCAAGCACAGGCAGCACAGCAAGCACAGGCAGCAAGAACAGGCAGCACAGCAAGAACAGGCAGCACAGCAAGCACAGGCAGCAAGCACAGGCAGCACAGCAAGCACAGGCAGCAAGCACAGGTAGCACAGCAAGCACAGGCAGCAAGCAAGCACAGGCAGCATAGCAAGCACAGGCAGCACAGCAAGCACAGGCAGCAAGCACAGGCAGCAAGCACAGGCAGCACAGCAAGCACAGGCAGCACAGCAAGCACGGGCAGCACAGCAAGCACAGGCAGCACAGCAAGCACGGGCAGCAAGCACCGGCAGCAAGCACAGGCAGCAAGCACAGGCAGCAAGCACAGGCAGCAAGCACAGGCAGCACAGCAGGCACAGGCGGCAAGCACAGGCAGCACAGCAAGCACAGGCAGCAAGCACAGGCAGCAAGCACAGGCAGCACAGCAAGCACGGGCAGCAAGCACAGGCAGCAAGCACAGGCAGCAAGCACAGTCAGCAAGCACAGGCAGCACAGCAGGCACAGGCGGCAAGCACAGGCAGCACAGCAAGCACAGGCAGCAAGCACAGGCAGCAAGCACAGGCAGCACAGCAAGTACAGGCAGCAAGCACAGACAGCACAGCAAGCACAGGCAGCACAGCAAGCACAGGCAGCAAGCACAGGCAGCAAGCACAGGCAGCACATCAAGTACAGGCAGCAAGCACAGGCAACGCAGCAAGCACAGGCAGCACAGCAAGCACAGGCAGCAAGAACAGGCAGCAGAGCAAGCACAGGCAGCAAGCACAGGCAGCACAGCAAGCACAGGCAGCAAGCACAGGTAGCACAGCAAGCACAGGCAGCAAGCAAGCACAGGCAGCATAGCAAGCACAGGCAGCACAGCAAGCACAGGCAGCAAGCACAGGCAGCAAGCACAGGCAGCACAGCAAGCACAGGCAGCACAGCAAGCACGGGCAGCAAGCACAGGCAGCAAGCACAGGCAGCAAAGGCAGCAAGCACAGGCAGCACAGCAAGCACGGGCAGCAAGCACAGGCAGCACAGCAAGCACGGGCAGCAAGCACCGGCAGCAAGCACAGGCAGCAAGCACAGGCAGCAAGCACAGGCAGCACAGCAGGCACAGGCGGCAAGCACAGGCAGCACAGCAAGCACAGGCAGCAAGCACAGGCAGCAAGCACAGGCAGCACAGCAAGTACAGGCAGCAAGCACAGACAGCACAGCAAGCACAGGCAGCACAGCAAGCACAGGCAGCAAGCACAGGCAGCAAGCACAGGCAGCACATCAAGTACAGGCAGCAAGCACAGGCAACGCAGCAAGCACAGGCAGCACAGCAAGCACAGGCAGCAAGCACAGGCAGCACACCGAGCACAGGCAGCACAGCAAGCACAGGCAGCAAGCACAGGCAGCGCAGCAAGCACAGGCAGCACAGCAAGCACAGGCATGTTAGAAACCCGCAAAATGAGCTCGACGATATGTGTTCGTTTTAGCGATTCTGGGGGAAGTGTAGAGGGGTCAAGCTCCGTCCTCTTTCCAACAGGCAAAGCCTGCTCCGATCTTCGGCGAGATTCACTCTCGCATTTGTTTACAATGCTTACTCTTACTGAGACGCAGGTCAATGCACCGGCCGCCGAGGTAAACATATGATCCGCGACTCTCGGCGCCTCCAAAAACAGGTGACACAGCAACGCACTGTCGTGTGCCACTGTCGAATTACCGCGTGTTATGGGTAAAATCAAATGCATCGCTAACAGGCAGCACAGCAAGCACAGGCAGCAAGCACAGGCAGCACAGCAAGCACAGGCAGCAAGCACAGGCAGCACAGCAAGCACAGGCAGCACAGTAAGCACAGGCAGCAAGCACAGGCAGCACAGCAAGCACAGGCAGCAAGCACAGGCAACACAGCAAGCACAGGCAGCAAGCACAGGCAGCACAACAAGCACAGGCAGCAAGCACAGGCAGCACAGCAAGCACAGGCAGCAAGCACAGGCAGCACAGCAAGTACAGCAAGCACAGGCAGCAAGAACAGGCAGCAAGCACAGGCAGCAAGCACAGGCAGCACAGCAAGCACAGGCAGCAAGCACAGGCAGCACAGCAAGCACAGGCAGCAAGCACAGGCAACACAGTAAGCACAGGCAGCAAGCACAGGCAGCACAGCAAGCACAGGCAGCTTGCACAGGCAGCATAGCAAGCACAGGCAGCACAGCAAGCACAGGCAGCAAGCACGGGCAGCAAGCACAGGCAGCACAGCAAGCACAGGCAGCACAGCAAGCAGAGGCAACAAGCACAGGCAGCACAGCGAGCACAGGCAGCAAGCACAGGCAGCACAGCAAGCACAGGCAGCAAGCACAGACAGCACAGCAAGCACAGGCAGCAAGCACAGGCAGCACAGCAAGCACGGGCAGCAAGCACAGGCAGCAAGCACAGGCAGCAAGCACAGGCAGCACAGCAAGCACAGGCAGCAAGCACAGGCAGCACACCAAGCACAGGCAGCAAGCACAGGCAGCACAGCAAGCACAGGCAGCAAGCAAGCACAGGCAGCACAGCAAACACAGGGAGCACAGCAAGCACAGGCATCTTGCACAGCAAGCACATGCATCTTGCACAGGCAGCATAGCAAGCACAGCAAGCACAGGCAGAAAGCACATGCAGCAAGCACAGGCAGCACAGCAAGCACAGGCAGCTTGCACAGGCAGCACAGCAAGCACAGGCAGCAAGCACAGGCAGCACAGCAAGCACAGGCAGCAAGCACAGGCAGCACAGCAAGCACAGGCAGCAAGCACGGGCAGGCAGCAAGCACGGGCAGCACAGCAAGCACAGGCAGCACAGCAAGCACAGGCAGCAAGCACAGGCAGCACAGCAAGGACAGGCAGCACAGCAAGCACAGGCAGCAAGCACAGGCAGCACAGCAAGCACGGGCAGCAAGCACAGGCATCTTGCACAGCAAGCACAGGCATCTTGCACAGGCAGCATAGCAAGCACAGCAAGCACAGGCAGCAAGCACATGCAGCAAGCACAGGCAGCACAGCAAGCACAGGCAGCAAGCACAGGCAGCAAGCACAGCAAGCACAGGCAGCTTGCACAGGCAGCACAGCAAGCACAGGCAGCAAGCACAGGCAGCACAGCAAGCACAAGCAGCAAGCACAGGCAGCTCAGGCAGCAGAGCAAGCACAGGCAGCACAGCAAGCACAGGCAGCAAGCACGGGCAGGCAGCAAGCACGGGCAGCACAGCAAGCACAGGCAGCACAGCAAGCACAGGCAGCAAGCACAGGCAGCAAGCACAGGCAGCACACCGAGCACAGGCAGCACAGCAAGCACAGGCAGCAAGCACAGGCAGCGCAGCAAGCACAGGCAGCACAGCAAGCACAGGCATGTTAGAAACCCGCAAAATAGCTCGACGATATGTGTTCGTTTTAGCGATTCTGGGGGAAGTGTAGAGGGGTCAAGCTCCGTCCTCTTTCCAACAGGCAAAGCCTGCTCCGATCTTCGGCGAGATTCACTCTCGCATTTGTTTACAATGCTTACTCTTACTGAGACGCAGGTCAATGCACCGGCCGCCGAGGTAAACATATGATCCGCGACTCTCGGCGCCTCCAAAAACAGGTGACACAGCAACGCACTGTCGTGTGCCACTGTCGAATTACCGCGTGTTATGGGTAAAATCAAATGCATCGCTAACAGGCAGCACAGCAAGCACAGGCAGCAAGCACAGGCAGCACAGCAAGCACAGGCAGCAAGCACAGGCAGCACAGCAAGCACAGGCAGCAAGCACAGGCAGCACAGTAAGCACAGGCAGCAAGCACAGGCAGCACAGCAAGCACAGGCAGCACAGCAAGCACAGGCAGCAAGCACAGGCAACACAGCAAGCACAGGCAGCAAGCACAGGCAGCACAACAAGCACAGGCAGCAAGCACAGGCAGCACAGCAAGCACAGGCAGCAAGCACAGGCAGCACAGCAAGTACAGCAAGCACAGGCAGCAAGCACAGGCAGCACACCGAGCACAGGCAGCACAGCAAGCACAGGCAGCAAGCACAGGCAGCGCAGCAAGCACAGGCAGCACAGCAAGCACAGGCATGTTAGAAACCCGCAAAATAGCTCGACGATATGTGTTCGTTTTAGCGATTCTGGGGGAAGTGTAGAGGGGTCAAGCTCCGTCCTCTTTCCAACAGGCAAAGCCTGCTCCGATCTTCGGCGAGATTCACTCTCGCATTTGTTTACAATGCTTACTCTTACTGAGACGCAGGTCAATGCACCGGCCGCCGAGGTAAACATATGATCCGCGACTCTCGGCGCCTCCAAAAACAGGTGACACAGCAACGCACTGTCGTGTGCCACTGTCGAATTACCGCGTGTTATGGGTAAAATCAAATGCATCGCTAACAGGCAGCACAGCAAGCACAGGCAGCAAGCACAGGCAGCACAGCAAGCACAGGCAGCAAGCACAGGCAGCACAGCAAGCACAGGCAGCAAGCACAGGCAGCACAGTAAGCACAGGCAGCAAGCACAGGCAGCACAGCAAGCACAGGCAGCACAGCAAGCACAGGCAGCAAGCACAGGCAACACAGCAAGCACAGGCAGCAAGCACAGGCAGCACAACAAGCACAGGCAGCAAGCACAGGCAGCACAGCAAGCACAGGCAGCAAGCACAGGCAGCACAGCAAGTACAGCAAGCACAGGCAGCAAGCACAGGCAGCACAGCAAGCACAGGCAGCAAGCACAGGCAACACAGTAAGCACAGGCAGCAAGCACAGGCAGCACAGCAAGCACAGCCAGCAAGCACAGGCAGCACAGCAAGCACAGGCAGCACAGCAAGTACAGCAAGCACAGGCAGCAAAGCAAGCACAGGCAGCACATCAAGTACAGCAAGTACAGGCAGCAAGCACAGGCAGCACAGCAAGCACAGGCAGCAAGCACAGGCAGCACAGCAAGCACAGGCAGCAAGCACAGGCAGCACAGCAAGCACAGGCAGCAAGCACAGGCAGCACAGCAAGCACAGGCAGCAAGCACAGGCAGCAGAGCATGCACAGGCAGCAAGCACAGGCAGAACAGCAAGCACAGGCAGCAAGCACAGGCAGCAAGCACAGGCAGCACAGCAAGGACAGGCAGCAAGCACGGGCAGCACAGCAAGCACAGGCAGCAAGCACAGGCAGCACAGCAAGCACAGCCAGCAAGCACAGGCAGCACAGCAAGCACAGGCAGCACAGCAAGTACAGCAAGCACAGGCAGCAAAGCAAGCACAGGCAGCACATCAAGTACAGCAAGTACAGGCAGCAAGCACAGGCAGCACAGCAAGCACAGGCAGCAAGCACAGGCAGCACAGCAAGCACAGGCAGCAAGCACAGGCAACACAGTAAGCACAGGCAGCACAGCAAGCACAGGCAGCAAGCACAGGCATGTTAGAAACCCGCAAAATAGCTCTACGAGATGTGTTCGTTTTAGCGATTCTGGGGGAGGTGCAGAGGGGTCAAGCTCCGTCCTCTTTCCAACAGGCAAAGCCTGCTCCGATCTTCGGCGAGATTCACTCTCGCATTTGTTTACAATGCTTACTCTTACTGAGACGCAGGTCAATGCACCGGCCGCCGAGGTAAACATATGATCCGCGATTCTCGGCGCCTCCAAAAATAGGTGACACAGCAACGCACTGTCGTGTGCCACTGTCGAATTACCGCGTGTTATGGGCGAAATCAAATGCATCGCTAACAGGCAGCACAGCAAGCACATGCAGCACAGCAAGCACAGGCAGCAAGCACAGGCAGCACAGCAAGCACAGGCAGCACAGCAAGCAGAGGCAACAAGCACAGGCAGCACAGCAAGCACAGAAAGCACAGGCAGCAAGCACAGGCAGCACAGCAAGCACAGGCAGCAAGCACAGGCAGCAGAGCATGCACAGGCAGCAAGCACAGGCAGCACAGCAAGCACAGGCAGCAAGAACAGGCAGCACAGCAAGCACGGGCAGCACAGCACAGGCAGCACAGCAAGCACAGGCAGCAAGCACAGGCAGCACAGCAAGCACAGGCAGCAAGCACAGGCAGCACAGCAAGCACAGCCAGCAAGCACAGGCAACACAGTAAGCACAGGCAGCAAGCACAGGCAGCACAGCAAGCACAGGCAGCTTGCACAGGCAGCACAGCAAGCACAGGCAGCACAGCAAGTACAGGCAGCAAGCACACGCAGCAAGCACAGGCAACAAGCACAGGCAGCACAGCAAGCACAGGCAGCACAGTAAGCACAGGCGGCAAGCACAGGCAGCACAGCAAGCACAGGCAGCAAGCACAGGCAGCACAGCAAGCACAGGCAGCACAGCAAGCACAGGCAGCAAGCACAGGCAGCACAGCAAGCAGAGGCAACAAGCACAGGCAGCAGGCACAGGCAGCACAGCAAGCACAGGCAGCACAGCAAGCACAAACAGTAAGCACAGGCAGCACAGCAAGCACAGGCAGAAAGCACAGGCAGCACAACAAGCACAGGCAGCAAGCATAGGCAGCACAGCAAGCACAGAAAGCACAGGCAGCAAGCACAGGCAGCACAGCAAGCACAGGCAGCAAGCACAGGCAGCAAGCACAGGCAGCAAGCACAGGCAGCACAGCAAGCACAGGCAGCAAACACAGGCAGCACGGCAAGCACAGGCAGCACAGCCAGCACAGGCAGCACAGCACAGGCAGCACAGGCAGCACAGCATGTACAGGCAGCAAGCACACGCAGCAAGCACAGGCAACAAGCACAGGCAGCACAGCAAGCACAGGCAGCACAGTAAGCACAGGCAGCTTGCACAGGCAGCATAGCAAGCACAGGCAGCAAGCACAGGCAGCACCGAAAGCACAGGCAGCAAGCACAGGCAGCACAGCAAGCACAGGCAGCAAGCGCAGGCAGCACAGCAGGCACAGGCAGCACAGCAAGCACAGAAAGCACAGGCAGCAAGCACAGGCAGCACAGGCAGCACAGCAAGCACAGGCAGCAAGCACAGGCAGCAGAGCAAGCACAGGCAGCAAGCACAGGCAGCATAGCAAGCAGAGGCAGCACAGAAAGCACAGGCAACACAGCAAGCACAGGCGGCAAGCACAGGCAGCACAGCAAGCACAGGCAGCAAGAACAGGCAGCACAGCAAGCACAGGCAGCAAGCACAGGCAGCACAGCAAGCACAGGCAGCAAGCACAGGTAGCACAGCAAGCACAGGCAGCAAGCAAGCACAGGCAGCATAGCAAGCACAGGCAGCACAGCAAGCACAGGCAGCAAGCACAGGCAGCAAGCACAGGCAGCACAGCAAGCACAGGCAGCACAGCAAGCACGGGCAGCAAGCACAGGCAGCAAGCACAGGCAGCAAGCACAGGCAGCACAGCAGGCACAGGCGGCAAGCACAGGCAGCACAGCAAGCACAGGCAGCAAGCACAGGCAGCAAGCACAGGCAGCACAGCAAGTACAGGCAGCAAGCACAGACAGCACAGCAAGCACAGGCAGCACATCAAGTACAGGCAGCAAGCACAGGCAACGCAGCAAGCACAGGCAGCACAGCAAGCACAGGCAGCAAGAACAGGCAGCACAGCAAGCACAGGCAGCAAGCACAGGCAGCACAGCAAGCACAGGCAGCAGGCACAGGTAGCACAGCAAGCACAGGCAGCAAGCAAGCACAGGCAGCATAGCAAGCACAGGCAGCACAGCAAGCACAGGCAGCAAGCACAGGCAGCAAGCACAGGCAGCACAGCAAGCACAGGCAGCACAGCAAGCACGGGCAGCAAGCACAGGCAGCAAGCACAGGCAGCAAAGGCAGCAAGCACAGGCAGCACAGCAAGCACGGGCAGCAAGCACAGGCAGCACAACAAGCACAGGCAGCACAGCAAGCACAGGCAGCAAGCACAGGCAGCAAGCACAGGCAGCACAGCAGGCACAGGCGGCAAGCACAGGCAGCACAGCAAGCACAGGCAGCAAGCACAGGCAGCAAGCACAGGCAGCACAGCAAGTACAGGCAGCAAGCACAGACAGCACAGCAAGCACAGGCAGCACAGCAAGCACAGGCAGCAAGCACAGGCAGCAAGCACAGGCAGCACATCAAGTACAGGCAGCAAGCACAGGCAACGCAGCAAGCACAGGCAGCACAGCAAGCACAGGCAGCAAGCACAGGCAGCACACCGAGCACAGGCAGCACAGCAAGCACAGGCAGCAAGCACAGGCAGCGCAGCAAGCACAGGCAGCACAGCAAGCACAGGCATGTTAGAAACCCGCAAAATGAGCTCGACGATATGTGTTCGTTTTAGCGATTCTGGGGGAAGTGTAGAGGGGTCAAGCTCCGTCCTCTTTCCAACAGGCAAAGCCTGGTCCGATCTTCGGCGAGATTCACTCTCGCATTTGTTTACAATGCTTACTCTTACTGAGACGCAGGTCAATGCACCGGCCGCCGAGGTAAACATATGATCCGTGACTCTCGGCGCCTACAAAAACAGGTGACACAGCAACGCACTGTCGTGTGCCACTGTCGAATTACCGCGTGTTATGGGTAAAATCAAATGCATCGCTAACAGGCAGCACAGCAAGCACAGGCAGCAAGCACAGGCAGCACAGCAAGCACAGGCAGCAAGCACAGGCAGCACAGCAAGCACAGGCAGCACAGTAAGCACAGGCAGCAAGCGCAGCAGCACAGCAAGCACAGGCAGCACAGCAAGCACAGGCAGCAAGCACAGGCAACACAGCAAGCACAGGCAGCAAGCACAGGCAGCACAACAAGCACAGGCAGCAAGCACAGGCAGCACAGCAAGCACAGGCAGCAAGCACAGGCAGCACAGCAAGCACAGGCAGCAAGCACAGGCAGCACACCAAGCACAGGCAGCAAGCACAGGCAGCACAGCAAGCACAGGCAGCAAGCACAGGCAGCACAGCAAGCACAGGCAGCAAGCACAGGCAACACAGTAAGCACAGGCAGCAAGCACAGGCAGCACAGCAAGCACAGGCAGCTTGCACAGGCAGCATAGCAAGCACAGGCAGCACAGCAAGCACAGGCAGCAAGCACAGGCAGCAAGCACAGGCAGCACAGCAAGCACAGGCAGCAAGCACAGGCAGCACAGGCAGCACAGCAAGCAGAGGCAACAAGCACAGGCAGCACAGCGAGCACAGGCAGCAAGCACAGGCAGCACAGCAAGCACAGGCAGCAAGCACAGACAGCACAGCAAGCACAGGCAGCAAGCACAGGCAGCACAGCAAGCACAGGCAGCAAGCACAGGCAGCACAGCAAGCACAGGCAGCAAGCACAGGCAGCACACCAAGCACAGGCAGCAAGCACAGGCAGCACAGCAAGCACAGGCAGCAAGCACAGGCAGCACAGCAAACACCGGCAGCACAGCGAGCACAGGCAGCAAGCACAGGCAGCACAGCAAGCACAGGCAGCAAGCATAGGCAGCACAGCAAGCACAGGCAGCAAGCACAGGCAGCAAGCACAGGCAGCACAGCAAACACAAGCAGCACAGCAAGCACAGGCAGCAAGCACAGGCAGCACAGCAAGCACAGGCAGCAAGCACAGGCAGCAAGCACAGGCAGCAAGCACAGGCAGCACATGCAGCAAGCACAGGCATGTTAGAAACCCGCAAAATAGCTCGACGAGATGTGTTCGTTTTAGCGATTCTGGGGGAAGTGCAGAGGGGTCAAGCTCCGTCCTCTTTCCAACAGGCAAAGCCTGCTCCGATCTTTGGCGAGATTCACTCTCGCATTTGTTTACAATGCTTACTCTTACTGAGACGCAGGTCAATGCACCGGCTGCCGAGGTAAACATATGATCCGCGACTCTCGGCGCCTCCAAAAACAGGTGACACAGCAACGCACTGTCGTGTGCCACTGTCGATTTACCGCGTGTTATGGGCGAAATCAAATGCATCGCTAACAGGCAGCACAGCAAGCACAGGCAGCAAGCACAGGCAGCACAGCAATCACAGGCAGAAAGCACAGGCAGCACAACAAGCACAGGCAGCAAGCACAGGCAGCACAGCAAGCACAGGCAGCAAGCACAGGCAGCACAGCAAGCACAGGCAGCAAGCACAGGCAGCAGAGCATGCACAGGCAGCAAGCACAGGCAGCACAGCAAGCACAGGCAGCAAGAACAGACAGCACAGCAAGCACAGGCAGCAAGCACAGGCAGCACAGCAAGCACAGGCAGCAAGAACAGACAGCACAGCAAGCACAGGCAGCAAGCACAGGCAGCACAGCAAGCACAGGCAGCAAGCACAGGCAGCACAGCAAGCACAGGCAGCAAGCAAGCACAGGCAGCACAGCAAACACAGGGAGCACAGCAAGCACAGGCAGCAAGCACAGGCAGCATAGCAAGCAGACGCAGCACAGAAAGCACAGGCAACACAGCAAGCACAGGCGGCAAGCACAGGCAGCACAGCAAGCACAGGCAGCAAGAACAGGCAGCACAGCAAGCACAGGCAGCAAGCACAGGCAGCACAGCAAGCACAGGCAGCAAGCACAGGTAGCACAGCAAGCACAGGCAGCAAGCAAGCACAGGCAGCATAGCAAGCACAGGCAGCACAGCAAGCACAGGCAGCAAGCACAGGCAGCAAGCACAGGCAGCACAGCAAGCACAGGCAGCACAGCAAGCACGGGCAGCAAGCACAGGCAGCAAGCACAGGCAGCAAGCACAGGCAGCACAGCAGGCACAGGCGGCAAGCACAGGCAGCACAGCAAGCACAGGCAGCAAGCACAGGCAGCAAGCACAGGCAGCACAGCAAGTACAGGCAGCAAGCACAGACAGCACAGCAAGCACAGGCAGCACAGCAAGCACAGGCAGCAAGCACAGGCAGCACATCAAGTACAGGCAGCAAGCACAGGCAACGCAGCAAGCACAGGCAGCACAGCAAGCACAGGCAGCAAGAACAGGCAGCACAGCAAGCACAGGCAGCAAGCACAGGTAGCACAGCAAGCACAGGCAGCAAGCAAGCACAGGCAGCATAGCAAGCACAGGCAGCACAGCAAGCACAGGCAGCAAGCACAGGCAGCAAGCACAGGCAGCACAGCAAGCACAGGCAGCACAGCAAGCACGGGCAGCAAGCACAGGCAGCAAGCACAGGCAGCAAAGGCAGCAAGCACAGGCAGCACAGCAAGCACGGGCAGCAAGCACAGGCAGCACAGCAAGCACAGGCAGCACAGCAAGCACAGGCAGCAAGCACAGGCAGCAAGCACAGGCAGCACAGCAGGCACAGGCGGCAAGCACAGGCAGCACAGCAAGCACAGGCAGCAAGCACAGGCAGCACAGCAAGTACAGGCAGCAAGCACAGACAGCACAGCAAGCACAGGCAGCACAGCAAGCACAGGCAGCAAGCACAGGCAGCAAGCACAGGCAGCACATCAAGTACAGGCAGCAAGCACAGGCAACGCAGCAAGCACAGGCAGCACAGCAAGCACAGGCAGCAAGCACAGGCAGCACACCGAGCACAGGCAGCACAGCAAGCACAGGCAGCAAGCACAGGCAGCGCAGCAAGCACAGGCAGCACAGCAAGCACAGGCATGTTAGAAACCCGCAAAATGAGCTCGACGATATGTGTTCGTTTTAGCGATTCTGGGGGAAGTGTAGAGGGGTCAAGCTCCGTCCTCTTTCCAACAGGCAAAGCCTGGTCCGATCTTCGGCGAGATTCACTCTCGCATTTGTTTACAATGCTTACTCTTACTGAGACGCAGGTCAATGCACCGGCCGCCGAGGTAAACATATGATCCGCGACTCTCGGCGCCTACAAAAACAGGTGACACAGCAACGCACTGTCGTGTGCCACTGTCGAATTACCGCGTGTTATGGGTAAAATCAAATGCATCGCTAACAGGCAGCACAGCAAGCACAGGCAGCAAGCACAGGCAGCACAGCAAGCACAGGCAGCACAGTAAGCACAGGCAGCAAGCGCAGCAGCACAGCAAGCACAGGCAGCACAGCAAGCACAGGCAGCAAGCACAGGCAACACAGCAAGCACAGGCAGCAAGCACAGGCAGCACAACAAGCACAGGCAGCAAGCACAGGCAGCACAGCAAGCACAGGCAGCAAGCACAGGCAGCACAGCAAGCACAGGCAGCAAGCACAGGCAGCACACCAAGCACAGGCAGCAAGCACAGGCAGCACAGCAAGCACAGGCAGCAAGCACAGGCAGCACAGCAAGCACAGGCAGCAAGCACAGGCAACACAGTAAGCACAGGCAGCAAGCACAGGCAGCACAGCAAGCACAGGCAGCTTGCACAGGCAGCATAGCAAGCACAGGCAGCACAGCAAGCACAGGCAGCAAGCACAGGCAGCAAGCACAGGCAGCACAGCAAGCACAGGCAGCAAGCACAGGCAGCACAGCAAGCACAGGCAGCACAGCAAGCAGAGGCAACAAGCACAGGCAGCACAGCGAGCACAGGCAGCAAGCACAGGCAGCACAGCAAGCACAGGCAGCAAGCACAGACAGCACAGCAAGCACAGGCAGCAAGCACAGGCAGCACAGCAAGCACAGGCAGCAAGCACAGGCAGCACAGCAAGCACAGGCAGCAAGCACAGGCAGCACACCAAGCACAGGCAGCAAGCACAGGCAGCACAGCAAGCACAGGCAGCAAGCACAGGCAGCACAGCAAACACAGGCAGCACAGCGAGCACAGGCAGCAAGCACAGGCAGCACAGCAAGCACAGGCAGCAAGCATAGGCAGCACAGCAAGCACAGGCAGCAAGCACAGGCAGCAAGCACAGGCAGCACAGCAAACACAAGCAGCACAGCAAGCACAGGCAGCAAGCACAGGCAGCACAGCAAGCACAGGCAGCAAGCACAGGCAGCAAGCACAGGCAGCAAGCACAGGCAGCACATGCAGCAAGCACAGGCATGTTAGAAACCCGCAAAATAGCTCGACGAGATGTGTTCGTTTTAGCGATTCTGGGGGAAGTGCAGAGGGGTCAAGCTCCGTCCTCTTTCCAACAGGCAAAGCCTGCTCCGATCTTTGGCGAGATTCACTCTCGCATTTGTTTACAATGCTTACTCTTACTGAGACGCAGGTCAATGCACCGGCTGCCGAGGTAAACATATGATCCGCGACTCTCGGCGCCTCCAAAAACAGGTGACACAGCAACGCACTGTCGTGTGCCACTGTCGATTTACCGCGTGTTATGGGCGAAATCAAATGCATCGCTAACAGGCAGCACAGCAAGCACAGGCAGCAAGCACAGGCAGCACAGCAATCACAGGCAGAAAGCACAGGCAGCACAACAAGCACAGGCAGCAAGCACAGGCAGCACAGCAAGCACAGGCAGCAAGCACAGGCAGCACAGCAAGCACAGGCAGCAAGCACAGGCAGCAGAGCATGCACAGGCAGCAAGCACAGGCAGCACAGCAAGCACAGGCAGCAAGAACAGACAGCACAGCAAGCACAGGCAGCAAGCACAGGCAGCACAGCAAGCACAGGCAGCAAGCACAGGCAGCACAGCAAGCACAGGCAGCAAGCAAGCACAGGCAGCACAGCAAACACAGGGAGCACAGCAAGCACAGGCAGCAAGCACAGGCATCTTGCACAGCAAGCACATGCATCTTGCACAGGCAGCATAGCAAGCACAGCAAGCACAGGCAGAAAGCACATGCAGCAAGCACAGGCAGCACAGCAAGCACAGGCAGCTTGCACAGGCAGCACAGCAAGCACAGGCAGCAAGCACAGGCAGCACAGGCAGCAAGCACAGGCAGCACAGCAAGCACAGGCAGCAAGCACGGGCAGGCAGCACGGGCAGGCAGCAAGCACGGGCAGCACAGCAAGCACAGGCAGCACAGCAAGCACAGGCAGCAAGCACAGGCAGCACAGCAAGGACAGGCAGCACAGCAAGCACAGGCAGCAAGCACAGGCAGCACAGCAAGCACAGGCAGCAAGCACAGGCATCTTGCACAGGCAGCATAGCAAGCACAGGCAGCAAGCACATGCAGCAAGCACAGGCAGCACAGCAAGCACAGGCAGCACAGCAAGCACAGGCATGTTAGAAACCCGCAAAATAGCTCGACGATATGTGTTCGTTTTAGCGATTCTGGGGGAAGTGTAGAGGGGTCAAGCTCCGTCCTCTTTCCAACAGGCAAAGCCTGCTCCGATCTTCGGCGAGATTCACTCTCGCATTTGTTTACAATGCTTACTCTTACTGAGACGCAGGTCAATGCACCGGCCGCCGAGGTAAACATATGATCCGCGACTCTCGGCGCCTCCAAAAACAGGTGACACAGCAACGCACTGTCGTGTGCCACTGTCGAATTACCGCGTGTTATGGGTAAAATCAAATGCATCGCTAACAGGCAGCACAGCAAGCACAGGCAGCAAGCACAGGCAGCACAGCAAGCACAGGCAGCAAGCACAGGCAGCACAGCAAGCACAGGCAGCAAGCACAGGCAGCACAGTAAGCACAGGCAGCAAGCACAGGCAGCACAGCAAGCACAGGCAGCAAGCACAGGCAACACAGCAAGCACAGGCAGCAAGCACAGGCAGCACAACAAGCACAGGCAGCAAGCACAGGCAGCACAGCAAGCACAGGCAGCAAGCACAGGCAGCACAGCAAGTACAGCAAGCACAGGCAGCAAGCACAGGCAGCACAGCAAGCACAGGCAGCAAGCACAGGCAACACAGTAAGCACAGGCAGCAAGCACAGGCAGCACAGCAAGCACAGCCAGCAAGCACAGGCAGCACAGCAAGCACAGGCAGCACAGCAAGTACAGCAAGCACAGGCAGCAAAGCAAGCACAGGCAGCACATCAAGTACAGCAAGTACAGGCAGCAAGCACAGGCAGCACAGCAAGCACAGGCAGCAAGCACAGGCAGCACAGCAAGCACAGGCAGCAAGCACAGGCAGCACAGCAAGCACAGGCAGCAAGCACAGGCAGCACAGCAAGCACAGGCAGCAAGCACAGGCAGCAGAGCATGCACAGGCAGCAAGCACAGGCAGAACAGCAAGCACAGGCAGCAAGCACAGGCAGAACAGCAAGCACAGGCAGCAAGCACAGGCAGCAGAGCAAGCACAGGCAGAAGGCACAGGCAGCACAACAAGCACAGGCAGCAAGCACAGGCAGCACAGCAAGCACAGGCAGCAAGCACAGGCAGCACAGCAAGCACAGGCAGCAAGCACAGGCAGCAGAGCATGCACAGGCAGCAAGCACAGGCAGAACAGCAAGCACAGGCAGCAAGCACAGGCAGCAAGCACAGGCAGCAAGCACAGGCAGCACAGCAAGGACAGGCAGCAAGCACGGGCAGCACAGCAAGCACAGGCAGCAAGCACAGGCAGCACAGCAAGCACAGCCAGCAAGCACAGGCAGCACAGGCAGCACAGCAAGTACAGCAAGCACAGGCAGCAAAGCAAGCACAGGCAGCACATCAAGTACAGCAAGTACAGGCAGCAAGCACAGGCAGCACAGCAAGCACAGGCAGCAAGCACAGGCAGCACAGCAAGCACAGGCAGCAAGCACAGGCAACACAGTAAGCACAGGCAGCACAGCAAGCACAGGCAGCAAGCACAGGCATGTTAGAAACCCGCAAAATAGCTCTACGAGATGTGTTCGTTTTAGCGATTCTGGGGGAGGTGCAGAGGGGTCAAGCTCCGTCCTCTTTCCAACAGGCAAAGCCTGCTCCGATCTTCGGCGAGATTCACTCTCGCATTTGTTTACAATGCTTACTCTTACTGAGACGCAGGTCAATGCACCGGCCGCCGAGGTAAACATATGATCCGCGATTCTCGGCGCCTCCAAAAATAGGTGACACAGCAACGCACTGTCGTGTGCCACTGTCGAATTACCGCGTGTTATGGGCGAAATCAAATGCATCGCTAACAGGCAGCACAGCAAGCACATGCAGCACAGCAAGCACAGGCAGCAAGCACAGGCAGCACAGCAAGCACAGGCAGCACAGCAAGCAGAGGCAACAAGCACAGGCAGCACAGCAAGCACAGAAAGCACAGGCAGCAAGCACAGGCAGCACAGCAAGCACAGGCAGCAAGCACAGGCAGCAGAGCATGCACAGGCAGCAAGCACAGGCAGCACAGCAAGCACAGGCAGCAAGAACAGGCAGCACAGCAAGCACGGGCAGCACAGCACAGGCAGCACAGCAAGCACAGGCAGCAAGCACAGGCAGCACAGCAAGCACAGGCAGCAAGCACAGGCAGCACAGCAAGCACAGCCAGCAAGCACAGGCAACACAGTAAGCACAGGCAGCAAGCACAGGCAGCACAGCAAGCACAGGCAGCACAGCAAGCACAGGCAGCATGCACAGGCAGCATAGCAAGCACAGGCAGCACAGCAAGCACAGGCAGCAAGCACAGGCAGCAAGCACAGGCAGCAAGCACAGGCAGCACAGCAAGCACAGGCAGCAAACACAGGCAGCACGGCAAGCACAGGCAGCACAGCCAGCACAGGCAGCACAGCACAGGCAGCACAGCAAGCACAGGCAGCACAGCAAGTACAGGCAGCAAGCACACGCAGCAAGCACAGGCAACAAGCACAGGCAGCACAGCAAGCACAGGCAGCACAGTAAGCACAGGCAGCTTGCACAGGCAGCATAGCAAGCACAGGCAGCAAGCACAGGCAGCACGGAAAGCACAGGCAGCAAGCACAGGCTGCACAGCAAGCACAGGCAGCACAGCAAGCACAGGCAGCAAGCGCAGGCAGCACAGCAGGCACAGGCAGCACAGCAAGCACAGAAAGCACAGGCAGCAAGCACAGGCAGCACAGGCAGCACAGCAAGCACAGGCAGCAAGCACAGGCAGCAGAGCAAGCACAGGCAGCACAGCAAGCACAGGCAGCTTGCACAGGCAGCACAGCAAGCACAGGCAGCAAGCACAGGCAGCACAGCAAGCACAGGCAGCAAGCACAGGCAGCACAGCAAGCACAGGCAGCAAGCACGGGCAGGCAGCAAGCACGGGCAGCACAGCAAGCACAGGCAGCAAGCACAGGCAGCACAGCAAGGACAGGCAGCACAGCAAGCACAGGCAGCAAGCACAGGCAGCACAGCAAGCACAGGCAGCAAGCACAGGCATCTTGCACAGCAAGCACAGGCATCTTGCACAGGCAGCATAGCAAGCACAGCAAGCACAGGCAGCAAGCACATGCAGCAAGCACAGGCAGCACAGCAAGCACAGGCATGTTAGAAACCCGCAAAATAGCTCGACGATATGTGTTCGTTTTAGCGATTCTGGGGGAAGTGTAGAGGGGGCCAAGCTCCGTCCTCTTTCCAACAGGCAAAGCCTGCTCCGATCTTCGGCGAGATTCACTCTCGCATTTGTTTACAATGCTTACTCTTACTGAGACGCAGGTCAATGCACCGGCCGCCGAGGTAAACATATGATCCGCGACTCTCGGCGCCTCCAAAAACAGGTGACACAGCAACGCACTGTCGTGTGCCACTGTCGAATTACCGCGTGTTATGGGTAAAATCAAATGCATCGCTAACAGGCAGCACAGCAAGCACAGGCAGCAAGCACAGGCAGCACAGCAAGCACAGGCAGCAAGCACAGGCAGCACAGCAAGCACAGGCAGCAAGCACAGGCAGCACAGTAAGCACAGGCAGCAAGCACAGGCAGCACAGCAAGCACAGGCAGCACAGCAAGCACAGGCAGCAAGCACAGGCAACACAGCAAGCACAGGCAGCAAGCACAGGCAGCACAACAAGCACAGGCAGCAAGCACAGGCAGCACAGCAAGCACAGGCAGCAAGCACAGACAGCACAGCAAGTACAGCAAGCACAGGCAGCAAGCACAGGCAGCACAGCAAGCACAGGCAGCAAGCACAGGCAACACAGTAAGCACAGGCAGCAAGCACAGGCAGCACAGCAAGCACAGCCAGCAAGCACAGGCAGCACAGCAAGCACAGGCAGCACAGCAAGTACAGCAAGCACAGGCAGCAAAGCAAGCACAGGCAGCACATCAAGTACAGCAAGTACAGGCAGCAAGCACAGGCAGCACAGCAAGCACAGGCAGCAAGCACAGGCAGCACAGCAAGCACAGGCAGCAAGCACAGGCAGCACAGCAAGCACAGGCAGCAAGCACAGGCAGCACAGCAAGCACAGGCAGCAAGCACAGGCAGCAGAGCATGCACAGGCAGCAAGCACAGGCAGAACAGCAAGCACAGGCAGCAAGCACAGGCAGAACAGCAAGCACAGGCAGCAAGCACAGGCAGCAGAGCAAGCACAGGCAGAAAGCACAGGCAGCACAACAAGCACAGGCAGCAAGCACAGGCAGCACAGCAAGCACAGGCAGCAAGCACAGGCAGCACAGCAAGCACAGGCAGCAAGCACAGGCAGCAGAGCATGCACAGGCAGCAAGCACAGGCAGAACAGCAAGCACAGGCAGCAAGCACAGGCAGCAAGCACAGGCAGCACAGCAAGGACAGGCAGCAAGCACGGGCAGCACAGCAAGCACAGGCAGCAAGCACAGGCAGCACAGCAAGCACAGCCAGCAAGCACAGGCAGCACAGCAAGCACAGGCAGCACAGCAAGTACAGCAAGCACAGGCAGCAAAGCAAGCACAGGCAGCACATCAAGTACAGCAAGTACAGGCAGCAAGCACAGGCAGCACAGCAAGCACAGGCAGCAAGCACAGGCAGCACAGCAAGCACAGGCAGCAAGCACAGGCAACACAGTAAGCACAGGCAGCACAGCAAGCACAGGCAGCAAGCACAGGCATGTTAGAAACCCGCAAAATAGCTCTACGAGATGTGTTCGTTTTAGCGATTCTGGGGGAGGTGCAGAGGGGTCAAGCTCCGTCCTCTTTCCAACAGGCAAAGCCTGCTCCGATCTTCGGCGAGATTCACTCTCGCATTTGTTTACAATGCTTACTCTTACTGAGACGCAGGTCAATGCACCGGCCGCCGAGGTAAACATATGATCCGCGATTCTCGGCGCCTCCAAAAATAGGTGACACAGCAACGCACTGTCGTGTGCCACTGTCGGATTACCGCGTGTTATGGGCGAAATCAAATGCATCGCTAACAGGCAGCACAGCAAGCACATGCAGCACAGCAAGCACAGGCAGCAAGCACAGGCAGCACAGCAAGCACAGGCAGCACAGCAAGCAGAGGCAACAAGCACAGGCAGCACAGCAAGCACAGAAAGCACAGGCAGCAAGCACAGGCAGCACAGCAAGCACAGGCAGCAAGCACAGGCAGCAGAGCATGCACAGGCATCAAGCACAGGCAGCACAGCAAGCACAGGCAGCAAGAACAGGCAGCACAGCAAGCACGGGCAGCACAGCACAGGCAGCACAGCAAGCACAGGCAGCAAGCACAGGCAGCACAGCAAGCACAGGCAGCAAGCACAGGCAGCACAGCAAGCACAGCCAGCAAGCACAGGCAACACAGTAAGCACAGGCAGCAAGCACAGGCAGCACAGCAAGCACAGGCAGCACAGCAAGCACAGGCAGCTTGCACAGGCAGCATAGCAAGCACAGGCAGCACAGCAAGCACAGGCAGCAAGCACAGGCAGCAAGCACAGGCAGCAAGCACAGGCAGCACAGCAAGCACAGGCAGCAAACACAGGCAGCACGGCAAGCACAGGCAGCACAGCCAGCACAGGCAGCACAGCACAGGCAGCACAGCAAGCACAGGCAGCACAGCAAGTACAGGCAGCAAGCACACGCAGCAAGCACAGGCAACAAGCACAGGCAGCACAGCAAGCACAGGCAGCACAGTAAGCACAGGCAGCTTGCTCAGGCAGCATAGCAAGCACAGGCAGCAAGCACAGGCAGCACGGAAAGCACAGGCAGCAAGCACAGGCTGCACAGCAAGCACAGGCAGCACAGCAAGCACAGGCAGCAAGCGCAGGCAGCACAGCAGGCACAGGCAGCACAGCAAGCACAGAAAGCACAGGCAGCAAGCACAGGCAGCACAGGCAGCACAGCAAGCACAGGCAGCAAGCACAGGCAGCAGAGCAAGCACAGGCAGCACAGCAAGCACAGGCAGCTTGCACAGGCAGCACAGCAAGCACAGGCAGCAAGCACAGGCAGCACAGCAAGCACAGGCAGCAAGCACAGGCAGCACAGCAAGCACAGGCAGCAAGCACGGGCAGGCAGCAAGCACGGGCAGCACAGCAAGCACAGGCAGCACAGCAAGCACAGGCAGCAAGCACAGGCAGCACAGCAAGGACAGGCAGCACAGCAAGCACAGGCAGCAAGCACAGGCAGCACAGCAAGCACAGGCAGCAAGCACAGGCATCTTGCACAGCAAGCACAGGCATCTTGCACAGGCAGCATAGCAAGCACAGCAAGCACAGGCAGCAAGCACATGCAGCAAGCACAGGCAGCACAGCAAGCACAGGCAGCACAGCAAGCACAGGCATGTTAGAAACCCGCAAAATAGCTCGACGATATGTGTTCGTTTTAGCGATTCTGGGGGAAGTGTAGAGGGGTCAAGCTCCGTCCTCTTTCCAACAGGCAAAGCCTGCTCCGATCTTCGGCGAGATTCACTCTCGCATTTGTTTACAATGCTTACTCTTACTGAGACGCAGGTCAATGCACCGGCCGCCGAGGTAAACATATGATCCGCGACTCTCGGCACCTCCAAAAACAGGTGACACAGCAACGCACTGTCGTGTGCCACTGTCGAATTACCGCGTGTTATGGGTAAAATCAAATGCATCGCTAACAGGCAGCACAGCAAGCACAGGCAGCAAGCACAGGCAGCACAGCAAGCACAGGCAGCAAGCACAGGCAGCACAGCAAGCACAGGCAGCAAGCACAGGCAGCACAGTAAGCACAGGCAGCAAGCACAGGCAGCACAGCAAGCACAGGCAGCTCAGCAAGCACAGGCAGCAAGCACAGGCAACACAGCAAGCACAGGCAGCAAGCACAGGCAGCACAACAAGCACAGGCAGCAAGCACAGGTAGCACAGCAAGCACAGGCAGCAAGCACAGGCAGCACAGCAAGTACAGCAAGCACAGGCAGCAAGCACAGGCAGCACAGCAAGCACAGGCAGCAAGCACAGGCAACACAGTAAGCACAGGCAGCAAGCACAGGCAGCACAGCAAGCACAGCCAGCAAGCACAGGCAGCACAGCAAGCACAGGCAGCACAGCAAGTACAGCAAGCACAGGCAGCAAAGCAAGCACAGGCAGCACATCAAGTACAGCAAGTACAGGCAGCAAGCACAGGCAGCACAGCAAGCACAGGCAGCAAACACAGGCAGCACGGCAAGCACAGGCAGCACAGCCAGCACAGGCAGCACAGCACAGGCAGCACAGCAAGCACAGGCAGCACAGCAAGTACAGGCAGCAAGCACACGCAGCAAGCACAGGCAACAAGCACAGGCAGCACAGCAAGCACAGGCAGCACAGTAAGCACAGGCAGCTTGCACAGGCAGCATAGCAAGCACAGGCAGCAAGCACAGGCAGCACGGAAAGCACAGGCAGCAAGCACAGGCTGCACAGCAAGCACAGGCAGCACAGCAAGCACAGGCAGCAAGCGCAGGCAGCACAGCAGGCACAGGCAGCACAGCAAGCACAGAAAGCACAGGCAGCAAGCACAGGCAGCACAGGCAGCACAGCAAGCACAGGCAGCAAGCACAGGCAGCAGAGCAAGCACAGGCAGCAAGCACAGGCAGCATAGCAAGCAGAGGCAGCACAGAAAGCACAGGCAACACAGCAAGCACAGGCGGCAAGCACAGGCAGCACAGCAAGCACAGGCAGCAAGAACAGGCAGCACAGCAAGCACAGGCAGCAAGCACAGGCAGCACAGCAAGCACAGGCAGCAAGCACAGGTAGCACAGCAAGCACAGGCAGCAAGCAAGCACAGGCAGCATAGCAAACACAGGCAGCACAGCAAGCACAGGCAGCAAGCACAGGCAGCACAGCAAGCACAGGCAGCAAGCACAGGCAGCACAGCAAGCACAGGCAGCTTGCACAGGCAGCATAGCAAGCACAGGCAGCACAGCAAGCACAGGCAGCAAGCACAGGCAGCAGAGCAAGCACAGGCAGCAAGCACAGGCAGCACAGCAACCACAGGCAGCAAGCACAGGCAGCACAGCAAGCACAGGCATCAAGCACAGGTATGATAGAAACCCGCAAAATAGCTCGACGAGATGTGTTCGTTTTAGCGATTCTGGGGGAAGTGCAGAGGGGTCAAGCTCCGTCCTCTTTCCAACAGGCAAAGCCTGCTCCGATCTTCGACGAGATTCACTCTCGCATTTGTTTACAATGCTTACTCTTACTGACACGCAGGTCAATGCACCGGCTGCCGAGGTAAACATATGATCCGCGACTCTCGGCGCCTCCAAAAACAGGTAGCACAGCAACGCACTGTCGTGTGCCACTGTCGATTTACCGCGTATTATGGGCGAAATCAAATGCATCGCTAACAGGCAGCACAGCAAGCACAGGCAGCATAGCAAGCACAGGCAGCAAGCACAGGCAGCACAGCAAGCACAGGCAGAAAGCACAGGCAGCACAACAAGCACAGGCAGCAAGCACAGGCAGCACAGCAAGCACAGGCAGCAAGCACAGGCAGCAGAGCATGCACAGGCAGCAAGCACAGGCAGAACAGCAAGCACAGGCAGCAAGCACAGGCAGCACAGCAAGCACAGGCAGCAAGCACAGGCAGCACAGCAAGCACAGGCAGCAAGCACGGGCAGCACAGCAAACACAGGCAGCACAGCAAGCACAGCCAGCAAGCACAGGCAGCACAGCAAGTACAGCAAGCACAGGCAGCAAAGCAAGCACAGGCAGCACATCAAGTACAGCAAGCACAGGCAGCAAGCACAGGCAGCACAGCAAGCACAGGCAGCAAGCACAGGCAGCACAGCAAGCACAGGCAGCAAGCACAGGCAACACAGTAAGCACAGGCAGCACAGCAAGCACAGGCAGCAAGCACAGGCATGTTAGAAAACCGCAAAATAGCTCTACGAGATGTGTTCGTTTTAGCGATTCTGGGGGATGTGCAGAGGGGTCAAGCTCCGTCCTCTTTCCAACAGGCAAAGCCTGCTCCGATCTTCGGCGAGATTCACTCTCGCATTTGTTTACAATGCTTACTCTCACTGAGACGCAGGTCAATGCACCGGCCGCCGAGGTAAACATATGATCCGCGACTCTCGGCGCCTCCAAAAACAGGTGACACAGCAACGCACTGTCGTGTGCCACTGTCGAATTACCGCGTGTTATGGGCGAAATCAAATGCATCGCTAACAGGCAGCACAGCAAGCACAGGCAGCAAGCACATGCAGCACAGCAAGCACAGGCAGCACAGCAAGCAGAGGCAACAAGCACAGGCAGCACAGCAGGCACAGGCAGCAGGCGCAGGCAGCACAGCAAGCACAGGCAGCACAGCAAGCACAAACAGCAAGCACAGGCAGCACAGCAAGCACAGGCAGCAAGCACAGGCAGCACAGCAAGCACAGGCAGAAAGCACAGGCAGCACAACAAGCACAGGCAGCAAGCATAGGCAGCACAGCAAGCACAGGCAGCAAGCACAGGCAGCACAGCAAGCACAGGCAGCAAGCACAGGCAGCAGAGCATGCACAGGCAGCAAGCACAGGCAGCGCAGCAAGCAAAGGTAGCAAGAACAGGCAGCACAGCAAGCACAGGCAGCACAGCACAGGCAGCACAGCAAGCACAGGCAGCAAGCACAGGCAGCACAGCAAGCACAGGCAGCAAGCACAGGCAGCACAGCAAGCACAGGCAGCACAGCAAGCACAGGCAGCTTGCACAGGCAGCATAGCAAGCACAGGCAGCACAGCAAGCACAGGCAGCAAGCACAGGCAGCACATCAAGTACAGGCAGCAAGCACAGGCAACGCAGCAAGCACAGGCAGCACATCAAGCACAGGCAGCAAGCACAGGCAGCACAGCAAGCACAGCCAGCACAGCAAGCACAGGCAGCACAGCGAGTACAGCAAGCACAGGCAGCAAAGCAAGCACAGGCAGCACAGCAAGTACAGCAAGCACAGGCAGCACAACAAGCACAGGCAGCAAGCACAGGCAGCACAGCAAGCAGAGGCAACAAGCACAGGCAGCACAGCCAGCACAGGCAGCAAGCACAGGCAGCACAGCAAGCACAGGCAGCAAGCACAGACAGCACAGCAAGCACAGGCAGCAAGCACAGGCAGCAAGCACAGGCAGCAAGCACAGGCAGCAAGCACAGGCAAGTTAGAAACCCGCAAAATAGCTCCACGAGATGTGTTCGTTTTTTAGCGATTCTGGGGGAAGTGCAGAGGGGTCAAGCTCCGTCCTCTTTCCAACAGGCAAAGCCTGCTCCGATCTTCGGCGAGATTCACTCTCGCATTTGTTTACAATGCTTACTCTTACTGAGACGCAGGTCAATGCACCGGCCGCCGAGGTAAACATATGATCCGCGACTGTCGGCGCCTCCAAAAGCAGGTTACACAGCAACGCACTGTCGTGTGCCACTGTCGAATTACCGCGTGTTATGGGCGAATTCAAATGCATCGCTAACAGGCAGCACAGCAAGCACAGGCAGCAAGCACAGGCAGCACAGCAAGCACAGGCAGCACAGCAAGCAGAGGCAACAAGCAGAGGCAACAAGCACAGGCAGCACAGCAAGCACAGGCAGCAGGCACAGGCAGCACAGCAAGCACAGGCAGCACAGCAAGCACAAACAGTAAGCACAGGCAGCACAGCAAGCACAGGCAGCAAGCACAGGCAGCACAGGCAGCACAACAAGCACAGGCAGAAAGCACAGGCAGCACAACAAGCACAGGCAGCACAACAAGCACAGGCAGCAAGCATAGGCAGCACAGCAAGCACAGAAAGCACAGGCAGCAAGCACAGGCAGCACAGCAAGCACAGGCAGCAAGCGCAGGCAGCACAGCAGGCACAGGCGGCAAGCACAGGCAGCACAGCAAGCACAGGCAGCAAGCACAGGCAGCACAGCAAGCACAGGCAGCAAGAACAGGCAGCACAGCAAGCACAGGCAGCAAGCACAGGCAGCACAGCAAGCACAGGCAGCAAGAACAGGTAGCACAGCAAGCACAGGCAGCAAGCAAGCACAGGCAGCATAGCAAACACAGGCAGCACAGCAAGCACAGGCAGCACAGCAAGCACGGGCAGCAAGCACAGGCAGCAAGCACAGGCAGCAAAGGCAGCAAGCACAGGCAGCAAGCACAGGCAGCATATCAAGTACAGGCAGCAAGCACAGGCAACGCAGCAAGCACAGGCAGCAAGCACAGGCAGCACACCGAGCACAGGCAGCACAGCAAGCACAGGCAGCAAGCACAGGCAGCGCAGCAAGCACAGGCAGCACAGCAAGCACAGGCATGTTAGAAACCCGCAAAATAGCTCGACGATATGTGTTCGTTTTAGCGATTCTGGGGGAAGTGTAGAGGGGTCAAGCTCCGTCCTCTTTCCAACAGGCAAAGCCTGCTCCGATCTTCGGCGAGATTCACTCTCGCATTTGTTTACAATGCTTACTCTTACTGAGACGCAGGTCAATGCACCGGCCGCCGAGGTAAACATATTATCCGCGACTCTCGGCGCCTCCAAAAACAGGTGACACAGCAACGCACTGTCGTGTGCCACTGTCGAATTACCGCGTGTTATGGGTAAAATCAAATGCATCGCTAACAGGCAGCACAGCAAGCACAGGCAGCAAGCACAGGCAGCACAGCAAGCACAGGCAGCAAGCACAGGCAGCACAGCAAGCACAGGCAGCACAGTAAGCACAGGCAGCAAGCACAGGCAGCATAGCAAACACAGGCAGCACAGTAAGCACAGGCAGCTTGCACAGGCAGCATAGCAAGCACAGGCAGCAAGCACAGGCAGCACCGAAAGCACAGGCAGCAAGCACAGGCAGCACAGCAAGCACAGGCAGCTCAGCAAGCACAGGCAGCAAGCACAGGCAACACAGCAAGCACAGGCAGCAAGCACAGGCAGCACAGCAAGCACAGGCAGCACAGTAAGCACAGGCAGCAAGCACAGGCAGCATAGCAAACACAGGCAGCACAGTAAGCACAGGCAGCTTGCACAGGCAGCATAGCAAGCACAGGCAGCAAGCACAGGCAGCACAGCAGGCACAGGCAGCACAGCAAGCACAGAAAGCACAGGCAGCAAGCACAGGCAGCACAGGCAGCACAGCAAGCACAGGCAGCAGAGCAAGCACAGGCAGCAAGCACAGGCAGCATAGCAAGCAGAGGCAGCACAGAAAGCACAGGCAACACAGCAAGCACAGGCGGCAAGCACAGGCAGCACAGCAAGCACAGGCAGCAAGAACAGGCAGCACAGCAAGCACAGGCAGCAAGCACAGGCAGCACAGCAAGCACAGGCAGCAAGCACAGGTAGCACAGCAAGCACAGGCAGCAAGCAAGCACAGGCAGCATAGCAAACACAGGCAGCACAGCAAGCACAGGCAGCAAGCACAGGCAGCAAGCACAGGCAGCACAGCAAGCACAGGCAGCACAGCAAGCACGGGCAGCAAGCACAGGCAGCAAGCACAGGCAGCAAAGGCAGCAAGCACAGGCAGCACAGCAAGCACGGGCAGCAAGCACAGGCAGCACAGCAAGCACGGGCAGAAAGCACAGGCAGGAAGCACAGGAAGCACAGGCAGCAAGCACAGGCAGCACAGCAAGCACAGGCAGCAAGCAAAGGCAGCACAGCAGGCACAGGCGGCAAGCACAGGCAGCACAGGCAGCAAGCACAGGCAGCAAGCACAGGCAGCACAGCAAGTACAGGCAGCAAGCACAGACAGCACAGCAAGCACAGGCAGCAAGCACAGGCAGCAAGCACAGGCAGCACATCAAGTACAGGCAGCAAGCACAGGCAACGCAGGAAGCACAGGAAGCACAGGCAGCAAGCACAGGCAGCACAGCAAGCACAGGCAGCAAGCAAAGGCAGCACAGCAGGCACAGGCGGCAAGCACAGGCAGCACAGCAAGCACAGGCAGCAAGCACAGGCAGCAAGCACAGGCAGCACAGCAAGTACAGGCAGCAAGCACAGACAGCACAGCAAGCACAGGCAGCAAGCACAGGCAGCAAGCACAGGCAGCAAGCACAGGCAGCACATCAAGTACAGGCAGCAAGCACAGGCAACGCAGCAAGCACAGGCAGCACAGCAAGCACAAGCAGCAAGCACAGGCAGCACAGCAAGCACAGCCAGCACAGCAAGCACAGGCAGCACAGAGAGTACAACAAGCACAGGCAGCAAAGCAAGCACAGGCAGCACAGCAAGTACAGCAAACACAGGCAGCAAGCATAGGCAGCACAACAAGCACAGGCAGCAAGCACAGGCAGCACAGCAAGCAGAGGCAACAAGCACAGGCAGCACAGCAAGCACAGGCAGCAAGCACAGGCAGCAAGCACAGGCAGCACAGCAAGCACAGGCAGCAAGCACAGGCAGCACAGCAAGCACAGGCAGCAAGCACAGGCAGCACAGCAAGCACAGGCAGCACAGCAAGCACAGGCAGCAAGCACAGGCAACACAGCAAGCACAGGCAGCACAGCAAGCACAGGCAGCAAGCACAGGCAGCACAGCAAGTACAGCAAGCACAGGCAGCAACACAGGCAGCACAGCAAGCACAGGCAGCAAGCACAGGCAACACAGTAAGCACAGGCAGCAAGCACAGGCAGCACAGCAAGCAGAGGCAGCACAGCAAGCACAGGCAGCTTGCACAGGCAGCATAGCAAGCACAGGCAGCACAGCAAGCACAGGCAGCAAGCACAGGCAGCAAGCACAGGCAGCACAGCAAGCACAGGCAGCACAGCAAGCACAAGCAGCAAGCACAGGCAGCTCAGGCAGCAGAGCAAGCACAGGCAGCAAGCACAGGCAGCACAGCAAGCACAGGCAGTAAGCACGGGCAGGCAGCAAGCACGGGCAGCACAGCAAGCACAGGCAGCAAGCACAGACAGCACAGCAAGCACAGGCAGCAAGCACAGGCAGCACAGCAAGCACGGGCAGCAAGCACAGGCAGCAAGCACAGGCAGCAAGCACAGGCAGCACAGCAAGCACAGGCAGCAAGCACAGGCAGCACAGCAAGCACAGGCAGCAAGCACAGGCAGCACAGCAAACACAGGCAGCACAGCGAGCACAGGCAGCAAGCACAGGCAGCACAGCAAGCACAGGCAGCAAGCATAGGCAGCACAGCAAGCACAGGCAGGAAAGCACAGGCAGCAAGCACAGGCAGCACAGCAAACACAAGCAGCACAGCAAGCACAGGCAGCAAGCACAGGCAGCACAGCAAGCACAGGCAGCAAGCACAGGCAGCACAGCAAGCACAGGCAGCAAGCACGGGCAGCACAGCAAGCACAGGCAGCACAGCAAGCACAGCCAGCAAGCACAGGCAGCACAGCAAGTACAGCAAGCACAGGCAGCAAAGCAAGCACAGGCAGCACATCAAGTACAGCAAGCACAGGCAGCAAGCACAGGCAGCACAGCAAGCACAGGCAGCAAGCACAGGCAGCACAGCAAGCACAGGCAGCAAGCACAGGCAACACAGTAAGCACAGGCAGCACAGCAAGCACAGGCAGCAAGCACAGGCATGTTAGAAACCCGCAAAATAGCTCTACGAGATGTGTTCGTTTTAGCGATTCTGGGGGATGTGCAGAGGGGTCAAGCTCCGTCCTCTTTCCAACAGGCAAAGCCTGCTCCGATCTTCGGCGAGATTCACTCTCGCATTTGTTTACAATGCTTACTCTTACTGAGACGCAGGTCAATGCACCGGCCGCCGAGGTAAACATATGATCCGCGACTCTCGGCGCCTCCAAAAACAGGTGACACAGCAACGCACTGTCGTGTGCCACTGTCGAATTACCGCGTGTTATGGGCGAAATCAAATGCATCGCTAACAGGCAGCACAGCAAGCACAGGCAGCAAGCACATGCAGCACAGCAAGCACAGGCAGCACAGCAAGCAGAGGCAACAAGCACAGGCAGCACAGCAGGCACAGGCAGCAGGCGCAGGCAGCACAGCAAGCACAGGCAGCAAGCACAGGCAGCACAGCAAGCACAGGCAGAAAGCACAGGCAGCACAACAAGCACAGGCAGCAAGCATAGGCAGCACAGCAAGCACAGGCAGCAAGCACAGGCAGCACAGCAAGCACAGGCAGCAAGCACAGGCAGCAGAGCAAGCACAGGCAGCAGGCACAGGCAGCACAGCAAGCACAGGCAGCAAGCACAGGCAGCAGAGCATGCACAGGCAGCAAGCACAGGCAGCGCAGCAAGCACAGGCAGCAAGAACAGGCAGCACAGCAAGCACAGGCAGCACAGCACAGGCAGCACAGCAAGCACAGGCAGCAAGCACAGGCAGCACAGCAAGCACAGGCAGCACAGTAAGCACAGGCAGCAAGCACAGGCAGCATAGCAAACACAGGCAGCACAGTAAGCACAGGCAGCTTGCACAGGCAGCATAGCAAGCACAGGCAGCAAGCACAGGCAGCACCCAAAGCACAGGCAGCAAGCACAGGCTGCACAGCAAGCACAGGCAGCACAGCAAGCACAGGCAGCAAGCGCAGGCAGCACAGCAGGCACAGGCAGCACAGCAAGCACAGAAAGCACAGGCAGCAAGCACAGGCAGCACAGGCAGCACAGCAAGCACAGGCAGCAAGCACAGGCAGCAGAGCAAGCACAGGCAGCAAGCACAGGCAGCATGGCAAGCAGAGGCAGCACAGAAAGCACAGGCAACACAGCAAGCACAGGCGGCAAGCACAGGCAGCACAGCAAGCACAGGCAGCAAGCACAGGCAGCACAGCAAGCACAGGCAGCACAGCAAGCACGGGCAGAAAGCACAGGCAGGAAGCACAGGAAGCACAGGCAGCAAGCACAGGCAGCACAGCAAGCACAGGCAGCAAGCAAAGGCAGCACAGCAGGCACAGGCGGCAAGCACAGGCAGCACAGCAAGCACAGGCAGCAAGCACAGGCAGCAAGCACAGGCAGCACAGCAAGTACAGGCAGCAAGCACAGACAGCACAGCAAGCACAGGCAGCAAGCACAGGCAGCACAGCAAGCACAGGCAGCAAGCACAGGTAGCACAGCAAGCACAGGCAGCAAGCAAGCACAGGCAGCATAGCAAACACAGGCAGCAAGCACAGGCAGCAAGCACAGGCAGCACAGGCAGCACAGCAAGCACGGGCAGCAAGCACAGGCAGCAAGCACAGGCAGCAAAGGCAGCAAGCACAGGCAGCACAGCAAGCACGGGCAGCAAGCACAGGCAGCACAGCAAGCACAGGCAGCACAGCAAGCACGGGCAGAAAGCACAGGCAGGAAGCACAGGAAGCACAGGCAGCAAGCACAGGCAGCACAGCAAGCACAGGCAGCAAGCAAAGGCAGCACAGCAGGCACAGGCGGCAAGCACAGGCAGCACAGCAAGCACATGCAGCAAGCACAGGCAGCACAGCAAGTACAGCAAGCACAGGCAGCAAGCACAGGCAGCACAGCAAGCACAGGCAGCAAGCACAGGCAGCACAGCAAGCAGAGGCAGCACAGCAAGCACAGGCAGCTTGCACAGGCAGCACAGCAAGCACAGGCAGCAAGCACAGGCAGCAAGCACAGGCAGCACAGCAAGCACAGGCAGCAAGCACAGGCAGCACAGCAAGCACAAGCAGCAAGCACAGGCAGCTCAGGCAGCAGAGCAAGCACAGGCAGCAAGCACAGGCAGCACAGCAAGCACAGGCAGCAAGCACGGGCAGGCAGCAAGCACGGGCAGCACAGCAAGCACAGGCAGCACAGCAAGCACAGGCATCAAGCACAGGCAGCACAGCAAGCACAGGCAGCAAGCACAGGCAGCGCAGCAAGCACAGGCAGCACAGCAAGCACAGGCATGTTAGAAACCCGCAAAATAGCTCGACGATATGTGTTCGTTTTAGCGATTCTGGGGGAAGTGTAGAGGGGTCAAGCTCCGTCCTCTTTCCAACAGGCAAAGACTGCTCCGATCTTCGGCGAGATTCACTCTCGCATTTGTTTACAATACTTACTCTTACTGAGACGCAGGTCAATGCACCGGCCGCCGAGGTAAACATATGATCCGCGACTCTCGGCGCCTCCAAAAACAGGTGACACAGCAACGCACTGTCGTGTGCCACTGTCGAATTACCGCGTGTTATGGGCGAAATCAAATGCATCGCTAACAGGCAGCACAGCAAGCACAGGCAGCACAGCAAGCCCAGGCAGCAAGAACAGGCAGCACAGCAAGCACAGGCAGCACAGCAAGCACAGGCAGCACAGCACAGGCAGCAAGCACAGGCAGCACAGCAAGCACAGGCAGCACAGCAAGCACAGGCAGCACAGCAAGCAGAGGCAACAAGCACAGGCAGCACAGCGAGCACAGGCAGCAAGCACAGGCAGCACAGCAAGCACAGGCAGCAAGCACAGACAGCACAGCAAGCACAGGCAGCAAGCACAGGCAGCACAGCAAGCACGGGCAGCAAGCACAGGCAGCAAGCACAGGCAGCAAGCACAGGCAGCACAGCAAGCACAGGCAGCAAGCACAGGCAGCACACCAAGCACAGGCAGCAAGCACAGGCAGCACAGCAAGCACAGGCAGCAAGCACAGGCAGCACAGCAAGCACAGGCAGCAAGCACAGGCAGCACAGCAAGCACAGGCAGCAAGCACAGGCAGCACAGCAAGCACAGGCAGCAAGCACAGGCAACACAGTAAGCACAGGCAGCAGGCACAGGCAGCACAGCAAGCACAGGCAGCAAGCACAGGCAGCAAGCACAGGCAGCAAGCACAGGCAGCACAGCAAGCACAGGCAGCAAGCACAGGCAGCAAGCACAGGCAGCAAGCACAGGCAGCACAGCAAACACAAGCAGCACAGCAAGCACAGGCAGCAAGCACAGGCAGCAAGCACAGGCAGCACAGCAAGCACAGGCAGCAAGCACAGGCAGCACAGCAAGCACAGGCAGCAAGCACAGGCAGCACAGCAAGCACAGGCAGCAAGCACAGGCAGCACAGCAAGCACAGGCAGCAAGCACAGGCAACACAGTAAGCACAGGCAGCAGGCACAGGCAGCACAGCAAGCACAGGCAGCACAGCAAGCACAGGCAGCAAGCACAGGCAGCAAGCACAGGCAGCAAGCACAGGCAGCACAGCAAGCACAGGCAGCAAGCACAGGCAGCAAGCACAGGCAGCAAGCACAGGCAGCACAGCAAACACAAGCAGCACAGCAAGCACAGGCAGCAAGCACAGGCAGCAAGCACAGGCAGCACAGCAAGCACAGGCAGCAAGCACGGGCAGCACAGCAAGCACAGGCAGCACAGGAAGCACAGCCAGCAAGCACAGGCAGCACAGCAAGTACAGCAAGCACAGGCAGCAAAGCAAGCACAGGCAGCACATCAAGTACAGCAAGCACAGGCAGCAAGCACAGGCAGCACAGCAAGCACAGGCAGCAAGCACAGGCAGCACAGCAAGCACAGGCGGCAAGCACAGGCAACACAGTAAGCACAGGCAGCACAGCAAGCACAGGCAGCAAGCACAGGCATGTTAGAAACCCGCAAAATAGCTCTACGAGATGTGTTCGTTTTTTAGCGATTCTGGGGGAAGTGCAGAGGGGTCAAGCTCCGTCCTCTTTCCAACAGGCAAAGCCTGCTCCGATCTTCGGCGAGATTCACTCTCGCATTTGTTTACAATGCTTACTCTTACTGAGACGCAGGTCAATGCACCGGCCGCCGAGGTAAACATATGATCCGCGACTCTCGGCGCCTCCAAAAGCAGGTTACACAGCAACGCACTGTCGTGTGCCACTGTCGAATTACCGCGTGTTATGGGCGAATTCAAATGCATCGCTAACAGGCAGCACAGCAAGCACAGGCAGCACAGCAAGCACAGGCAGCAAGCACAGGCAGCACAGCAAGCACAGGCAGCACAGCAAGCAGAGGCAACAAGCACAGGCAGCACAGCAAGCACAGGCAGCAGGCACAGGCAGCACAGCAAGCACAGGCAGCACAGCAAGTACAAACAGTAAGCACAGGCAGCACAGCAAGCACAGGCAGCAAGCACAGGCAGCACAGCAAGCACAGGCAGCACAGCAAGCACAGGCAGCAAGCACAGGCAGCAAGCACAGGCAGCAAGCACAGGCAGCACAGCAAGCACAGGCAGCAAACACAGGCAGCACGGCAAGCACAGGCAGCACAGCCAGCACAGGCAGCACAGGCAGCACAGGCAGCAAGCACAGGCAACACAGTAAGCACAGGCAGCAGGCACAGGCAGCACAGCAAGCACAGGCAGCACAGCAAGCACAGGCAGCAAGCACAGGCAGCAAGCACAGGCAGCAAGCACAGGCAGCACAGCAAGCACAGGCAGCAAACACAGGCAGCACGGCAAGCACAGGCAGCACAGCCAGCACAGGCAGCACAGGCAGCACAGCAAGCACAGGCAGCACAGCAAGTACAGGCAGCAAGCACACGCAGCAAGCACAGGCAACAAGCACAGGCAGCACAGCAAGCACAGGCAGCACAGTAAGCACAGGCAGCTTGCACAGGCAGCATAGCAAGCACAGGCAGCAAGCACAGGCAGCAAGCACAGGCTGCACAGCAAGCACAGGCAGCACAGCAAGCACAGGCAGCAAGCGCAGGCAGCACAGCAGGCACAGGCAGCACAGCAAGCACAGAAAGCACAGGCAGCAAGCACAGGCAGCACAGGCAGCACAGCAAGCACAGGCAGCAAGCACAGGCAGCAGAGCAAGCACAGGCAGCAAGCACAGGCAGCATAGCAAGCAGAGGCAGCACAGAAAGCACAGGCAACACAGCAAGCACAGGCGGCAAGCACAGGCAGCACAGCAAGCACAGGCAGCAAGAACAGGCAGCACAGCAAGCACAGGCAGCAAGCACAGGCAGCACAGCAAGCACAGGCAGCAAGCACAGGTAGCACAGCAAGCACAGGCAGCATAGCAAACACAGGCAGCACAGCAAGCACAGGCAGCAAGCACAGGCAGCAAGCACAGGCAGCACAGCAAGCACGGGCAGCAAGCACAGGCAGCAAGCACAGGCAGCAAAGGCAGCAAGCACGGGCAGCAAGCACAGGCAGCACAGCAAGCACAGGCAGCACAGCAAGCACAGGCAGCACAGCAAGCACGGGCAGCAAGCACAGGCAGCAAGCACAGGCAGCAAGCACAGGCAGCACAGCAGGCACAGGCGGCAAGCACAGGCAGCACAGCAAGCACAGGCAGCAAGCACAGGCAGCACAGCAGGCACAGGCGGCAAGCACAGGCAGCACAGCAAGCACAGGCAGCAAGCACAGGCAGCAAGCACAGGCAGCACAGCAAGTACAGGCAGCAAGCACAGACAGCACAGCAAGCACAGGCAGCAAGCACAGGCAGCAAGCACAGGCAGCAAGCACAGGCAACGCAGCAAGCACAGGCAGCACAGCAAGCACAGGCAGCAAGCACAGGCAGCACACCGAGCACAGGCAGCACAGCAAGCACAGGCAGCAAGCACAGGCAGCGCAGCAAGCACAGGCAGCACAGCAAGCACAGGCATGTTAGAAACCCGCAAAATAGCTCGACGAGATGTGTTCGTTTTTTAGCGATTCTGGGGGAAGTGCAGAGGGGTCAAGCTCCGTCCTCTTTCCAACAGGCAAAGCCTGCTCCGATCTTCGGCGAGATTCACTCTCGCATTTGTTTACAATGCTTACTCTTACTGAGACGCAGGTCAATGCACCGGCCGCCGAGGTAAACATATGATCCGCGACTCTCGGCGCCTCCAAAAGCAGGTTACACAGCAACGCACTGTCGTGTGCCACTGTCGAATTACCGCGTGTTATGGGCGAATTCAAATGCATCGCTAACAGGCAGCACAGCAAGCACAGGCAGCACAGCAAGCACAGGCAGCAAGCACAGGCAGCACAGCAAGCACAGGCAGCACAGCAAGCAGAGGCAACAAGCACAGGCAGCACAGCAAGCACAGGCAGCAGGCACAGGCAGCACAGCAAGCACAAACAGTAAGCACAGGCAGCACAGCAAGCACAGGCAGCAAGCACAGGCAGCACAGCAAGCACAGGCAGCACAGCAAGCACAGGCAGAAAGCACAGGCAGCACAACAAGCACAGGCAGCAAGCATAGGCAGCACAGCAAGCACAGAAAGCACAGGCAGCAAGCACAGGCAGCACAGCAAGCACAGGCAGCAGAGCATGCACAGGCAGCAAGCACAGGCAGCACAGCAAGCACAGGCAGCAAGAACAGGCAGCACAGCAAGCACGGGCAGCACAGCACAGGCAGCACAGCAAGCACAGGCAGCAAGCACAGGCAGCACAGCAAGCACAGGCAGCAAGCACAGGCAGCACAGCAAGCACAGGCAGCAAGCACAGGCAACACAGTAAGCACAGACAGCAAGCACAGGCAGCACAGCAAGCACAGGCAGCACAGCAAGCACAGGCAGCAAGCACAGGCAGCAAGCACAGGCAGCAAGCACAGGCAGCACAGCAAGCACAGGCAGCAAACACAGGCAGCACGGCAAGCACAGGCAGCACAGCCAGCACAGGCAGCACAGGCAGCACAGCAAGCACAGGCAGCACAGCAAGTACAGGCAGCAAGCACACGCAGCAAGCACAGGCAACAAGCACAGGCAGCACAGTAAGCACAGGCAGCTTGCACAGGCAGCATAGCAAGCACAGGCAGCAAGCACAGGCAGCACCGAAAGCACAGGCAGCAAGCACAGGCTGCACAGCAAGCACAGGCAGCACAGCAAGCACAGGCAGCAAGCGCAGGCAGCACAGCAGGCACAGGCAGCACAGAAAGCACAGGCAGCAAGCACAGGCAGCACAGGCAGCACAGCAAGCACAGGCAGCAAGCACAGGCAGCAGAGCAAGCACAGGCAGCAAGCACAGGCAGCATAGCAAGCAGAGGCAGCACAGAAAGCACAGGCAACACAGCAAGCACAGGCGGCAAGCACAGGCAGCACAGCAAGCACAGGCAGCAAGAACAGGCAGCACAGCAAGCACAGGCAGCAAGCACAGGCAGCACAGCAAGCACAGGCAGCAAGCACAGGTAGCACAGCAAGCACAGGCAGCAAGCAAGCACAGGCAGCATAGCAAACACAGGCAGCACAGCAAGCACAGGCAGCAAGCACAGGCAGCAAGCACAGGCAGCACAGCAAGCACAGGCAGCACAGCAAGCACGGGCAGCAAGCACAGGCAGCAAGCACAGGCAGCAAAGGCAGCAAGCACAGGCAGCACAGCAAGCACGGGCAGCAAGCACAGGCAGCACAGCAAGCACGGGCAGCAAGCACAGGCAGCAAGCACAGGCAGCAAGCACAGGCAGCACAGCAGGCACAGGCGGCAAGCACAGGCAGCAAGCACAGGCAGCAAGCACAGGCAGCACAGCAAGTACAGGCAGCAAGCACAGACAGCACAGCAAGCACAGGCAGCACAGCAAGCACGGGCAGCAAGCACAGGCAGCAAGCACAGGCAGCAAGCACAGGCAGCACAGCAGGCACAGGCGGCAAGCACAGGCAGCACAGCAAGCACAGGCAGCAAGCACAGGCAGCACACCGAGCACAGGCAGCACAGCAAGCACAGGCAGCAAGCACAGGCAGCGCAGCAAGCACAGGCAGCACAGCAAGCACAGGCATGTTAGAAACCCGCAAAATAGCTCGACGATATGTGTTCGTTTTAGCGATTCTGGGGGAAGTGTAGAGGGGTCAAGCTCCGTCCTCTTTCCAACAGGCAAAGCCTGCTCCGATCTTCGGCGAGATTCACTCTCGCATTTGTTTACAATGCTTACTCTTACTGAGACGCAGGTCAATGCACCGGCTGCCGAGGTAAACATATGATCCGCGACTCTCGGCGCCTCCAAAAACAGGTGACACAGCAACGCACTGTCGTGTGCCACTGTCGATTTACCGCGTGTTATGGGCGAAATCAAATGCATCGCTAACAGGCAGCACAGCAAGCACAGGCAGCAAGCACAGGCAGCACAGCAAGCACAGGCAGAAAGCACAGGCAGCACAACAAGCACAGGCAGCAAGCACAGGCAGCACAGCAAGCACAGGCAGCAAGCACAGGCAGCAGAGCATGCGCAGGCAGCAAGCACAGGCAGCAAGAACAGACAGCACAGGCAGCAAGCACAGGCAGCACAGCAAGCACAGGCAGCAAGCACAGGCAGCACAGCAAGCACAGGCAGCAAGCAAGCACAGGCAGCACAGCAAACACAGGGAGCACAGCAAGCACCGGCAGCAAGCACAGGCATCTTGCACAGCAAGCACATGCATCTTGCACAGGCAGCATAGCAAGCACAGCAAGCACAGGCAGCAAGCACAGGCAGCACGGCAAGCACAGGCAGCAAGCATAGGCAGCACAGCAAGCACAGAAAGCACAGGCAGCAAGCACAGGCAGCACAGCAAGCACAGGCAGCAGAGCATGCACAGGCAGCAAGCACAGGCAGCACAGCAAGCACAGGCAGCAAGAACAGGCAGCACAGCAAGCACGGGCAGCACAGCACAGGCAGCACCGAAAGCACAGGCAGCAAGCACAGGCTGCACAGCAAGCACAGGCAGCACAGCAAGCACAGGCAGCAAGCGCAGGCAGCACAGCAGGCACAGGCAGCACAGAAAGCACAGGCAGCAAGCACAGGCAGCACAGGCAGCACAGCAAGCACAGGCAGCAAGCACAGGCAGCAGAGCAAGCACAGGCAGCAAGCACAGGCAGCATAGCAAGCAGAGGCAGCACAGAAAGCACAGGCAACACAGCAAGCACAGGCGGCAAGCACAGGCAGCACAGCAAGCACAGGCAGCAAGAACAGGCAGCACAGCAAGCACAGGCAGCACAGCACAGGCAGCACAGCAAGCACAGGCAGCAAGCACAGGTAGCACAGCAAGCACAGGCAGCAAGCAAGCACAGGCAGCATAGCAAACACAGGCAGCACAGCAAGCACAGGCAGCAAGCACAGGCAGCAAGCACAGGCAGCAAGCACAGGCAGCACAGCAAGCACAGGCAGCACAGCAAGCACGGGCAGCAAGCACAGGCAGCAAGCACAGGCAGCAAAGGCAGCAAGCACAGGCAGCACAGCAAGCACGGGCAGCAAGCACAGGCAGCACAGCAAGCACAGGCAGCACAGCAAGCACGGGCAGCAAGCACAGGCAGCAAGCACAGGCAGCAAGCACAGGCAGCACAGCAGGCACAGGCGGCAAGCACAGGCAGCACAGCAAGCACAGGCAGCAAGCACAGGCAGCAAGCACAGGCAGCACAGCAAGTACAGGCAGCAAGCACAGACAGCACAGCAAGCACAGGCAGCACAGCAAGCACAGGCAGCAAGCACAGGCAGCAAGCACAGGCAGCAAGCACAGGCAGCATATCAAGTACAGGCAGCAAGCACAGGCAACGCAGCAAGCACAGGCAGCACAGCAAGCACAGGCAGCAAGCACAGGCAGCACACCGAGCACAGGCAGCACAGCAAGCACAGGCAGCAAGCACAGGCAGCGCAGCAAGCACAGGCAGCACAGCAAGCACAGGCATGTTAGAAACCCGCAAAATAGCTCGACGATATGTGTTCGTTTTAGCGATTCTGGGGGAAGTGTAGAGGGGTCAAGCTCCGTCCTCTTTCCAACAGGCAAAGCCTGCTCCGATCTTCGGCGAGATTCACTCTCGCATTTGTTTACAATGCTTACTCTTACTGAGACGCAGGTCAATGCACCGGCCGCCGAGGTAAACATATTATCCGCGACTCTCGGCGCCTCCAAAAACAGGTGACACAGCAACGCACTGTCGTGTGCCACTGTCGAATTACCGCGTGTTATGGGTAAAATCAAATGCATCGCTAACAGGCAGCACAGCAAGCACAGGCAGCAAGCACAGGCAGCACAGCAAGCACAGGCAGCAAGCACAGGCAGCACAGCAAGCACAGGCAGCACAGTAAGCACAGGCAGCAAGCACAGGCAGCATAGCAAACACAGGCAGCACAGTAAGCACAGGCAGCTTGCACAGGCAGCATAGCAAGCACAGGCAGCAAGCACAGGCAGCACCGAAAGCACAGGCAGCAAGCACAGGCTGCACAGCAAGCACAGGCAGCACAGCAAGCACAGGCAGCAAGCGCAGGCAGCACAGCAGGCACAGGCAGCACAGCAAGCACAGAAAGCACAGGCAGCAAGCACAGGCAGCACAGGCAGCACAGCAAGCACAGGCAGCAAGCACAGGCAGCAGAGCAAGCACAGGCAGCAAGCACAGGCAGCATAGCAAGCAGAGGCAGCACAGAAAGCACAGGCAACACAGCAAGCACAGGCGGCAAGCACAGGCAGCACAGCAAGCACAGGCAGCACAGCAAGCACGGGCAGCAAGCACAGGCAGCAAGCACAGGCAGCAAAGGCAGCAAGCACAGGCAGCACAGCAAGCACGGGCAGCAAGCACAGGCAGCACAGCAAGCACAGGCAGCACAGCAAGCACGGGCAGAAAGCACAGGCAGCAAGCACAGGCAGCACAGGCAGCAAGCACAGGCAGCACAGCAAGCACAGGCAGCAAGCAAAGGCAGCACAGCAGGCACAGGCGGCAAGCACAGGCAGCACAGCAAGCACAGGCAGCAAGCACAGGCAGCAAGCACAGGCAGCACAGCAAGTACAGGCAGCAAGCACAGACAGCACAGCAAGCACAGGCAGCAAGCACAGGCAGCAAGCACAGGCAGCACATCAAGTACAGGCAGCAAGCACAGGCAACGCAGCAAGCACAGGCAGCACAGCAAGCACAAGCAGCAAGCACAGGCAGCACAGCAAGCACAGCCAGCACAGCAAGCACAGGCAGCACAGAGAGTACAACAAGCACAGGCAGCAAAGCAAGCACAGGCAGCACAGCAAGTACAGCAAACACAGGCAGCAAGCATAGGCAGCACAACAAGCACAGGCAGCAAGCACAGGCAGCACAGCAAGCACAGGCAGCACAGCAAGCAGAGGCAACAAGCACAGGCAGCACAGCAAGCACAGGCAGCAAGCACAGGCAGCAAGCACAGGCAGCACAGCAAGCACAGGCAGCAAGCACAGGCAGCACAGCAAGCACAGGCAGCAAGCACAGGCAGCACAGCAAGCACAGGCAGCAAGCACAGGCAGCACAGCAAGCACAGGCAGCAAGCACAGGCAGCACAGCAAGTACAGCAAGCACAGGCAGCAAGCACAGGCAGCACAGCAAGCACAGGCAGCAAGCACAGGCAACACAGTAAGCACAGGCAGCAAGCACAGGCAGCACAGCAAGCAGAGGCAGCACAGCAAGCACAGGCAGCTTGCACAGGCAGCATAGCAAGCACAGGCAGCACAGCAAGCACAGGCAGCAAGCACAGGCAGCAAGCACAGGCAGCACAGCAAGCACAGGCAGCAAGCACAGGCAGCACAGCAAGCACAAGCAGCAAGCACAGGCAGCTCAGGCAGCAGAGCAAGCACAGGCAGCAAGCACAGGCAGCACAGCAAGCACAGGCAGCAAGCACGGGCAGGCAGCAAGCACGGGCAGCACAGCAAGCACAGGCATCAAGCACAGGCAGCACAGCAAGCACAGGCAGCAAGCACAGGCAGCGCAGCAAGCACAGGCAGCACAGCAAGCACAGGCATGTTAGAAACCCGCAAAATAGCTCGACGATATGTGTTCGTTTTAGCGATTCTGGGGGAAGTGTAGAGGGGTCAAGCTCCGTCCTCTTTCCAACAGGCAAAGACTGCTCCGATCTTCGGCGAGATTCACTCTCGCATTTGTTTACAATACTTACTCTTACTGAGACGCAGGTCAATGCACCGGCCGCCGAGGTAAACATATGATCCGCGACTCTCGGCGCCTCCAAAAACAGGTGACACAGCAACGCACTGTCGTGTGCCACTGTCGAATTACCGCGTGTTATGGGCGAAATCAAATGCATCGCTAACAGGCAGCACAGCAAGCACAGGCAGCAAGCACAGGCAGCAGAGCATGCACAGGCAGCACAGCAAGCCCAGGCAGCAAGAACAGGCAGCACAGCAAGCACAGGCAGCACAGCAAGCACAGGCAGCACAGCACAGGCAGCACAGCAAGCACAGGCAGCAAGCACAGGCAGCACAGCAAGCACAGGCAGCAAGCACAGGCAACACAGTAAGCACAGGCAGCAAGCACAGGCAGCACAGCAAGCACAGGCAGCTTGCACAGGCAGCATAGCAAGCACAGGCAGCACAGCAAGCACAGGCAGCAAGCACAGGCAGCAAGCACAGGCAGCACAGCAAGCACAGGCAGCACAGCAAGCACAGGCAGCACAGCAAGCAGAGGCAACAAGCACAGGCAGCACAGCGAGCACAGGCAGCAAGCACAGGCAGCACAGCAAGCACAGGCAGCAAGCACAGACAGCACAGCAAGCACAGGCAGCAAGCACAGGCAGCACAGCAAGCACGGGGAGCAAGCACAGGCAGCAAGCACAGGCAGCACAGCAAGCACAGGCAGCAAGCACAGGCAGCACACCAAGCACAGGCAGCAAGCACAGGCAGCACAGGCAGCAAGCACAGGCAGCACAGCAAACACAGGCAGCACAGCGAGCACAGGCAGCAAGCACAGGCAGCACAGCAAGCACAGGCAGCAAGCATAGGCAGCACAGCAAGCACAGGCAGCAAGCACAGGCAGCAAGCACAGGCAGCACAGCAAACACAAGCAGCACAGCAAGCACAGGCAGCAAGCACAGGCAGCACAGCAAGCACAGGCAGCAAGCACAGGCAGCAAGCACAGGCAGCAAGCACAGGCAGCACATGCAGCAAGCACAGGCATGTTAGAAACCCGCAAAATAGCTCGACGAGATGTGTTCGTTTTAGCGATTCTGGGGGAAGTGCAGAGGAGTCAAGCTCCGTCCTCTTTCCAACAGGCAAAGCCTGCTCCGATCTTTGGCGAGATTCACTCTCGCATTTGTTTACAATGCTTACTCTTACTGAGACGCAGGTCAATGCACCGGCTGCCGAGGTAAACATATGATCCGCGACTCTCGGCGCCTCCAAAAACAGGTGACACAGCAACGCACTGTCGTGTGCCACTGTCGATTTACCGCGTGTTATGGGCGAAATCAAATGCATCGCTAACAGGGAGCACAGCAAGCACAGGCAGCAAGCACAGGCAGCACAGCAAGCACAGGCAGAAAGCACAGGCAGCACAACAAGCACAGGCAGCAAGCACAGGCAGCACAGCAAGCACAGGCAGCAAGCACAGGCAGCACAGCAAGCACAGGCAGCAAGCACAGGCAGCAGAGCATGCACAGGCAGCAAGCACAGGCAGCAAGAACAGACAGCACAGCAAGCACAGGCAGCAAGCACAGGCAGCACAGCAAGCACAGGCAGCAAGCACAGGCAGCACAGCAAGCACAGGCAGCAAGCAAGCACAGGCAGCACAGCAAACACAGGGAGCACAGCAAGCACCGGCAGCAAGCACAGGCATCTTGCACAGCAAGCACATGCATCTTGCACAGGCAGCATAGCAAGCACAGCAAGCACAGGCAGAAAGCACATGCAGCAAGCACAGGCAGCACAGCAAGCACAGGCAGCTTGCACAGGCAGCACAGCAAGCACAGGCAGCAAGCACAGGCAGCACAGCAAGCACAGGCAGCAAGCACAGGCAGCACAGCAAGCACAGGCAGCAAGCACGGGCAGGCAGCAAGCACGGGCAGCACAGCAAGCACAGGCAGCAAGCACAGGCAGCACAGCAAGGACAGGCAGCACAGCAAGCACAGGCAGCAAGCACAGGCAGCACAGCAAGCACAGGCAGCAAGCACAGGCATCTTGCACAGCAAGCACAGGCATCTTGCACAGGCAGCATAGCAAGCACAGCAAGCACAGGCAGCAAGCACATGCAGCAAGCACAGGCAGCACAGCAAGCACAGGCAGCAAGCACAGGCAGCAAGCACAGCAAGCACAGGCAGCTTGCACAGGCAGCACAGCAAGCACAGGCAGCAAGCACAGGCAGCACAGCAAGCACAAGCAGCAAGCACAGGCAGCTCAGGCAGCAGAGCAAGCACAGGCAGCACAGCAAGCACAGGCAGCAAGCACGGGCAGGCAGCAAGCACGGGCAGCACAGCAAGCACAGGCAGCAAGCACAGGCAGCACAGCAAGCACAGGCAGCAAGCACAGGCAGCACACCGAGCACAGGCAGCACAGCAAGCACAGGCAGCAAGCACAGGCAGCGCAGCAAGCACAGGCAGCACAGCAAGCACAGGCATGTTAGAAACCCGCAAAATAGCTCGACGATATGTGTTCGTTTTAGCGATTCTGGGGGAAGTGCAGAGGGGTCAAGCTCCGTCCTCTTTCCAACAGGCAAAGCCTGCTCCGATCTTCGGCGAGATTCACTCTCGCATTTGTTTACAATGCTTACTCTTACTGAGACGCAGGTCAATGCACCGGCCGCCGAGGTAAACATATGATCCGCGACTCTCGGCGCCTCCAAAAACAGGTGACACAGCAACGCACTGTCGTGTGCCACTGTCGAATTACCGCGTGTTATGGGTAAAATCAAATGCATCGCTAACAGGCAGCACAGCAAGCACAGGCAGCATAGCAAGCACAGGCAGCAAGCACAGGCAGCACAGCAAGCACAGGCAGAAAGCACAGGCAGCACAACAAGCACAGGCAGCAAGCACAGGCAGCACAGCAAGCACAGGCAGCAAGCACAGGCAGCACAGCAAGCACAGGCAGCAAGCACAGGCAGCAGAGCATGCACAGGCAGCAAGCACAGGCAGAACAGCAAGCACAGGCAGCAAGCACAGGCAGCAAGCACAGGCAGCACAGCAAGCACAGGCAGCAAGCACGGGCAGCACAGCAAGCACAGGCAGCAAGCACAGGCAGCACAGCAAGCACAGCCAGCAAGCACAGGCAGCACAGCAAGCACAGGCAGCACAGCAAGTACAGCAAGCACAGGCAGCAAAGCAAGCACAGGCAGCACATCAAGTACAGCAAGTACAGGCAGCAAGCACAGGCAGCACAGCAAGCACAGGCAGCAAGCACAGGCAGCACAGCAAGCACAGGCAGCAAGCACAGGCAACACAGTAAGCACAGGCAGCAAGCACAGGCAGCACAGCAAGCACAGGCAGCTTGCACAGGCAGCATAGCAAGCACAGGCAGCACAGCAAGCACAGGCAGCAAGCACAGGCAGCAAGCACAGGCATGTTAGAAACCCGCAAAATAGCTCTACGAGATGTGTTCGTTTTAGCGATTCTGGGGGAGGTGCAGAGGGGTCAAGCTCCGTCCTCTTTCCAACAGGCAAAGCCTGCTCCGATCTTCGGCGAGATTCACTCTCGCATTTGTTTACAATGCTTACTCTTACTAAGACGCAGGTCAATGCACCGGCCGCCGAGGTAAACATATGATCCGCGATTCTCGGCGCCTCCAAAAATAGGTGACACAGCAACGCACTGTCGTGTGCCACTGTCGAATTACCGCGTGTTATGGGCGAAATCAAATGCATCGCTAACAGGCAGCACAGCAAGCACATGCAGCACAGCAAGCACAGGCAGCAAGCACAGGCAGCACAGCAAGCACAGGCAGCACAGCAAGCAGAGGCAACAAGCACAGGCAGCACAGCAAGCACAGGCAGCAGGCACAGGCAGCACAGCAAGCACAAACAGTAAGCACAGGCAGCACAGCAAGCACAGGCAGCAAGCACAGGCAGCACAGCAAGCACAGGCAGCACAGCAAGCACAGGCAGCACAGCAAGCACAGGCAGCTTGCACAGGCAGCATAGCAAGCACAGGCAGCACAGCAAGCACAGGCAGCAAGCACAGGCAGCAAGCACAGGCAGCACAGCAAGCACAGGCAGCAAACACAGGCAGCACGGCAAGCACAGGCAGCACAGCCAGCACAGGCAGCACAGCACAGGCAGCACAGCAAGCACAGGCAGCACAGCAAGTACAGGCAGCAAGCACACGCAGCAAGCACAGGCAACAAGCACAGGCATCACAGCAAGCACAGGCAGCACAGTAAGCACAGGCAGCTTGCACAGGCAGCATAGCAAGCACAGGCAGCAAGCACAGGCAGCACGGAAAGCACAGGCAGCAAGCACAGGCTGCACAGCAAGCACAGGCAGCACAGCAAGCACAGGCAGCAAGCGCAGGCAGCACAGCAGGCACAGGCAGCACAGCAAGCACAGAAAGCACAGGCAGCAAGCACAGGCAGCACAGGCAGCACAGCAAGCACAGGCAGCAAGCACAGGCAGCAGAGCAAGCACAGGCAGCAAGCACAGGCAGCATAGCAAGCAGAGGAAGCACAGAAAGCACAGGCAACACAGCAAGCACAGGCGGCAAGCACAGGCAGCACAGCAAGCACAGGCAGCAAGAACAGGCAGCACAGCAAGCACAGGCAGCAAGCACAGGCAGCACAGCAAGCACAGGCAGCAAGCACAGGTAGCACAGCAAGCACAGGCAGCAAGCAAGCACAGGCAGCATAGCAAACACAGGCAGCACAGCAAGCACAGGCAGCAAGCACAGGCAGCAAGCACAGGCAGCACAGCAAGCACAGGCAGCACAGCAAGCACGGGCAGCAAGCACAGGCAGCAAGCACAGGCAGCACAGCAAGCACAGGCAGCAAGCACAGGCAGCACAGCAAGCACAGGCAGCACAGCAAGCACAGGCAGCAAGCACAGGCAACACAGCAAGCACAGGCAGCAAGCACAGGCAGCACAGCAAGCACAGGCAGCAAGCACAGGCAGCACAGCAAGTACAGCAAGCACAGGCAGCAAGCACAGGCAGCACAGCAAGCACAGGCAGCAAGCACAGGCAACACAGTAAGCACAGGCAGCAAGCACAGGCAGCACAGCAAGCACAGGCAGCACAGCAAGCACAGGCAGCAAGCACAGGCAGCAGGGCAAGCACAGGCAGCAAGCACAGGCAGCACAGCAAGCACAGGCAGCAAGCACAGGCAGCACAGCAAGCACAAGCAGCAAGCACAGGCAGCTCAGGCAGCAGAGCAAGCACAGGCAGCAAGCACAGGCAGCACAGCAAGCACAGGCAGCAAGCACGGGCAGGCAGCAAGCACGGGCAGCACAGCAAGCACAGGCATCAAGCACAGGCAGCACAGCAAGCACAGGCAGCAAGCACAGGCAGCGCAGCAAGCACAGGCAGCACAGCAAGCACAGGCATGTTAGAAACCCGCAAAATAGCTCGACGATATGTGTTCGTTTTAGCGATTCTGGGGGAAGTGTAGAGGGGTCAAGCTCCGTCCTCTTTCCAACAGGCAAAGCCTGCTCCGATCTTCGGCGAGATTCACTCTCGCATTTGTTTACAATGCTTACTCTTACTGAGACGCAGGTCAATGCACCGGCCGCCGAGGTAAACATATGATCCGCGACTCTCGGCGCCTCCAAAAACAGGTGACACAGCAACGCACTGTCGTGTGCCACTGTCGAATTACCGCGTGTTATGGGCGAAATCAAATACATCGCTAACAGGCAGCACAGGCAGCACAGCAAGCACAGGCAGCAAGCACAGGCAGCAGAGCATGCACAGGCAGCAAGCACAGGCAGCACAGCAAGCCCAGGCAGCAAGAACAGGCAGCACAGCAAGCACAGGCAGCACAGCAAGCACAGGCAGCACAGCACAGGCAGCACAGCAAGCACAGGCAGCACAGCAAGCACAGGCAGCAAGCACAGGCAGCAAGCACAGGCAGCACAGCAAGCACAGGCAGCAAGCACAGGCAGCAAGCACAGGCAGCTTGCACAGGCAGCACAGCAAGCACAGGCAGCAAGCACAGGCAGCACAGCAAGCACAAGCAGCAAGCACAGGCATCTCAGGCAGCAGAGCAAGCACAGGCAGCAAGCACAGGCAGCACAGCAAGCACAGGCAGCAAGCACGACCAGCACAGCAAGTACAGGCAGCACAGCAAGCACAGGCATCAAGCACAGGCAGCACAGCAAGCACAGCAAGCACAGGCAACACACCAAGCACAGGCAGCACAGCAAGCACAAGCAGCAAGCACAGGCATCTCAGGCAGCAGAGCAAGCACAGGCAGCAAGCACAGGCAGCACAACAAGCACAGGCAGCAAGCACAGGCAGCACAGCAAGCACAGGCAGCAAGCACAGGCAGCACAGCAAGCACAGGCAGCAAGCACAGGCAGCAGAGCATGCACAGGCAGCAAGCACAGGCAGCAAGAACAGACAGCACAGCAAGCACAGGCAGCAAGCACAGGCAGCACAGCAAGCACAGGCAGCAAGCACAGGCAGCACAGCAAGCACAGGCAGCAAGCAAGCACAGGCAGCACAGCAAACACAGGGAGCACAGCAAGCACCGGCAGCAAGCACAGGCATTTTGCACAGCAAGCACATGCATCTTGCACAGGCAGCATAGCAAGCACAGCAAGCACAGGCAGAAAGCACATGCAGCAAGCACAGGCAGCACAGCAAGCACAGGCAGCTTGCACAGGCAGCACAGCAAGCACAGGCAGCAAGCACAGGCAGCACAGCAAGCACAGGCAGCAAGCACAGGCAGCACAGCAAGCACAGGCAGCAAGCACGGGCAGGCAGCAAGCACGGGCAGCACAGCAAGCACAGGCAGCAAGCACAGGCAGCACAGCAAGGACAGGCAGCACAGCAAGCACAGGCAGCAAGCACAGGCAGCACAGCAAGCACAGGCAGCAAGCACAGGCATCTTGCACAGCAAGCACAAGCATCTTGCACAGGCAGCATAGCAAGCACAGCAAGCACAGGCAGCAAGCACATGCAGCAAGCACAGGCAGCACAGCAAGCACAGGCAGCAAGCACAGGCAGCAAGCACAGCAAGCACAGGCAGCTTGCACAGGCAGCACAGCAAGCACAGGCAGCAAGCACAGGCAGCACAGCAAGCACAAGCAGCAAGCACAGGCAGCTCAGGCAGCAGAGCAAGCACAGGCAGCACAGCAAGCACAGGCAGCAAGCACGGGCAGCACAGCCAGCACAGGCAGCAAGCACAGGCAGCACAGCAAGCACAGGCAGCAAGCACAGGCAGCACACCGAGCACAGGCAGCACAGCAAGCACAGGCAGCAAGCACAGGCAGCGCAGCAAGCACAGGCAGCACAGCAAGCACAGGCATGTTAGAAACCCGCAAAATAGCTCGACGATATGTGTTCGTTTTAGCGATTCTGGGGGAAGTGCAGAGGGGTCAAGCTCCGTCCTCTTTCCAACAGGCAAAGCCTGCTCCGATCTTCGGCGAGATTCACTCTCGCATTTGTTTACAATGCTTACTCTTACTGAGACGCAGGTCAATGCACCGGCCGCCGAGGTAAACATATGATCCGCGACTCTCGGCGCCTCCAAAAACAGGTGACACAGCAACGCACTGTCGTGTGCCACTGTCGAATTACCGCGTGTTATGGGTAAAATCAAATGCATCGCTAACAGGCAGCACAGCAAGCACAGGCAGCATAGCAAGCACAGGCAGCAAGCACAGGCAGCACAGCAAGCACAGGCAGAAAGCACAGGCAGCACAACAAGCACAGGCAGCAAGCACAGGCAGCACAGCAAGCACAGGCAGCAAGCACAGGCAGCACAGCAAGCACAGGCAGCAAGCACAGGCAGCAGAGCATGCACAGGCAGCAAGCACAGGCAGAACAGCAAGCACAGGCAGCAAGCACAGGCAGCAAGCACAGGCAGCACAGCAAGCACAGGCAGCAAGCACGGGCAGCACAGCAAGCACAGGCAGCAAGCACAGGCAGCACAGCCAGCAAGCACAGGCAGCACAGCAAGCACAGGCAGCACAGCAAGTACAGCAAGCACAGGCAGCAAAGCAAGCACAGGCAGCACATCAAGTACAGCAAGTACAGGCAGCAAGCACAGGCAGCACAGCAAGCACAGGCAGCAAGCACAGGCAGCACAGCAAGCACAGGCAGCAAGCACAGGCAACACAGTAAGCACAGGCAGCAAGCACAGGCAGCACAGCAAGCACAGGCAGCTTGCACAGGCAGCATAGCAAGCACAGGCAGCACAGCAAGCACAGGCAGCAAGCACAGGCAGCAAGCACAGGCATGTTAGAAACCCGCAAAATAGCTCTACGAGATGTGTTCGTTTTAGCGATTCTGGGGGAGGTGCAGAGGGGTCAAGCTCCGTCCTCTTTCCAACAGGCAAAGCCTGCTCCGATCTTCGGCGAGATTCACTCTCGCATTTGTTTACAATGCTTACTCTTACTAAGACGCAGGTCAATGCACCGGCCGCCGAGGTAAACATATGATCCGCGATTCTCGGCGCCTCCAAAAATAGGTGACACAGCAACGCACTGTCGTGTGCCACTGTCGAATTACCGCGTGTTATGGGCGAAATCAAATGCATCGCTAACAGGCAGCACAGCAAGCACATGCAGCACAGCAAGCACAGGCAGCAAGCACAGGCAGCACAGCAAGCACAGGCAGCACAGCAAGCAGAGGCAACAAGCACAGGCAGCACAGCAAGCACAGGCAGCAGGCACAGGCAGCACAGCAAGCACAGGCAGCACAGCAAGCACAAACAGTAAGCACAGGCAGCACAGCAAGCACAGGCAGCAAGCACAGGCAGCACAGCAAGCACAGGCAGCACAGCAAGCACAGGCAGAAAGCACAGGCAGCACAACAAGCACAGGCAGCAAGCATAGGCATCACAGCAAGCACAGAAAGCACAGGCAGCAAGCACAGGCAGCACAGGCAGCAAGCACAGGCAGCACAGCAAGCACAGGCAGCAAGCACAGGCAACACAGTAAGCACAGGCAGCAAGCACAGGCAGCACAGCAAGCACAGGCAGCTTGCACAGGCAGCATAGCAAGCACAGGCAGCACAGCAAGCACAGGCAGCAAGCACAGGCAGCAAGCACAGGCAGCACAGCAAGCACAGGCAGCAAACACAGGCAGCACGGCAAGCACAGGCAGCACAGCCAGCACAGGCAGCACAGCACAGGCAGCACAGCAAGCACAGGCAGCACAGCAAGTACAGGCAGCAAGCACACGCAGCAAGCACAGGCAACAAGCACAGGCATCACAGCAAGCACAGGCAGCACAGTAAGCACAGGCAGCTTGCACAGGCAGCATAGCAAGCACAGGCAGCAAGCACAGGCAGCACGGAAAGCACAGGCAGCAAGCACAGGCTGCACAGCAAGCACAGGCAGCAAGCGCAGGCAGCACAGCAGGCACAGGCAGCACAGCAAGCACAGAAAGCACAGGCAGCAAGCACAGGCAGCACAGGCAGCACAGCAAGCACAGGCAGCAAGCACAGGCAGCAGAGCAAGCACAGGCAGCAAGCACAGGCAGCATAGCAAGCAGAGGAAGCACAGAAAGCACAGGCAACACAGCAAGCACCGGCGGCAAGCACAGGCAGCACAGCAAGCACAGGCAGCAAGAACAGGCAGCACAGCAAGCACAGGCAGCAAGCACAGGCAGCACAGCAAGCACAGGCAGCAAGCACAGGTAGCACAGCAAGTACAGGCAGCAAGCAAGCACAGGCAGCATAGCAAACACAGGCAGCACAGCAAGCACAGGCAGCAAGCACAGGCAGCAAGCACAGGCAGCACAGCAAGCACATGCAGCACAGCAAGCACGGGCAGCAAGCACAGGCAGCAAGCACAGGCAGCACAGCAAGCACAGGCAGCAAGCACAGGCAGCACAGCAAGCACAGGCAGCAAGCACAGGCAACACAGCAAGCACAGGCAGCAAGCACAGGCAGCACAGCAAGCACAGGCAGCAAGCACAGGCAGCACAGCAAGTACAGCAAGCACAGGCAGCAAGCACAGGCAGCACAGCAAGCACAGGCAGCAAGCACAGGCAACACAGTAAGCACAGGCAGCAAGCACAGGCAGCACAGCAAGCACAGGCAGCACAGCAAGCACAGGCAGCAAGCACAGGCAGCAGGGCAAGCACAGGCAGCAAGCACAGGCAGCACAGCAAGCACAGGCAGCAAGCACAGGCAGCACAGCAAGCACAAGCAGCAAGCACAGGCAGCTCAGGCAGCAGAGCAAGCACAGGCAGCAAGCACAGGCAGCACAGCAAGCACAGGCAGCAAGCACGGGCAGGCAGCAAGCACGGGCAGCACAGCAAGCACAGGCATCAAGCACAGGCAGCACAGCAAGCACAGGCAGCAAGCACAGGCAGCGCAGCAAGCACAGGCAGCACAGCAAGCACAGGCATGTTAGAAACCCGCAAAATAGCTCGACGATATGTGTTCGTTTTAGCGATTCTGGGGGAAGTGTAGAGGGGTCAAGCTCCGTCCTCTTTCCAACAGGCAAAGCCTGCTCCGATCTTCGGCGAGATTCACTCTCGCATTTGTTTACAATGCTTACTCTTACTGAGACGCAGGTCAATGCACCGGCCGCCGAGGTAAACATATGATCCGCGACTCTCGGCGCCTCCAAAAACAGGTGACACAGCAACGCACTGTCGTGTGCCACTGTCGAATTACCGCGTGTTATGGGCGAAATCAAATACATCGCTAACAGGCAGCACAGGCAGCACAGCAAGCACAGGCAGCAAGCACAGGCAGCAGAGCATGCACAGGCAGCAAGCACAGGCAGCACAGCAAGCCCAGGCAGCAAGAACAGGCAGCACAGCAAGCACAGGCAGCACAGCAAGCACAGGCAGCACAGCACAGGCAGCACAGCAAGCACAGGCAGCACAGCAAGCACAGGCAGCAAGCACAGGCAGCACAGCAAGCACAGGCAGCAAGCACAGGCAGCAAGCACAGGCAGCTTGCACAGGCAGCACAGCAAGCACAGGCAGCAAGCACAGGCAGCACAGCAAGCACAAGCAGCAAGCACAGGCATCTCAGGCAGCAGAGCAAGCACAGGCAGCAAGCACAGGCAGCACAGCAAGCACAGGCAGCAAGCACGACCAGCACAGCAGGTACAGGCAGCACAGCAAGCACAGGCATCAAGCACAGGCAGCACAGCAAGCACAGCAAGCACAGGCAACACACCAAGCACAGGCAGCACAGCAAGCACAGGCAGCAAGCACAGGCAGCGCAGCAAGCACAGGCAGCACAGCAAGCACAGGCATGTTAGAAACCCGCAAAATAGCTCGACGATATGTGTTCGTTTTAGCGATTCTGGGGGAAGTGTAGAGGGGTCAAGCTCCGTCCTCTTTCCAACAGGCAAAGCCTGCTCCGATCTTCGGCGAGATTCACTCTCGCATTTGTTTACAATGCTTACTCTTACTGAGACGCAGGTCAATGCACCGGCCGCCGAGGTAAACATATGATCCGCGACTCTCGGCGCCTCCAAAAACAGGTGACACAGCAACGCACTGTCGTGTGCCACTGTCGAATTACCGCGTGTTATGGGCGAAATCAAATGCATCGCTAACAGGCAGCACAGCAAGCACAGGCAGTAAGCACAGGCAGCACAGCAAGCACAGGCAGCAAGCACAGGCAGCACAGCAAGCACAGACAGCAAGCACAGGCAGCACAGCAAGCACAGGCAGCAAGCACAGGCAGCACAGCAAGCACAGGCAGCACAGCAAGAACAGGCAGCAAGCACAGGCAACACAGCAAGCACAGGCAGCAAGCACAGGCAGCAAGCACAGGCAGCACAGCAAGCACAGGCAGCAAGCACAGGCAACAAGCACAGGCAGCACAGCAAGCGCAGGCAGCACAGTAAGCACAGGCAGCAAGCACAGGCAGCACAGCAAGCACAGACAGCAAGCACAGGCAGCACAGCAAGCACAGGCAGCAAGCACAGGCAGCACAGCAAGCACAGGCAGCACAGCAAGAACAGGCAGCAAGCACAGGCAACACAGCAAGCACAGGCAGCAAGCACAGGCAGCACAGCAAGCACAGGCAGCAAGCACAGGCAGCACAGCAAGCACAGGCAGCAAGCACAGGCAGCACAGCAAGTACAGCAAGCACAGGCAGCAAGCACAGGCAGCACAGCAAGCACAGGCAGCAAGCACAGGCAGCACAGCAAGCACAGGCAGCAAGCACAGGCAACACAGTAAGCACAAGCAGCACAGCAAGCACAGGCAGCACAGCAAGCACAGGCAGCATAGCAAGCACATGCAGCACAGCAAGCACAGGCAGCAAGCACAGGCAGCAGAGCATGCACAGGCAGCAAGCACAGGCAGCACAGCAAGCACAGGCAGCAAGAACAGGCAGCACAGCAAGCACAGGCAGCACAGCACAGGCAGCACAGCAAGCACAGGCAGAACAGCAAGCACAGGCAGCAAGCACAGGCAGCACAGCAAGCACAGGCAGCAAGCACAGGCAGCAAGCACAGGCAGCACATCAAGTACAGGCAGCAAGCACAGGCAACGCAGCAAGCACAGGCAGCACAGCAAGCACAGGCAGCACAGCACAGGCAGCACAGCAAGCACAGGCAGCACAGCAAGCACAGGCAGCAAGCACAGGCAGCAAGCACAGGCAGCACAGCAAGCACAGGCAGCAAGCACAGGCAGCAAGCACAGGCAGCTTGCACAGGCAGCACAGCAAGCACAGGCAGCAAGCACAGGCAGCACAGCAAGCACAAGCAGCAAGCACAGGCATCTCAGGCAGCAGAGCAAGCACAGGCAGCAAGCACAGGCAGCACAGCAAGCACAGGCAGCAAGCACGGGCAGGCAGCAAGCACGACCAGCACAGCAAGTACAGGCAGCACAGCAAGCACAGGCATCAAGCACAGGCAGCACAGCAAGCACAGCAAGCACAGGCAACACACCAAGCACAGGCAGCACAGCAAGCACAGGCAGCAAGCACAGGCAGCGCAGCAAGCACAGGCAGCACAGCAAGCACAGGCAGTAAGCACAGGCAGCAAGCACAGGCTGCACAGCAAGCACAGGCAGCAAGAACAGGCAGCACAGCAAGCACAGGCAGCACAGCACAGGCAGCAGAGCAAGCAAAGGCAGCACAGCAAGCACAGGCAGCAAGCACAGGCAGCACAGCAAGCACAGGCAGCTTGCACAGGCAGCATAGCAAGCACAGGCAGCACAGCAAGCACAGGCAGCAAGCACAGGCAGCAAGCACAGGCAGAACAGCAAGCACAGGCAGCACAGCAAGCACAGGCAGCAAGCACAGGCAACAAGCACAGGCAGCACAGCAAGCGCAGGCAGCACAGTAAGCACAGGCAGCAAGCACAGGCAGCACAGCAAGCACAGACAGCAAGCACAGGCAGCACAGCAAGCACAGGCAGCAAGCACAGGCAGCACAGCAAGCACAGGCAGCACAGCAAGAACAGGCAGCAAGCACAGGCAACACAGCAAGCACAGGCAGCAAGCACAGGCAGCACAGCAAGCACAGGCAGCAAGCACAGGCAGCACAGCAAGCACAGGCAGCAAGCACAGGCAGCACAGCAAGTACAGCAAGCACAGGCAGCAAGCACAGGCAGCACAGCAAGCACAGGCAGCAAGCACAGGCAGCACAGCAAGCACAGGCAGCAAGCACAGGCAACACAGTAAGCACAAGCAGCACAGCAAGCACAGGCAGCACAGCAAGCACAGGCAGCATAGCAAGCACATGCAGCACAGCAAGCACAGGCAGCAAGCACAGGCAGCAGAGCATGCACAGGCAGCAAGCACAGGCAGCACAGCAAGCACAGGCAGCACAGCACAGGCAGCACAGCAAGCACAGGCAGAACAGCAAGCACAGGCAGCAAGCACAGGCAGCACAGCAAGCACAGGCAGCAAGCACAGGCAGCAAGCACAGGCAGCACATCAAGTACAGGCAGCAAGCACAGGCAACGCAGCAAGCACAGGCAGCACAGCAAGCACAGGCAGCACAGCACAGGCAGCACAGCAAGCACAGGCAGCAAGCACAGGCAGCAAGCACAGGCAGCACAGCAAGCACAGGCAGCAAGCACAGGCAGCAAGCACAGGCAGCTTGCACAGGCAGCACAGCAAGCACAGGCAGCAAGCACAGGCAGCACAGCAAGCACAAGCAGCAAGCACAGGCATCTCAGGCAGCAGAGCAAGCACAGGCAGCAAGCACAGGCAGCACAGCAAGCACAGGCAGCAAGCACGGGCAGGCAGCAAGCACGACCAGCACAGCAAGTACAGGCAGCACAGCAAGCACAGGCATCAAGCACAGGCAGCACAGCAAGCACAGCAAGCACAGGCAACACACCAAGCACAGGCAGCACAGCAAGCACAGGCAGCAAGCACAGGCAGCGCAGCAAGCACAGGCAGCACAGCAAGCACAGGCATGTTAGAAACCCGCAAAATAGCTCGACGATATGTGTTCGTTTTAGCGATTCTGGGGGAAGTGTAGAGGGGTCAAGCTCCGTCCTCTTTCCAACAGGCAAAGCCTGCTCCGATCTTCGGCGAGATTCACTCTCGCATTTGTTTACAATGCTTACTCTTACTGAGACGCAGGTCAATGCACCGGCCGCCGAGGTAAACATATGATCCGCGACTCTCGGCGCCTCCAAAAACAGGTGACACAGCAACGCACTGTCGTGTGCCACTGTCGAATTACCGCGTGTTATGGGCGAAATCAAATGCATCGCTAACAGGCAGCACAGCAAGCACAGGCAGTAAGCACAGGCAGCAAGCACAGGCTGCACAGCAAGCACAGGCAGCAAGAACAGGCAGCACAGCAAGCACAGGCAGCACAGCACAGGCAGCAGAGCAAGCAAAGGCAGCACAGCAAGCACAGGCAGCAAGCACAGGCAGCACAGCAAGCACAGGCAGCACAGCAAGCATAGGCAGCAAGCACAGGCAACACAGTAAGCACAGGCAGCAAGCACAGGCAGCACAGCAAGCACAGGCAGCTTGCACAGGCAGCATAGCAAGCACAGGCAGCACAGCAAGCACAGGCAGCAAGCACAGGCAGCAAGCACAGGCAGCACAGCAAGCACAGGCAGCACAGCAAGCACAGGCAGCAAGCACAGGCAACAAGCACAGGCAGCACAGCAAGCGCAGGCAGCACAGTAAGCACAGGCAGCAAGCACAGGCAGCACAGCAAGCACAGGCAGCAAGCACAGGCAGCACAGCAAGCACAGGCAGCAAGCACAGGCAGCACAGCAAGCACAGGCAGCACAGCAAGAACAGGCAGAAAGCACAGGCAACACAGCAAGCACAGGCAGCAAGCACAGGCAGCACAGCAAGCACAGGCAGCAAGCACAGGCAGCACAGCAAGCACAGGCAGCAAGCACAGGCAGCACAGCAAGTACAGCAAGCACAGGCAGCAAGCACAGGCAGCACAGCAAGCACAGGCAGCAAGCACAGGCAGCACAGCAAGCACAGGCAGCAAGCACAGGCAACACAGTAAGCACAAGCAGCACAGCAAGCACAGGCAGCACAGCAAGCACAGGCAGCATAGCAAGCACATGCAGCACAGCAAGCACAGGCAGCAAGCACAGGCAGCAGAGCATGCACAGGCAGCAAGCACAGGCAGCACAGCAAGCACAGGCAGCAAGAACAGGCAGCACAGCAAGCACAGGCAGCACAGCACAGGCAGCACAGCAAGCACAGGCAGAACAGCAAGCACAGGCAGCAAGCACAGGCAGCACAGCAAGCACAGGCAGCAAGCACAGGCAGCAAGCACAGGCAGCACATCAAGTACAGGCAGCAAGCACAGGCAACGCAGCAAGCACAGGCAGCACAGCAAGCACAGGCAGCAAGAACAGCCAGCACAGCAAGCACAGGCAGCACAGCGAGTACAGCAAGCACAGGCAGCAAAGCAAGCACAGGCAGCACAGCAAGTACAGCAAGCACAGGCAGCAAGCACAGGCAGCACAACAATCACAGGCAGCAAGCACAGGCAGCACAGCAAGCAGAGGCAACAAGCACAGGCAGCACAGCAAGCACAGGCAGCAAGCACAGGCAGCACAGCAAGCACAGGCAGCAAGCACAGGCAGCAAGCACAGACAGCACAGCAAGCACAGGCAGCACAGCAAGCACAGGCAGCAAGCACAGGCAGCAAGCACAAGCAGCAAGCACAGGCATGTTAGAAACCCGCAAAATAGCTCGACGAGATGTGTTCGTTTTAGCGATTCTGGGGGAAGTGCAGAGGGGTCAAGCTCCGTCCTCTTTCCAACAGGCAAAGCCTGCTCCGATTTTCGGCGAGATTCACTCTCGCATTTGTTTACAATGCTTACTCTTACTGAGACGCAGGTCAATGCACCGGCCGCCGAGGTAAACATATGATCCGCGACTCTCGGCGCCTCCAAAAATAGGTGACACAGCAACGCACTGTCGTGTGCCACTGTCGAATTACCGCGTTTTATGGGCGAAATCAAATGCATCGCTAACAGGCAGCACAGCAAGCACAGGCAGCAAGCACAGGCAGCACAGCAAGCACAGGCAGCAAGCACAGGCAGCACAGCAAGCACAGGCAGCAAGCACAGGCAGCACAGCAAGCACAGGCAGCACAGCAAGCACAGGCAGCATAGCAAGCACAGGCAGCACAGCAAGCACAGGCAGCAAGCACAGGCAGCACAGCAAGCACAGGCAGCTTGCACAGGCAGCATAGCAAGCACAGGCAGCACAGCAAGCACAGGCAGCAAGCACAGGCAGCAAGCACAGGCAGCACAGCAAGCACAGGCAGCACAGCAAGCAGAGGCAACAAGCACAGGCAGCACAGCGAGCACAGGCAGCAAGCACAGGCAGCACAGCAAGCACAGGCAGCAAGCACAGACAGCACAGCAAGCACAGGCAGCACAGCAAGCACGGGCAGCAAGCACAGGCAGCAAGCACAGGCAGCAAGCACAGGCAGCACAGCAAGCACAGGCAGCAAGCACAGGCAGCACACCAAGCACAGGCAGCAAGCACAGGCAGCACAGCAAGCACAGGCAGCAAGCACAGGCAGCACAGCAAACACAGGCAGCACAGCGAGCACAGGCAGCAAGCACAGGCAGCACAGCAAGCACAGGCAGCAAGCATAGGCAGCACAGCAAGCACAGGCAGCAAGCACAGGCAGCAAGCACAGGCAGCACAGCAAACCCAAGCAGCACAGCAAGCACAGGCAGCAAGCACAGGCAGCACTGCAAGCACAGGCAGCAAGCACAGGCAGCAAGCACAGGCAGCACATGCAGCAAGCACAGGCATGTTAGAAACCCGCAAAATAGCTCGACGAGATGTGTTCGTTTTAGCGATTCTGGGGGAAGTGCAGAGGGGTCAAGCTCCGTCCTCTTTCCAACAGGCAAAGCCTGCTCCGATCTTTGGCGAGATTCACTCTCGCATTTGTTTACAATGCTTACTCTTACTGAGACGCAGGTCAATGCACCGGCTGCCGAGGTAAACATATGATCCGCGACTCTCGGCGCCTCCAAAAACAGGTGACACAGCAACGCACTGTCGTGTGCCACTGTCGATTTACCGCGTGTTATGGGCGAAATCAAATGCATCGCTAACAGGCAGCACAGCAAGCACAGGCAGCAAGCACAGGCAGCACAGCAAGCACAGGCAGAAAGCACAGGCAGCACAACAAGCACAGGCAGCAAGCACAGGCAGCACAGCAAGCACAGGCAGCAAGCACAGGCAGCACAGCAAGCACAGGCAGAAAGCACAGGCAGCACAACAAGCACAGGCAGCAAGCACAGGCAGCACAGCAAGCACAGGCAGCAAGCACAGGCAGCAGAGCATGCACAGGCAGCAAGCACAGGCAGCAAGAACAGACAGCACAGCAAGCACAGGCAGCAAGCACAGGCAGCACAGCAAGCACAGGCAGCAAGCACAGGCATCACAGCAAGCACAGGCAGCAAGCAAGCACAGGCAGCACAGCAAACACAGGGAGCACAGCAAGCACCGGCAGCAAGCACAGGCATCTTGCACAGCAAGCACATGCATCTTGCACAGGCAGCATAGCAAGCACAGCAAGCACAGGCAGAAAGCACATGCAGCAAGCACAGGCAGCACAGCAAGCACAGGCAGCAAGCACGGGCAGGCAGCAAGCACGGGCAGCACAGCAAGCACAGGCAGCAAGCACAGGCAGCACAGCAAGGACAGGCAGCACAGCAAGCACAGGCAGCAAGCACAGGCAGCACAGCAAGCAGAGGCAGCAAGCACAGGCATCTTGCACAGCAAGCACAGGCATCTTGCACAGGCAGCATAGCAAGCACAGCAAGCACAGGCAGCAAGCACATGCAGCAAGCACAGGCAGCACAGCAAGCACAGGCAGCAAGCACAGGCAGCAAGCACAGCAAGCACAGGCAGCTTGCACAGGCAACACAGCAAGCACAGGCAGCAAGCACAGGCAGCACAGCAAGCACAAGCAGCAAGCACAGGCAGCTCAGGCAGCAGAGCAAGCACAGGCAGCACAGCAAGCACAGGCAGCAAGCACGGGCAGGCAGCAAGCACGGGCAGCACAGCAAGCACAGGCAGCAAGCACAGGCAGCACAGCAAGCACAGGCAGCAAGCACAGGCAGCACACCGAGCACAGGCAGCACAGCAAGCACAGGCAGCAAGCACAGGCAGCGCAGCAAGCACAGGCAGCACAGCAAGCACAGGCATGTTAGAAACCCGCAAAATAGCTCGACGATATGTGTTCGTTTTAGCGATTCTGGGGGAAGTGCAGAGGGGTCAAGCTCCGTCCTCTTTCCAACAGGCAAAGCCTGCTCCGATCTTCGGCGAGATTCACTCTCGCATTTGTTTACAATGCTTACTCTTACTGAGACGCAGGTCAATGCACCGGCCGCCGAGGTAAACATATGATCCGCGACTCTCGGCGCCTCCAAAAACAGGTGACACAGCAACGCACTGTCGTGTGCCACTGTCGAATTACCGCGTGTTATGGGTAAAATCAAATGCATCGCTAACAGGCAGCACAGCAAGCACAGGCAGCATAGCAAGCACAGGCAGCAAGCACAGGCAGCACAGCAAGCACAGGCAGAAAGCACAGGCAGCACAACAAGCACAGGCAGCAAGCACAGGCAGCACAGCAAGCACAGGCAGCAAGCACAGGCAGCACAGCAAGCACAGGCAGCAAGCACAGGCAGCAGAGCATGCACAGGCAGCAAGCACAGGCAGAACAGCAAGCACAGGCAGCAAGCACAGGCAGCAAGCACAGGCAGCACAGCAAGCACAGGCAGCAAGCACGGGCAGCACAGCAAGCACAGGCAGCACAGCAAGCACAGCCAGCGAGCACAGGCAGCACAGCAAGCACAGGCAGCACAGCAAGCACAGGCAGCACAGCAAGTACAGCAAGCACAGGCAGCAAAGCAAGCACAGGCAGCACATCAAGTACAGCAAGTACAGGCAGCAAGCACAGGCAGCACAGCAAGCACAGGCAGCAAGCACAGGCAGCACAGCAAGCACAGGCAGCAAGCACAGGCAACACAGTAAGCACAGGCAGCACAGCAAGCACAGGCAGCAAGCACAGACATGTTAGAAACCCGCAAAATAGCTCTACGAGATGTGTTCGTTTTAGCGATTCTGGGGGAGGTGCAGAGGGGTCAAGCTCCGTCCTCTTTCCAACAGGCAAAGCCTGCTCCGATCTTCGGCGAGATTCACTCTCGCATTTGTTTACAATGCTTACTCTTACTAAGACGCAGGTCAATGCACCGGCCGCCGAGGTAAACATATGATCCGCGATTCTCGGCGCCTCCAAAAATAGGTGACACAGCAACGCACTGTCGTGTGCCACTGTCGAATTACCGCGTGTTATGGGCGAAATCAAATGCATCGCTAACAGGCAGCACAGCAAGCACATGCAGCACAGCAAGCACAGGCAGCAAGCACAGGCAGCACAGCAAGCACAGGCAGCACAGCAAGCAGAGGCAACAAGCACAGGCAGCACAGCAAGCACAGGCAGCAGGCACAGGCAGCACAGCAAGCACAGGCAGCACAGCAAGCACAAACAGTAAGCACAGGCAGCACAGCAAGCACAGGCAGCAAGCACAGGCAGCACAGCAAGCACAGGCAGCACAGCAAGCACAGGCAGAAAGCACAGGCAGCACAACAAGCACAGGCAGCAAGCATAGGCAGCACAGCAAGCACAGAAAGCACAGGCAGTAAGCACAGGCAGCACAGCAAGCACAGGCAGCAAGCACAGGCAGCAGAGCATGCACAGGCAGCAAGCACAGGCAGCACAGCAAGCACAGGCAGCAAGAACAGGCAGCACAGCAAGCACGGGCAGCACAGCACAGGCAGCACAGCAAGCACAGGCAGCAAGCACAGGCAGCACAGCAAGCACAGGCAGCAAGCACAGGCAGCACAGCAAGCACAGGCAGCAAGCACAGGCAACACAGTAAGCACAGGCAGCAAGCACAGGCAGCACAGCAAGCACAGGCAGCACAGCAAGCACAGGCAGCTTGCACAGGCAGCATAGCAAGCACAGGCAGCACAGCAAGCACAGGCAGCAAGCACAGGCAGCAAGCACAGGCAGCAAGCACAGGCAGCAAGCACAGGCAGCACAGCAAGCACAGGCAGCAAACACAGGCAGCACGGCAAGCACAGGCAGCACAGCCAGCACAGGCAGCACAGCACAGGCAGCACAGCACAGGCAGCACAGCAAGCACAGGCAGCACAGCAAGTACAGGCAGCAAGCACACGCAGCAAGCACAGGCAACAAGCACAGGCAGCACAGCAAGCACAGGCAGCACAGTAAGCACAGGCAGCTTGCACAGGCAGCATAGCAAGCACAGGCAGCAAGCACAGGCAGCACGGAAAGCACAGGCAGCAAGCACAGGCTGCACAGCAAGCACAGGCAGCACAGCAAGCACAGGCAGCAAGCGCAGGCAGCACAGCAGGCACAGGCAGCACAGCAAGCACAGAAAGCACAGGCAGCAAGCACAGGCAGCACAGGCAGCACAGCAAGCACAGGCAGCAAGCACAGGCAGCAGAGCAAGCACAGGCAGCAAGCACAGGCAGCATAGCAAGCAGAGGCAGCACAGAAAGCACAGGCAACACAGCAAGCACAGGCGGCAAGCACAGGCAGCACAGCAAGGACAGGCAGCAAGCACAGGCAGCACAGCAAGCACAAGCAGCAAGCACAGGCATCTCAGGCAGCAGAGCAAGCACAGGCAGCAAGCACAGGCAGCACAGCAAGCACAGGCAGCAAGCACGGGCAGGCAGCAAGCACGACCAGCACAGCAAGTACAGGCAGCACAGCAAGCACAGGCATCAAGCACAGGCAGCACAGCAAGCACAGCAAGCACAGGCAACACACCAAGCACAGGCAGCACAGCAAGCACAGGCAGCAAGCACAGGCAGCGCAGCAAGCACAGGCAGCACAGCAAGCACAGGCATGTTAGAAACCCGCAAAATAGCTCGACGATATGTGTTCGTTTTAGCGATTCTGGGGGAAGTGTAGAGGGGTCAAGCTCCGTCCTCTTTCCAACAGGCAAAGCCTGCTCCGATCTTCGGCGAGATTCACTCTCGCATTTGTTTACAATGCTTACTCTTACTGAGACGCAGGTCAATGCACCGGCCGCCGAGGTAAACATATGATCCGCGACTCTCGGCGCCTCCAAAAACAGGTGACACAGCAACGCACTGTCGTGTGCCACTGTCGAATTACCGCGTGTTATGGGCGAAATCAAATGCATCGCTAACAGGCAGCACAGCAAGCACAGGCAGTAAGCACAGGCAGCAAGCACAGGCTGCACAGCAAGCACAGGCAGCAAGAACAGGCAGCACAGCAAGCACAGGCAGCACAGCACAGGCAGCAGAGCAAGCAAAGGCAGCACAGCAAGCACAGGCAGCAAGCACAGGCAGCACAGCAAGCACAGGCAGCACAGCAAGCACAGGCAGCAAGCACAGGCAACACAGTAAGCACAGGCAGCAAGCACAGGCAGCACAGCAAGCACAGGCAGCTTGCACAGGCAGCATAGCAAGCACAGGCAGCACAGCAAGCACAGGCAGCAAGCACAGGCAGCAAGCACAGGCAGCACAGCAAGCACAGGCAGCACAGCAAGCACAGGCAGCAAGCACAGGCAACAAGCACAGGCAGCACAGCAAGCGCAGGCAGCACAGTAAGCACAGGCAGCAAGCACAGGCAGCACAGCAAGCACAGGCAGCAAGCACAGGCAGCACAGCAAGCACAGGCAGCAAGCACAGGCAGCACAGCAAGCACAGGCAGCACAGCAAGAACAGGCAGCAAGCACAGGCAACACAGCAAGCACAGGCAGCAAGCACAGGCAGCACAGCAAGCACAGGCAGCAAGCACAGGCAGCACAGCAAGCACAGGCAGCAAGCACAGGCAGCACAGCAAGTACAGCAAGCACAGGCAGCAAGCACAGGCAGCACAGCAAGCACAGGCAGCAAGCACAGGCAGCACAGCAAGCACAGGCAGCAAGCACAGGCAACACAGTAAGCACAAGCAGCACAGCAAGCACAGGCAGCACAGCAAGCACAGGCAGCATAGCAAGCACATGCAGCACAGCAAGCACAGGCAGCAAGCACAGGCAGCAGAGCATGCACAGGCAGCAAGCACAGGCAGCACAGCAAGCACAGGCAGCAAGAACAGGCAGCACAGCAAGCACAGGCAGCACAGCACAGGCAGCACAGCAAGCACAGGCAGAACAGCAAGCACAGGCAGAACAGCAAGCACGGGCAGCAAGCACAGGCAGCAAGCACAGGCAGCAAGCACAGGCAGCACAGCAAGCACAGGCAGCAAGCACAGGCAGCACACCAAGCACAGGCAGCAAGCACAGGCAGCACAGCAAGCACAGGCAGCAAGCACAGGCAGCACAGCAAACACAGGCAGCACAGCGAGCACAGGCAGCAAGCACAGGCAGCACAGCAAGCACAGGCAGCAAGCATAGGCAGCACAGCAAGCACAGGCAGCAAGCACAGGCAGCAAGCACAGGCAGCACAGCAAACACAAGCAGCACAGCAAGCACAGGCAGCAAGCACAGGCAGCACAGCAAGCACAGGCAGCAAGCACAGGCAGCAAGCACAGGCAGCAAGCACAGGCAGCACATGCAGCAAGCACAGGCATGTTAGAAACCCGCAAAATAGCTCGACGAGATGTGTTCGTTTTAGCGATTCTGGGGGAAGTGCAGAGGGGTCAAGCTCCGTCCTCTTTCCAACAGGCAAAGCCTGCTCCGATCTTTGGCGAGATTCACTCTCGCATTTGTTTACAATGCTTACTCTTACTGAGACGCAGGTCAATGCACCGGCTGCCGAGGTAAACATATGATCCGCGACTCTCGGCGCCTCCAAAAACAGGTGACACAGCAACGCACTGTCGTGTGCCACTGTCGATTTACCGCGTGTTATGGGCGAAATCAAATGCATCGCTAACAGGCAGCACAGCAAGCACAGGCAGCAAGCACAGGCAGCACAGCAAGCACAGCCAGAAAGCACAGGCAGCACAACAAGCACAGGCAGCAAGCACAGGCAGCACAGCAAGCACAGGCAGCAAGCACAGGCAGCAAGCACAGGCAGCACAGCAAGCACAGGCAGCAAGCACAGGCAGCAGAGCATGCACAGGCAGCAAGCACAGGCAGCAAGAACAGACAGCACAGCAAGCACAGGCAGCAAGCACAGGCAGCACAGCAAGCACAGGCAGCAAGCACAGGCAGCACAGCAAGCACAGGCAGCACAGCAAGCACAGGCAGCAAGCAAGCACAGGCAGCACAGCAAACACAGGGAGCACAGCAAGCACCGGCAGCAAGCACAGGCATCTTGCACAGCAAGCACATGCATCTTGCACAGGCAGCATAGCAAGCACAGCAAGCACAGGCAGAAAGCACATGCAGCAAGCACAGGCAGCACAGCAAGCACAGGCAGCTTGCACAGGCAGCACAGCAAGCACAGGCAGCACAGCAAGCACAGGCAGCACAGCAAGTACAGCAAGCACAGGCAGCAAAGCAAGCACAGGCAGCACATCAAGTACAGCAAGTACAGGCAGCAAGCACAGGCAGCACAGCAAGCACAGGCAGCAAGCACAGGCAGCACAGCAAGCACAGGCAGCAAGCACAGGCAACACAGTATGCACAGGCAGCACAGCAAGCACAGGCAGCAAGCACAGGCATGTTAGAAACCCGCAAAATAGCTCTACGAGATGTGTTTGTTTTAGCGATTCTGGGGGAGGTGCAGAGGGGTCAAGCTCCGTCCTCTTTCCAACAGGCAAAGCCTGCTCCGATCTTCGGCGAGATTCACTCTCGCATTTGTTTACAATGCTTACTCTTACTAAGACGCAGGTCAATGCACCGGCCGCCGAGGTAAACATATGATCCGCGATTCTCGGCGCCTCCAAAAATAGGTGACACAGCAACGCACTGTCGTGTGCCACTGTCGAATTACCGCGTGTTATGGGCGAAATCAAATGCATCGCTAACAGGCAGCACAGCAAGCACATGCAGCACAGCAAGCACAGGCAGCAACCACAGGCAGCACAGCAAGCACAGGCAGCACAGCAAGCAGAGGCAACAAGCACAGGCAGCACAGCAAGCACAGGCAGCAGGCACAGGCAGCACAGCAAGCACAGGCAGCACAGCAAGCACAAACAGTAAGCACAGGCAGCACAGCAAGCACAGGCAGCAAGCACAGGCAGCACAGCAAGCACAGGCAGCACAGCAAGCACAGGCAGAAAGCACAGGCAGCACAACAAGCACAGGCAGCAAGCATAGGCAGCACAGCAAGCACAGAAAGCACAGGCAGTAAGCACAGGCAGCACAGCAAGCACAGGCAGCAAGCACAGGCAGCAGAGCATGCACAGGCAGCAAGCACAGGCAGCACAGCAAGCACAGGCAGCAAGAACAGGCAGCACAGCAAGCACGGGCAGCACAGCACAGGCAGCACAGCAAGCACAGGCAGCAAGCACAGGCAGCACAGCAAGCACAGGCAGCAAGCACAGGCAGCACAGCAAGCACAGGCAGCACAGCAAGCACAGGCAGCTTGCACAGGCAGCATAGCAAGCACAGGCAGCACAGCAAGCACAGGCAGCAAGCACAGGCAGCAAGCACAGGCAGCAAGCACAGGCAGCAAGCACAGGCAGCACAGCAAGCACAGGCAGCAAACACAGGCAGCACGGCAAGCACAGGCAGCACAGCCAGCACAGGCAGCACAGCACAGGCAGCACAGCAAGCACAGGCAGCACAGCAAGTACAGGCAGCAAGCACACGCAGCAAGCACAGGCAACAAGCACAGGCAGCACAGCAAGCACAGGCAGCACAGTAAGCACAGGCAGCTTGCACAGGCAGCATAGCAAGCACAGGCAGCAAGCACAGGCAGCACGGAAAGCACAGGCAGCAAGCACAGGCTGCACAGCAAGCACAGGCAGCACAGCAAGCACAGGCAGCAAGCGCAGGCAGCACAGCAGGCACAGGCAGCACAGCAAGCACAGAAAGCACAGGCAGCAAGCACAGGCAGCACAGGCAGCATAGCAAGCACAGGCAGCAAGCACAGGCAGCAGAGCAAGCACAGGCAGCAAGCACAGGCAGCATAGCAAGCAGAGGCAGCACAGAAAGCACAGGCAACACAGCAAGCACAGGCGGCAAGCACAGGCAGCACAGCAAGCACAGGCAGCAAGAACAGGCAGCACAGCAAGCACAGGCAGCAAGCACAGGCAGCACAGCAAGCACAGGCAGCAAGCACAGGTAGCACAGCAAGCACAGGCAGCAAGCAAGCACAGGCAGCATAGCAAACACAGGCAGCACAGCAAGCACAGGCAGCAAGCACAGGCAGCAAGCACAGGCAGCACAGCAAGCACAGGCAGCACAGCAAGCACGGGCAGCAAGCACAGGCAGCAAGCACAGGCAGCAAAGGCAGCAAGCACAGGCAGCACAGCAAGCACAGGCAGCACAGCAAGCACGGGCAGCAAGCACAGGCAGCACAGCAAGCACAGGCAGCACAGCAAGCACGGGCAGCAAGCACAGGCAGCAAGCACAGGCAGCACAGGCAGCAAGCACAGGCAGCACAGCAAGCACAGGCAGCAAGCACAGGCAGCACAGCAGGCACAGGCAGCAAGCACAGGCAGCACAGCAAGCACAGGCAGCAAGCACAGGCAGCAAGCACAGGCAGCACAGCAAGCAGAGGCAACAAGCACAGGCAGCACAGCAAGCACAGGCAGCAAGCACAGGCAGCAAGCACAGGCAGCACAGCAAGCACAGGCAGCAAGCACAGGCAGCACAGCAAGCACAGGCAGCACAGCAAGCACAGGCAGCAAGCACAGGCAACACAATAAGCACAGGCAGCAAGCACAGGCAGCACAGCAAGCACAGGCAGCTTGCACAGGCAGCATAGCAAGCACAGGCAGCACAGCAAGCACAGGCAGCAAGCACAGGCAGCAAGCACAGGCATGTTAGAAACCCGCAAAATAGCTCTACGAGATGTGTTCGTTTTAGCGATTCTGGGGGAGGTGCAGAGGGGTCAAGCTCCGTCCTCTTTCCAACAGGCAAAGCCTGCTCCGATCTTCGGCGAGATTCACTCTCGCATTTGTTTACAATGCTTACTCTTACTAAGACGCAGGTCAATGCACCGGCCGCCGAGGTAAACATATGATCCGCGATTCTCGGCGCCTCCAAAAATAGGTGACACAGCAACGCACTATCGTGTGCCACTGTCGAATTACCGCGTGTTATGGGCGAAATCAAATGCATCGCTAACAGGCAGCACAGCAAGCACATGCAGCACAGCAAGCACAGGCAGCAAGCACAGGCAGCACAGCAAGCACAGGCAGCACAGCAAGCAGAGGCAACAAGCACAGGCAGCACAGCAAGCACAGGCAGCAGGCACAGGCAGCACAGCAAGCACAGGCAGCACAGCAAGCACAAACAGTAAGCACAGGCAGCACAGCAAGCACAAACAGTAAGCACAGGCAGCACAGCAAGCACAGGCAGCAAGCACAGGCAGCACAGCAAGCACAGGCAGCACAGCAAGCACAGGCAGAAAGCACAGGCAGCACAACAAGCACAGGCAGCAAGCATAGGCATCACAGCAAGCACAGAAAGCACAGGCAGCAAGCACAGGCAGCACAGCAAGCACAGGCAGCAAGCACAGGCAGCAGAGCATGCACAGGCAGCAAGCACAGGCAGCACAGCAAGCACAGGCAGCAAGAACAGGCAGCACAGCAAGCACGGGCAGCACAGCACAGGCAACACAGTAAGCACAGGCAGCAAGCACAGGCAGCACAGCAAGCACAGGCAGCACAGCAAGCACAAGCAGCTTGCACAGGCAGCATAGCAAGCACAGGCAGCACAGCAAGCACAGGCAGCAAGCACAGGCAGCAAGCACAGGCAGCACAGCAAGCACAGGCAGCAAACACAGGCAGCACGGCAAGCACAGGCAGCACAGCCAGCACAGGCAGCACAGCACAGGCAGCACAGCAAGCACAGGCAGCACAGCAAGTACAGGCAGCAAGCACACGCAGCAAGCACAGGCAACAAGCACAGGCAGCACAGCAAGCACAGGCAGCACAGTAAGCACAGGCAGCTTGCACAGGCAGCATAGCAAGCACAGGCAGCACGGAAAGCACAGGCAGCAAGCACAGGCTGCACAGCAAGCACAGGCAGCACAGCAAGCACAGGCAGCAAGCGCAGGCAGCACAGCAGGCACAGGCAGCACAGCAAGCACAGAAAGCACAGGCAGCAAGCACAGGCACCACAGGCAGCACAGCAAGCACAGGCAGCAAGCACAGGCAGCAGAGCAAGCACAGGTAGCAAGCACAGGCAGCATAGCAAGCAGAGGAAGCACAGAAAGCACAGGCAACACAGCAAGCACAGGCGGCAAGCACAGGCAGCACAGCAAGCACAGGCAGCAAGAACAGGCAGCACAGCAAGCACAGGCAGCAAGCACAGGCAGCACAGCAAGCACAGGCAGCAAGCACAGGTAGCACAGCAAGCACAGGCAGCAAGCAAGCACAGGCAGCATAGCAAACACAGGCAGCACAGCAAGCACAGGCAGCAAGCACAGGCAGCAAGCACAGGCAGCACAGCAAGCACAGGCAGCACAGCAAGCACGGGCAGCAAGCACAGGCAGCAAGCACAGGCAGCACAGCAAGCACAGGCAGCAAGCACAGGCAGCACAGCAAGCACAGGCAGCACAGCAAGCACAGGCAGCAAGCACAGGCAACACAGCAAGCACAGGCAGCAAGCACAGGCAGCACAGCAAGCACAGGCAGCAAGCACAGGCAGCACAGCAAGTACAGCAAGCACAGGCAGCAAGCACAGGCAGCACAGCAAGCACAGGCAGCAAGCACAGGCAACACAGTAAGCACAGGCAGCAAGCACAGGCAGCACAGCAAGCACAGGCAGCACAGCAAGCACAGGCAGCAAGCACAGGCAGCAGGGCAAGCACAGGCAGCAAGCACAGGCAACACAGCAAGCACAGGCAGCAAGCACAGGCAGCACAGCAAGCACAGGCAGCAAGCACAGGCAGCACAGCAAGCACAGGCATGTTAGAAACCCGCAAAATAGCTCGACGATATGTGTTCGTTTTAGCGATTCTGGGGGAAGTGCAGAGGGGTCAAGCTCCGTCCTCTTTCCAACAGGCAAAGCCTGCTCCGATCTTCGGCGAGATTCACTCTCGCATTTGTTTACAATGCTTACTCTTACTGAGACGCAGGTCAATGCACCGGCCGCCGAGGTAAACATATGATCCGCGACTCGCGGCGCCTCCAAAAACAGGTGACACAGCAACGCACTGTCGTGTGCCACTGTCGATTTACCGCGTGTTATGGGCGAAATCAAATGCATCGCTAACAGGCAGCACAGCAAGCACAGGCAGCAAGCACAGGCAGCAAGCACAGGCAGCACAGCAAGCACAGGCAGCAAGCACAGGCAGCACAGCAAGCACAGGCAGCAAGCACAGGCATCTTGCACAGGCAGCATATCAAGCACAGGCAGCAAGCACATGCAGCAAGCACAGGCAGCACAGCAAGCACAGGCAGCAAGCACAGGCAGCAAGCACAGGCAGCTTGCACAGGCAGCACAGCAAGCACAGGCAGCAAGCACAGGCAGCACAGCAAGCACAAGCAGCAAGCACAGGCATCTCAGGCAGCAGAGCAAGCACAGGCAGCAAGCACAGGCAGCACAGCAAGCACAGGCAGCAAGCACGGGCAGGCAGCAAGCACGACCAGCACAGCAAGTACAGGCAGCACAGCAAGCACAGGCATCAAGCACAGGCAGCACAGCAAGCACAGCAAGCACAGGCAACACACCAAGCACAGGCAGCACAGCAAGCACAGGCAGCAAGCACAGGCAGCACAGCAAGCACAGGCATGTTAGAAACCCGCAAAATAGCTCGACGATATGTGTTCGTTTTAGCGATTCTGGGGGAAGTGTAGAGGGGTCAAGCTCCGTCCTCTTTCCAACAGGCAAAGCCTGCTCCGATCTTCGGCGAGATTCACTCTCGCATTTGTTTACAATGCTTACTCTTACTGACACGCAGGTCAATGCACCGGCTGCCGAGGTAAACATATGATCCGCGACTCTCGGCGCCTCCAAAAACAGGTAGCACAGCAACGCACTGTCGTGTGCCACTGTCGAATTACCGCGTGTTATGGGCGAAATCAAATGCATCGCTAACAGGCAGCACAGCAAGCACAGGCAGTAAGCACAGGCAGCAAGCACAGGCTGCACAGCAAGCACAGGCAGCAAGAACAGGCAGCACAGCAAGCACAGGCAGCACAGCACAGGCAGCAGAGCAAGCAAAGGCAGCACAGCAAGCACAGGCAGCAAGCACAGGCAGCACAGCAAGCACAGGCAGCACAGCAAGCACAGGCAGCAAGCACAGGCAACACAGTAAGCACAGGCAGCAAGCACAGGCAGCACAGCAAGCACAGGCAGCTTGCACAGGCAGCATAGCAAGCACAGGCAGCACAGCAAGCACAGGCAGCAAGCACAGGCAGCAAGCACAGGCAGCACAGCAAGCACAGGCAGCACAGCAAGCACAGGCAGCAAGCACAGGCAACAAGCACAGGCAGCACAGCAAGCGCAGGCAGCACAGTAAGCACAGGCAGCAAGCACAGGCAGCACAGCAAGCACAGGCAGCAAGCACAGGCAGCACAGCAAGCACAGGCAGCAAGCACAGGCAGCACAGCAAGCACAGGCAGCACAGCAAGAACAGGCAGCAAGCACAGGCAACACAGCAAGCACAGGCAGCAAGCACAGGCAGCACAGCAAGCACAGGCAGCAAGCACAGGCAGCACAGCAAGCACAGGCAGCAAGCACAGGCAGCACAGCAAGTACAGCAAGCACAGGCAGCAAGCACAGGCAGCACAGCAAGCACAGGCAGCAAGCACAGGCAGCACAGCAAGCACAGGCAGCAAGCACAGGCAACACAGTAAGCACAAGCAGCACAGCAAGCACAGGCAGCACAGCAAGCACAGGCAGCATAGCAAGCACATGCAGCACAGCAAGCACAGGCAGCAAGCACAGGCAGCAGAGCATGCACAGGCAGCAAGCACAGGCAGCACAGCAAGCACAGGCAGCAAGAACAGGCAGCACAGCAAGCACAGGCAGCACAGCACAGGCAGCACAGCAAGCACAGGCAGAACAGCAAGCACAGGCAGAACAGCAAGCACGGGCAGCAAGCACAGGCAGCAAGCACAGGCAGCAAGCACAGGCAGCACAGCAAGCACAGGCAGCAAGCACAGGCAGCACACCAAGCACAGGCAGCAAGCACAGGCAGCACAGCAAGCACAGGCAGCAAGCACAGGCAGCACAGCAAACACAGGCAGCACAGCGAGCACAGGCAGCAAGCACAGGCAGCACAGCAAGCACAGGCAGCAAGCATAGGCAGCACAGCAAGCACAGGCAGCAAGCACAGGCAGCAAGCACAGGCAGCACAGCAAACACAAGCAGCACAGCAAGCACAGGCAGCAAGCACAGGCAGCACAGCAAGCACAGGCAGCAAGCACAGGCAGCAAGCACAGGCAGCAAGCACAGGCAGCACATGCAGCAAGCACAGGCATGTTAGAAACCCGCAAAATAGCTCGACGAGATGTGTTCGTTTTAGCGATTCTGGGGGAAGTGCAGAGGGGTCAAGCTCCGTCCTCTTTCCAACAGGCAAAGCCTGCTCCGATCTTTGGCGAGATTCACTCTCGCATTTGTTTACAATGCTTACTCTTACTGAGACGCAGGTCAATGCACCGGCTGCCGAGGTAAACATATGATCCGCGACTCTCGGCGCCTCCAAAAACAGGTGACACAGCAACGCACTGTCGTGTGCCACTGTCGATTTACCGCGTGTTATGGGCGAAATCAAATGCATCGCTAACAGGCAGCACAGCAAGCACAGGCAGCAAGCACAGGCAGCACAGCAAGCACAGCCAGAAAGCACAGGCAGCACAACAAGCACAGGCAGCAAGCACAGGCAGCACAGCAAGCACAGGCAGCAAGCACAGGCAGCAAGCACAGGCAGCACAGCAAGCACAGGCAGCAAGCACAGGCAGCAGAGCATGCACAGGCAGCAAGCACAGGCAGCAAGAACAGACAGCACAGCAAGCACAGGCAGCAAGCACAGGCAGCACAGCAAGCACAGGCAGCAAGCACAGGCAGCACAGCAAGCACAGGCAGCACAGCAAGCACAGGCAGCAAGCAAGCACAGGCAGCACAGCAAACACAGGGAGCACAGCAAGCACCGGCAGCAAGCACAGGCATCTTGCACAGCAAGCACATGCATCTTGCACAGGCAGCATAGCAAGCACAGCAAGCACAGGCAGAAAGCACATGCAGCAAGCACAGGCAGCACAGCAAGCACAGGCAGCTTGCACAGGCAGCACAGCAAGCACAGGCAGCACAGCAAGCACAGGCAGCACAGCAAGTACAGCAAGCACAGGCAGCAAAGCAAGCACAGGCAGCACATCAAGTACAGCAAGTACAGGCAGCAAGCACAGGCAGCACAGCAAGCACAGGCAGCAAGCACAGGCAGCACAGCAAGCACAGGCAGCAAGCACAGGCAACACAGTATGCACAGGCAGCACAGCAAGCACAGGCAGCAAGCACAGGCATGTTAGAAACCCGCAAAATAGCTCTACGAGATGTGTTCGTTTTAGCGATTCTGGGGGAGGTGCAGAGGGGTCAAGCTCCGTCCTCTTTCCAACAGGCAAAGCCTGCTCCGATCTTCGGCGAGATTCACTCTCGCATTTGTTTACAATGCTTACTCTTACTAAGACGCAGGTCAATGCACCGGCCGCCGAGGTAAACATATGATCCGCGATTCTCGGCGCCTCCAAAAATAGGTGACACAGCAACGCACTGTCGTGTGCCACTGTCGAATTACCGCGTGTTATGGGCGAAATCAAATGCATCGCTAACAGGCAGCACAGCAAGCACATGCAGCACAGCAAGCACAGGCAGCAACCACAGGCAGCACAGCAAGCACAGGCAGCACAGCAAGCAGAGGCAACAAGCACAGGCAGCACAGCAAGCACAGGCAGCAGGCACAGGCAGCACAGCAAGCACAGGCAGCACAGCAAGCACAAACAGTAAGCACAGGCAGCACAGCAAGCACAGGCAGCAAGCACAGGCAGCACAGCAAGCACAGGCAGCACAGCAAGCACAGGCAGAAAGCACAGGCAGCACAACAAGCACAGGCAGCAAGCATAGGCAGCACAGCAAGCACAGAAAGCACAGGCAGTAAGCACAGGCAGCACAGCAAGCACAGGCAGCAAGCACAGGCAGCAGAGCATGCACAGGCAGCAAGCACAGGCAGCACAGCAAGCACAGGCAGCAAGAACAGGCAGCACAGCAAGCACGGGCAGCACAGCACAGGCAGCACAGCAAGCACAGGCAGCAAGCACAGGCAGCACAGCAAGCACAGGCAGCAAGCACAGGCAGCACAGCAAGCACAGGCAGCACAGCAAGCACAGGCAGCTTGCACAGGCAGCATAGCAAGCACAGGCAGCACAGCAAGCACAGGCAGCAAGCACAGGCAGCAAGCACAGGCAGCAAGCACAGGCAGCAAGCACAGGCAGCACAGCAAGCACAGGCAGCAAACACAGGCAGCACGGCAAGCACAGGCAGCACAGCCAGCACAGGCAGCACAGCACAGGCAGCACAGCAAGCACAGGCAGCACAGCAAGTACAGGCAGCAAGCACACGCAGCAAGCACAGGCAACAAGCACAGGCAGCACAGCAAGCACAGGCAGCACAGTAAGCACAGGCAGCTTGCACAGGCAGCATAGCAAGCACAGGCAGCAAGCACAGGCAGCACGGAAAGCACAGGCAGCAAGCACAGGCTGCACAGCAAGCACAGGCAGCACAGCAAGCACAGGCAGCAAGCGCAGGCAGCACAGCAGGCACAGGCAGCACAGCAAGCACAGAAAGCACAGGCAGCAAGCACAGGCAGCACAGGCAGCACAGCAAGCACAGGCAGCAAGCACAGGCAGCAGAGCAAGCACAGGCAGCAAGCACAGGCAGCATAGCAAGCAGAGGCAGCACAGAAAGCACAGGCAACACAGCAAGCACAGGCGGCAAGCACAGGCAGCACAGCAAGCACAGGCAGCAAGAACAGGCAGCACAGCAAGCACAGGCAGCAAGCACAGGCAGCACAGCAAGCACAGGCAGCAAGCACAGGTAGCACAGCAAGCACAGGCAGCAAGCAAGCACAGGCAGCATAGCAAACACAGGCAGCACAGCAAGCACAGGCAGCAAGCACAGGCAGCAAGCACAGGCAGCACAGCAAGCACAGGCAGCACAGCAAGCACGGGCAGCAAGCACAGGCAGCAAGCACAGGCAGCAAAGGCAGCAAGCACAGGCAGCACAGCAAGCACAGGCAGCACAGCAAGCACGGGCAGCAAGCACAGGCAGCACAGCAAGCACAGGCAGCACAGCAAGCACGGGCAGCAAGCACAGGCAGCAAGCACAGGCAGCACAGGCAGCAAGCACAGGCAGCACAGCAAGCACAGGCAGCAAGCACAGGCAGCACAGCAGGCACAGGCAGCAAGCACAGGCAGCACAGCAAGCACAGGCAGCAAGCACAGGCAGCAAGCACAGGCAGCACAGCAAGCAGAGGCAACAAGCACAGGCAGCACAGCAAGCACAGGCAGCAAGCACAGGCAGCAAGCACAGGCAGCACAGCAAGCACAGGCAGCAAGCACAGGCAGCACAGCAAGCACAGGCAGCACAGCAAGCACAGGCAGCAAGCACAGGCAACACAGTAAGCACAGGCAGCAAGCACAGGCAGCACAGCAAGCACAGGCAGCTTGCACAGGCAGCATAGCAAGCACAGGCAGCACAGCAAGCACAGGCAGCAAGCACAGGCAGCAAGCACAGGCATGTTAGAAACCCGCAAAATAGCTCTACGAGATGTGTTCGTTTTAGCGATTCTGGGGGAGGTGCAGAGGTGTCAAGCTCCGTCCTCTTTCCAACAGGCAAAGCCTGCTCCGATCTTCGGCGAGATTCACTCTCGCATTTGTTTACAATGCTTACTCTTACTAAGACGCAGGTCAATGCACCGGCCGCCGAGGTAAACATATGATCCGCGATTCTCGGCGCCTCCAAAAATAGGTGACACAGCAACGCACTATCGTGTGCCACTGTCGAATTACCGCGTGTTATGGGCGAAATCAAATGCATCGCTAACAGGCAGCACAGCAAGCACATGCAGCACAGCAAGCACAGGCAGCAAGCACAGGCAGCACAGCAAGCACAGGCAGCACAGCAAGCAGAGGCAACAAGCACAGGCAGCACAGCAAGCACAGGCAGCAGGCACAGGCAGCACAGCAAGCACAGGCAGCACAGCAAGCACAAACAGTAAGCACAGGCAGCACAGCAAGCACAAACAGTAAGCACAGGCAGCACAGCAAGCACAGGCAGCAAGCACAGGCAGCACAGCAAGCACAGGCAGAAAGCACAGGCAGCACAACAAGCACAGGCAGCAAGCATAGGCATCACAGCAAGCACAGAAAGCACAGGCAGCAAGCACAGGCAGCACAGCAAGCACAGGCAGCAAGCACAGGCAGCAGAGCATGCACAGGCAGCAAGCACAGGCAGCACAGCAAGCACAGGCAGCAAGAACAGGCAGCACAGCAAGCACGGGCAGCACAGCACAGGCAACACGGTAAGCACAGGCAGCAAGCACAGGCAGCACAGCAAGCACAGGCAGCACAGCAAGCACAGGCAGCTTGCACAGGCAGCATAGCAAGCACAGGCAGCACAGCAAGCACAGGCAGCAAGCACAGGCAGCAAGCACAGGCAGCACAGCAAGCACAGGCAGCAAACACAGGCAGCACGGCAAGCACAGGCAGCACAGCCAGCACAGGCAGCACAGCACAGGCAGCACAGCAAGCACAGGCAGCACAGCAAGTACAGGCAGCAAGCACACGCAGCAAGCACAGGCAACAAGCACAGGCAGCACAGCAAGCACAGGCAGCACAGTAAGCACAGGCAGCTTGCACAGGCAGCATAGCAAGCACAGGCAGCACGGAAAGCACAGGCAGCAAGCACAGGCTGCACAGCAAGCACAGGCAGCACAGCAAGCACAGGCAGCAAGCGCAGGCAGCACAGCAGGCACAGGCAGCACAGCAAGCACAGAAAGCACAGGCAGCAAGCACAGGCAGCACAGGCAGCACAGCAAGCACAGGCAGCAAGCACAGGCAGCAGAGCAAGCACAGGTAGCAAGCACAGGCAGCATAGCAAGCAGAGGAAGCACAGAAAGCACAGGCAACACAGCAAGCACAGGCGGCAAGCACAGGCAGCACAGCAAGCACAGGCAGCAAGAACAGGCAGCACAGCAAGCACAGGCAGCAAGCACAGGCAGCACAGCAAGCACAGGCAGCAAGCACAGGTAGCACAGCAAGCACAGGCAGCAAGCAAGCACAGGCAGCATAGCAAACACAGGCAGCACAGCAAGCACAGGCAGCAAGCACAGGCAGCAAGCACAGGCAGCACAGCAAGCACAGGCAGCACAGCAAGCACGGGCAGCAAGCACAGGCAGCAAGCACAGGCAGCACAGCAAGCACAGGCAGCAAGCACAGGCAGCACAGCAAGCACAGGCAGCAAGCACAGGCAACACAGCAAGCACAGGCAGCAAGCACAGGCAGCACAGCAAGCACAGGCAGCAAGCACAGGCAGCACAGCAAGTACAGCAAGCACAGGCAGCAAGCACAGGCAGCACAGCAAGCACAGGCAGCAAGCACAGGCAACACAGTAAGCACAGGCAGCAAGCACAGGCAGCACAGCAAGCACAGGCAGCACAGCAAGCACAGGCAGCAAGCACAGGCAGCAGGGCAAGCACAGGCAGCAAGCACAGGCAACACAGCAAGCACAGGCAGCAAGCACAGGCAGCACAGCAAGCACAGGCAGCAAGCACAGGCAGCACAGCAAGCACAGGCATGTTAGAAACCCGCAAAATAGCTCGACGATATGTGTTCGTTTTAGCGATTCTGGGGGAAGTGCAGAGGGGTCAAGCTCCGTCCTCTTTCCAACAGGCAAAGCCTGCTCCGATCTTCGGCGAGATTCACTCTCGCATTTGTTTACAATGCTTACTCTTACTGAGACGCAGGTCAATGCACCGGCCGCCGAGGTAAACATATGATCCGCGACTCTCGGCGCCTCCAAAAACAGGTGACACAGCAACGCACTGTCGTGTGCCACTGTCGATTTACCGCGTGTTATGGGCGAAATCAAATGCATCGCTAACAGGCAGCACAGCAAGCACAGGCAGCAAGCACAGGCAGCACAGCAAGCACAGCCAGAAAGCACAGGCAGCACAACAAGCACAGGCAGCAAGCACAGGCAGCACAGCAAGCACAGGCAGCAAGCACAGGCAGCACAGCAAGCACAGGCAGCAAGCACAGGCAGCAGAGCATGCACAGGCAGCAAGCACAGGCAGCAAGAACAGACAGCACAGCAAGCACAGGCAGCAAGCACAGGCAGCACAGCAAGCACAGGCAGCAAGCACAGGCAGCACAGCAAGCACAGGCAGCAAGCAAGCACAGGCAGCACAGCAAACACAGGGAGCACAGCAAGCACCGGCAGCAAGCACAGGCATCTTGCACAGCAAGCACATGCATCTTGCACAGGCAGCATAGCAAGCACAGCAAGCACAGGCAGAAAGCACATGCAGCAAGCACAGGCAGCACACCAAGCACAGGCAGCTTGCACAGGCAGCACAGCAAGCACAGGCAGCACAGCAAGCACAGGCAGCACAGCAAGTACAGCAAGCACAGGCAGCAAAGCAAGCACAGGCAGCACATCAAGTACAGCAAGTACAGGCAGCAAGCACAGGCAGCACAGCAAGCACAGGCAGCAAGCACAGGCAGCACAGCAAGCACAGGCAGCAAGCACAGGCAACACAGTATGCACAGGCAGCACAGCAAGCACAGGCAGCAAGCACAGGCATGTTAGAAACCCGCAAAATAGCTCTACGAGATGTGTTCGTTTTAGCGATTCTGGGGGAGGTGCAGAGGGGTCAAGCTCCGTCCTCTTTCCAACAGGCAAAGCCTGCTCCGATCTTCGGCGAGATTCACTCTCGCATTTGTTTACAATGCTTACTCTTACTAAGACGCAGGTCAATGCACCGGCCGCCGAGGTAAACATATGATCCGCGATTCTCGGCGCCTCCAAAAATAGGTGACACAGCAACGCACTGTCGTGTGCCACTGTCGAATTACCGCGTGTTATGGGCGAAATCAAATGCATCGCTAACAGGCAGCACAGCAAGCACATGCAGCACAGCAAGCACAGGCAGCAAGCACAGGCAGCACAGCAAGCACAGGCAGCACAGCAAGCAGAGGCAACAAGCACAGGCAGCACAGCAAGCACAGGCAGCAGGCACAGGCAGCACAGCAAGCACAGGCAGCACAGCAAGCACAAACAGTAAGCACAGGCAGCACAGCAAGCACAGGCAGCAAGCACAGGCAGCACAGCAAGCACAGGCAGCACAGCAAGCACAGGCAGAAAGCACAGGCAGCACAACAAGCACAGGCAGCAAGCATAGGCAGCACAGCAAGCACAGAAAGCACAGGCAGTAAGCACAGGCAGCACAGCAAGCACAGGCAGCAAGCACAGGCAGCAGAGCATGCACAGGCAGCAAGCACAGGCAGCACAGCAAGCACAGGCAGCAAGAACAGGCAGCACAGCAAGCACGGGCAGCACAGCACAGGCAGCACAGCAAGCACAGGCAGCAAGCACAGGCAGCACAGCAAGCACAGGCAGCAAGCACAGGCAGCACAGCAAGCACAGGCAGCAAGCACAGGCAACACAGTAAGCACAGGCAGCAAGCACAGGCAGCACAGCAAGCACAGGCAGCACAGCAAGCACAGGCAGCTTGCACAGGCAGCATAGCAAGCACAGGCAGCACAGCAAGCACAGGCAGCAAGCACAGGCAGCAAGCACAGGCAGCAAGCACAGGCAGCAAGCACAGGCAGCACAGCAAGCACAGGCAGCAAACACAGGCAGCACGGCAAGCACAGGCAGCACAGCCAGCACAGGCAGCACAGCACAGGCAGCACAGCAAGCACAGGCAGCACAGCAAGTACAGGCAGCAAGCACACGCAGCAAGCACAGGCAACAAGCACAGGCAGCACAGCAAGCACAGGCAGCACAGTAAGCACAGGCAGCTTGCACAGGCAGCATAGCAAGCACAGGCAGCAAGCACAGGCAGCACGGAAAGCACAGGCAGCAAGCACAGGCTGCACAGCAAGCACAGGCAGCACAGCAAGCACAGGCAGCAAGCGCAGGCAGCACAGCAGGCACAGGCAGCACAGCAAGCACAGAAAGCACAGGCAGCAAGCACAGGCAGCACAGGCAGCACAGCAAGCACAGGCAGCAAGCACAGGCAGCAGAGCAAGCAGAGGCAGCAAGCACAGGCAGCATAGCAAGCAGAGGCAGCACAGAAAGCACAGGCAACACAGCAAGCACAGGCGGCAAGCACAGGCAGCACAGCAAGCACAGGCAGCAAGAACAGGCAGCACAGCAAGCACAGGCAGCAAGCACAGGCAGCACAGCAAGCACAGGCAGCAAGCACAGGTAGCACAGCAAGCACAGGCAGCAAGCAAGCACAGGCAGCATAGCAAACACAGGCAGCACAGCAAGCACAGGCAGCAAGCACAGGCAGCAAGCACAGGCAGCACAGCAAGCACAGGCAGCACAGCAAGCACGGGCAGCAAGCACAGGCAGCAAGCACAGGCAGCAAAGGCAGCAAGCACAGGCAGCACAGCAAGCACAGGCAGCACAGCAAGCACGGGCAGCAAGCACAGGCAGCACAGCAAGCACAGGCAGCACAGCAAGCACGGGCAGCAAGCACAGGCAGCAAGCACAGGCAGCACAGGCAGCAAGCACAGGCAGCACAGCAAGCACAGGCAGCAAGCACAGGCAGCACAGCAGGCACAGGCAGCAAGCACAGGCAGCACAGCAAGCACAGGCAGCAAGCACAGGCAGCAAGCACAGGCAGCACAGCAAGCAGAGGCAACAAGCACAGGCAGCAAGCACAGGCAGCAAGCACAGGCAGCACAGCAAGCACAGGCAGCAAGCACAGGCAGCACAGCAAGCACAGGCAGCACAGCAAGCACAGGCAGCAAGCACAGGCAACACAGTAAGCACAGGCAGCAAGCACAGGCAGCACAGCAAGCACAGGCAGCTTGCACAGGCAGCATAGCAAGCACAGGCAGCACAGCAAGCACAGGCAGCAAGCACAGGCAGCAAGCACAGGCATGTTAGAAACCCGCAAAATAGCTCTACGAGATGTGTTCGTTTTAGCGATTCTGGGGGAGGTGCAGAGGGGTCAAGCTCCGTCCTCTTTCCAACAGGCAAAGCCTGCTCCGATCTTCGGCGAGATTCACTCTCGCATTTGTTTACAATGCTTACTCTTACTAAGACGCAGGTCAATGCACCGGCCGCCGAGGTAAACATATGATCCGCGATTCTCGGCGCCTCCAAAAATAGGTGACACAGCAACGCACTGTCGTGTGCCACTGTCGAATTACCGCGTGTTATGGGCGAAATCAAATGCATCGCTAACAGGCAGCACAGCAAGCACATGCAGCACAGCAAGCACAGGCAGCAAGCACAGGCAGCACAGCAAGCACAGGCAGCACAGCAAGCAGAGGCAACAAGCACAGGCAGCACAGCAAGCACAGGCAGCAGGCACAGGCAGCACAGCAAGCACAGGCAGCACAGCAAGCACAAACAGTAAGCACAGGCAGCACAGCAAGCACAGGCAGCAAGCACAGGCAGCACAGCAAGCACAGGCAGCACAGCAAGCACAGGCAGAAAGCACAGGCAGCACAACAAGCACAGGCAGCAAGCATAGGCATCACAGCAAGCACAGAAAGCACAGGCAGCAAGCACAGGCAGCACAGCAAGCACAGGCAGCAAGCACAGGCAGCAGAGCATGCACAGGCAGCAAGCACAGGCAGCACAGCAAGCACAAGCAGCAAGAACAGGCAGCACAGCAAGCACAGGCAGCAGAGCAAGCACAGGCAGCAAGCACAGGCAGCATAGCAAGCAGAGGCAGCACAGAAAGCACAGGCAACACAGCAAGCACAGGCGGCAAGCACAGGCAGCACAGCAAGGACAGGCAGCAAGCACAGGCAGCACAGCAAGCACAAGCAGCAAGCACAGGCATCTCAGGCAGCAGAGCAAGCACAGGCAGCAAGCACAGGCAGCACAGCAAGCACAGGCAGCAAGCACGGGCAGGCAGCAAGCACGACCAGCACAGCAAGTACAGGCAGCACAGCAAGCACAGGCATCAAGCACAGGCAGCACAGCAAGCACAGCAAGCACAGGCAACACACCAAGCACAGGCAGCACAGCAAGCACAGGCAGCAAGCACAGGCAGCGCAGCAAGCACAGGCAGCACAGCAAGCACAGGCATGTTAGAAACCCGCAAAATAGCTCGACGATATGTGTTCGTTTTAGCGATTCTGGGGGAAGTGTAGAGGGGTCAAGCTCCGTCCTCTTTCAACAGGCAAAGCCTGCTCCGATCTTCGGCGAGATTCACTCTCGCATTTGTTTACAATGCTTACTCTTACTGAGACGCAGGTCAATGCACCGGCCGCCGAGGTAAACATATGATCCGCGACTCTCGGCGCCTCCAAAAACAGGTGACACAGCAACGCACTGTCGTGTGCCACTGTCGAATTACCGCGTGTTATGGGCGAAATCAAATGCATCGCTAACAGGCAGCACAGCAAGCACAGGCAGTAAGCACAGGCAGCAAGCACAGGCTGCACAGCAAGCACAGGCAGCAAGAACAGGCAGCACAGCAAGCACAGGCAGCACAGCACAGGCAGCAGAGCAAGCAAAGGCAGCACAGCAAGCACAGGCAGCAAGCACAGGCAGCACAGCAAGCACAGGCAGCACAGCAAGCACAGGCAGCAAGCACAGGCAACACAGTAAGCACAGGCAGCAAGCACAGGCAGCACAGCAAGCACAGGCAGCTTGCACAGGCAGCATAGCAAGCACAGGCAGCACAGCAAGCACAGGCAGCAAGCACAGGCAGCAAGCACAGGCAGCACAGCAAGCACAGGCAGCACAGCAAGCACAGGCAGCAAGCACAGGCAACAAGCACAGGCAGCACAGCAAGCGCAGGCAGCACAGTAAGCACAGGCAGCAAGCACAGGCAGCACAGCAAGCACAGGCAGCAAGCACAGGCAGCACAGCAAGCACAGGCAGCAAGCACAGGCAGCACAGCAAGCACAGGCAGCACAGCAAGAACAGGCAGCAAGCACAGGCAACACAGCAAGCACAGGCAGCAAGCACAGGCAGCACAGCAAGCACAGGCAGCAAGCACAGGCAGCACAGCAAGCACAGGCAGCAAGCACAGGCAGCACAGCAAGTACAGCAAGCACAGGCAGCAAGCACAGGCAGCACAGCAAGCACAGGCAGCAAGCACAGGCAGCACAGCAAGCACAGGCAGCAAGCACAGGCAACACAGTAAGCACAAGCAGCACAGCAAGCACAGGCAGCACAGCAAGCACAGGCAGCATAGCAAGCACATGCAGCACAGGCAGCAAGCACAGGCAGCAGAGCATGCACAGGCAGCAAGCACAGGCAGCACAGCAAGCACAGGCAGCAAGAACAGGCAGCACAGCAAGCACAGGCAGCACAGCACAGGCAGCACAGCAAGCACAGGCAGAACAGCAAGCACAGGCAGCAAGCACAGGCAGCACACCAAGCACAGGCAGCAAGCACAGGCAGCACAGCAAGCACAGGCAGCAAGCACAGGCAGCACAGCAAACACAGGCAGCACAGCGAGCACAGGCAGCAAGCACAGGCAGCACAGCAAGCACAGGCAGCAAGCATAGGCAGCACAGCAAGCACAGGCAGCAAGCACAGGCAGCAAGCACAGGCAGCACAGCAAACACAAGCAGCACAGCAAGCACAGGCAGCAAGCACAGGCAGCACAGCAAGCACAGGCAGCAAGCACAGGCAGCAAGCACAGGCAGCAAGCACAGGCAGCACATGCAGCAAGCACAGGCATGTTAGAAACCCGCAAAATAGCTCGACGAGATGTGTTCGTTTTAGCGATTCTGGGGGAAGTGCAGAGGGGTCAAGCTCCGTCCTCTTTCCAACAGGCAAAGCCTGCTCCGATCTTTGGCGAGATTCACTCTCGCATTTGTTTACAATGCTTACTCTTACTGAGACGCAGGTCAATGCACCGGCTGCCGAGGTAAACATATGATCCGCGACTCTCGGCGCCTCCAAAAACAGGTGACACAGCAACGCACTGTCGTGTGCCACTGTCGATTTACCGCGTGTTATGGGCGAAATCAAATGCATCGCTAACAGGCAGCACAGCAAGCACAGGCAGCAAGCACAGGCAGCACAGCAAGCACAGCCAGAAAGCACAGGCAGCACAACAAGCACAGGCAGCAAGCACAGGCAGCACAGCAAGCACAGGCAGCAAGCACAGGCAGCAAGCACAGGCAGCACAGCAAGCACAGGCAGCAAGCACAGGCAGCAGAGCATGCACAGGCAGCAAGCACAGGCAGCAAGAACAGACAGCACAGCAAGCACAGGCAGCAAGCACAGGCAGCACAGCAAGCACAGGCAGCAAGCACAGGCAGCACAGCAAGCACAGGCAGCACAGCAAGCACAGGCAGCAAGCAAGCACAGGCAGCACAGCAAACACAGGGAGCACAGCAAGCACCGGCAGCAAGCACAGGCATCTTGCACAGCAAGCACATGCATCTTGCACAGGCAGCATAGCAAGCACAGCAAGCACAGGCAGAAAGCACATGCAGCAAGCACAGGCAGCACAGCAAGCACAGGCAGCTTGCACAGGCAGCACAGCAAGCACAGGCAGCACAGCAAGCACAGGCAGCACAGCAAGTACAGCAAGCACAGGCAGCAAAGCAAGCACAGGCAGCACATCAAGTACAGCAAGTACAGGCAGCAAGCACAGGCAGCACAGCAAGCACAGGCAGCAAGCACAGGCAGCACAGCAAGCACAGGCAGCAAGCACAGGCAACACAGTATGCACAGGCAGCACAGCAAGCACAGGCAGCAAGCACAGGCATGTTAGAAACCCGCAAAATAGCTCTACGAGATGTGTTCGTTTTAGCGATTCTGGGGGAGGTGCAGAGGGGTCAAGCTCCGTCCTCTTTCCAACAGGCAAAGCCTGCTCCGATCTTCGGCGAGATTCACTCTCGCATTTGTTTACAATGCTTACTCTTACTAAGACGCAGGTCAATGCACCGGCCGCCGAGGTAAACATATGATCCGCGATTCTCGGCGCCTCCAAAAATAGGTGACACAGCAACGCACTGTCGTGTGCCACTGTCGAATTACCGCGTGTTATGGGCGAAATCAAATGCATCGCTAACAGGCAGCACAGCAAGCACATGCAGCACAGCAAGCACAGGCAGCAACCACAGGCAGCACAGCAAGCACAGGCAGCACAGCAAGCAGAGGCAACAAGCACAGGCAGCACAGCAAGCACAGGCAGCAGGCACAGGCAGCACAGCAAGCACAGGCAGCACAGCAAGCACAAACAGTAAGCACAGGCAGCACAGCAAGCACAGGCAGCAAGCACAGGCAGCACAGCAAGCACAGGCAGCACAGCAAGCACAGGCAGAAAGCACAGGCAGCACAACAAGCACAGGCAGCAAGCATAGGCAGCACAGCAAGCACAGAAAGCACAGGCAGTAAGCACAGGCAGCACAGCAAGCACAGGCAGCAAGCACAGGCAGCAGAGCATGCACAGGCAGCAAGCACAGGCAGCACAGCAAGCACAGGCAGCAAGAACAGGCAGCACAGCAAGCACGGGCAGCACAGCACAGGCAGCACAGCAAGCACAGGCAGCAAGCACAGGCAGCACAGCAAGCACAGGCAGCAAGCACAGGCAGCACAGCAAGCACAGGCAGCACAGCAAGCACAGGCAGCTTGCACAGGCAGCATAGCAAGCACAGGCAGCACAGCAAGCACAGGCAGCAAGCACAGGCAGCAAGCACAGGCAGCAAGCACAGGCAGCAAGCACAGGCAGCACAGCAAGCACAGGCAGCAAACACAGGCAGCACGGCAAGCACAGGCAGCACAGCCAGCACAGGCAGCACAGCACAGGCAGCACAGCAAGCACAGGCAGCACAGCAAGTACAGGCAGCAAGCACACGCAGCAAGCACAGGCAACAAGCACAGGCAGCACAGCAAGCACAGGCAGCACAGTAAGCACAGGCAGCTTGCACAGGCAGCATAGCAAGCACAGGCAGCAAGCACAGGCAGCACGGAAAGCACAGGCAGCAAGCACAGGCTGCACAGCAAGCACAGGCAGCACAGCAAGCACAGGCAGCAAGCGCAGGCAGCACAGCAGGCACAGGCAGCACAGCAAGCACAGAAAGCACAGGCAGCAAGCACAGGCAGCACAGGCAGCACAGCAAGCACAGGCAGCAAGCACAGGCAGCAGAGCAAGCACAGGCAGCAAGCACAGGCAGCATAGCAAGCAGAGGCAGCACAGAAAGCACAGGCAACACAGCAAGCACAGGCGGCAAGCACAGGCAGCACAGCAAGCACAGGCAGCAAGAACAGGCAGCACAGCAAGCACAGGCAGCAAGCACAGGCAGCACAGCAAGCACAGGCAGCAAGCACAGGTAGCACAGCAAGCACAGGCAGCAAGCAAGCACAGGCAGCATAGCAAACACAGGCAGCACAGCAAGCACAGGCAGCAAGCACAGGCAGCAAGCACAGGCAGCACAGCAAGCACAGGCAGCACAGCAAGCACGGGCAGCAAGCACAGGCAGCAAGCACAGGCAGCAAAGGCAGCAAGCACAGGCAGCACAGCAAGCACAGGCAGCACAGCAAGCACGGGCAGCAAGCACAGGCAGCACAGCAAGCACAGGCAGCACAGCAAGCACGGGCAGCAAGCACAGGCAGCAAGCACAGGCAGCACAGGCAGCAAGCACAGGCAGCACAGCAAGCACAGGCAGCAAGCACAGGCAGCACAGCAGGCACAGGCAGCAAGCACAGGCAGCACAGCAAGCACAGGCAGCAAGCACAGGCAGCAAGCACAGGCAGCACAGCAAGCAGAGGCAACAAGCACAGGCAGCACAGCAAGCACAGGCAGCAAGCACAGGCAGCAAGCACAGGCAGCACAGCAAGCACAGGCAGCAAGCACAGGCAGCACAGCAAGCACAGGCAGCACAGCAAGCACAGGCAGCAAGCACAGGCAACACAGTAAGCACAGGCAGCAAGCACAGGCAGCACAGCAAGCACAGGCAGCTTGCACAGGCAGCATAGCAAGCACAGGCAGCACAGCAAGCACAGGCAGCAAGCACAGGCAGCAAGCACAGGCATGTTAGAAACCCGCAAAATAGCTCTACGAGATGTGTTCGTTTTAGCGATTCTGGGGGAGGTGCAGAGGGGTCAAGCTCCGTCCTCTTTCCAACAGGCAAAGCCTGCTCCGATCTTCGGCGAGATTCACTCTCGCATTTGTTTACAATGCTTACTCTTACTAAGACGCAGGTCAATGCACCGGCCGCCGAGGTAAACATATGATCCGCGATTCTCGGCGCCTCCAAAAATAGGTGACACAGCAACGCACTATCGTGTGCCACTGTCGAATTACCGCGTGTTATGGGCGAAATCAAATGCATCGCTAACAGGCAGCACAGCAAGCACATGCAGCACAGCAAGCACAGGCAGCAAGCACAGGCAGCACAGCAAGCACAGGCAGCACAGCAAGCAGAGGCAACAAGCACAGGCAGCACAGCAAGCACAGGCAGCAGGCACAGGCAGCACAGCAAGCACAGGCAGCACAGCAAGCACAAACAGTAAGCACAGGCAGCACAGCAAGCACAGGCAGCAAGCACAGGCAGCACAGCAAGCACAGGCAGCACAGCAAGCACAGGCAGAAAGCACAGGCAGCACAACAAGCACAGGCAGCAAGCATAGGCATCACAGCAAGCACAGAAAGCACAGGCAGCAAGCACAGGCAGCACAGCAAGCACAGGCAGCAAGCACAGGCAGCAGAGCATGCACAGGCAGCAAGCACAGGCAGCACAGCAAGCACAGGCAGCAAGAACAGGCAGCACAGCAAGCACGGGCAGCACAGCACAGACAGCACAGCAAGCACAGGCAGCAAGCACAGGCAGCACAGCAAGCACAGGCAGCAAGCACAGGCAGCACAGCAAGCACAGGCAGCAAGCACAGGCAACACAGTAAGCACAGGCAGCAAGCACAGGCAGCACAGCAAGCACAGGCAGCACAGCAAGCACAGGCAGCTTGCACAGGCAGCATAGCAAGCACAGGCAGCACAGCAAGCACAGGCAGCAAGCACAGGCAGCAAGCACAGGCAGCACAGCAAGCACAGGCAGCAAACACAGGCAGCACGGCAAGCACAGGCAGCACAGCCAGCACAGGCAGCACAGCACAGGCAGCACAGCAAGCACAGGCAGCACAGCAAGTACAGGCAGCAAGCACACGCAGCAAGCACAGGCAACAAGCACAGGCAGCACAGCAAGCACAGGCAGCACAGTAAGCACAGGCAGCTTGCACAGGCAGCATAGCAAGCACAGGCAGCACGGAAAGCACAGGCAGCAAGCACAGGCTGCACAGCAAGCACAGGCAGCACAGCAAGCACAGGCAGCAAGCGCAGGCAGCACAGCAGGCACAGGCAGCACAGCAAGCACAGAAAGCACAGGCAGCAAGCACAGGCAGCACAGGCAGCACAGCAAGCACAGGCAGCAAGCACAGGCAGCAGAGCAAGCACAGGTAGCAAGCACAGGCAGCATAGCAAGCAGAGGAAGCACAGAAAGCACAGGCAACACAGCAAGCACAGGCGGCAAGCACAGGCAGCACAGCAAGCACAGGCAGCAAGAACAGGCAGCACAGCAAGCACAGGCAGCAAGCACAGGCAGCACAGCAAGCACAGGCAGCAAGCACAGGTAGCACAGCAAGCACAGGCAGCAAGCAAGCACAGGCAGCATAGCAAACACAGGCAGCACAGCAAGCACAGGCAGCAAGCACAGGCAGCAAGCACAGGCAGCACAGCAAGCACAGGCAGCACAGCAAGCACGGGCAGCAAGCACAGGCAGCAAGCACAGGCAGCACAGCAAGCACAGGCAGCAAGCACAGGCAGCACAGCAAGCACAGGCAGCAAGCACAGGCAACAGGGCAAGCACAGGCAGCAAGCACAGGCAACACAGCAAGCACAGGCAGCAAGCACAGGCAGCACAGCAAGCACAGGCAGCAAGCACAGGCAGCACAGCAAGCACAGGCATGTTAGAAACCCGCAAAATAGCTCGACGATATGTGTTCGTTTTAGCGATTCTGGGGGAAGTGCAGAGGGGTCAAGCTCCGTCCTCTTTCCAACAGGCAAAGCCTGCTCCGATCTTCGGCGAGATTCACTCTCGCATTTGTTTACAATGCTTACTCTTACTGAGACGCAGGTCAATGCACCGGCCGCCGAGGTAAACATATGATCCGCGACTCTCGGCGCCTCCAAAAACAGGTGACACAGCAACGCACTGTCGTGTGCCACTGTCGATTTACCGCGTGTTATGAGCGAAATCAAATGCATCGCTAACAGGCAGCACAGCAAGCACAGGCAGCAAGCACAGGCAGCACAGCAAGCACAGCCAGAAAGCACAGGCAGCACAACAAGCACAGGCAGCAAGCACAGGCAGCAAGCACAGGCAGCACAGCAAGCACAGGCAGCAAGCACAGGCAGCAGAGCATGCACAGGCAGCAAGCACAGGCAGCAAGAACAGACAGCACAGCAAGCACAGGCAGCAAGCACAGGCAGCACAGCAAGCACAGGCAGCAAGCACAGGCAGCACAGCAAGCACAGGCAGCAAGCAAGCACAGGCAGCACAGCAAACACAGGGAGCACAGCAAGCACCGGCAGCAAGCACAGGCATCTTGCACAGCAAGCACATGCATCTTGCACAGGCAGCATAGCAAGCACAGCAAGCACAGGCAGAAAGCACATGCAGCAAGCACAGGCAGCACACCAAGCACAGGCAGCTTGCACAGGCAGCACAGCAAGCACAGGCAGCACAGCAAGCACAGGCAGCACAGCAAGTACAGCAAGCACAGGCAGCAAAGCAAGCACAGGCAGCACATCAAGTACAGCAAGTACAGGCAGCAAGCACAGGCAGCACAGCAAGCACAGGCAGCAAGCACAGGCAGCACAGCAAGCACAGGCAGCAAGCACAGGCAACACAGTATGCACAGGCAGCACAGCAAGCACAGGCAGCAAGCACAGGCATGTTAGAAACCCGCAAAATAGCTCTACGAGATGTGTTCGTTTTAGCGATTCTGGGGGAGGTGCAGAGGGGTCAAGCTCCGTCCTCTTTCCAACAGGCAAAGCCTGCTCCGATCTTCGGCGAGATTCACTCTCGCATTTGTTTACAATGCTTACTCTTACTAAGACGCAGGTCAATGCACCGGCCGCCGAGGTAAACATATGATCCGCGATTCTCGGCGCCTCCAAAAATAGGTGACACAGCAACGCACTGTCGTGTGCCACTGTCGAATTACCGCGTGTTATGGGCGAAATCAAATGCATCGCTAACAGGCAGCACAGCAAGCACATGCAGCACAGCAAGCACAGGCAGCAAGCACAGGCAGCACAGCAAGCACAGGCAGCACAGCAAGCAGAGGCAACAAGCACAGGCAGCACAGCAAGCACAGGCAGCAGGCACAGGCAGCACAGCAAGCACAGGCAGCACAGCAAGCACAAACAGTAAGCACAGGCAGCACAGCAAGCACAGGCAGCAAGCACAGGCAGCACAGCAAGCACAGGCAGCACAGCAAGCACAGGCAGAAAGCACAGGCAGCACAACAAGCACAGGCAGCAAGCATAGGCAGCACAGCAAGCACAGAAAGCACAGGCAGTAAGCACAGGCAGCACAGCAAGCACAGGCAGCAAGCACAGGCAGCAGAGCATGCACAGGCAGCAAGCACAGGCAGCACAGCAAGCACAGGCAGCAAGAACAGGCAGCACAGCAAGCACGGGCAGCACAGCACAGGCAGCACAGCAAGCACAGGCAGCAAGCACAGGCAGCACAGCAAGCACAGGCAGCAAGCACAGGCAGCACAGCAAGCACAGGCAGCAAGCACAGGCAACACAGTAAGCACAGGCAGCAAGCACAGGCAGCACAGCAAGCACAGGCAGCACAGCAAGCACAGGCAGCTTGCACAGGCAGCATAGCAAGCACAGGCAGCACAGCAAGCACAGGCAGCAAGCACAGGCAGCAAGCACAGGCAGCAAGCACAGGCAGCAAGCACAGGCAGCACAGCAAGCACAGGCAGCAAACACAGGCAGCACGGCAAGCACAGGCAGCACAGCCAGCACAGGCAGCACAGCACAGGCAGCACAGCAAGCACAGGCAGCACAGCAAGTACAGGCAGCAAGCACACGCAGCAAGCACAGGCAACAAGCACAGGCAGCACAGCAAGCACAGGCAGCACAGTAAGCACAGGCAGCTTGCACAGGCAGCATAGCAAGCACAGGCAGCAAGCACAGGCAGCACGGAAAGCACAGGCAGCAAGCACAGGCTGCACAGCAAGCACAGGCAGCACAGCAAGCACAGGCAGCAAGCGCAGGCAGCACAGCAGGCACAGGCAGCACAGCAAGCACAGAAAGCACAGGCAGCAAGCACAGGCAGCACAGGCAGCACAGCAAGCACAGGCAGCAAGCACAGGCAGCAGAGCAAGCACAGGCAGCAAGCACAGGCAGCATAGCAAGCAGAGGCAGCACAGAAAGCACAGGCAACACAGCAAGCACAGGCGGCAAGCACAGGCAGCACAGCAAGCACAGGCAGCAAGAACAGGCAGCACAGCAAGCACAGGCAGCAAGCACAGGCAGCACAGCAAGCACAGGCAGCAAGCACAGGTAGCACAGCAAGCACAGGCAGCAAGCAAGCACAGGCAGCATAGCAAACACAGGCAGCACAGCAAGCACAGGCAGCAAGCACAGGCAGCAAGCACAGGCAGCACAGCAAGCACAGGCAGCACAGCAAGCACGGGCAGCAAGCACAGGCAGCAAGCACAGGCAGCAAAGGCAGCAAGCACAGGCAGCACAGCAAGCACAGGCAGCACAGCAAGCACGGGCAGCAAGCACAGGCAGCACAGCAAGCACAGGCAGCACAGCAAGCACGGGCAGCAAGCACAGGCAGCAAGCACAGGCAGCACAGGCAGCAAGCACAGGCAGCACAGCAAGCACAGGCAGCAAGCACAGGCAGCACAGCAGGCACAGGCAGCAAGCAAAGGCAGCACAGCAAGCACAGGCAGCAAGCACAGGCAGCAAGCACAGGCAGCACAGCAAGCAGAGGCAACAAGCACAGGCAGCAAGCACAGGCAGCAAGCACAGGCAGCACAGCAAGCACAGGCAGCAAGCACAGGCAGCACAGCAAGCACAGGCAGCACAGCAAGCACAGGCAGCAAGCACAGGCAACACAGTAAGCACAGGCAGCAAGCACAGGCAGCACAGCAAGCACAGGCAGCTTGCACAGGCAGCATAGCAAGCACAGGCAGCACAGCAAGCACAGGCAGCAAGCACAGGCAGCAAGCACAGGCATGTTAGAAACCCGCAAAATAGCTCTACGAGATGTGTTCGTTTTAGCGATTCTGGGGGAGGTGCAGAGGGGTCAAGCTCCGTCCTCTTTCCAACAGGCAAAGCCTGCTCCGATCTTCGGCGAGATTCACTCTCGCATTTGTTTACAATGCTTACTCTTACTAAGACGCAGGTCAATGCACCGGCCGCCGAGGTAAACATATGATCCGCGATTCTCGGCGCCTCCAAAAATAGGTGACACAGCAACGCACTGTCGTGTGCCACTGTCGAATTACCGCGTGTTATGGGCGAAATCAAATGCATCGCTAACAGGCAGCACAGCAAGCACATGCAGCACAGCAAGCACAGGCAGCAAGCACAGGCAGCACAGCAAGCACAGGCAGCACAGCAAGCAGAGGCAACAAGCACAGGCAGCACAGCAAGCACAGGCAGCAGGCACAGGCAGCACAGCAAGCACAGGCAGCACAGCAAGCACAAACAGTAAGCACAGGCAGCACAGCAAGCACAGGCAGCAAGCACAGGCAGCACAGCAAGCACAGGCAGCACAGCAAGCACAGGCAGAAAGCACAGGCAGCACAACAAGCACAGGCAGCAAGCATAGGCATCACAGCAAGCACAGAAAGCACAGGCAGCAAGCACAGGCAGCACAGCAAGCACAGGCAGCAAGCACAGGCAGCAGAGCATGCACAGGCAGCAAGCACAGGCAGCACAGCAAGCACAGGCAGCAAGAACAGGCAGCACAGCAAGCACGGGCAGCACAGCACAGACAGCACAGCAAGCACAGGCAGCAAGCACAGGCAGCACAGCAAGCACAGGCAGCAAGCACAGGCAGCACAGCAAGCACAGGCAGCAAGCACAGGCAACACAGTAAGCACAGGCAGCAAGCACAGGCAGCACAGCAAGCACAGGCAGCACAGCAAGCACAGGCAGCTTGCACAGGCAGCATAGCAAGCACAGGCAGCACAGCAAGCACAGGCAGCAAGCACAGGCAGCAAGCACAGGCAGCACAGCAAGCACAGGCAGCAAACACAGGCAGCACGGCAAGCACAGGCAGCACAGCCAGCACAGGCAGCACAGCACAGGCAGCACAGCAATCACAGGCAGCACAGCAAGTACAGGCAGCAAGCACACGCAGCAAGCACAGGCAACAAGCACAGGCAGCACAGCAAGCACAGGCAGCACAGTAAGCACAGGCAGCTTGCACAGGCAGCATAGCAAGCACAGGCAGCACGGAAAGCACAGGCAGCAAGCACAGGCTGCACAGCAAGCACAGGCAGCACAGCAAGCACAGGCAGCAAGCGCAGGCAGCACAGCAGGCACAGGCAGCACAGCAAGCACAGAAAGCACAGGCAGCAAGCACAGGCAGCACAGGCAGCACAGCAAGCACAGGCAGCAAGCACAGGCAGCAGAGCAAGCACAGGTAGCAAGCACAGGCAGCATAGCAAGCAGAGGAAGCACAGAAAGCACAGGCAACACAGCAAGCACAGGCGGCAAGCACAGGCAGCACAGCAAGCACAGGCAGCAAGAACAGGCAGCACAGCAAGCACAGGCAGCAAGCACAGGCAGCACAGCAAGCACAGGCAGCAAGCACAGGTAGCACAGCAAGCACAGGCAGCAAGCAAGCACAGGCAGCATAGCAAACACAGGCAGCACAGCAAGCACAGGCAGCAAGCACAGGCAGCAAGCACAGGCAGCACAGCAAGCACAGGCAGCACAGCAAGCACGGGCAGCAAGCACAGGCAGCAAGCACAGGCAGCACAGCAAGCACAGGCAGCAAGCACAGGCAGCACAGCAAGCACAGGCAGCACAGCAAGCACAGGCAGCAAGCACAGGCAACACAGCAAGCACAGGCAGCAAGCACAGGCAGCACAGCAAGCACAGGCAGCAAGCACAGGCAGCACAGCAAGTACAGCAAGCACAGGCAGCAAGCACAGGCAGCAAGCACAGGCAACACAGTAAGCACAGGCAGCAAGCACAGGCAGCACAGCAAGCACAGGCAGCACAGCAAGCACAGGCATGTTAGAAACCCGCAAAATAGCTCGACGATATGTGTTCGTTTTAGCGATTCTGGGGGAAGTGTAGAGGGGTCAAGCTCCGTCCTCTTTCCAACAGGCAAAGCCTGCTCCGATCTTCGGCGAGATTCACTCTCGCATTTGTTTACAATGCTTACTCTTACTGAGACGCAGGTCAATGCACCGGCCGCCGAGGTAAACATATGATCCGCGACTCTCGGCGCCTCCAAAAACAGGTGACACAGCAACGCACTGTCGTGTGCCACTGTCGAATTACCGCGTGTTATGGGCGAAATCAAATACATCGCTAACAGGCAGCACAGCAAGCACAGGCAGCAAGCACAGGCAGCAAGCACAGGCAGCACAGCAAGCACAGGCAGCAAGCACAGGCAGCACAGCAAGCACAGGCAGCAAGCACAGGCATCTTGCACAGGCAGCATATCAAGCACAGGCAGCAAGCACATGCAGCAAGCACAGGCAGCACAGCAAGCACAGGCAGCAAGCACAGGCAGCAAGCACAGGCAGCTTGCACAGGCAGCACAGCAAGCACAGGCAGCAAGCACAGGCAGCACAGCAAGCACAAGCAGCAAGCACAGGCATCTCAGGCAGCAGAGCAAGCACAGGCAGCAAGCACAGGCAGCACAGCAAGCACAGGCAGCAAGCACGGGCAGGCAGCAAGCACGACCAGCACAGCAAGTACAGGCAGCACAGCAAGCACAGGCATCAAGCACAGGCAGCACAGCAAGCACAGGCAGCAAGCACAGGCAGCACAGCAAGCACAGGCATGTTAGAAACCCGCAAAATAGCTCGACGATATGTGTTCGTTTTAGCGATTCTGGGGGAAGTGTAGAGGGGTCAAGCTCCGTCCTCTTTCCAACAGGCAAAGCCTGCTCCGATCTTCGGCGAGATTCACTCTCGCATTTGTTTACAATGCTTACTCTTACTGACACGCAGGTCAATGCACCGGCTGCCGAGGTAAACATATGATCCGCGACTCTCGGCGCCTCCAAAAACAGGTAGCACAGCAACGCACTGTCGTGTGCCACTGTCGATTTACCGCGTATTATGGGCGAAATCAAATGCATCGCTAACAGGCAGCACAGCAAGCACAGGCAGCATAGCAAGCACAGGCAGCAAGCACAGGCAGCACAGCAAGCACAGGCAGAAAGCACAGGCAGCACAACAAGCACAGGCAGCAAGCACAGGCAGCACAGCAAGCACAGGCAGCAAGCACAGGCAGCACAGCAAGCACAGGCAGCAGAGCATGCACAGGCAGCAAGCACAGGCAGAACAGCAAGCACAGGCAGCAAGCACAGGCAGCACAGCAAGCACAGGCAGCAAGCACAGGCAGCACAGCAAGCACAGGCAGCAAGCACGGGCAGCACAGCAAGCACAGGCAGCAAGCACAGGCAGCACAGCAAGCACAGGCAGCAAGAACAGGCAGCACAGCAAGCACAGGCAGCACAGCACAGGCAGCACAGCAAGCAAAGGCAGCACAGCAAGCACAGGCAGCAAGCACAGGCAGCACAGCAAGCACAGGCAGCAAGCACAGGCAACACAGTAAGCACAGGCAGCAAGCACAGGCAGCACAGCAAGCACAGGCAGCTTGCACAGGCAGCATAGCAAGCACAGGCAGCACAGCAAGCACAGGCAGCAAGCACAGGCAGCAAGCACAGGCAGCACAGCAAGCACAGGCAGCACAGCAAGCACAGGCAGCAAGCACAGGCAACAAGCACAGGCAGCACAGCAAGCGCAGGCAGCACAGTAAGCACAGGCAGCAAGCACAGGCAGCACAGCAAGCACAGGCAGCAAGCACAGGCAGCACAGCAAGCACAGGCAGCACAGCAAGCACAGGCAGCAAGCACAGGCAACACAGCAAGCACAGGCAGCAAGCACAGGCAGCACAGCAAGCACAGGCAGCAAGCACAGGCAGCACAGCAAGCACAGGCAGCACAGCAAGCACAGGCAGCAAGCACAGGCAACACAGAAAGCACAGGCAGCACAGCAAGTACAGCAAGCACAGGCAGCAAGCACAGGCAGCACAGCAAGCACAGGCAGCAAGCACAGGCAGCACAGCAAGCACAGGCAGAAAGCACAGGCAGCACAACAAGCACAGGCAGCAAGCACAGGCAGCACAGCAAGCACAGGCAGCAGGCACAGGCAGCACAGCAAGCACAGGCAGCAGAGCATGCACAGGCAGCAAGCACAGGCAGAACAGCAAGCACAGGCAGCAAGCACAGGCAGCACAGCAAGCACAGGCAGCAAGCACAGGCAGCACAGCAAGCACAGGCAGCAAGCACGGGCAGCACAGCAAGCACAGGCAGCAAGCACAGGCAGCACAGCAAGCACAGGCAGCAAGAACAGGCAGCACAGCAAGCACAGGCAGCACAGCACAGGCAGCACAGCAAGCAAAGGCAGCACAGCAAGCACAGGCAGCAAGCACAGGCAGCACAGCAAGCACAGGCAGCAAGCACAGGCAACACAGTAAGCACAGGCAGCAAGCACAGGCAGCACAGCAAGCACAGGCAGCTTGCACAGGCAGCATAGCAAGCACAGGCAGCACAGCAAGCACAGGCAGCAAGCACAGGCAGCAAGCACAGGCAGCACAGCAAGCACAGGCAGCACAGCAAGCACAGGCAGCAAGCACAGGCAACAAGCACAGGCAGCACAGCAAGCGCAGGCAGCACAGTAAGCACAGGCAGCAAGCACAGGCAGCACAGCAAGCACAGGCAGCAAGCACAGGCAGCACAGCAAGCACAGGCAGCACAGCAAGCACAGGCAGCAAGCACAGGCAACACAGCAAGCACAGGCAGCAAGCACAGGCAGCACAGCAAGCACAGGCAGCAAGCACAGGCAGCACAGCAAGCACAGGCAGCACAGCAAGCACAGGCAGCAAGCACAGGCAACACAGAAAGCACAGGCAGCACAGCAAGTACAGCAAGCACAGGCAGCAAGCACAGGCAGCACAGCAAGCACAGGCAGCAAGCACAGGCAGCACAGCAAGCACAGGCAGCAAGCACAGGCAACACAGTAAGCACAAGCAGCACAGCAAGCACAGGCAGCACAGCAAGCACAGGCAGCTTGCACAGGCAGCATAGCAAGCACATGCAGCACAGCAAGCACAGGCAGCAAGCACAGGCAGCAGAGCATGCACAGGCAGCAAGCACAGGCAGCAAGAACAGGCAGCACAGCAAGCACAGGCAGCACAGCACAGGCAGCACAGCAAGCACAGGCAGAACAGCAAGCACAGGCAGCAAGCACAGGCAGCACAGCAAGCACAGGCAGCACAGCAAGCACAAACAGCAAGCACAGGCAGCACAGCAAGCACAGGCAGAAAGCACAGGCAGCAGAACAAGCACAGGCAGCAAGCATAGGCAGCACAGCAAGCACAGCAAGCACAGGCAGCAAGCACAGGCAGCACAGCAAGCACAGGCAGCAAGCACAGGCAGCAGAGCATGCACAGGCAGCAAGCACAGGCAGCACAGCAAGCACAGGCAGCAAGAACAGGCAGCACAGCAAGCACAGGCAGCACAGCACAGGCAGCACAGCAAGCACAGGCAGCAAGCACAGGCAGCACAGCAAGCACAGGCAGCAAGCACAGGCAGCACAGCAAGCACAGGCAGCACAGCAAGCACAGGCAGCTTGCACAGGCAGCATAGCAAGCACAGGCAGCACAGCAAGCACAGGCAGCAAGCACAGGCAGCACATCAAGTACAGGCAGCAAGCACAGGCAACGCAGCAAGCACAGGCAGCACATCAAGCACAGGCAGCAAGCACAGGCAGCACAGCAAGCACAGCAAGCACAGGCAGCACAGCGAGTACAGCAAGCACAGGCAGCAAAGCAAGCACAGGCAGCACAGCAAGTACAGCAAGCACAGGCAGCACAACAAGCACAGGCAGCAAGCACAGGCAGCACAGCAAGCAGAGGCAACAAGCACAGGCAGCACAGCAAGCACAGGCAGCAAGCACAGGCAGCACAGCAAGCACAGGCAGCAAGCACAGACAGCACAGCAAGCACAGGCAGCAAGCACAGGCAGCAAGCACAGGCAGCAAGCACAGGCAGCAAGCACAGGCATGTTAGAAATCCGCAAAATAGCTCGACGAGATGTGTTCGTTTTTTAGCGATTCTGGGGGAAGTGCAGAGGGGTCAAGCTCCGTCCTCTTTCCAACAGGCAAAGCCTGCTCCGATCTTCGGCGAGATTCACTCTCGCATTTGTTTACAATGCTTACTCTTACTGAGACGCAGGTCAATGCACCGGCCGCCGAGGTAAACATATGATCCGCGACTCTCGGCGCCTCCAAAAGCAGGTTACACAGCAACGCACTGTCGTGTGCCACTGTCGAATTACCGCGTGTTATGGGCGAATTCAAATGCATCGTAAACAGGCAGCACAGCAAGCACAGGCAGCACAGCAAACACAGGCAGCAAGCACAGGCAGCAAGCACAGGCAGCAAGCACAGGCAGCACAGCAAGCACAGGCAGCAAGCACAGGCAGCACAGCAAGCACGGGCAGCACAGCTAGCACAGGCAGCAAGCGCAGGCAGCACAGTAAGCACAGGCAGCAAGCACAGGCAGCACAGCAAACACAGGCAGCACAGCAAGCACAGGCAGCACATCAAGCACAGGCAGCACAGCAAGCACAGGCATGTTAGAAACCCGCAAAATAGCTCGACGAGATGTGTTCGTTGTTTAGGGATTCTTGGGGAAGTGCAGAGGGGTCAAGCTCCGTCCTCTTTCCAACAGGCAAAGGCTGCTCCGATCATCGGCGAGATTCACTCTCGCATTTGTTTACAATGCTTACTCTTACTGAGACGCAGGTCAATGCACCGGCCGCCGAGGTAAACATATGATCCGCGACTCTCGGCGCCTCCAAAAGCAGGTGACACAGCAACGCACTGTCGTGTGCCACTGTCGAATTACCGCGTGTTATGGGCGAATTCAAATGCATCGCTAACAGGCAGCACAACAAGCACAGGCAGCACAGCAAACACAGGCAGCAAGCACAGGCAGCACAGCAAGCACAGGCAGCAAGCACAGGCAGCACAGCAAGCACAGGCAACAAGCACAGGCAGCAAGCACAGGCATCAAGCACAGGCAGCACAGCAAGCACGGGCAGCACAGCAAGCACAGGCAGCAAGCACAGGCAGCACAGTAAGCACAGGCAGCAAGCACAGGCAGCACAGCAAACACAGCAAGCACAGGCAGCACAGCAAGCACAGGCAGCAAGCACAGGCAGCACAGCAAGCACAGGCACAACAGCAAGCACAGGCAGCAAGCACAGGCAGCACAGCAAGCACAGGCAGCAAGCATAGGCAGCACATCAAGTACAGGCAGCAACCACAGGCAACGCAGCAAGCACAGGCAGCACAGCAAGCACAGGCAGCAAGCACAGGCAGCACAGCAAGCACAGGCAGCAAGCACAGGCAGCACAGCAAACACAGGCAGCACAGCAAGCACAGGCAGCAAGCACAGGCGGCACAGCAAGCACAGGCAGCAAGCACAGACAGCAAGCACAGGCAACACAGTAAGCACAGGCAGCACAGCAAGCACAGGCAGCAAGCACAGGCCGCACAGCAAGCACAGGCAGCAAGCACAGGCAGCACAGCAAGCACAGGCAGCACAGCAAGCACAGCAAGCACAGGCAGCTTGCACAGGCAGCATAGCAAGCACAGGCAGCACAGCAAGCACAGGCAGCAAGCACAGGCAGCAAGCACAGGCAGCACAGCAAGCACAGGCAGCAAGCACAGGCAGCAAGCACAGGCCGCACAGCAAGCACAAGCAGCAAGCACAGGCAGCAAGCACAGGCAACACGGCAAGCACAGGCAGCAAGCACAGGCAGCACAGCAAGTACAGCAAGCACAGGCAGCAAGCACAGGCAGCAAGCACAGGCAGAACAGCAAGCACAGGCAGCTTGCACAGGCAGCATAGCAAGCACAGGCAGCACAGCAAGCACAGGCAGCAAGCACAGGCAGCACAGCAAGCACAGGCAGCAAGCACAGGCAGCAAGCACAGGCCGCACAGCAAGCACAGGCAGCAAGCACAGGCAGCACAGCAAGCACAGGCAGCAAGCACAGGCAACACAGCAAGCACAGGCAACACAGCAAGCACAGGCAGCACAGCAAGCACAGGCATCAAGCACAGGTATGATAGAAACCCGCAAAATAGCTCGACGAGATGTGTTCGTTTTAGCGATTCTGGGGGAAGTGCAGAGGGGACAAGCTCCGTCCTCTTTCCAACAGGCAAAGCCTGCTCCGATCTTCGGCGAGATTCACTCTCGCATTTGTTTACAATGCTTACTCTTACTGAGACGCAGGTCAATGCACCGGCCGCCGAGGTAAACATATGATCCGCGACTCTCGGCGCCTCCAAAAACAGGTGACACAGCAACGCACTGTCGTGTGCCACTGTCGAATTACCGCGTGTTATGGGCGAAATCAAATGCATCGCTAACAAGCAGCACAGCAAGCACAGGCAGCACAGCAAGCACAAACAGCAAGCACAGGCAGCACAGCAAGCACAGGCAGCATAGTAAGCACAGGCAGCAAGCACAGGCAGCACAGCAAGCACAGGCAGCAAGCACAGGCACCACAGCAAGCACAAACAGCAAGCACAGGCAGCACAGCAAGCACAGGCAGCATAGTAAGCGCAGGCAGCAAGCACAGGCAGCACAGCAAGCACAGGCAGCAAGCACAGGGAGCACAGCAAGCACATGCAGCACAGCAAGCACAGGCAGCATAGCAAGCACAGCAAGCACACGCAGCAAGAACAGGCAACAAGAACAGGGAGCACAGCAAGCACAGGCAGCACAGTAAGCACAGGCAGCTTGCACAGGCAGCACAGCAAGCACAGGCAGCACAGTAAGCACAGGCAGCTTGCACTGGCAGCATAGCAAGCACAGCAAGCACAGGCAGCACAGCAAGCACAGGCAACAAGCACAGGCAGCACAGCAAGTACAGCAAGCACAGGCAGCAAGCACAGGCAGCTCAGCAAGCACAGGCAGCACAGCAAGCACAGGCAGCAAGCACAGGCAGCACAGCAAGCACAGGCAGCAAGCACAGGCAGCACAGCAAGCACAGGCAACAAGCACAGGCAGCACAGCAAGCATAGGCAGCAAGCACAGGCAGCAGAGCAAGCACAGGCAGTAAGCACAGGCAGCAAGCACAGGCAGCACAGCAAGCACAGGCAGCACAACAAGCACAGGCAGCAAGCACAGGCAGCAAGCACAGGCAGCACAGGCAGCTCAGCAAGCACAGGCAGCTCAGCAAGTACAGGCAGCAAGCACAGGCAGCACAGCAAGCACACGCAGCAAGCACAGGCAACAAGCACAGGCAGCAAAGCAAGCACAGGCAGCACAGTAAGCACAGGCAGCAAGCCCAGGCAGCACAGCCAGCACAGGCAGCACAGCAAGCACAGGCAGCACAGCAAGTACAGGCAGCAAGCACAGGCAGCACAGCAAGCACAGGCAACAAGCACAGGCAGCACAGTAAGCACAGGCAGCAAGCACAGGCAGCACAGCAAGCACAGGCAGCACAACAAGCACAGGCGGCACAGCAAGCACAGGCAGCAAGCACAGGCAGCACAGCAAGCACAGGCAGCACAACAAGTACAGGCAGCAAGCACACGCAGCAAGCACAGGCAACAAGCACAGGCAGCACAGCAAGCACAGGCAGCACAGTAATCACAGGCAGCACAGCAAGCACAGGCAGCAAGCACAGGCAGCACAGCAAGCACAGGCATCTTGCACAGGCAGCATAGCAAGCACAGGCAGCAAGCACAGGCAGCAAGCACAGGCAGCAGAGCAAGCGCACGCAGCAAGCACAGACAACAAGCACAGGCAGCACAGCAAGCACAGGCAGCAAGCACAGGCAGCACAGCAAGCACAGGCAGCAAGCACAGGCAGCACAGCAAGCACAGGCAGCAAGCACAGGCAGCACAGCAAGTACAGCAAGCACAGGCAGCAAGCACAGGCAGCTCAGCAAGCACAGGCAGCACAGCAAGCACAGGCAGCACAGCAAGTACAGGCAGCAAGCACAGGCAGCACAGCAAGCACACGCAGCAAGCACAGGCAACAAGCACAGGCAGCAAGCACAGGCAGCACAGGCAGCAAGCACAGGCAGCACAGCAAGCATAGGCAGCAAGCACAGGCAGCAGAGCAAGCACAGGCAGTAAGCACAGGCAGCAAGCACAGGCAGCACAGCAAGCACAGGCAGCACAACAAGTACAGGCAGCAAGCACAGGCAGCAAGCACAGGCAGCAAGCACAGGCAGCACAGACAGCTCAGCAAGCACAGGCAGCTCAGCAAGTACAGGCAGCAAGCACAGGCAGCACAGCAAGCACACGCAGCAAGCACAGGCAACAAGCACAGGCAGCAAAGCAAGCACAGGCAGCACAGTAAGCACAGGCAGCAAGCCCAGGCAGCACAGCCAGCACAGGCAGCACAGCAAGCACAGGCAGCACAGCAAGTACAGGCAGCAAGCACAGGCAGCACAGCAAGCACACGCAGCAAGCACAGGCAACAAGCACAGGCAGCACAGTAAGCACAGGCAGCAAGCACAGGCAGCACAGCAAGCACAGGCAGCACAACAAGCACAGGCGGCACAGCAAGCACAGGCAGCACAGCAAGCACAGGCAGCACAACAAGCACAGGCGGCACAGCAAGCACAGGCAGCAAGCACAGGCAGCACAGCAAGCACAGGCAGCACAGCAAGTACAGGCAGCAAGCACACGCAGCAAGCACAGGCAACAAGCACAGGCAGCACAGCAAGCACAGGCAGCACAGTAAGCACAGGCAGCATGCCCAGGCAGCACAGCAAGCACAGGCAGCACAACAAGCACAGGCGGCACAGCAAGCACAGCAAGCACAGGCAGCAAGCACAGGCAGCAAGCACAGGCAGCACAGCAAACACAGGCAGCAAGCACAGGCAGCACAGCAAGCACAGGCAGCACAGGAAGCAAGCACAGGCAGCACGGCAAGCACACGCAGCAAGCACAGGCAGCACAGCAAGCACAGGCAGCAAGCACAGGCAGCACAGCAAGCACAGGCAGCACAGCAAGCACAGGCAGCAAGCACAGGCAGGACAGCAAGCACAGGCAGCAAGCACAGACAGCACAGCAGGCACAGGCAGCAAGCACAGGCAGCAAGCACAGGCAGCACAGCAAGCACAGGCAGCAAGCACAGGCAGCACAGCAAGCACAGGCAGCATAGTAAGCACAGGCAGCAAGCACAGGCAGCACAGCAAGCACAAGCAGCAAGCACAGGCAGCACAGCAAGCACACGCAGCAAGCACAGGCAACAAGCACAGGCAGCACAGCAAGCACAGGCAGCACAGTAAGCACAGGCAGCACAGCAAGCACAGGCAGCACAGCAAGTACAGGCAGCACAACAAGCACAGGCAGCAAGCACAGGCAGCAAGCACAGGCAGCACAGGCAGCTCAGCAAGCACAGGCAGCAAGCACAGGCAGCACAGCAAGCACAGGCAGCAAGCACAGGCAGCAAGCACAGGCAGCACAGCAAGCACAGGCAGCAAGCACAGGCAGCACAGCAAGCACAGGCAGCAAGCACAGACAGCACAGCAAGCACAGGCAGCAAGCACAGGCAGCAAGCACAGGCAGTAAGCACAGGCAGCAAGCACAGGCATGTTAGAAACCCGCAAAATAGCTCGACGAGATGTGTTCGTTTTTTAGCGATTCTGGGGGAAGTGCAGAGGGGTCAAGCTCCGTCCTCTTTCCAACAGGCAAAGCCTGCTCCGATCTTCGGCGAGATTCACTCTCGCATTTGTTTACAATGCTTACTCTTACTGAGACGCAGGTCAATGCACCGGCCGCCGAGGTAAACATATGATCCGCGACTCTCGGCGCCTCCAAAAGCAGGTTACACAGCAACGCACTGTCGTGTGCCACTGTCGAATTACCGCGTGTTATGGGCGAATTCAAATGCATCGTAAACAGGCAGCACAGCAAGCACAGGCAGCACAGCAAACACAGGCAGCAAGCAGAGGCAGCAAGCACAGGCAGCAAGCACAGGCAGCACAGCAAGCACAGGCAGCACAGCAAGCACAGGCAGCAAGCACAGGCATCAAGCACAGGCAGCACAGCAAGCACGGGCAGCACAGCAAGCACAGGCAGCAAGCACAGGCAGCACAGTAAGCACAGGCAGCAAGCACAGGCAGCACAGCAAACACAGCAAGCACAGGCAGCACAGCAAGCACAGGCAGCAAGCACAGGCATCACAGCAAGCACAGGCACAACAGCAAGCACAGGCAGCAAGCACAGGCAGCACAGCAAGCACAGGCAGCAAGCATAGGCAGCACATCAAGTACAGGCAGCAACCACAGGCAACGCAGCAAGCACAGGCAGCACAGCAAGCACAGGCAGCAAGCACAGGCAGCACAGCAAGCACAGACAGCAAGCACAGGCAGCACAGCAAGCACAGGCAGCAAGCACAGGCAGCACAGCAAACACAGGCAGCACAGCAAGCACAGGCAGCAAGCACAGGCAGCACAGCAAGCACAGGCAGCAAGCACAGACAGCAAGCACAGGCAGCACGGCAAGCACACGCAGCAAGCACAGGCAGCACAGCAAGCACAGGCAGCATAGTAAGCACAGGCAGCAAGCACAGGCAGCACAGCAAGCACAGGCAGCAAGCACAGGCAGCACAGCAAGCACACGCAGCAAGCACAGGCAACAAGCACAGGCAGCACAGCAAGCACAGGCAGCACAGTAAGCACAGGCAGCACAGCAAGCACAGGCAGCACAGCAAGTACAGGCAGCACAACAAGCACAGGCAGCAAGCACAGGCAGCAAGCACAGGCAGCACAGGCAGCTCAGCAAGCACAGGCAGCAAGCACAGGCAGCACAGCAAGCACAGGCAGCAAGCACAGGCAGCAAGCACAGGCAGCAGAGCAAGCGCACGCAGCAAGCACAGGCAACAAGCACAGGCAGCACAGCAAGCACAGGCAGCACAGTAAGCACAGGCAGCACAGCAAGCACAGGCAGCACAGCAAGTACAGGCAGCAAGCACAGGCAGCACAGCAAGCACACGCAGCAAGCACAGGCAACAAGCACAGGCAGCACAGTAAGCACAGGCAGCTAGCACAGGCAGCACAGCAAGCACAGGCAGCACAGCAAGCACAGGCGGCACAGCAAGCACAGCAAGCACAGGCAGCAAGCACAGGCAGCACAGCAAACACAGGCAGCACAGCAAGCACAGGCAGCAAGCACAGGCAGCAAGCACAGGCAGCACAGCAAGCACAGGCAGCAAGCACAGGCAGCACAGCAAGCACAGGCAGCAAGCACAGACAGCACAGCAAGCACAGGCAGCAAGCACAGGCAGCAAGCACAGGCAGTAAGCACAGGCAGCAAGCACAGGCATGTTAGAAACCCGCAAAATAGCTCGACGAGATGTGTTCGTTTTTTAGCGATTCTGGGGGAAGTGCAGAGGGGTCAAGCTCCGTCCTCTTTCCAACAGGCAAAGCCTGCTCCGATCTTCGGCGAGATTCACTCTCGCATTTGTTTACAATGCTTACTCTTACTGAGACGCAGGTCAATGCACCGGCCGCCGAGGTAAACATATGATCCGCGACTCTCGGCGCCTCCAAAAGCAGGTTACACAGCAACGCACTGTCGTGTGCCACTGTCGAATTACCGCGTGTTATGGGCGAATTCAAATGCATCGTAAACAGGCAGCACAGCAAGCACAGGCAGCACAGCAAACACAGGCAGCAAGCAGAGGCAGCAAGCACAGGCAGCAAGCACAGGCAGCACAGCAAGCACAGGCAGCACAGCAAGCACAGGCAGCAAGCACAGGCATCAAGCACAGGCAGCACAGCAAGCACGGGCAGCACAGCAAGCACAGGCAGCAAGCACAGGCAGCACAGTAAGCACAGGCAGCAAGCACAGGCAGCACAGCAAACACAGCAAGCACAGGCAGCACAGCAAGCACAGGCAGCAAGCACAGGCATCACAGCAAGCACAGGCACAACAGCAAGCACAGGCAGCAAGCACAGGCAGCACAGCAAGCACAGGCAGCAAGCATAGGCAGCACATCAAGTACAGGCAGCAACCACAGGCAACGCAGCAAGCACAGGCAGCACAGCAAGCACAGGCAGCAAGCACAGGCAGCACAGCAAGCACAGACAGCAAGCACAGGCAGCACAGCAAGCACAGGCAGCAAGCACAGGCAGCACAGCAAACACAGGCAGCACAGCAAGCACAGGCAGCAAGCACAGGCAGCACAGCAAGCACAGGCAGCAAGCACAGACAGCAAGCACAGGCAGCACGGCAAGCACACGCAGCAAGCACAGGCAGCACAGCAAGCACAGGCAGCATAGTAAGCACAGGCAGCAAGCACAGGCAGCACAGCAAGCACAGGCAGCAAGCACAGGCAGCACAGCAAGCACACGCAGCAAGCACAGGCAACAAGCACAGGCAGCACAGCAAGCACAGGCAGCACAGTAAGCACAGGCAGCACAGCAAGCACAGGCAGCACAGCAAGTACAGGCAGCACAACAAGCACAGGCAGCAAGCACAGGCAGCAAGCACAGGCAGCACAGGCAGCTCAGCAAGCACAGGCAGCAAGCACAGGCAGCACAGCAAGCACAGGCAGCAAGCACAGGCAGCAAGCACAGGCAGCAGAGCAAGCGCACGCAGCAAGCACAGGCAACAAGCACAGGCAGCACAGCAAGCACAGGCAGCACAGTAAGCACAGGCAGCACAGCAAGCACAGGCAGCACAGCAAGTACAGGCAGCAAGCACAGGCAGCACAGCAAGCACACGCAGCAAGCACAGGCAACAAGCACAGGCAGCACAGTAAGCACAGGCAGCTAGCACAGGCAGCACAGCAAGCACAGGCAGCACAGCAAGCACAGGCGGCACAGCAAGCACAGCAAGCACAGGCAGCAAGCACAGGCAGCACAGCAAACACAGGCAGCACAGCAAGCACAGGCAGAAAGCACAGGCAGCAAGCACAGGCAGCACAGCAAGCACAGGCAGCAAGCACAGGCAGCGCAGCAAGCACAGCAAGAACAGGCAGCACAGCAAGCACAGGCAGCACAGGCAGCAAGCACAGGCAGCGCAGCAAGCACAGGCAGCACAGCAAACACAGGCAGAAAGCACAGGCAGCAAGCACAGGCAGCACAGCAAGCACAGGCAGCAAGCACAGGCAGCGCAGCAAGCACAGCAAGAACAGGCAGCACAGCAAGCACAGCCAGCACAGGCAGCAAGCACAGGCAGCGCAGCAAGCACGGGCAGCACAGCAAGCACAGGCAGCAAGCACAGGCAGCACAGCAAGCACAGGCAGCAAGCACAGCGAGCACAGCAAGCACAGGCAGCACAGCAAGCACAGGCAGCTTGCACAGGCAGCATAGCAAGCACAGGCAGCAAGCACAGGCAGCACAGCCAGCACAGGCAGCAAGCACAGGCAGCGCAGCAAGCACGGGCAGCACAGCAAGCACAGGCAGCAAGCACAGGCGGCACAGCAAGCACAGGCAGCAAGCACAGGCAGCACAGCAAGCACAGGCAGCAAGCACAGGCAGCACAGCAAGCACAGGCAGCAAGCCCAGACAGCACAGCAAGCACAGGCAGCACAGCAAGTATAGGCAGCAAGCGCCGGCAGCACAGCAAGCACACGCAGCAAGCACAGGCAACAAGCACAGGCAGCACAGTAAGCACAGGCAGCAAGCACAGGCAGCACAGCAAGCACAGGCAGCAAGCACAGACAGCACAGCAAGCACAGGCAGCACAGGCAGCAAGCACAGGCAGCACAGCAAGCACAGGCAGCACAGCAAGCACAGCAAGCACAGGCAGCAAGCACAGGCAGCAAGCACAGGCAGCAAGCACAGGCAGCACAGCAAGCACAGGCAGCAAGCACAGGTATGCTAGAAAACCGCAAAATATCTCGACGAGATGTGTTCGTTTTAGCGATTCTGGGGGAAGTGCAGAGGGGTCAAGCTCCGTCCTCTTTCCAACAGGCAAAGTCTGCTCCGATCTTCGGCGAGGGTCACTCTTGCATTTGTTTACAATGCTTACTCTTACTGAGACGCAGGTCAATGCACCGGCCGCCGAGGTAAACATATGATCCGCGACTCTCGGCGCCTCCAAAAACAGGTGACACAGCAACGCACTGTCGTGTGCCGCTGTCGAATTACCGCGTGTTATGGGCGAAATCAAATGCATCGCTAACAGGCAGCACAGCAAGCACAGGCAGCAAGCACAGGCACCACAGCAAGCACAGGCAGCACAGTAAGCACAGGCAGCAAGCACAGGCAGCACAGCAAGCACAGGCAGCACAGCAAGCACAGGCAGCAAGCACAGGGAGCACAGCAAGCACAGGCAGCACAGCAAGCACAGGCAGCTTGCACAGGCAGCATAGCAAGCACAGCAAGCACAGCCAGCAAGCACAGGCAGCACAGCCAGCACAGGCAGCAAGCACAGGCAGCGCAGCAAGCACGGGCAGCACAGCAAGCACAGGCAGCAAGCACAGGCAACACAGCAAGCACAGGCAGCAAGCACAGGCAGCACAGCAAGCACAGGCAGCAAGCACAGGTATGCTAGAAACCCGCAAAATATCTCGACGAGATGTGTTCGTTTTAGCGATTCTGGGGGAAGTGCAGAGAGGTCAAGCTCCGTCCTCTTTCCAACAGGCAAAGTCTGCTCCGATCTTCGGCGAGATTCACTCTTGCATTTGTTTACAATGCTTACTCTTACTGAGACGCAGGTCAATGCACCGGCCGCCGAGGTAAACATATGATCCGCGACTCTCGGCGCCTCCAAAAACAGGTGACACAGCAACGCACTGTCGTGTGCCACTGTCGAATTACCGCGTGTTATGGGCGAAATCAAATGCATCGCTAACAGGCAGCACAGCAAGCACAGGTAGCAAGCACAGGCAGCACAGCAAGCACAGGCAGCACAGTAAGCACAGGCAGCAAGCACAGGCAGCACAGCAAGCACAGGCAGCAAGCACAGCGAGCACAGCAAGCACAGGCAGCACAGCAAGCACAGGCAGCTTGCACAGGCAGCATAGCAAGCACAGGCAGCAAGCACAGGCAGCAAGCACAGGCAGCACAGCCAGCACAGGCAGCAAGCACAGGCAGCGCAGCAAGCACGGGCAGCACAGCAAGCACAGGCAGCAAGCACAGGCAGCACAGCAAGCACAGGCAGCAAGCACAGGCAGCACAGCAAGCACAGGCAGCAAGCACAGGCAGCACAGCAAGCACAGGCAGCAAGCACAGACAGCACAGCAAGCACAGGCAGCACAGCAAGTATAGGCAGCAAGCGCAGGCAGCACAGCAAGCACACGCAGCAAGCACAGGCAACAAGCACAGGCAGCACAGTAAGCACAGGCAGCAAGCACAGGCAGCACAGCAAGCACAGGCAGCAAGCACAGACAGCACAGCAAGCACAGGCAGCACAGGCAGCAAGCACAGGCAGCAAGCACAGGCAGCACAGCAAGCACAGGCAGCAAGCACAGGCAGCACAGCAAGCACAGGCAGCAAGCACAGACAGCACAGCAAGCACAGGCAGCACAGCAAGCACAGGCAGCAAGCACAGGCAGCTCAGGCAGCACAACAAGCACAGGCAGCAAGCACAGGCAGCACAGCAAGTACAGGCAGCAAGCACAGGCAGCGCAGCAAGCACAGGCAGCAAGCGCAGGCAGCACAGCAGGCACAGGCAGCACAGCAAGCACAGGCAGCACAGCAAGTATAGGCAGCAAGCACAGGCAGCACAGCAAGCACACGCAGCAAGCACAGGCAACAAGCACAGGCAGCACAGTAAGCACAGGCAGCACAGCAAGCACAGGCAGCAAGCACAGACAGCACAGCAAGCACAGGCAGCACAGGCAGCAAGCACAGGCAGCACAGCAAGCACAGGCAGCAAGCACAGGCAGCAAGCACAGGCAGCACAGCAAGCACAGGCAGCAAGCACAGGCAGCACAGCAAGCACAGGCAGCAAGCACAGACAGCACAGCAAGCACAGGCAGCACAGCAAGCACAGGCAGCAAGCACAGGCAGCTCAGGCAGCACAACAAGCACAGGCAGCAAGCACAGGCAGCACAGCAAGCAGAGGCAGCACAGCACAGGCAGCACAGCAAGCACAGGCAGCACAACAAGCACAGGCGGCACAGCAAGCACAGCAAGCACAGGCAGCAAGCACAGGCAGCAAGCACAGGCAGCACAGCAAGCACAGGAAGCAAGCACAGGCAGCGCAGCAAGCACAGCAAGCACAGGCAGCACAGCAAGCACAGGCAGCACAGGCAGCAAGCACAGGCAGCACAGCAAGCACAGGCAGCAAGCACAGGGAGCACAGCAAGCACAGGCAGCTAGCACAGGCAGCACAGCAAGCACAGGCAGCACAACAAGCACAGGCGGCACAGCAAGCACAGCAAGCACAGCAAGCACAGGCAGCAAGCACAGGCAGCACAGCAAGCACAGGCAGCAAGCACAGGCATGTTAGAAACCCGCAAAATAGCTCGACGAGATGTGTTCGTTTTAGCGATTCTGAGGGAAGTGCAGAGGGGTCAAGCTCCGTCCTCTTTCCAACAGGCAAAGCCTGCTCCGATCTTCGGCGAGATTCACTCTTGCATTTGTTTACAATGCTTACTCTTACTGAGACGCAGGTCAATGCACCGGCCGCAGAGGTAAACATATGATCCGCGATTCTCGGCGCCTCCAAAAACAGGTGACACAGCAACGCACTGTCGTGTGCCGCTGTCGAATTACCGCGTGTTATGGGCGAAATCAAATGCATCGCTAACAGGCAGCACAGCAAGCACAGGCAACAAGCACAGGGAGCACAGCAAGCACAGGCAGCACAGTAAGCACAGGCAGCAAGCACAGGCAGCACAGCAAGCACAGGCAGCAAGCACAGGGAGCACAGCAAGCACAGGCAGCACAGCAAGCACAGGCAGCATAGCAAGCACAGCAAGCACAGGCAGCAAGCACAGGCAGCACAGCCAGCACAGGCAGCAAGCACAGGCAGCGCAGCAAGCACAGGCAGCAAGCACAGGCAGCACAGCAAGCACAGGTCTGCTAGAAACCCGCAAAATATCTCGACGAGATGTGTTCGTTTTAGCGATTCTGGGGGAAGTGCAGAGGGGTCAAGCTCCGTCCTCTTTCCAACAGGCAAAGTCTGCTCCGATCTTCGGCGAGATTCACTCTTGCATTTGTTTACAATGCTTACTTTTACTGAGACGCAGGTCAATGCACCGGCCGCCGAGGTAAACATATGATCCGCGACTCTCGGCGCCTCCAAAAACAGGTGACACAGCAACGCACTGTCGTGTGCCACTGTCGAATTACCGCGTGTTATGGGCGATATCAAATGCATCGCTAACAGGCAGCACAGCAAGCACAGGCAGCACAGCAAGCACAGGCAGCAAGCACAGGCAGCACAGCAAGCACAGGCAGCATAGTAAGCACAGGCAGCAAGCACAGGCAGCACAGCAAGCACAGGCAGCAAGCACAGGGAGCACAGCAAGCACAGGCAGCTTTCACAGGCAGCACAGCAAGTACAGGCAGCAAGCACAGGCAGCACAGCAAGCACAGGCAGCAAGCACAGGCAGCACAGCAAGCACAGGCAGCAAGCACAGGCAGCACAGCAAGCACAGGCAGCAAGCACAGACAGCACAGCAAGCACAGGCAGCACAGCAAGCACAGGCAGCAAGCACAGGCAGCACAGCAAGCACAGGCAGCACAGCAAGTATAGGCAGCAAGCACAGGCAGCACAGCAAGCACACGCAGCAAGCACAGGCAACAAGCACAGGCAGCACAGTAAGCACAGGCAGCAAGCACAGGCAGCACAGCAAGCACAGGCAGCAAGCACAGACAGCACAGCAAGCACAGGCAGCACAGGCAGCACAGCAAGCACAGGCAGCACAGCAAGCACAGCAAGCACAGGCAGCAAGCACAGGCAGCAAGCACAGGCAGCACAGCAAGCACAGGCAGCAACCACAGGCAGCACAGCAAGCACAGGCAGCACAGGCAGCAAGCACAGGCAGCACAACAAGCACAGGCGGCACAGGCAGCACAGCAAGCACAGGCAGCACGGCAAGCACAGGCAGCAAGCACAGGCAGCAAGCACAGGCAGCAAGCACAGGCAGCAAGCACAGGCAGCACAGGCAGCAAGCACAGGCAGCACAGCAAGCACAGGCAGCAAGCAGAGGCAGCACAGCAAGCACAGGCAGCAAGCACAGGCAGCACAGCAAGCACAGGCAGCAAGCACAGGCAGCACAGCAAGCACAGGCAGCACAGCAAGCACAGGCAGCACAGCAAGTACAGGCAGCAAGCACAGGCAGCACAGCAAGCACACGCAGCAAGCACAGGCATCAAGCACAGGCAGCACAGCAAGCACAGGCAGCACAGTAAGCACAGGCAGCAAGCCCAGGCAGCACAGCAAGCACAGGCAGCACAGCAAGTACAGGCAGCAAGCACAGGCAGCACAGGCAGCAGAGCATGCACAGGCAGCAAGCACAGGCAGAACAGCAAGCACAGGCAGCAAGCACAGGCAGCAAGCACAGGCAGCACAGGCAGCAAGCACAGGCAGCACAGCAAGCACAGGCAGCAAGCACAGGCAGCACAGCAAGCACAGGCAGCACAGCAAGCACAGGCAGCAAGCACGGGCAGCACAGCAAGCACAGGCAGCAAGCACAGGCAGCACAGCAAGCACAGCCAGCAAGCACAGGCAGCACAGCAAGTACAGCAAGCACAGGCAGCAAAGCAAGCACAGGCAGCAAGAACAGGCAGCACACCAAGCACAGGCAGCACAGCACAGGCAGCACAGCAAGCACAGGCAGCACAGCAAGCACAGGCAGCTTGCACAGGCAGCATAGCAAGCACAGGCAGCACAGCAAGCACAGGCAGCAAGCACAGGCAGCACATCAAGTACAGGCAGCACAGCACAGGCAGCACAGCAAGCACAGGCAGCACAGCAAGCACAGGCAGCTTGCACAGGCAGCATAGCAAGCACAGGCAGCACAGCAAGCACAGGCAGCAAGCACAGGCAGCACATCAAGTACAGGCAGCAAGCACAGGCAACGCAGCAAGCACAGGCAGCACATCAAGCACAGGCAGCAAGCACAGGCAGCACAGCAAGCACAGCCAGCACAGCAAGCACAGGCAGCACAGCGAGTACAGCAAGCACAGGCAGCAAAGCAAGCACAGGCAGCACAGCAAGTACAGCAAGCACAGGCAGCACAACAAGCACAGGCAGCAAGCACAGGCAGCACAGCAAGCAGAGGCAACAAGCACAGGCAGCACAGCAAGCACAGGCAGCAAGCACAGGCAGCACAGCAAGCACAGGCAGCAAGCACAGACAGCACAGCAAGCACAGGCAGCAAGCACAGGCAGCAAGCACAGGCAGCAAGCACAGGCAGCAAGCACAGGCATGTTAGAAACCCGCAAAATAGCTCGACGAGATGTGTTCGTTTTTTAGCGATTCTGGGGGAAGTGCAGAGGGGTCAAGCTCCGTCCTCTTTCCAACAGGCAAAGCCTGCTCCGATCTTCGGCGAGATTCACTCTCGCATTTGTTTACAATGCTTACTCTTACTGAGACGCAGGTCAATGCACCGGCCGCCGAGGTAAACATATGATCCGCGACTCTCGGCGCCTCCAAAAGCAGGTTACACAGCAACGCACTGTCGTGTGCCACTGTCGAATTACCGCGTGTTATGGGCGAATTCAAATGCATCGTAAACAGGCAGCACAGCAAGCACAGGCAGCACAGCAAACACAGGCAGCAAGCACAGGCAGCAAGCACAGGCAGCACAGCAAGCACAGGCAGCAAGCACAGGCAGCACAGCAAGCACGGGCAGCACAGCTAGCACAGGCAGCAAGCGCAGGCAGCACAGTAAGCACAGGCAGCAAGCACAGGCAGCACAGCAAACACAGGCAGCACAGCAAGCACAGGCAGCAAGCACAGGCAGCACAGCAAGCACAGGCAGCAAGCACAGACAGCAAGCACAGGCAACACAGTAAGCACAGGCAGCACAGCAAGCACAGGCAGCAAGCACAGGCAGCACAGGCAGCAAGCACAGGCAGCAAGCACAGGCAGCACAGCAAGCACAGGCAGCAAGCACAGGCAGCAAGCACAGGCAGCAAGCACAGGCAGCACAGCAAACACAGGCAGCACAGCAAGCACAGGCAGCAAGCACAGGCAGCACAGCAAGCACAGGCAGCAAGCACAGGCAGCACAGGCAGCAAGCACAGGCAGCACAGCAAGCACAGGCAGCACAACAAGCACAGGCAGCAAGCACAGGCAGCAAGCACAGGCAGCACAGCAAGCACAGCAAGCACAGGCAGCTTGCACAGGCAGCATAGCAAGCACAGGCAGCACAGCAAGCACAGGCAGCAAGCACAGGCAGCAAGCACAGGCAGCACAGCAAGCACAGGCAGCAAGCACAGGCAGCAAGCACAGGCCGCACAGCAAGCACAAGCAGCAAGCACAGGCAGCACAGCAAGCACACGCAGCAAGCACAGGCAGCACAGCAAGCACAGGCAGCAAGCACAGGCAACACGGCAAGCACAGGCAGCAAGCACAGGCAGCACAGCAAGTACAGCAAGCACAGGCAGCAAGCACAGGCAGCACAGGCAGAACAGCAAGCACAGGCAGCTTGCACAGGCAGCATAGCAAGCACAGGCAGCACAGCAAGCACAGGCAGCAAGCACAGGCAGCACAGCAAGCACAGGCAGCAAGCACAGGCAGCAAGCACAGGCCGCACAGCAAGCACAGGCAGCAAGCACAGGCAGCACAGCAAGCACAGGCAGCAAGCACAGGCAGCACAGCAAGCACAGGCAGCAAGCACAGGCAACACAGCAAGCACAGGCAGCACAGCAAGCACAGGCATCAAGCACAGGTATGATAGAAACCCGCAAAACAGCTCGACGAGATGTGTTCGTTTTAGCGATTCTGGGGGAAGTGCAGAGGTCACAAGCTCCGTCCTCTTTCCAACAGGCAAAGCCTGCTCCGATCTTCGGCGAGATTCACTCTCGCATTTGTTTACAATGCTTACTCTTACTGAGACACAGGTCAATGCACCGGCCGCCGAGGTAAACATATGATCCGCGACTCTCGGCGCCTCCAAAAACAGGTGACACAGCAACGCACTGTCGTGTGCCACTGTCGAATTACCGCGTGTTATGGGCGAAATCAAATGCATCGCTAACAGGCAGCACAGCAAGCAGAGGCAACAAGCACAGGCAGCACAGCAAGCACAGGCAGCAGGCACAGGCAGCACAGCAAGCACAGGCAGCACAGCAAGCACAAACAGCAAGCACAGGCAGCACAGCAAGCACAGGCAGCAAGCACAGGCAGCACAGCAAACACAGGCAGCATAGCAAGCACAGGCAGAAAGCACAGGCAGCAAGCACAGGCAGCACAGCAACCACAGGCAGCAAGCACAGGCAGCATAGCAAGCACAGGCAGCAGGCACAGGCAGCACAGCAAGCACAGGCAGCACAGCAAGCACAAACAGCAAGCACAGCAAGCACAGGCAGCAACCACAGGCAGCACAGCAAGCACAGGCAGAAAGCACAGGCAGCACAACAAGCACAGGCAGCAAGCACAGGCAGCACAGCAAGCACAGCAAGCACAGGCAGCAAGCACAGGCAGCACAGCAAGCACAGGCAGCAAGCACAGGTAGCACAACAAGCACAGGCAGCAAGCACAGGCAGCACAGCAAGCACAGGCAGCAAGCACAGGCAGCAGAGTATGCACAGGCAGCAAGAACAGGCAGCACAGCAAGCACAGGCAGCAAGCACAGGCAGCACAGCAAGCACAGGCAGCAAGCACGGGCAGCACAGCAAGCACAGGTAGCAAGCACAGGCAGCACAGCAAGCACAGCCAGCAAGCACCGGCAGCACAGCAAGCACAGGCAGCACAGAAAGTACAGCAAGCACAGGCAGCAAAGCAAGCACAGGCAGCACAGCAAGTACAGCAAGCACAGGCAGCAAGCACAGGCAGCAAGCACAGGCAGCAAGCACAGGCAGCACAGCAAGCACAGGCAGCAAGCACAGGCAGCACAGCAAGCACAGGCAGCAAGCACAGGCAACACAGTAATCACAGGCAGCAGAGCAAGCACAGACAGCAAGCACAGGCAGCATAGCAAGCAGAGGCAGCACAGAAAGCACAGGCAGCACAGACCGCAAGCACAGGCAGCACAGCAAGCACAGGCAGCAAGCACAGGCGGCACAGCAAGCACAGGCAACAAGCACAGGCAGCACAGCAAGCACAGGCAGCAAGCACAGGCATGTTAGAAACCCGCAAAATAGCTCGACGAGATGTGTTCGTTTTAGCGATTCTGGGGGAAGTGCAGAGGGGTCAAGCTCCGTCCTCTTTCCAACAGGCAAAGCCTGCTCCGATCTTCGGCGAGATTCACTCTCGCATTTGTTTACAATGCTTACCCTTACTGAGACGCAGGTCAATAAACCGGCCGCCGAGGTAAACATATGATCCGCGACTCTCGGCGCCTCCAAAAATAGGTGACACAGCAACGCACTGTCGTGTGCCACTCTCGAATTACCGCGTGTTATGGGCGAAATCAAATGCATCGCTAACAGGCAGCACAGCAAGCACAGGCAGCACAGCAAGCACAAACAGCAAGCACAGGCAGCACAGCAAGCACAGGCAGCATAGTAAGCACAGGCAGCAAGCACAGGCAGCAAGCACAGGCAGCACAGCAAGCACAGGCAGCAAGCACAGGCAGCGCAGCAAGCACAGCAAGCACAGGCAGCACAGCAAGCACAGGCAGCACAGGCAGCAAGCACAGGCAGCGCAGCAAGCACAGGCAGCAAGCACAGGCAGCTTGCACAGGCAGCATAGCAAGCACAGCAAGCACAGCCAGCAAGCACAGGCAGCACAGCCAGCACAGGCAGCAAGCACAGGCAGCGCAGCAAGCACGGGCAGCACAGCAAGCACAGGCAGCAAGCACAGGCAGCACAGCAAGCACAGGCAGCAAGCACAGCGAGCACAGCAAGCACAGGCAGCACAGCAAGCACAGGCAGCTTGCACAGGCAGCATAGCAAGCACAGGCAGCAAGCACAGGCAGCAAGCACAGGCAGCACAGCCAGCACAGGCAGCAAGCACAGGCAGCGCAGCAAGCACGGGCAGCACAGCAAGCACAGGCAGCAAGCACAGGCGGCACAGCAAGCACAGGCAGCAAGCACAGGCAGCACAGCAAGCACAGGCAGCAAGCACAGGCAGCACAGCAAGCACAGGCAGCAAGCACAGACAGCACAGCAAGCACAGGCAGCACAGCAAGTATAGGCAGCAAGCGCCGGCAGCACAGCAAGCACACGCAGCAAGCACAGGCAACAAGCACAGGCAGCACAGTAAGCACAGGCAGCAAGCACAGGCAGCACAGCAAGCACAGGCAGCAAGCACAGACAGCACAGCAAGCACAGGCAGCACAGGCAGCAAGCACAGGCAGCACAGCAAGCACAGGCAGCACAGCAAGCACAGCAAGCACAGGCAGCAAGCACAGGCAGCAAGCACAGGCAGCACAGCAAGCACAGGCAGCAAGCACAGGCAGCACAGCAATCACAGGCAGCAAGCACAGGTATGCTAGAAAACCGCAAAATATCTCGACGAGATGTGTTCGTTTTAGCGATTCTGGGGGAAGTGCAGAGGGGTCAAGCTCCGTCCTCTTTCCAACAGGCAAAGTCTGCTCCGATCTTCGGCGAGGGTCACTCTTGCATTTGTTTACAATGCTTACTCTTACTGAGACGCAGGTCAATGCACCGGCCGCCGAGGTAAACATATGATCCGCGACTCTCGGCGCCTCCAAAAACAGGTGACACAGCAACGCACTGTCGTGTGCCGCTGTCGAATTACCGCGTGTTATGGGCGAAATCAAATGCATCGCTAACAGGCAGCACAGCAAGCACAGGCAGCAAGCACAGGCAGCACAGCAAGCACAGGCAGCACAGTAAGCACAGGCAGCAAGCACAGGCAGCACAGCAAGCACAGGCAGCACAGCAAGCACAGGCAGCAAGCACAGGGAGCACAGCAAGCACAGGCAGCACAGCAAGCACAGGCAGCTTGCACAGGCAGCATAGCAAGCACAGCAAGCACAGCCAGCAAGCACAGGCAGCACAGCCAGCACAGGCAGCAAGCACAGGCAGCGCAGCAAGCACGGGCAGCACAGCAAGCACAGGCAGCAAGCACAGGCAACACAGCAAGCACAGGCAGCAAGCACAGGCAGCACAGCAAGCACAGGCAGCAAGCACAGGTATGCTAGAAACCCGCAAAATATCTCGACGAGATGTGTTCGTTTTAGCGATTCTGGGGGAAGTGCAGAGAGGTCAAGCTCCGTCCTCTTTCCAACAGGCAAAGTCTGCTCCGATCTTCGGCGAGATTCACTCTTGCATTTGTTTACAATGCTTACTCTTACTGAGACGCAGGTCAATGCACCGGCCGCCGAGGTAAACATATGATCCGCGACTCTCGGCGCCTCCAAAAACAGGTGACACAGCAACGCACTGTCGTGTGCCACTGTCGAATTACCGCGTGTTATGGGCGAAATCAAATGCATCGCTAACAGGCAGCACAGCAAGCACAGGCAGCAAGCACAGGCAGCACAGCAAGCACAGGCAGCACAGTAAGCACAGGCAGCAAGCACAGGCAGCACAGCAAGCACAGGCAGCAAGCACAGCGAGCACAGCAAGCACAGGCAGCACAGCAAGCACAGGCAGCTTGCACAGGCAGCATAGCAAGCACAGGCAGCAAGCACAGGCAGCAAGCACAGGCAGCACAGCCAGCACAGGCAGCAAGCACAGGCAGCGCAGCAAGCACGGGCAGCACAGCAAGCACAGGCAGCAAGCACAGGCAGCACAGCAAGCACAGGCAGCAAGCACAGGCAGCAAGCACAGGCAGCACAGCAAGCACAGGCAGCAAGCACAGACAGCACAGCAAGCACAGGCAGCACAGCAAGTATAGGCAGCAAGCGCAGGCAGCACAGCAAGCACACGCAGCAAGCACAGGCAACAAGCACAGGCAGCACAGTAAGCACAGGCAGCAAGCACAGGCAGCACAGCAAGCACAGGCAGCAAGCACAGACAGCACAGCAAGCACAGGCAGCACAGGCAGCAAGCACAGGCAGCACAGCAAGCACAGGCAGCACAGCAAGCACAGGCAGCAAGCACAGACAGCACAGCAAGCACAGGCAGCACAGCAAGCACAGGCAGCAAGCACAGGCAGCTCAGGCAGCACAACAAGCACAGGCAGCAAGCACAGGCAGCACAGCAAGCAGAGGCAGCACAGCACAGGCAGCACAGCAAGCACAGGCAGCAAGCACAGGCAGCACACCAAGTACAGGCAGCAAGCACAGGCAGCGCAGCAAGCACAGGCAGCAAGCGCAGGCAGCACAGCAGGCACAGGCAGCACAGCAAGCACAGGCAGCACAGCAAGTATAGGCAGCAAGCACAGGCAGCACAGCAAGCACACGCAGCAAGCACAGGCAACAAGCACAGGCAGCACAGTAAGCACAGGCAGCACAGCAAGCACAGGCAGCAAGCACAGACAGCACAGCAAGCACAGGCAGCACAGGCAGCAAGCACAGGCAGCACAGCAAGCACAGGCAGCAAGCACAGGCAGCAAGCACAGGCAGCACAGCAAGCACAGGCAGCAAGCACAGGCAGCACAGCAAGCACAGGCAGCAAGCACAGACAGCACAGCAAGCACAGGCAGCACAGCAAGCACAGGCAGCAAGCACAGGGAGCACAGCAAGCACAGGCAGCTAGCACAGGCAGCACAGAAAGCACAGGCAGCACAACAAGCACAGGCGGCACAGCAAGCACAGCAAGCACAGGCAGCAAGCACAGGCAGCACAGCAAGCACAGGCAGCAAGCACAGGCATGTTAGAAACCCGCAAAATAGCTCGACGAGATGTGTTCGTTTTAGCGATTCTGAGGGAAGTGCAGAGGGGTCAAGCTCCGTCCTCTTTCCAACAGGCAAAGCCTGCTCCGATCTTCGGCGAGATTCACTCTTGCATTTGTTTACAATGCTTACTCTTACTGAGACGCAGGTCAATGCACCGGCCGCAGAGGTAAACATATGATCCGCGATTCTCGGCGCCTCCAAAAACAGGTGACACAGCAACGCACTGTCGTGTGCCGCTGTCGAATTACCGCGTGTTATGGGCGAAATCAAATGCATCGCTAACAGGCAGCACAGCAAGCACAGGCAACAAGCACAGGGAGCACAGCAAGCACAGGCAGCACAGTAAGCACAGGCAGCAAGCACAGGCAGCACAGCAAGCACAGGCAGCAAGCACAGGGAGCACAGCAAGCACAGGCAGCACAGCAAGCACAGGCAGCATAGCAAGCACAGCAAGCACAGGCAGCACAGCCAGCACAGGCAGCAAGCACAGGCAGCGCAGCAAGCACAGGCAGCAAGCACAGGCAGCACAGCAAGCACAGGTCTGCTAGAAACCCGCAAAATATCTCGACGAGATGTGTTCGTTTTAGCGATTCTGGGGGAAGTGCAGAGGGGTCAAGCTCCGTCCTCTTTCCAACAGGCAAAGTCTGCTCCGATCTTCGGCGAGATTCACTCTTGCATTTGTTTACAATGCTTACTTTTACTGAGACGCAGGTCAATGCACCGGCCGCCGAGGTAAACATATGATCCGCGACTCTCGGCGCCTCCAAAAACAGGTGACACAGCAACGCACTGTCGTGTGCCACTGTCGAATTACCGCGTGTTATGGGCGAAATCAAATGCATCGCTAACAGGCAGCACAGCAAGCACAGGGAGCACAGCAAGCACAGGCAGCAAGCACAGGCAGCACAGCAAGCACAGGCAGCATAGTAAGCACAGGCAGCAAGCACAGGCAGCACAGCAAGCACAGGCAGCAAGCACAGGGAGCACAGCAAGCACAGGCAGCTTGCACAGGCAGCACAGCAAGTACAGGCAGCAAGCACAGGCAGCACAGCAAGCACAGGCAGCAAGCACAGGCAGCACAGCAAGCACAGGCAGCAAGCACAGGCAGCACAGCAAGCACAGGCAGCAAGCACAGACAGCACAGCAAGCACAGGCAGCACAGCAAGCACAGGCAGCAAGCACAGGCAGCACAGCAAGCACAGGCAGCACAGCAAGTATAGGCAGCAAGCACAGGCAGCACAGCAAGCACACGCAGCAAGCACAGGCAACAAGCACAGGCAGCACAGTAAGCACAGGCAGCAAGCACAGGCAGCACAGCAAGCACAGGCAGCAAGCACAGACAGCACAGCAAGCACAGGCAGCACAGGCAGCACAGCAAGCACAGGCAGCACAGCAAGCACAGCAAGCACAGGCAGCAAGCACAGGCAGCAAGCACAGGCAGCACAGCAAGCACAGGCAGCAACCACAGGCAGCACAGCAAGCACAGGCAGCACAGGCAGCAAGCACAGGCAGCACAACAAGCACAGGCGGCACAGCAAGCACAGGCAGCAAGCACAGGCAGCAAGCACAGGCAGCACAGCAAACACAGGCAGCAAGCACAGGCAGCACAGCAAGCACAGGCAGCACGGCAAGCACAGGCAGCAAGCACAGGCAGCAAGCACAGGCAGCACAGGCAGCAAGCACAGGCAGCACAGCAAGCACAGGCAGCAAGCAGAGGCAGCACAGCAAGCACAGGCAGCACAGCAAGCACAGGCAGCACAGCAAGTACAGGCAGCAAGCACAGGCAGCACAGCAAGCACACGCAGCAAGCACAGGCAACAAGCACAGGCAGCACAGCAAGCACAGGCAGCACAGTAAGCACAGGCAGCAAGCCCAGGCAGCACAGCAAGCACAGGCAGCACAGCAAGTACAGGCAGCAAGCACAGGCAGCACAGCAAGCACACGCAGCAAGCACAGAAAACAAGCACAGGCAGCACAGTAAGCACAGGCAGCTAGCACAGGCAGCACAGCAAGCACAGGCAGCACAACAAGCACAGGCGGCACAGCAAGCACAGGCAGCAAGCACAGGCAGCACAGCAAACACACTCAGCACAGCAAGCACAGGCAGCACAGCAAGCACAGGCAGCATAGCAAGCACAGGCAGCAAGCACAGGCAGCACAGCAAGCACAGGCAGAAAGCACAGGCAGCACAACAAGCACAGGCAGCAAGCACAGGCAGCACAGCAAGCACAGGCAGCAAGCACAGGCAGCACAGGCAGCAGAGCATGCACAGGCAGCAAGCACAGGCAGAACAGCAAGCACAGGCAGCAAGCACAGGCAGCACAGCAAGCACAGGCAGCACAGCAAGCACAGGCAGCAAGCACGGGCAGCACAGCAAGCACAGGCAGCAAGCACAGGCAGCACAGCAAGCACAGCCAGCAAGCACAGGCAGCACAGCAAGTACAGCAAGCACAGGCAGCAAAGCAAGCACAGGCAGCAAGAACAGGCAGCACAGCAAGCACAGGCAGCACAGCACAGGCAGCACAGCAAGCACAGGCAGCACAGCAAGCACAGGCAGCTTGCACAGGCAGCATAGCAAGCACAGGCAGCACAGCAAGCACAGGCAGCAAGCACAGGCAGCACATCAAGTACAGGCAGCAAGCACAGGCAACGCAGCAAGCACAGGCAGCACATCAAGCACAGGCAGCAAGCACAGGCAGCACAGCAAGCACAGCCAGCACAGCAAGCACAGGCAGCACAGCGAGTACAGCAAGCACAGGCAGCAAAGCAAGCACAGGCAGCACAGCAAGTACAGCAAGCACAGGCAGCACAACAAGCACAGGCAGCAAGCACAGGCAGCACAGCAAGCAGAGGCAACAAGCACAGGCAGCACAGCAAGCACAGGCAGCAAGCACAGGCAGCACAGCAAGCACAGGCAGCAAGCACAGACAGCACAGCAAGCACAGGCAGCAAGCACAGGCAGCAAGCACAGGCAGCAAGCACAGGCAGCAAGCACAGGCATGTTAGAAACCCGCAAAATAGCTCGACGAGATGTGTTCGTTTTTTAGCGATTCTGGGGGAAGTGCAGAGGGGTCAAGCTCCGTCCTCTTTCCAACAGGCAAAGCCTGCTCCGATCTTCGGCGAGATTCACTCTCGCATTTGTTTACAATGCTTACTCTTACTGAGACGCAGGTCAATGCACCGGCCGCCGAGGTAAACATATGATCCGCGACTCTCGGCGCCTCCAAAAGCAGGTTACACAGCAACGCACTGTCGTGTGCCACTGTCGAATTACCGCGTGTTATGGGCGAATTCAAATGCATCGTAAACAGGCAGCACAGCAAGCACAGGCAGCACAGCAAACACAGGCAGCAAGCACAGGCAGCAAGCACAGGCAGCAAGCACAGGCAGCACAGCAAGCACAGGCAGCAAGCACAGGCAGCACAGCAAGCACGGGCAGCACAGCTAGCACAGGCAGCAAGCGCAGGCAGCACAGTAAGCACAGGCAGCAAGCACAGGCAGCACAGCAAACACAGGCAGCACAGCAAGCACAGGCAGCAAGCACAGGCAGCACAGCAAGCACAGGCAGCAAGCACAGACAGCAAGCACAGGCAACACAGTAAGCACAGGCAGCACAGCAAGCACAGGCAGCAAGCACAGGCAGCAAGCACAGGCAGCAAGCACAGGCAGCACAGCAAGCACAGGCAGCAAGCACAGGCAGCAAGCACAGGCAGCAAGCACAGGCAGCACAGCAAACACAGGCAGCACAGCAAGCACAGGCAGCAAGCACAGGCAGCACAGCAAGCACAGGCAGCAAGCACAGGCAGCACAGCAAGCACAGGCAGCAAGCACAGGCAGCACAGGCAGCAAGCACAGGCAGCACAGCAAGCACAGGCAGCACAACAAGCACAGGCAGCAAGCACAGGCAGCAAGCACAGGCAGCACAGCAAGCACAGGCAGCACAGCAAGCACAGCAAGCACAGGCAGCTTGCACAGGCAGCATAGCAAGCACAGGCAGCACAGCAAGCACAGGCAGCAAGCACAGGCAGCAAGCACAGGCAGCACAGCAAGCACAGGCAGCAAGCACAGGCAGCAAGCACAGGCCGCACAGCAAGCACAAGCAGCAAGCACAGGCAGCACAGCAAGCACAGGCAGCAAGCACAGGCAACACGGCAAGCACAGGCAGCAAGCACAGGCAGCACAGCAAGTACAGCAAGCACAGGCAGCAAGCACAGGCAGCACAGGCAGAACAGCAAGCACAGGCAGCTTGCACAGGCAGCATAGCAAGCACAGGCAGCACAGCAAGCACAGGCAGCAAGCACAGGCAGCACAGCAAGCACAGGCAGCAAGCACAGGCAGCAAGCACAGGCCGCACAGCAAGCACAGGCAGCAAGCACAGGCAGCACAGCAAGCACAGGCAGCAAGCACAGGCAGCAAGCACAGGCAACACAGCAAGCACAGGCAGCACAGCAAGCACAGGCATCAAGCACAGGTATGATAGAAACCCGCAAAATAGCTCGACGAGATGTGTTCGTTTTAGCGATTCTGGGGGAAGTGCAGAGGTCACAAGCTCCGTCCTCTTTCCAACAGGCAAAGCCTGCTCCGATCTTCGGCGAGATTCACTCTCGCATTTGTTTACAATGCTTACTCTTACTGAGACACAGGTCAATGCACCGGCCGCCGAGGTAAACATATGATCCGCGACTCTCGGCGCCTCCAAAAACAGGTGACACAGCAACGCACTGTCGTGTGCCACTGTCGAATTACCGCGTGTTATGGGCGAAATCAAATGCATCGCTAACAGGCAGCACAGCAAGCAGAGGCAACAAGCACAGGCAGCACAGCAAGCACAGGCAGCAGGCACAGGCAGCACAGCAAGCACAGGCAGCACAGCAAGCACAAACAGCAAGCACAGGCAGCACAGCAAGCACAGGCAGCAAGCACAGGCAGCACAGCAAACACAGGCAGCATAGCAAGCACAGGCAGAAAGCACAGGCAGCACAACAAGCACAGGCAGCAAGCACAGGCAGCACAGCAAGCACAGGCAGCAAGCACAGGCAGCATAGCAAGCACAGACCGCAAGCACAGGCAGCACAGCAAGCACAGGCAGCAAGCACAGGCGGCACAGCAAGCACAGGCAGCAAGCACAGGCAGCACAGCAAGCACAGGCAGCAAGCACAGACATGTTAGAAACCCGCAAAATAGCTCGACGAGATGTGTTCGTTTTAGCGATTCTGGGGGAAGTGCAGAGGGGTCAAGCTCCGTCCTCTTTCCAACAGGCAAAGCCTGCTCCGATCTTCGGCGAGATTCACTCTCGCATTTGTTTACAATGCTTACCCTTACTGAGACGCAGGTCAATAAACCGGCCGCCGAGGTAAACATATGATCTGCGACTCTCGGCGCCTCCAAAAATAGGTGACACAGCAACGCACTGTCGTGTGCCACTCTCGAATTACCGCGTGTTATGGGCGAAATCAAATGCATCGCTAACAGGCAGCACAGCAAGCACAGGCAGCACAGCAAGCACAAACAGCAAGCACAGGCAGCACAGCAAGCACAGGCAGCATAGTAAGCACAGGCAGCAAGCACAGGCAGCAAGCACAGGGAGCACAGCAAGCACATGCAGCACAGCAAGCACAGGCAGCATAGCAAGCACAGCAAGCACACGCAGCAAGCACAGGCAACAAGAACAGGGAGCACAGCAAGCACAGGCAGCACAGTAAGCACAGGCAGCTTGCACAGGCAGCACAGCAAGCACAGGCAGCACAGGCAGCTTGCACTGGCAGCTTGCACTGGCAGCATAGCAAGCACAGCAAGCACAGGCAGCACAGAAAGCACAGGCAGCAAGCACAGGCAGCAAGCACAGGCAGCACAGCAAGCACAGGCAGCAAGCACAGGCAGCACAGCAAGCACAGGCAGCAAGCACAGGCAGCGCAGCAAGCACAGCAAGCACAGGCAGCACAGCAAGCACAGGCAGCACAGGCAGCAAGCACAGGCAGCAAGCACAGGCAGCGCAGCAAGCACAGGCAGCAAGCACAGGCAGCACAGCAAGCACAGGCAGCAAGCACAGGCAGCACAGCAAGCACAGGCAGCAAGCACAGGCAGCACAGCAAGCACAGGCAGCAAGCACAGGCAGCACAGCAAGCACACGCAGCAAGCACAGGCAACAAGCACAGGCAGCACAGCAAGCACAGGCAGCACAGTAAGCACAGGCAGCACAGCAAGCACAGGCAGCACAGCAAGTACAGGCAGCAAGCACAGGCAGCACAGCAAGCACACGCAGCAAGCACAGGCAACAAGCACAGGCAGCACAGTAAGCACAGGCAGCTTGCACAGGCAGCACAGCAAGCACAGGCAGCACAGCAAGCACAGGCAGCACAACAAGCACAGGCGGCACAGCAAGCACAGCAAGCACAGGCAGCAAGCACAGGCAGCACAGCAAACACAGGCAGCACAGCAAGCACAGGCAGAAAGCACAGGCAGCAAGCACAGGCAGCACAGCAAGCACAGGCAGCAAGCACAGGCAGCGCAGCAAGCACAGCAAGAACAGGCAGCACAGCAAGCACAGGCAGCACAGGCAGCAAGCACAGGCAGCAAGCACAGGCAGCAAGCACAGGCAGCAAGCACAGGCAGCGCAGCAAGCACAGGCAGCACAGGCAGCAAGCACAGGCATGTTAAAAACCCGCAAAATAGCTCGACGAGATGTGTTCGTTTTAGCGATTCTGGGGGAAGTGCAGAGGGGTCAAGCTCCGTCCTCTTTCCAACAGGCAAAGCCTGCTCCGATCTTCGGCGAGGTTCACTCTTGCATTTGTTTACAATGCTTACTCTTACTGAGACGCAGGTCAATGCACCGGCCGCCGAGGTAAACATATGATCCGCGACTCTCGGCGCCTCCAAAAACAGGTGACACAGCAACGCACTGTCGTGTGCCGCTGTCGAATTACCGCGTGTTATGGGCGAAATCAAATGCATCGCTAACAGGCAGCACAGCAAGCACAGGCAGCAAGCACAGGCAGCACAGCAAGCACAGGCAGCACAGCAAGCACAGGCAGCAAGCACAGGTATGCTAGAAAACCGCAAAATATCTCGACGAGATGTGTTCGTTTTAGCGATTCTGGGGGAAGTGCAGAGGGGTCAAGCTCCGTCCTCTTTCCAACAGGCAAAGTCTGCTCCGATCTTCGGCGAGGGTCACTCTTGCATTTGTTTACAATGCTTACTCTTACTGAGACGCAGGTCAATGCACCGGCCGCCGAGGTAAACATATGATCCGCGACTCTCGGCGCCTCCAAAAACAGGTGACACAGCAACGCACTGTCGTGTGCCGCTGTCGAATTACCGCGTGTTATGGGCGAAATCAAATGCATCGCTAACAGGCAGCACAGCAAGCACAGGCAGCAAGCACAGGCAGCACAGCAAGCACAGGCAGCACAGTAAGCACAGGCAGCAAGCACAGGCAGCACAGCAAGCACAGGCAGCAAGCACAGGGAGCACAGCAAGCACAGGCAGCACAGCAAGCACAGGCAGCTTGCACAGGCAGCATAGCAAGCACAGCAAGCACAGCCAGCAAGCACAGGCAGCACAGCCAGCACAGGCAGCAAGCACAGGCAGCGCAGCAAGCACGGGCAGCACAGCAAGCACAGGCAGCAAGCACAGGCAGCACAGCAAGCACAGGCAGCAAGCACAGGTATGCTAGAAACCCGCAAAATATCTCGACGAGATGTGTTCGTTTTAGCGATTCTGGGGGAAGTGCAGAGAGGTCAAGCTCCGTCCTCTTTCCAACAGGCAAAGTCTGCTCCGATCTTCGGCGAGATTCACTCTTGCATTTGTTTACAATGCTTACTCTTACTGAGACGCAGGTCAATGCACCGGCCGCCGAGGTAAACATATGATCCGCGACTCTCGGCGCCTCCAAAAACAGGTGACACAGCAACGCACTGTCGTGTGCCGCTGTCGAATTACCGCGTGTTATGGGCGAAATCAAATGCATCGCTAACAGGCAGCACAGCAAGCACAGGCAGCAAGCACAGGCAGCACAGCAAGCACAGGCAGCACAGCAAGCACAGGCAGCACAGTAAGCACAGGCAGCAAGCACAGGCAGCACAGCAAGCACAGGCAGCTTGCACAGGCAGCATAGCAAGCACAGCAAGCACAGCCAGCAAGCACAGGCAGCACAGCCAGCACAGGCAGCAAGCACAGGCAGCGCAGCAAGCACGGGCAGCACAGCAAGCACAGGCAGCAAGCACAGGCAGCACAGCAAGCACAGGCAGCAAGCACAGGCAGCACAGCAAGCACAGGCAGCAAGCACAGGTATGCTAGAAACCCGCAAAATATCTCGACGAGATGTGTTCGTTTTAGCGATTCTGGGGGAAGTGCAGAGAGGTCAAGCTCCGTCCTCTTTCCAACAGGCAAAGTCTGCTCCGATCTTCGGCGAGATTCACTCTTGCATTTGTTTACAATGCTTACTCTTACTGAGACGCAGGTCAATGCACCGGCCGCCGAGGTAAACATATGATCCGCGACTCTCGGCGCCTCCAAAAACAGGTGACACAGCAACGCACTGTCGTGTGCCACTGTCGAATTACCGCGTGTTATGGGCGAAATCAAATGCATCGCTAACAGGCAGCACAGCAAGCACAGGCAGCAAGCACAGGCAGCTTGCACAGGCAGCATAGCAAGCACAGCAAGCACAGCCAGCAAGCACAGGCAGCACAGCCAGCACAGGCAGCAAGCACAGGCAGCGCAGCAAGCACGGGCAGCACAGCAAGCACAGGCAGCAAGCACAGGCAGCACAGCAAGCACAGGCAGCAAGCACAGCGAGCACAGCAAGCACAGGCAGCACAGCAAGCACAGGCAGCTTGCACAGGCAGCATAGCAAGCACAGGCAGCAAGCACAGGCAGCAAGCACAGGCAGCACAGCCAGCACAGGCAGCAAGCACAGGCAGCGCAGCAAGCACGGGCAGCACAGCAAGCACAGGCAGCAAGCACAGGCAGCACAGCAAGCACAGGCAGCAAGCACAGGCAGCACCGCAAGCACAGGCAGCAAGCACAGGCAGCACAGCAAGCACAGGCACAAGCACAGACAGCACAGCAAGCACAGGCAGCACAGCAAGTATAGGCAGCAAGCGCAGGCAGCACAGCAAGCACACGCAGCAAGCACAGGCAACAAGCACAGGCAGCACAGTAAGCACCGGCAGCAAGCACAGGCAGCACAGCAAGCACAGGCAGCAAGCACAGACAGCACAGCAAGCACAGGCAGCACAGGCAGCAAGCACAGGCAGCAGAGCAAGCACAGGCAGCAAGCACAGACAGCACAGCAAGCACAGGCAGCACAGCAAGCACAGGCAGCAAGCACAGACAGCACAGCAAGCACAGGCAGCACAGGCAGCAAGCACAGGCAGCACAGCAAGCACAGGCAGCAAGCACAGGCAGCAAGCACAGACAGCACAGCAAGCACAGGCAGCACAGCAAGCACAGGCAGCAAGCACAGGCAGCTCAGGCAGCACAACAAGCACAGGCAGCAAGCACAGGCAGAACAGCAAGCAGAGGCAGCACAGCACAGGCAGCACAGCAAGCACAGGCAGCAAGCACAGGCAGCACACCAAGTACAGGCAGCACAACAAGCACAGGCGGCACAGCAAGCACAGCAAGCACAGGCAGCAAGCACAGGCAGCACAGCAAGCACAGGCAGCACAGTAAGCACAGGCAGCAAGCACAGGCAGCACAGCAAGCACAGGCAGCAAGCACAGCGAGCACAGCAAGCACAGGCAGCACAGCAAGCACAGGCAGCTTGCACAGGCAGCATAGCAAGCACAGGCAGCAAGCACAGGCAGCAAGCACAGGCAGCACAGCCAGCACAGGCAGCAAGCACAGGCAGCGCAGCAAGCACGGGCAGCACAGCAAGCACAGGCAGCAAGCACAGGCAGCACAGCAAGCACAGGCAGCAAGCACAGGCAGCACAGCAAGCACAGGCAGCAAGCACAGGCAGCACAGCAAGCACAGGCAGCAAGCACAGACAGCACAGCAAGCACGGGCAGCACAGCTAGCACAGGCAGCAAGCGCAGGCAGCACAGTAAGCACAGGCAGCAAGCACAGGCAGCACAGCAAACACAGGCAGCACAGCAAGCACAGGCAGCAAGCACAGGCAGCAAGCACAGGCAGCACAGCAAGCACAGGCAGCAAGCACAGGCAGCAAGCACAGGCAACACAGTAAGCACAGGCAGCACAGCAAGCACAGGCAGCAAGCACAGGCAGCACAGCAAGCACAGGCAGCAAGCACAGGCAGCAAGCACAGGCAGCACAGCAAGCACAGGCAGCAAGCACAGGCAGCAAGCACAGGCCGCACAGCAAGCACAAGCAGCAAGCACAGGCAGCACAGCAAGCACAGGCAGCAAGCACAGGCAACACGGCAAGCACAGGCAGCAAGCACAGGCAGCACAGCAAGTACAGCAAGCACAGGCAGCAAGCACAGGCAGCACAGGCAGAACAGCAAGCACAGGCAGCTTGCACAGGCAGCATAGCAAGCACAGGCAGCACAGCAAGCACAGGCAGCAAGCACAGGCAGCACAGCAAGCACAGGCAGCAAGCACAGGCAGCAAGCACAGGCCGCACAGCAAGCACAGGCAGCAAGCACAGGCAGCACAGCAAGCACAGGCAGCAAGCACAGGCAGCACAGCAAGCACAGGCAGCAAGCACAGGCAACACAGCAAGCACAGGCAGCACAGCAAGCACAGGCATCAAGCACAGGTATGATAGAAACCCGCAAAATAGCTCGACGAGATGTGTTCGTTTTAGCGATTCTGGGGGAAGTGCAGAGGTCACAAGCTCCGTCCTCTTTCCAACAGGCAAAGCCTGCTCCGATCTTCGGCGAGATTCACTCTCGCATTTGTTTACAATGCTTACTCTTACTGAGACACAGGTCAATGCACCGGCCGCCGAGGTAAACATATGATCCGCGACTCTCGGCGCCTCCAAAAACAGGTGACACAGCAACGCACTGTCGTGTGCCACTGTCGAATTACCGCGTGTTATGGGCGAAATCAAATGCATCGCTAACAGGCAGCACAGCAAGCAGAGGCAACAAGCACAGGCAGCACAGCAAGCACAGGCAGCAGGCACAGGCAGCACAGCAAGCACAGGCAGCACAGCAAGCACAAACAGCAAGCACAGGCAGCACAGCAAGCACAGGCAGCAAGCACAGGCAGCACAGCAAACACAGGCAGCATAGCAAGCACAGGCAGAAAGCACAGGCAGCACAACAAGCACAGGCAGCAAGCACAGGCAGCACAGCAACCACAGGCAGCAAGCACAGGCAGCATAGCAAGCACAGGCAGCAGGCACAGGCAGCACAGCAAGCACAGGCAGCACAGCAAGCACAAACAGCAAGCACAGCAAGCACAGGCAGCAACCACAGGCAGCACAGCAAGCACAGGCAGAAATAACAGGCAGCACAACAAGCACAGGCAGCAAGCACAGGCAGCACAGCAAGCACAGCAAGCACAGGCAGCAAGCACAGGCAGCACAGCAAGCACAGGCAGCAAGCACAGGTAGCACAACAAGCACAGGCAGCATGCACAGGCAGCACAGCAAGCACAGGCAGCAAGCACAGGCAGCAGAGTATGCACAGGCAGCAAGAACAGGCAGCACAGCAAGCACAGGCAGCAAGCACAGGCAGCACAGCAAGCACAGGCAGCAAGCACGGGCAGCACAGCAAGCACAGGTAGCAAGCACAGGCAGCACAGCAAGCACAGCCAGCAAGCACCGGCAGCACAGCAAGCACAGGCAGCACAGCAAGTACAGCAAGCACAGGCAGTAAAGCAAGCACAGGCAGCACAGCAAGTACAGCAAGCACAGGCAGCAAGCACAGGCAGCAAGCACAGGCAGCACAGCAAGCACAGGCAGCAAGCACAGGCAGCACAGCAAGCACAGGCAGCAAGCACAGGCAACACAGTAATCACAGGCAGCAGAGCAAGCACAGACAGCAAGCACAGGCAGCATAGCAAGCAGAGGCAGCACAGAAAGCACAGGCAGCACAGACCGCAAGCACAGGCAGCACAGCAAGCACAGGCAGCAAGCACAGGCGGCACAGCAAGCACAAACAGCAAGCACAGGCAGCACAGCAAGCACAGGCAGCATAGTAAGCACAGGCAGCAAGCACAGGCAGCAAGCACAGGGAGCACAGCAAGCACATGCAGCACAGCAAGCACAGGCAGCATAGCAAGCACAGCAAGCACACGCAGCAAGCACAGGCAACAAGAACAGGGAGCACAGCAAGCACAGGCAGCACAGTAAGCACAGGCAGCTTGCACAGGCAGCACAGCAAGCACAGGCAGCACAGTAAGCACAGGCAGCTTGCACTGGCAGCATAGCAAGCACAGCAAGCACAGGCAGCACAGAAAGCACAGGCAGCAAGCACAGGCAGCAAGCACAGGCAGCACAGCAAGCACAGGCAGCAAGCACAGGCAGCAGAGCAAGCACAGGCAGCAAGCACAGGCAGCGCAGCAAGCACAGCAAGCACAGGCAGCACAGCAAGCACAGGCAGCACAGGCAGCAAGCACAGGCAGCAAGCACAGGCAGCGCAGCAAGCACAGGCAGCAAGCACAGGCAACTTGCACAGGCAGCATAGCAAGCACAGCAAGCACAGCCAGCAAGCACAGGCAGCACAGCCAGCACAGGCAGCAAGCACAGGCAGCGCAGCAAGCACGGGCAGCACAGCAAGCACAGGCAGCAAGCACAGGCAGCACAGCAAGCACAGGCAGCAAGCACAGCGAGCACAGCAAGCACAGGCAGCACAGCAAGCACAGGCAGTTTGGACAGGCAGCATAGCAAGCACAGGCAGCAAGCACAGGCAGCAAGCACAGGCAGCACAGCCAGCACAGGCAGCAAGCACAGGCAGCGCAGCAAGCACGGGCAGCACAGCAAGCACAGGCAGCAAGCACAGGCGGCACAGCAAGCACAGGCAGCAAGCACAGGCAGCACAGCAAGCACAGGCAGCAAGCACAGGCAGCACAGCAAGCACAGGCAGCAAGCACAGACAGCACAGCAAGCACAGGCAGCACAGCAAGTATAGGCAGCAAGCGCCGGCAGCACAGCAAGCACACGCAGCAAGCACAGGCAACAAGCACAGGCAGCAAGCACAGGCAGCACAGCAAGCACAGGCAGCAAGCACAGACAGCACAGCAAGCACAGGCAGCACAGGCAGCAAGCACAGGCAGCACAGCAAGCACAGGCAGCACAGCAAGCACAGCAAGCACAGGCAGCAAGCACAGGCAGCAAGCACAGGCAGCACAGCAAGCACAGGCAGCAAGCACAGGCAGCACAGCAAGCACAGGCAGCAAGCACAGGTATGCTAGAAAACCGCAAAATATCTCGACGAGATGTGTTCGTTTTAGCGATTCTGGGGGAAGGGCAGAGGGGTCAAGCTCCGTCCTCTTTCCAACAGGCAAAGTCTGCTCCGATCTTCGGCGAGGGTCACTCTTGCATTTGTTTACAATGCTTACTCTTACTGAGACGCAGGTCAATGCACCGGCCGCCGAGGTAAACATATGATCCGCGACTCTCGGCGCCTCCAAAAACAGGTGACACAGCAACGCACTGTCGTGTGCCGCTGTCGAATTACCGCGTGTTATGGGCGAAATCAAATGCATCGCTAACAGGCAGCACAGCAAGCACAGGCAGCAAGCACAGGCAGCACAGCAAGCACAGGCAGCACAGTAAGCACAGGCAGCAAGCACAGGCAGCACAGCAAGCACAGGCAGCACAGCAAGCACAGGCAGCAAGCACAGGGAGCACAGCAAGCACAGGCAGCACAGCAAGCACAGGCAGCTTGCACAGGCAGCATAGCAAGCACAGCAAGCACAGCCAGCAAGCACAGGCAGCACAGGCAGCACAGGCAGCAAGCACAGGCAGCGCAGCAAGCACGGGCAGCACAGCAAGCACAGGCAGCAAGCACAGGCAACACAGCAAGCACAGGCAGCAAGCACAGGCAGCACAGCAAGCACAGGCAGCAAGCACAGGTATGCTAGAAACCCGCAAAATATCTCGACGAGATGTGTTCGTTTTAGCGATTCTGGGGGAAGTGCAGAGAGGTCAAGCTCCGTCCTCTTTCCAACAGGCAAAGTCTGCTCCGATCTTCGGCGAGATTCACTCTTGCATTTGTTTACAATGCTTACTCTTACTGAGACGCAGGTCAATGCACCGGCCGCCGAGGTAAACATATGATCCGCGACTCTCGGCGCCTCCAAAAACAGGTGACACAGCAACGCACTGTCGTGTGCCACTGTCGAATTACCGCGTGTTATGGGCGAAATCAAATGCATCGCTAACAGGCAGCACAGCAAGCACAGGCAGCAAGCACAGGCAGCACAGCAAGCACAGGCAGCACAGTAAGCACAGGCAGCAAGCACAGGCAGCACAGCAAGCACAGGCAGCAAGCACAGCGAGCACAGCAAGCACAGGCAGCACAGCAAGCACAGGCAGCTTGCACAGGCAGCATAGCAAGCACAGGCAGCAAGCACAGGCAGCAAGCACAGGCAGCACAGCCAGCACAGGCAGCAAGCACAGGCAGCGCAGCAAGCACGGGCAGCACAGCAAGCACAGGCAGCAAGCACAGGCAGCACAGCAAGCACAGGCAGCAAGCACAGGCAGCACAGCAAGCACAGGCAGCAAGCACAGGCAGCACAGCAAGCACAGGCAGCAAGCACAGACAGCACAGCAAGCACAGGCAGCACAGCAAGTATAGGCAGCAAGCGCAGGCAGCACAGCAAGCACACGCAGCAAGCACAGGCAACAAGCACAGGCAGCACAGTAAGCACAGGCAGCAAGCACAGGCAGCACAGCAAGCACAGGCAGCAAGCACAGGGAGCACAGCAAGCACAGGCAGCATAGCAAGCACAGCAAGCACAGGCAGCAAGCACAGGCAGCACAGCCAGCACAGGCAGCAAGCACAGGCAGCGCAGCAAGCACAGGCAGCAAGCACAGGCAGCACAGCAAGCACAGGTCTGCTAGAAACCCGCAAAATATCTCGACGAGATGTGTTCGTTTTAGCGATTCTGGGGGAAGTGCAGAGGGGTCAAGCTCCGTCCTCTTTCCAACAGGCAAAGTCTGCTCCGATCTTCGGCGAGATTCACTCTTGCATTTGTTTACAATGCTTACTTTTACTGAGACGCAGGTCAATGCACTGGCCGCCGAGGTAAACATATGATCCGCGACTCTCGGCGCCTCCAAAAACAGGTGACACCGCAACGCACTGTCGTGTGCCACTGTCGAATTACCGCGTGTTATGGGCGAAATCAAATGCATCGCTAACAGGCAGCACAGCAAGCACAGGCAGCACAGCAAGCACAGGCAGCAAGCACAGGCAGCACAGCAAGCACAGGCAGCATAGTAAGCACAGGCAGCAAGCACAGGCAGCACAGCAAGCACAGGCAGCAAGCACAGGGAGCACAGCAAGCACAGGCAGCTTGCACAGGCAGCACAGCAAGTACAGGCAGCAAGCACAGGCAGCACAGCAAGCACAGGCAGCAAGCACAGGCAGCACAGCAAGCACAGGCAGCAAGCACAGGCAGCACAGCAAGCACAGGCAGCAAGCACAGACAGCACAGCAAGCACAGGCAGCACAGCAAGCACAGGCAGCAAGCACAGGCAGCACAGCAAGCACAGGCAGCACAGCAAGTATAGGCAGCAAGCACAGGCAGCACAGCAAGCACACGCAGCAAGCACAGGCAACAAGCACAGGCAGCACAGTAAGCACAGGCAGCAAGCACAGGCAGCACAGCAAGCACAGGCAGCAAGCACAGACAGCACAGCAAGCACAGGCAGCACAGGCAGCACAGCAAGCACAGCCAGCACAGCAAGCACAGCAAGCACAGGCAGCAAGCACAGGCAGCAAGCACAGGCAGCACAGCAAGCACAGGCAGCAACCACAGGCAGCACAGCAAGCACAGGCAGCACAGGCAGCAAGCACAGGCAGCACAACAAGCACAGGCGGCACAGCAAGCACAGCAAGCACAGGCAGCAAGCACAGGCAGCAAGCACAGGCAGCAAGCACAGGCAGCAAGCACAGGCAGCACAGCAAACACAGGCAGCAAGCACAGGCAGCACAGCAAGCACAGGCAGCACGGCAAGCACAGGCAGCAAGCACAGGCAGCAAGCACAGGCAGCAAGCACAGGCAGCAAGCACAGGCAGCACAGGCAGCAAGCACAGGCAGCACAGCAAGCACAGGCAGCAAGCACAGGCAGCGCAGCAAGCACGGGCAGCACAGCAAGCACAGGCAGCAAGCACAGGCGGCACAGCAAGCACAGGCAGCAAGCACAGGCAGCACAGCAAGCACAGGCAGCAAGCACAGGCAGCACAGCAAGCACAGGCAGCAAGCACAGACAGCACAGCAAGCACAGGCAGCACAGCAAGTATAGGCAGCAAGCGCCGGCAGCACAGCAAGCACACGCAGCAAGCACAGGCAACAAGCACAGGCAGCAAGCACAGGCAGCACAGCAAGCACAGGCAGCAAGCACAGACAGCACAGCAAGCACAGGCAGCACAGGCAGCAAGCACAGGCAGCACAGCAAGCACAGGCAGCACAGCAAGCACAGCAAGCACAGGCAGCAAGCACAGGCAGCAAGCACAGGCAGCACAGCAAGCACAGGCAGCAAGCACAGGCAGCACAGCAAGCACAGGCAGCAAGCACAGGTATGCTAGAAAACCGCAAAATATCTCGACGAGATGTGTTCGTTTTAGCGATTCTGGGGGAAGTGCAGAGGGGTCAAGCTCCGTCCTCTTTCCAACAGGCAAAGTCTGCTCCGATCTTCGGCGAGGGTCACTCTTGCATTTGTTTACAATGCTTACTCTTACTGAGACGCAGGTCAATGCACCGGCCGCCGAGGTAAACATATGATCCGCGACTCTCGGCGCCTCCAAAAACAGGTGACACAGCAACGCACTGTCGTGTGCCGCTGTCGAATTACCGCGTGTTATGGGCGAAATCAAATGCATCGCTAACAGGCAGCACAGCAAGCACAGGCAGCAAGCACAGGCAGCACAGCAAGCACAGGCAGCACAGTAAGCACAGGCAGCAAGCACAGGCAGCACAGCAAGCACAGGCAGCAAGCACAGGGAGCACAGCAAGCACAGGCAGCACAGCAAGCACAGGCAGCTTGCACAGGCAGCATAGCAAGCACAGCAAGCACAGCCAGCAAGCACAGGCAGCACAGCCAGCACAGGCAGCAAGCACAGGCAGCGCAGCAAGCACGGGCAGCACAGCAAGCACAGGCAGCAAGCACAGGCAACACAGCAAGCACAGGCAGCAAGCACAGGCAGCACAGCAAGCACAGGCAGCAAGCACAGGTATGCTAGAAACCCGCAAAATATCTCGACGAGATGTGTTCGTTTTAGCGATTCTGGGGGAAGTGCAGAGAGGTCAAGCTCCGTCCTCTTTCCAACAGGCAAAGTCTGCTCCGATCTTCGGCGAGATTCACTCTTGCATTTGTTTACAATGCTTACTCTTACTGAGACGCAGGTCAATGCACCGGCCGCCGAGGTAAACATATGATCCGCAACTCTCGGCGCCTCCAAAAACAGGTGACACAGCAACGCACTGTCGTGTGCCACTGTCGAATTACCGCGTGTTATGGGCGAAATCAAATGCATCGCTAACAGGCAGCACAGCAAGCACAGGCAGCAAGCACAGGCAGCACAGCAAGCACAGGCAGCACAGTAAGCACAGGCAGCAAGCACAGGCAGCACAGCAAGCACAGGCAGCAAGCACAGCGAGCACAGCAAGCACAGGCAGCACAGCAAGCACAGGCAGCTTGCACAGGCAGCATAGCAAGCACAGGCAGCAAGCACAGGCAGCAAGCACAGGCAGCACAGCCAGCACAGGCAGCAAGCACAGGCAGCGCAGCAAGCACGGGCAGCACAGCAAGCACAGGCAGCAAGCACAGGCAGCACAGCAAGCACAGGCAGCAAGCACAGGCAGCACAGCAAGCACAGGCAGCAAGCACAGGCAGCACAGCAAGCACAGGCAGCAAGCACAGGGAGCACAGCAAGCACAGGCAGCATAGCAAGCACAGCAAGCACAGGCAGCAAGCACAGGCAGCACAGCCAGCACAGGCAGCAAGCACAGGCAGCGCAGCAAGCACAGGCAGCAAGCACAGGCAGCACAGCAAGCACAGGTCTGCTAGAAACCCGCAAAATATCTCGACGAGATGTGTTCGTTTTAGCGATTCTGGGGGAAGTGCAGAGGGGTCAAGCTCCGTCCTCTTTCCAACAGGCAAAGTCTGCTCCGATCTTCGGCGAGATTCACTCTTGCATTTGTTTACAATGCTTACTTTTACTGAGACGCAGGTCAATGCACTGGCCGCCGAGGTAAACATATGATCCGCGACTCTCGGCGCCTCCAAAAACAGGTGACACAGCAACGCACTGTCGTGTGCCACTGTCGAATTACCGCGTGTTATGGGCGAAATCAAATGCATCGCTAACAGGCAGCACAGCAAGCACAGGCAGCACAGCAAGCACAGCCAGCAAGCACAGGCAGCACAGCAAGCACAGGCAGCACAGCAAGTACAGGCAGCAAGCACAGGCAGCACAGCAAGCACACGCAGCAAGCACAGAAAACAAGCACAGGCAGCACAGTAAGCACAGGCAGCTAGCACAGGCAGCACAGCAAGCACAGGCAGCACAACAAGCACAGGCGGCACAGCAAGCACAGGCAGCAAACACAGGCAGCACAGCAAACACACTCAGCACAGCAAGCACAGGCAGCACAGCAAGCACAGGCAGCATAGCAAGCACAGGCAGCAAGCACAGGCAGCACAGCAAGCACAGGCAGAAAGCACAGGCAGCACAACAAGCACAGGCAGCAAGCACAGGCAGCACAGCAAGCACAGGCAGCAAGCACAGGCAGCACAGGCAGCAGAGCATGCACAGGCAGCAAGCACAGGCAGAACAGCAAGCACAGGCAGCAAGCACAGGCAGCACAGCAAACACACTCAGCACAGCAAGCACAGGCAGCACAGCAAGCACAGGCAGCATAGCAAGCACAGGCAGCAAGCACAGGCAGCACAGCAAGCACAGGCAGAAAGCACAGGCAGCACAACAAGCACAGGCAGCAAGCACAGGCAGCACAGCAAGCACAGCCAGCAAGCACAGGCAGCACAGCAAGTACAGCAAGCACAGGCAGCAAAGCAAGCACAGGCAGCAAGAACAGGCAGCACAGCAAGCACAGGCAGCACAGCACAGGCAGCACAGCAAGCACAGGCAGCTTGCACAGGCAGCATAGCAAGCACAGCAAGCACAGGCAGCTTGCACAGGCAGCATAGCAAGCACAGGCAGCACAGCAAGCACAGGCAGCAAGCACAGGCAGCAAGCACAGGCAGCAAGCACAGGCAGCAAGCACAGGCCGCACAGCAAGCACAAGCAGCAAGCACAGGCAGCAAGCACAGGCAACACGGCAAGCACAGGCAGCAAGCACAGGCAGCACAGCAAGTACAGCAAGCACAGGCAGCAAGCACAGGCAGCAAGCACAGGCAGAACAGCAAGCACAGGCAGCTTGCACAGGCAGCATAGCAAGCACAGGCAGCACAGCAAGCACAGGCAGCAAGCACAGGCAGCACAGCAAGCACAGGCAGCAAGCACAGGCAGCAAGCACAGGCCGCACAGCAAGCACAGGCAGCAAGCACAGGCAGCACAGCAAGCACAGGCAGCAAGCACAGGCAGCACAGCAAGCACAGGCAGCAAGCACAGGCAACACAGCAAGCACAGGCAGCACAGCAAGCACAGGCATCAAGCACAGGTATGATAGAAACCCGCAAAATAGCTCGACGAGATGTGTTCGTTTTAGCGATTCTGGGGGAAGTGCAGAGGTCACAAGCTCCGTCCTCTTTCCAACAGGCAAAGCCTGCTCCGATCTTCGGCGAGATTCACTCTCGCATTTGTTTACAATGCTTACTCTTACTGAGACACAGGTCAATGCACCGGCCGCCGAGGTAAACATATGATCCGCGACTCTCGGCGCCTCCAAAAACAGGTGACACAGCAACGCACTGTTGTGTGCCACTGTCGAATTACCGCGTGTTATGGGCGAAATCAAATGCATCGCTAACAGGCAGCACAGCAAGCAGAGGCAACAAGCACAGGCAGCACAGCAAGCACAGGCAGCAAGCACAGGCAGCACAGCAAGCACAGGCAGCAAGCACAGGCAGCACAGCAAACACAGGCAGCATAGCAAGCACAGGCAGAAAGCACAGGCAGCACAACAAGCACAGGCAGCAAGCACAGGCAGCACAGCAACCACAGGCAGCAAGCACAGGCAGCATAGCAAGCACAGGCAGCAGGCACAGGCAGCACAGCAAGCACAGGCAGCACAGCAAGCACAAACAGCAAGCACAGCAAGCACAGGCAGCAACCACAGGCAGCACAGCAAGCACAGGCAGAAAGCACAGGCAGCACAACAAGCACAGGCAGCAAGCACAGGCAGCACAGCAAGCACAGGCAGCAAGCACAGGCAGCACAGCAAGCACAGGCAGCAAGCACAGGTAGCACAACAAGCACAGGCGGCAAGCACAGGCAGCACAGCAAGCACAGGCAGCAAGCACAGGCAGCAGAGTATGCACAGGCAGCAAGAACAGGCAGCACAGCAAGCACAGGCAGCAAGCACAGGCAGCACAGCAAGCACAGGCAGCAAGCACGGGCAGCACAGCAAGCACAGGTAGCAAGCACAGGCAGCACAGCAAGCACAGCCAGCAAGCACCGGCAGCACAGCAAGCACAGGCAGCAAGCACAGGCAACACAGTAATCACAGGCAGCAGAGCAAGCACAGACAGCAAGCACAGGCAGCATAGCAAGCAGAGGCAGCACAGAAAGCACAGGCAGCACAGACCGCAAGCACAGGCAGCACAGCAAGCACAGGCAGCAAGCACAGGCGGCACAGCAAGCACAGGCAGCAAGCACAGGCAGCACAGCAAGCACAGGCAGCAAGCACAGGCATGTTAGAAACCCGCAAAATAGCTCGACGAGATGTGTTCGTTTTAGCGATTCTGGGGGAAGTGCAGAGGGGTCAAGCTCCGTCCTCTTTCCAACAGGCAAAGCCTGCTCCGATCTTCGGCGAGATTCACTCTCGCATTTGTTTACAATGCTTACCCTTACTGAGACGCAGGTCAATAAACCGGCCGCCGAGGTAAACATATGATCCGCGACTCTCGGCGCCTCCAAAAATAGGTGACACAGCAACGCACTGTCGTGTGCCACTCTCGAATTACCGCGTGTTATGGGCGAAATCAAATGCATCGCTAACAGGCAGCACAGCAAGCACAGGCAGCACAGCAAGCACAAACAGCAAGCACAGGCAGCACAGCAAGCACAGGCAGCATAATAAGCACAGGCAGCAAGCACAGGCAGCAAGCACAGGGAGCACAGCAAGCACATGCAGCACAGCAAGCACAGGCAGCATAGCAAGCACAGCAAGCACACGCAGCAAGCACAGGCAACAAGAACAGGGAGCACAGCAAGCACAGGCAGCACAGTAAGCACAGGCAGCTTGCACAGGCAGCACAGCAAGCACAGGCAGCACAGTAAGCACAGGCAGCTTGCACTGGCAGCATAGCAAGCACAGCAAGCACAGGCAGCACAGAAAGCACAGGCAGCAAGCACAGGCAGCAAGCACAGGCAGCACAGCAAGCACAGGCAGCAAGCACAGGCAGCACAGCAAGCACAGGCAGCAAGCACAGGCAGCGCAGCAAGCACAGCAAGCACAGGCAGCACAGCAAGCACAGGCAGCACAGGCAGCAAGCACAGGCAGCAAGCACAGGCAGCGCAGCAAGCACAGGCAGCAAGCACAGGCAGCAAGCACAGGCAGCACAGCAAGCACAGGCAGCAAGCACAGGCAGCACAGCAAGCACAGGCAGCAAGCACAGGCAGCACAGCAAGCACAGGCAGCAAGCACAGGCAGCACAGCAAGCACACGCAGCAAGCACAGGCAACAAGCACAGGCAGCACAGCAAGCACAGGCAGCACAGTAAGCACAGGCAGCACAGCAAGCACAGGCAGCACAGCAAGTACAGGCAGCAAGCACAGGCAGCACAGCAAGCACACGCAGCAAGCACAGGCAACAAGCACAGGCAGCACAGTAAGCACAGGCAGCTAGCACAGGCAGCACAGCAAGCACAGGCAGCACAGCAAGCACAGGCAGCACAACAAGCACAGGCGGCACAGCAAGCACAGCAAGCACAGGCAGCAAGCACAGGCAGCACAGCAAACACAGGCAGCACAGCAAGCACAGGCAGAAAGCACAGGCAGCAAGCACAGGCAGCACAGCAAGCACAGGCAGCAAGCACAGGCAGCGCAGCAAGCACAGCAAGAACAGGCAGCACAGCAAGCACAGGCAGCACAGGCAGCAAGCACAGGCAGCAAGCACAGGCAGCAAGCACAGGCAGCGCAGCAAGCACAGGCAGCACAGGCAGCAAGCACAGGCATGTTAAAAACCCGCAAAATAGCTCGACGAGATGTGTTCGTTTTAGCGATTCTGGGGGAAGTGCAGAGGGGTCAAGCTCCGTCCTCTTTCCAACAGGCAAAGTCTGCTCCGATCTTCGGCGAGGGTCACTCTTGCATTTGTTTACAATGCTTACTCTTACTGAGACGCAGGTCAATGCACCGGCCGCCGAGGTAAACATATGATCCGCGACTCTCGGCGCCTCCAAAAACAGGTGACACAGCAACGCACTGTCGTGTGCCGCTGTCGAATTACCGCGTGTTATGGGCGAAATCAAATGCATCGCTAACAGGCAGCACAGCAAGCACAGGCAGCAAGCACAGGCAGCACAGCAAGCACAGGCAGCACAGCAAGCACAGGCAGCAAGCACAGGTATGCTAGAAAACCGCAAAATATCTCGACGAGATGTGTTCGTTTTAGCGATTCTGGGGGAAGTGCAGAGGGGTCAAGCTCCGTCCTCTTTCCAACAGGCAAAGTCTGCTCCGATCTTCGGCGAGGGTCACTCTTGCATTTGTTTACAATGCTTACTCTTACTGAGACGCAGGTCAATGCACCGGCCGCCGAGGTAAACATATGATCCGCGACTCTCGGCGCCTCCAAAAACAGGTGACACAGCAACGCACTGTCGTGTGCCGCTGTCGAATTACCGCGTGTTATGGGCGAAATCAAATGCATCGCTAACAGGCAGCACAGCAAGCACAGGCAGCAAGCACAGGCAGCACAGCAAGCACAGGCAGCACAGTAAGCACAGGCAGCAAGCACAGGCAGCACAGCAAGCACAGGCAGCAAGCACAGGGAGCACAGCAAGCACAGGCAGCACAGCAAGCACAGGCAGCTTGCACAGGCAGCATAGCAAGCACAGCAAGCACAGCCAGCAAGCACAGGCAGCACAGCCAGCACAGGCAGCAAGCACAGGCAGCGCAGCAAGCACGGGCAGCACAGCAAGCACAGGCAGCAAGCACAGGCAGCACAGCAAGCACAGGCAGCAAGCACAGGCAGCACAGCAAGCACAGGCAGCAAGCACAGGTATGCTAGAAACCCGCAAAATATCTCGACGAGATGTGTTCGTTTTAGCGATTCTGGGGGAAGTGCAGAGAGGTCAAGCTCCGTCCTCTTTCCAACAGGCAAAGTCTGCTCCGATCTTCGGCGAGATTCACTCTTGCATTTGTTTACAATGCTTACTCTTACTGAGACGCAGGTCAATGCACCGGCCGCCGAGGTAAACATATGATCCGCGACTCTCGGCGCCTCCAAAAACAGGTGACACAGCAACGCACTGTCGTGTGCCGCTGTCGAATTACCGCGTGTTATGGGCGAAATCAAATGCATCGCTAACAGGCAGCACAGCAAGCACAGGCAGCAAGCACAGGCAGCACAGCAAGCACAGGCAGCACAGCAAGCACAGGCAGCACAGTAAGCACAGGCAGCAAGCACAGGCAGCACAGCAAGCACAGGCAGCTTGCACAGGCAGCATAGCAAGCACAGCAAGCACAGCCAGCAAGCACAGGCAGCACAGCCAGCACAGGCAGCAAGCACAGGCAGCGCAGCAAGCACGGGCAGCACAGCAAGCACAGGCAGCAAGCACAGGCAGCACAGCAAGCACAGGCAGCAAGCACAGGCAGCACAGCAAGCACAGGCAGCAAGCACAGGTATGCTAGAAACCCGCAAAATATCTCGACGAGATGTGTTCGTTTTAGCGATTCTGGGGGAAGTGCAGAGAGGTCAAGCTCCGTCCTCTTTCCAACAGGCAAAGTCTGCTCCGATCTTCGGCGAGATTCACTCTTGCATTTGTTTACAATGCTTACTCTTACTGAGACGCAGGTCAATGCACCGGCCGCCGAGGTAAACATATGATCCGCGACTCTCGGCGCCTCCAAAAACAGGTGACACAGCAACGCACTGTCGTGTGCCACTGTCGAATTACCGCGTGTTATGGGCGAAATCAAATGCATCGCTAACAGGCAGCACAGCAAGCACAGGCAGCAAGCACAGGCAGCTTGCACAGGCAGCATAGCAAGCACAGCAAGCACAGCCAGCAAGCACAGGCAGCACAGCCAGCACAGGCAGCAAGCACAGGCAGCGCAGCAAGCACGGGCAGCACAGCAAGCACAGGCAGCAAGCACAGGCAGCACAGCAAGCACAGGCAGCAAGCACAGCGAGCACAGCAAGCACAGGCAGCACAGCAAGCACAGGCAGCTTGCACAGGCAGCATAGCAAGCACAGGCAGCAAGCACAGGCAGCAAGCACAGGCAGCACAGCCAGCACAGGCAGCAAGCACAGGCAGCGCAGCAAGCACGGGCAGCACAGCAAGCACAGGCAGCAAGCACAGGCAGCACAGCAAGCACAGGCAGCACAGGCAGCAAGCACAGGCAGCAGAGCAAGCACAGGCAGCAAGCACAGACAGCACAGCAAGCACAGGCAGCAAGCACAGGCAGCTCAGGCAGCACAACAAGCACAGGCAGCAAGCACAGGCAGCACAGCAAGCAGAGGCAGCACAGCACAGGCAGCACAGCAAGCACAGGCAGCAAGCACAGGCAGCACACCAAGTACAGGCAGCAAGCACAGGCAGCGCAGCAAGCACAGGCAGCAAGCGCAGGCAGCACAGCAGGCACAGGCAGCACAGCAAGCACAGGCAGCACAGCAAGTATAGGCAGCAAGCACAGGCAGCACAGCAAGCACACGCAGCAAGCACAGGCAACAAGCACAGGCAGCACAGTAAGCACAGGCAGCACAGCAAGCACAGGCAGCAAGCACAGACAGCACAGCAAGCACAGGCAGCACAGGCAGCAAGCACAGGCAGCAAGCACAGGCAGCAAGCACAGGCAGCACAGCAAGCACAGGCAGCAAGCACAGGCAGCACAGCAAGCACAGGCAGCAAGCACAGACAGCACAGCAAGCACAGGCAGCACAGCAAGCACAGGCAGCTCAGGCAGCACAACAAGCACAGGCAGCAAGCACAGGCAGCACAGTAAGCAGAGGCAGCACAGCACAGGCAGCACAGCAAGCACAGGCAGCACAACAAGCACAGGCGGCACAGCAAGCACAGCAAGCACAGGCAGCAAGCACAGGCAGCAAGCACAGGCAGCACAGCAAGCACAGGAAGCAAGCACAGGCAGCGCAGCAAGCACAGCAAGCACAGGCAGCACAGCAAGCACAGGCAGCACAGGCAGCAAGCACAGGCAGCAAGCACAGGCAGCGCAGCAAGAACAGGCAGCACAGCAAGCACAGGCAGCAAGAACAGGCATGTTAGAAACCCGCAAAATAGCTCGACGAGATGTGTTCGTTTTAGCGATTCTGAGGGAAGTGCAGAGGGGTCAAGCTCCGTCCTCTTTCCAACAGGCAAAGCCTGCTCCGATCTTCGGCGAGATTCACTCTTGCATTTGTTTACAATGCTTACTCTTACTGAGACGCAGGTCAATGCACCGGCCGCCGAGGTAAACATATGATCCGCGACTCTCGGGGCCTCCAAAAACAGGTGACACAGCAACGCACTGTCGTGTGCCGCTGTCGAATTACCGCGTGTTATGGGCGAAATCAAATGCATCGCTAACAGGCAGCACAGCAAGCACAGGCAGCAAGCACAGGCAGCACAGCAAGCACAGGCAGCACAGTAAGCACAGGCAGCAAGCACAGGCAGCACAGCAAGCACAGGCAGCTTGCACAGGCAGCATAGCAAGCACAGCAAGCACAGCCAGCAAGCACAGGCAGCACAGCCAGCACAGCCAGCAAGCACAGGCAGCGCAGCAAGCACGGGCAGCACAGCAAGCACAGGCAGCAAGCACAGGCAGCACAGCAAGCACAGGCAGCAAGCACAGGTATGCTAGAAACCCGCAAAATATCTCGACGAGATGTGTTCGTTTTAGCGATTCTGGGGGAAGTGCAGAGAGGTCAAGCTCCGTCCTCTTTCCAACAGGCAAAGTCTGCTCCGATCTTCGGCGAGATTCACTCTTGCATTTGTTTACAATGCTTACTCTTACTGAGACGCAGGTCAATGCACCGGCCGCCGAGGTAAACATATGATCCGCGACTCTCGGCGCCTCCAAAAACAGGTGACACAGCAACGCACTGTCGTGTGCCACTGTCGAATTACCGCGTGTTATGGGCGAAATCAAATGCATCGCTAACAGGCAGCACAGCAAGCACAGGCAGCAAGCACAGGCAGCTTGCACAGGCAGCACAGCAAGCACAGCCAGCAAGCACAGGCAGCACAGCCAGCACAGGCAGCAAGCACAGGCAGCGCAGCAAGCACGGGCAGCACAGCAAGCACAGGCAGCAAGCACAGGCAGCACAGCAAGCACAGGCAGCAAGCACAGCGAGCACAGCAAGCACAGGCAGCACAGCAAGCACAGGCAGCTTGCACAGGCAGCATAGCAAGCACAGGCAGCAAGCACAGGCAGCAAGCACAGGCAGCACAGCCAGCACAGGCAGCAAGCACAGGCAGCGCAGCAAGCACGGGCAGCACAGCAAGCACAGGCAGCAAGCACAGGCAGCACAGCAAGCACAGGCAGCAAGCACAGGCAGCACAGCAAGCACAGGCAGCAAGCACAGGCAGCACAGCAAGCACAGGCACAAGCACAGACAGCACAGCAAGCACAGGCAGCACAGCAAGTATAGGCAGCAAGCGCAGGCAGCACAGCAAGCACAGGCAGCACAGGCAGCAAGCACAGGCAGCACAGCAAGCACAGGCAGCAAGCACAGACAGCACAGCAAGCACAGGCAGCACAGCAAGCACAGGCAGCAAGCACAGACAGCACAGCAAGCACAGGCAGCACAGGCAGCAAGCACAGGCAGCACAGCAAGCACAGGCAGCACAGCAAGCACAGGAAGCAAGCACAGGCAACAAGCACAGGCAGCACAGTAAGCACAGGCAGCACAGCAAGCACAGGCAGCAAGCACAGACAGCACAGCAAGCACAGGCAGCACAGGCAGCAAGCACAGGCAGCAAGCACAGGCAGCAAGCACAGGCAGCACAGCAAGCACAGGCAGCAAGCACAGGCAGCACAGCAAGCACAGGCAGCAAGCACAGACAGCACAGCAAGCACAGGCAGCACAGCAAGCACAGGCAGCTCAGGCAGCACAACAAGCACAGGCAGCAAGCACAGGCAGCACAGTAAGCAGAGGCAGCACAGCACAGGCAGCACAGCAAGCACAGGCAGCACAACAAGCACAGGCGGCACAGCAAGCACAGCAAGCACAGGCAGCAAGCACAGGCAGCACAGCAAGCACAGGAAGCAAGCACAGGCAGCGCAGCAAGCACAGCAAGCACAGGCAGCGCAGCAAGCACAGCAAGCACAGGCAGCACAGCAAGCACAGGCAGCACAGGCAGCAAGCACAGGCAGCAAGCACAGGCAGCGCAGCAAGCACAGGCAGCACAGCAAGCACAGGCAGCAAGAACAGGCATGTTAGAAACCCGCAAAATAGCTCGACGAGATGTGTTCGTTTTAGCGATTCTGAGGGAAGTGCAGAGGGGTCAAGCTCCGTCCTCTTTCCAACAGGCAAAGCCTGCTCCGATCTTCGGCGAGATTCACTCTTGCATTTGTTTACAATGCTTACTCTTACTGAGACGCAGGTCAATGCACCGGCCGCCGAGGTAAACATATGATCCGCGACTCTCGGGGCCTCCAAAAACAGGTGACACAGCAACGCACTGTCGTGTGCCGCTGTCGAATTACCGCGTGTTATGGGCGAAATCAAATGCATCGCTAACAGGCAGCACAGCAAGCACAGGCAGCAAGCACAGGGAGCACAGCAAGCACAGGCAGCTAGCACAGGCAGCACAGCAAGCACAGGCAGCAAGCACAGGCAGCAAGCACAGGCAGCGCAGCAAGTACAGCAAGCACAGGCAGCACAGCAAGCACAGGCAGCACAGGCAGCAAGCACAGGCAGCAAGCACAGGCAGCGCAGCAAGCACAGGCAGCACAGCAAGCACAGGCAGCAAGCACAGGCATGTTAGAAACCCGCAAAATAGCTCGACGAGATGTGTTCGTTTTAGCGATTCTGAGGGAAGTGCAGAGGGGTCAAGCTCCGTCCTCTTTCCAACAGGCAAAGCCTGCTCCGATCTTCGGCGAGATTCACTCTTGCATTTGTTTACAATGCTTACTCTTACTGAGACGCAGGTCAATGCACCGGCCGCAGAGGTAAACATATGATCCGCGATTCTCGGCGCCTCCAAAAACAGGTGACACAGCAACGCACTGTCGTGTGCCGCTGTCGAATTACCGCGTGTTATGGGCGAAATCAAATGCATCGCTAACAGGCAGCACAGCAAGCACAGGCAACAAGCACAGGGAGCACAGCAAGCACAGGCAGCACAGTAAGCACAGGCAGCAAGCACAGGCAGCACAGCAAGCACAGGCAGCAAGCACAGGCAGCACAGCAAGCACAGGCAGCATAGCAAGCACAGCAAGCACAGGCAGCAAGCACAGGCAGCACAGCCAGCACAGGCAGCAAGCACAGGCAGCGCAGCAAGCACAGGCAGCAAGCACAGGCAGCACAGCAAGCACAGGCAGCAAGCACAGGTCTGCTAGAAACCCGCAAAATATCTCGACGAGATGTGTTCGTTTTAGCGATTCTGGGGGAAGTGCAGAGGGGTCAAGCTCCGTCCTCTTTCCAACAGGCAAAGCCTGCTCCGATCTTCGGCGAGATTCACTCTTGCATTTGTTTACAATGCTTACTTTTACTGAGACGCAGGTCAATGCACCGGCCGCCGAGGTAAACATATGATCCGCGACTCTCGGCGCCTCCAAAAACAGGTGACACAGCAACGCACTGTCGTGTGCCACTGTCGAATTACCGCGTGTTATGGGCGAAATCAAATGCATCGCTAACAGGCAGCACAGCAAGCACAGGCAGCACAGCAAGCACAGGCAGCAAGCACAGGCAGCACAGCAAGCACAGGCAGCATAGTAAGCACAGGCAGCAAGCACAGGCAGCACAGCAAGCACAGGCAGCATAGTAAGCACAGGCAGCAAGCACAGGCAGCACAGCAAGCACAGGCAGCACAGGCAGCAAGCACAGGCAGCACAACAAGCACAGGCAGCAAGCACAGCGAGCACAGCAAGCACAGGCAGCACAGCAAGCACAGGCAGCAAGCACAGGCAACAAGCACAGGCAGCACAGCAAGCACAGGCAGCAAGCACAGGCAGCACAGCAAGCACAGGCAGCAAGCACAGGCAGCACAGCAAGCACACGCAGCAAGCACAGGCAACAAGCACAGGCAGCACAGTAAGCACAGGCAGCTAGCACAGGCAGCACAGCAAGCACAGGCAGCACAGCAAGCACAGGCAGCACAACAAGCACAGGCGGCACAGCAAGCACAGCAAGCACAGGCAGCAAGCACAGGCAGCACAGCAAACACAGGCAGCACAGCAAGCACAGGCAGAAAGCACAGGCAGCAAGCACAGGCAGCACAGCAAGCACAGGCAGCAAGCACAGGCAGCGCAGCAAGCACAGCAAGAACAGGCAGCACAGCAAGCACAGGCAGCACAGGCAGCAAGCACAGGCAGCAAGCACAGGCAGCAAGCACAGGCAGCGCAGCAAGCACAGGCAGCACAGGCAGCAAGCACAGGCATGTTAAAAACCCGCAAAATAGCTCGACGAGATGTGTTCGTTTTAGCGATTCTGGGGGAAGTGCAGAGGGGTCAAGCTCCGTCCTCTTTCCAACAGGCAAAGTCTGCTCCGATCTTCGGCGAGGGTCACTCTTGCATTTGTTTACAATGCTTACTCTTACTGAGACGCAGGTCAATGCACCGGCCGCCGAGGTAAACATATGATCCGCGACTCTCGGCGCCTCCAAAAACAGGTGACACAGCAACGCACTGTCGTGTGCCGCTGTCGAATTACCGCGTGTTATGGGCGAAATCAAATGCATCGCTAACAGGCAGCACAGCAAGCACAGGCAGCAAGCACAGGCAGCACAGCAAGCACAGGCAGCACAGCAAGCACAGGCAGCAAGCACAGGTATGCTAGAAAACCGCAAAATATCTCGACGAGATGTGTTCGTTTTAGCGATTCTGGGGGAAGTGCAGAGGGGTCAAGCTCCGTCCTCTTTCCAACAGGCAAAGTCTGCTCCGATCTTCGGCGAGGGTCACTCTTGCATTTGTTTACAATGCTTACTCTTACTGAGACGCAGGTCAATGCACCGGCCGCCGAGGTAAACATATGATCCGCGACTCTCGGCGCCTCCAAAAACAGGTGACACAGCAACGCACTGTCGTGTGCCGCTGTCGAATTACCGCGTGTTATGGGCGAAATCAAATGCATCGCTAACAGGCAGCACAGCAAGCACAGGCAGCAAGCACAGGCAGCACAGCAAGCACAGGCAGCACAGTAAGCACAGGCAGCAAGCACAGGCAGCACAGCAAGCACAGGCAGCAAGCACAGGGAGCACAGCAAGCACAGGCAGCACAGCAAGCACAGGCAGCTTGCACAGGCAGCATAGCAAGCACAGCAAGCACAGCCAGCAAGCACAGGCAGCACAGCCAGCACAGGCAGCAAGCACAGGCAGCGCAGCAAGCACGGGCAGCACAGCAAGCACAGGCAGCAAGCACAGGCAGCACAGCAAGCACAGGCAGCAAGCACAGGCAGCACAGCAAGCACAGGCAGCAAGCACAGGTATGCTAGAAACCCGCAAAATATCTCGACGAGATGTGTTCGTTTTAGCGATTCTGGGGGAAGTGCAGAGAGGTCAAGCTCCGTCCTCTTTCCAACAGGCAAAGTCTGCTCCGATCTTCGGCGAGATTCACTCTTGCATTTGTTTACAATGCTTACTCTTACTGAGACGCAGGTCAATGCACCGGCCGCCGAGGTAAACATATGATCCGCGACTCTCGGCGCCTCCAAAAACAGGTGACACAGCAACGCACTGTCGTGTGCCGCTGTCGAATTACCGCGTGTTATGGGCGAAATCAAATGCATCGCTAACAGGCAGCACAGCAAGCACAGGCAGCAAGCACAGGCAGCACAGCAAGCACAGGCAGCACAGCAAGCACAGGCAGCACAGTAAGCACAGGCAGCAAGCACAGGCAGCACAGCAAGCACAGGCAGCTTGCACAGGCAGCATAGCAAGCACAGCAAGCACAGCCAGCAAGCACAGGCAGCACAGCCAGCACAGGCAGCAAGCACAGGCAGCGCAGCAAGCACGGGCAGCACAGCAAGCACAGGCAGCAAGCACAGGCAGCACAGCAAGCACAGGCAGCAAGCACAGGCAGCACAGCAAGCACAGGCAGCAAGCACAGGTATGCTAGAAACCCGCAAAATATCTCGACGAGATGTGTTCGTTTTAGCGATTCTGGGGGAAGTGCAGAGAGGTCAAGCTCCGTCCTCTTTCCAACAGGCAAAGTCTGCTCCGATCTTCGGCGAGATTCACTCTTGCATTTGTTTACAATGCTTACTCTTACTGAGACGCAGGTCAATGCACCGGCCGCCGAGGTAAACATATGATCCGCGACTCTCGGCGCCTCCAAAAACAGGTGACACAGCAACGCACTGTCGTGTGCCACTGTCGAATTACCGCGTGTTATGGGCGAAATCAAATGCATCGCTAACAGGCAGCACAGCAAGCACAGGCAGCAAGCACAGGCAGCTTGCACAGGCAGCATAGCAAGCACAGCAAGCACAGCCAGCAAGCACAGGCAGCACAGCCAGCACAGGCAGCAAGCACAGGCAGCGCAGCAAGCACGGGCAGCACAGCAAGCACAGGCAGCAAGCACAGGCAGCACAGCAAGCACAGGCAGCAAGCACAGCGAGCACAGCAAGCACAGGCAGCACAGCAAGCACAGGCAGCTTGCACAGGCAGCATAGCAAGCACAGGCAGCAAGCACAGGCAGCAAGCACAGGCAGCACAGCCAGCACAGGCAGCAAGCACAGGCAGCGCAGCAAGCACGGGCAGCACAGCAAGCACAGGCAGCAAGCACAGGCAGCACAGCAAGCACAGGCAGCACAGGCAGCAAGCACAGGCAGCAGAGCAAGCACAGGCAGCAAGCACAGACAGCACAGCAAGCACAGGCAGCAAGCACAGGCAGCTCAGGCAGCACAACAAGCACAGGCAGCAAGCACAGGCAGCACAGCAAGCAGAGGCAGCACAGCACAGGCAGCACAGCAAGCACAGGCAGCAAGCACAGGCAGCACACCAAGTACAGGCAGCAAGCACAGGCAGCGCAGCAAGTACAGCAAGCACAGGCAGCACAGCAAGCACAGGCAGCACAGGCAGCAAGCACAGGCAGCAAGCACAGGCAGCGCAGCAAGCACAGGCAGCACAGCAAGCACAGGCAGCAAGCACAGGCATGTTAGAAACCCGCAAAATAGCTCGACGAGATGTGTTCGTTTTAGCGATTCTGAGGGAAGTGCAGAGGGGTCAAGCTCCGTCCTCTTTCCAACAGGCAAAGCCTGCTCCGATCTTCGGCGAGATTCACTCTTGCATTTGTTTACAATGCTTACTCTTACTGAGACGCAGGTCAATGCACCGGCCGCAGAGGTAAACATATGATCCGCGATTCTCGGCGCCTCCAAAAACAGGTGACACAGCAACGCACTGTCGTGTGCCGCTGTCGAATTACCGCGTGTTATGGGCGAAATCAAATGCATCGCTAACAGGCAGCACAGCAAGCACAGGCAACAAGCACAGGGAGCACAGCAAGCACAGGCAGCACAGTAAGCACAGGCAGCAAGCACAGGCAGCACAGCAAGCACAGGCAGCAAGCACAGGCAGCACAGCAAGCACAGGCAGCATAGCAAGCACAGCAAGCACAGGCAGCAAGCACAGGCAGCACAGCCAGCACAGGCAGCAAGCACAGGCAGCGCAGCAAGCACAGGCAGCAAGCACAGGCAGCACAGCAAGCACAGGCAGCAAGCACAGGTCTGCTAGAAACCCGCAAAATATCTCGACGAGATGTGTTCGTTTTAGCGATTCTGGGGGAAGTGCAGAGGGGTCAAGCTCCGTCCTCTTTCCAACAGGCAAAGCCTGCTCCGATCTTCGGCGAGATTCACTCTTGCATTTGTTTACAATGCTTACTTTTACTGAGACGCAGGTCAATGCACCGGCCGCCGAGGTAAACATATGATCCGCGACTCTCGGCGCCTCCAAAAACAGGTGACACAGCAACGCACTGTCGTGTGCCACTGTCGAATTACCGCGTGTTATGGGCGAAATCAAATGCATCGCTAACAGGCAGCACAGCAAGCACAGGCAGCACAGCAAGCACAGGCAGCAAGCACAGGCAGCACAGCAAGCACAGGCAGCATAGTAAGCACAGGCAGCAAGCACAGGCAGCACAGCAAGCACAGGCAGCATAGTAAGCACAGGCAGCAAGCACAGGCAGCACAGCAAGCACAGGCAGCACAGGCAGCAAGCACAGGCAGCACAACAAGCACAGGCAGCAAGCACAGCGAGCACAGCAAGCACAGGCAGCACAGCAAGCACAGGCAGCAAGCACAGGCAACAAGCACAGGCAGCACAGCAAGCACAGGCAGCAAGCACAGGCAGCACAGCAAGCACAGGCAGCAAGCACAGGCAGCACAGCAAGCACACGCAGCAAGCACAGGCAACAAGCACAGGCAGCACAGTAAGCACAGGCAGCTAGCACAGGCAGCACAGCAAGCACAGGCAGCACAGCAAGCACAGGCAGCACAACAAGCACAGGCGGCACAGCAAGCACAGCAAGCACAGGCAGCAAGCACAGGCAGCACAGCAAACACAGGCAGCACAGCAAGCACAGGCAGAAAGCACAGGCAGCAAGCACAGGCAGCACAGCAAGCACAGGCAGCAAGCACAGGCAGCGCAGCAAGCACAGCAAGAACAGGCAGCACAGCAAGCACAGGCAGCACAGGCAGCAAGCACAGGCAGCAAGCACAGGCAGCAAGCACAGGCAGCGCAGCAAGCACAGGCAGCACAGGCAGCAAGCACAGGCATGTTAAAAACCCGCAAAATAGCTCGACGAGATGTGTTCGTTTTAGCGATTCTGGGGGAAGTGCAGAGGGGTCAAGCTCCGTCCTCTTTCCAACAGGCAAAGTCTGCTCCGATCTTCGGCGAGGGTCACTCTTGCATTTGTTTACAATGCTTACTCTTACTGAGACGCAGGTCAATGCACCGGCCGCCGAGGTAAACATATGATCCGCGACTCTCGGCGCCTCCAAAAACAGGTGACACAGCAACGCACTGTCGTGTGCCGCTGTCGAATTACCGCGTGTTATGGGCGAAATCAAATGCATCGCTAACAGGCAGCACAGCAAGCACAGGCAGCAAGCACAGGCAGCACAGCAAGCACAGGCAGCACAGCAAGCACAGGCAGCAAGCACAGGTATGCTAGAAAACCGCAAAATATCTCGACGAGATGTGTTCGTTTTAGCGATTCTGGGGGAAGTGCAGAGGGGTCAAGCTCCGTCCTCTTTCCAACAGGCAAAGTCTGCTCCGATCTTCGGCGAGGGTCACTCTTGCATTTGTTTACAATGCTTACTCTTACTGAGACGCAGGTCAATGCACCGGCCGCCGAGGTAAACATATGATCCGCGACTCTCGGCGCCTCCAAAAACAGGTGACACAGCAACGCACTGTCGTGTGCCGCTGTCGAATTACCGCGTGTTATGGGCGAAATCAAATGCATCGCTAACAGGCAGCACAGCAAGCACAGGCAGCAAGCACAGGCAGCACAGCAAGCACAGGCAGCACAGTAAGCACAGGCAGCAAGCACAGGCAGCACAGCAAGCACAGGCAGCAAGCACAGGGAGCACAGCAAGCACAGGCAGCACAGCAAGCACAGGCAGCTTGCACAGGCAGCATAGCAAGCACAGCAAGCACAGCCAGCAAGCACAGGCAGCACAGCCAGCACAGGCAGCAAGCACAGGCAGCGCAGCAAGCACGGGCAGCACAGCAAGCACAGGCAGCAAGCACAGGCAGCACAGCAAGCACAGGCAGCAAGCACAGGCAGCACAGCAAGCACAGGCAGCAAGCACAGGTATGCTAGAAACCCGCAAAATATCTCGACGAGATGTGTTCGTTTTAGCGATTCTGGGGGAAGTGCAGAGAGGTCAAGCTCCGTCCTCTTTCCAACAGGCAAAGTCTGCTCCGATCTTCGGCGAGATTCACTCTTGCATTTGTTTACAATGCTTACTCTTACTGAGACGCAGGTCAATGCACCGGCCGCCGAGGTAAACATATGATCCGCGACTCTCGGCGCCTCCAAAAACAGGTGACACAGCAACGCACTGTCGTGTGCCGCTGTCGAATTACCGCGTGTTATGGGCGAAATCAAATGCATCGCTAACAGGCAGCACAGCAAGCACAGGCAGCAAGCACAGGCAGCACAGCAAGCACAGGCAGCACAGCAAGCACAGGCAGCACAGTAAGCACAGGCAGCAAGCACAGGCAGCACAGCAAGCACAGGCAGCTTGCACAGGCAGCATAGCAAGCACAGCAAGCACAGCCAGCAAGCACAGGCAGCACAGCCAGCACAGGCAGCAAGCACAGGCAGCGCAGCAAGCACGGGCAGCACAGCAAGCACAGGCAGCAAGCACAGGCAGCACAGCAAGCACAGGCAGCAAGCACAGGCAGCACAGCAAGCACAGGCAGCAAGCACAGGTATGCTAGAAACCCGCAAAATATCTCGACGAGATGTGTTCGTTTTAGCGATTCTGGGGGAAGTGCAGAGAGGTCAAGCTCCGTCCTCTTTCCAACAGGCAAAGTCTGCTCCGATCTTCGGCGAGATTCACTCTTGCATTTGTTTACAATGCTTACTCTTACTGAGACGCAGGTCAATGCACCGGCCGCCGAGGTAAACATATGATCCGCGACTCTCGGCGCCTCCAAAAACAGGTGACACAGCAACGCACTGTCGTGTGCCACTGTCGAATTACCGCGTGTTATGGGCGAAATCAAATGCATCGCTAACAGGCAGCACAGCAAGCACAGGCAGCAAGCACAGGCAGCTTGCACAGGCAGCATAGCAAGCACAGCAAGCACAGCCAGCAAGCACAGGCAGCACAGCCAGCACAGGCAGCAAGCACAGGCAGCGCAGCAAGCACGGGCAGCACAGCAAGCACAGGCAGCAAGCACAGGCAGCACAGCAAGCACAGGCAGCAAGCACAGCGAGCACAGCAAGCACAGGCAGCACAGCAAGCACAGGCAGCTTGCACAGGCAGCATAGCAAGCACAGGCAGCAAGCACAGGCAGCAAGCACAGGCAGCACAGCCAGCACAGGCAGCAAGCACAGGCAGCGCAGCAAGCACGGGCAGCACAGCAAGCACAGGCAGCAAGCACAGGCAGCACAGCAAGCACAGGCAGCACAGGCAGCAAGCACAGGCAGCAGAGCAAGCACAGGCAGCAAGCACAGACAGCACAGCAAGCACAGGCAGCAAGCACAGGCAGCTCAGGCAGCACAACAAGCACAGGCAGCAAGCACAGGCAGCACAGCAAGCAGAGGCAGCACAGCACAGGCAGCACAGCAAGCACAGGCAGCAAGCACAGGCAGCACACCAAGTACAGGCAGCAAGCACAGGCAGCGCAGCAAGCACAGGCAGCAAGCGCAGGCAGCACAGCAGGCACAGGCAGCACAGCAAGCACAGGCAGCACAGCAAGTATAGGCAGCAAGCACAGGCAGCACAGCAAGCACACGCAGCAAGCACAGGCAACAAGCACAGGCAGCACAGTAAGCACAGGCAGCACAGCAAGCACAGGCAGCAAGCACAGACAGCACAGCAAGCACAGGCAGCACAGGCAGCAAGCACAGGCAGCAAGCACAGGCAGCAAGCACAGGCAGCACAGCAAGCACAGGCAGCAAGCACAGGCAGCACAGCAAGCACAGGCAGCAAGCACAGACAGCACAGCAAGCACAGGCAGCACAGCAAGCACAGGCAGCTCAGGCAGCACAACAAGCACAGGCAGCAAGCACAGGCAGCACAGTAAGCAGAGGCAGCACAGCACAGGCAGCACAGCAAGCACAGGCAGCACAACAAGCACAGGCGGCACAGCAAGCACAGCAAGCACAGGCAGCAAGCACAGGCAGCAAGCACAGGCAGCACAGCAAGCACAGGAAGCAAGCACAGGCAGCGCAGCAAGCACAGCAAGCACAGGCAGCACAGCAAGCACAGGCAGCACAGGCAGCAAGCACAGGCAGCAAGCACAGGCAGCGCAGCAAGCACAGGCAGCACAGCAAGCACAGGCAGCAAGAACAGGCATGTTAGAAACCCGCAAAATAGCTCGACGAGATGTGTTCGTTTTAGCGATTCTGAGGGAAGTGCAGAGGGGTCAAGCTCCGTCCTCTTTCCAACAGGCAAAGCCTGCTCCGATCTTCGGCGAGATTCACTCTTGCATTTGTTTACAATGCTTACTCTTACTGAGACGCAGGTCAATGCACCGGCCGCCGAGGTAAACATATGATCCGCGACTCTCGGGGCCTCCAAAAACAGGTGACACAGCAACGCACTGTCGTGTGCCGCTGTCGAATTACCGCGTGTTATGGGCGAAATCAAATGCATCGCTAACAGGCAGCACAGCAAGCACAGGCAGCAAGCACAGGCAGCACAGCAAGCACAGGCAGCACAGTAAGCACAGGCAGCAAGCACAGGCAGCACAGCAAGCACAGGCAGCTTGCACAGGCAGCATAGCAAGCACAGCAAGCACAGCCAGCAAGCACAGGCAGCACAGCCAGCACAGCCAGCAAGCACAGGCAGCGCAGCAAGCACGGGCAGCACAGCAAGCACAGGCAGCAAGCACAGGCAGCACAGCAAGCACAGGCAGCAAGCACAGGTATGCTAGAAACCCGCAAAATATCTCGACGAGATGTGTTCGTTTTAGCGATTCTGGGGGAAGTGCAGAGAGGTCAAGCTCCGTCCTCTTTCCAACAGGCAAAGTCTGCTCCGATCTTCGGCGAGATTCACTCTTGCATTTGTTTACAATGCTTACTCTTACTGAGACGCAGGTCAATGCACCGGCCGCCGAGGTAAACATATGATCCGCGACTCTCGGCGCCTCCAAAAACAGGTGACACAGCAACGCACTGTCGTGTGCCACTGTCGAATTACCGCGTGTTATGGGCGAAATCAAATGCATCGCTAACAGGCAGCACAGCAAGCACAGGCAGCAAGCACAGGCAGCTTGCACAGGCAGCACAGCAAGCACAGCCAGCAAGCACAGGCAGCACAGCCAGCACAGGCAGCAAGCACAGGCAGCGCAGCAAGCACGGGCAGCACAGCAAGCACAGGCAGCAAGCACAGGCAGCACAGCAAGCACAGGCAGCAAGCACAGCGAGCACAGCAAGCACAGGCAGCACAGCAAGCACAGGCAGCTTGCACAGGCAGCATAGCAAGCACAGGCAGCAAGCACAGGCAGCAAGCACAGGCAGCACAGCCAGCACAGGCAGCAAGCACAGGCAGCGCAGCAAGCACGGGCAGCACAGCAAGCACAGGCAGCAAGCACAGGCAGCACAGCAAGCACAGGCAGCAAGCACAGGCAGCACAGCAAGCACAGGCAGCAAGCACAGGCAGCACAGCAAGCACAGGCACAAGCACAGACAGCACAGCAAGCACAGGCAGCACAGCAAGTATAGGCAGCAAGCGCAGGCAGCACAGCAAGCACAGGCAGCACAGGCAGCAAGCACAGGCAGCACAGCAAGCACAGGCAGCAAGCACAGACAGCACAGCAAGCACAGGCAGCACAGCAAGCACAGGCAGCAAGCACAGACAGCACAGCAAGCACAGGCAGCACAGGCAGCAAGCACAGGCAGCACAGCAAGCACAGGCAGCACAGCAAGCACAGGAAGCAAGCACAGGCAACAAGCACAGGCAGCACAGTAAGCACAGGCAGCACAGCAAGCACAGGCAGCAAGCACAGACAGCACAGCAAGCACAGGCAGCACAGGCAGCAAGCACAGGCAGCAAGCACAGGCAGCAAGCACAGGCAGCACAGCAAGCACAGGCAGCAAGCACAGGCAGCACAGCAAGCACAGGCAGCAAGCACAGACAGCACAGCAAGCACAGGCAGCACAGCAAGCACAGGCAGCTCAGGCAGCACAACAAGCACAGGCAGCAAGCACAGGCAGCACAGTAAGCAGAGGCAGCACAGCACAGGCAGCACAGCAAGCACAGGCAGCACAACAAGCACAGGCGGCACAGCAAGCACAGCAAGCACAGGCAGCAAGCACAGGCAGCACAGCAAGCACAGGAAGCAAGCACAGGCAGCGCAGCAAGCACAGCAAGCACAGGCAGCGCAGCAAGCACAGCAAGCACAGGCAGCACAGCAAGCACAGGCAGCACAGGCAGCAAGCACAGGCAGCAAGCACAGGCAGCGCAGCAAGCACAGGCAGCACAGCAAGCACAGGCAGCAAGAACAGGCATGTTAGAAACCCGCAAAATAGCTCGACGAGATGTGTTCGTTTTAGCGATTCTGAGGGAAGTGCAGAGGGGTCAAGCTCCGTCCTCTTTCCAACAGGCAAAGCCTGCTCCGATCTTCGGCGAGATTCACTCTTGCATTTGTTTACAATGCTTACTCTTACTGAGACGCAGGTCAATGCACCGGCCGCCGAGGTAAACATATGATCCGCGACTCTCGGGGCCTCCAAAAACAGGTGACACAGCAACGCACTGTCGTGTGCCGCTGTCGAATTACCGCGTGTTATGGGCGAAATCAAATGCATCGCTAACAGGCAGCACAGCAAGCACAGGCAGCAAGCACAGGGAGCACAGCAAGCACAGGCAGCTAGCACAGGCAGCACAGCAAGCACAGGCAGCAAGCACAGGCAGCAAGCACAGGCAGCGCAGCAAGTACAGCAAGCACAGGCAGCACAGCAAGCACAGGCAGCACAGGCAGCAAGCACAGGCAGCAAGCACAGGCAGCGCAGCAAGCACAGGCAGCACAGCAAGCACAGGCAGCAAGCACAGGCATGTTAGAAACCCGCAAAATAGCTCGACGAGATGTGTTCGTTTTAGCGATTCTGAGGGAAGTGCAGAGGGGTCAAGCTCCGTCCTCTTTCCAACAGGCAAAGCCTGCTCCGATCTTCGGCGAGATTCACTCTTGCATTTGTTTACAATGCTTACTCTTACTGAGACGCAGGTCAATGCACCGGCCGCAGAGGTAAACATATGATCCGCGATTCTCGGCGCCTCCAAAAACAGGTGACACAGCAACGCACTGTCGTGTGCCGCTGTCGAATTACCGCGTGTTATGGGCGAAATCAAATGCATCGCTAACAGGCAGCACAGCAAGCACAGGCAACAAGCACAGGGAGCACAGCAAGCACAGGCAGCACAGTAAGCACAGGCAGCAAGCACAGGCAGCACAGCAAGCACAGGCAGCAAGCACAGGCAGCACAGCAAGCACAGGCAGCATAGCAAGCACAGCAAGCACAGGCAGCAAGCACAGGCAGCACAGCCAGCACAGGCAGCAAGCACAGGCAGCGCAGCAAGCACAGGCAGCAAGCACAGGCAGCACAGCAAGCACAGGCAGCAAGCACAGGTCTGCTAGAAACCCGCAAAATATCTCGACGAGATGTGTTCGTTTTAGCGATTCTGGGGGAAGTGCAGAGGGGTCAAGCTCCGTCCTCTTTCCAACAGGCAAAGCCTGCTCCGATCTTCGGCGAGATTCACTCTTGCATTTGTTTACAATGCTTACTTTTACTGAGACGCAGGTCAATGCACCGGCCGCCGAGGTAAACATATGATCCGCGACTCTCGGCGCCTCCAAAAACAGGTGACACAGCAACGCACTGTCGTGTGCCACTGTCGAATTACCGCGTGTTATGGGCGAAATCAAATGCATCGCTAACAGGCAGCACAGCAAGCACAGGCAGCACAGCAAGCACAGGCAGCAAGCACAGGCAGCACAGCAAGCACAGGCAGCATAGTAAGCACAGGCAGCAAGCACAGGCAGCACAGCAAGCACAGGCAGCATAGTAAGCACAGGCAGCAAGCACAGGCAGCACAGCAAGCACAGGCAGCACAGGCAGCAAGCACAGGCAGCACAACAAGCACAGGCGGCACAGCAAGCACAGGCAGCAAGCACAGGCAGCAAGCACAGGCAGCAAGCACAGGCAGCAAGCACAGGCAGCACAGCAAACACAGGCAGCAAGCACAGGCAGCACAGCAAGCACAGGCAGCACGGCAAGCACAGGCAGCAAGCACAGGCAGCAAGCACAGGCAGCAAGCACAGGCAGCAAGCACAGGCAGCACAGGCAGCAAGCACAGGCAGCACAGCAAGCACAGGCAGCAAGCAGAGGCAGCACAGCAAGCACAGGCAGCAAGCACAGGCAGCACAGCAAGCACAGGCAGCACAGCAAGTACAGGCAGCAAGCACAGGCAGCACAGCAAGCACACGCAGCAAGCACAGGCAACAAGCACAGGCAGCACAGCAAGCACAGGCAGCACAGTAAGCACAGGCAGCAAGCCCAGGCAGCACAGCAAGCACAGGCAGCACAGCAAGTACAGGCAGCAAGCACAGGCAGCACAGCAAGCACACGCAGCAAGCACAGAAAACAAGCACAGGCAGCACAGTAAGCACAGGCAGCTAGCACAGGCAGCACAGCAAGCACAGGCAGCACAACAAGCACAGGCGGCACAGCAAGCACAGGCAGCAAACACAGGCAGCACAGCAAACACACTCAGCACAGCAAGCACAGGCAGCACAGCAAGCACAGGCAGCATAGCAAGCACAGGCAGCAAGCACAGGCAGCACAGCAAGCACAGGCAGAAAGCACAGGCAGCACAACAAGCACAGGCAGCAAGCACAGGCAGCACAGCAAGCACAGGCAGCAAGCACAGGCAGCACAGGCAGCAGAGCATGCACAGGCAGCAAGCACAGGCAGAACAGCAAGCACAGGCAGCAAGCACAGGCAGCACAGCAAACACACTCAGCACAGCAAGCACAGGCAGCACAGCAAGCACAGGCAGCATAGCAAGCACAGGCAGCAAGCACAGGCAGCACAGCAAGCACAGGCAGAAAGCACAGGCAGCACAACAAGCACAGGCAGCAAGCACAGGCAGCACAGCAAGCACAGCCAGCAAGCACAGGCAGCACAGCAAGTACAGCAAGCACAGGCAGCAAAGCAAGCACAGGCAGCAAGAACAGGCAGCACAGCAAGCACAGGCAGCACAGCACAGGCAGCACAGCAAGCACAGGCAGCTTGCACAGGCAGCATAGCAAGCACAGCAAGCACAGGCAGCTTGCACAGGCAGCATAGCAAGCACAGGCAGCACAGCAAGCACAGGCAGCAAGCACAGGCAGCAAGCACAGGCAGCAAGCACAGGCAGCAAGCACAGGCCGCACAGCAAGCACAAGCAGCAAGCACAGGCAGCAAGCACAGGCAACACGGCAAGCACAGGCAGCAAGCACAGGCAGCACAGCAAGTACAGCAAGCACAGGCAGCAAGCACAGGCAGCAAGCACAGGCAGAACAGCAAGCACAGGCAGCTTGCACAGGCAGCATAGCAAGCACAGGCAGCACAGCAAGCACAGGCAGCAAGCACAGGCAGCACAGCAAGCACAGGCAGCAAGCACAGGCAGCAAGCACAGGCCGCACAGCAAGCACAGGCAGCAAGCACAGGCAGCACAGCAAGCACAGGCAGCAAGCACAGGCAGCACAGCAAGCACAGGCAGCAAGCACAGGCAACACAGCAAGCACAGGCAGCACAGCAAGCACAGGCATCAAGCACAGGTATGATAGAAACCCGCAAAATAGCTCGACGAGATGTGTTCGTTTTAGCGATTCTGGGGGAAGTGCAGAGGTCACAAGCTCCGTCCTCTTTCCAACAGGCAAAGCCTGCTCCGATCTTCGGCGAGATTCACTCTCGCATTTGTTTACAATGCTTACTCTTACTGAGACACAGGTCAATGCACCGGCCGCCGAGGTAAACATATGATCCGCGACTCTCGGCGCCTCCAAAAACAGGTGACACAGCAACGCACTGTTGTGTGCCACTGTCGAATTACCGCGTGTTATGGGCGAAATCAAATGCATCGCTAACAGGCAGCACAGCAAGCAGAGGCAACAAGCACAGGCAGCACAGCAAGCACAGGCAGCAAGCACAGGCAGCACAGCAAGCACAGGCAGCAAGCACAGGCAGCACAGCAAACACAGGCAGCATAGCAAGCACAGGCAGAAAGCACAGGCAGCACAACAAGCACAGGCAGCAAGCACAGGCAGCACAGCAACCACAGGCAGCAAGCACAGGCAGCATAGCAAGCACAGGCAGCAGGCACAGGCAGCACAGCAAGCACAGGCAGCACAGCAAGCACAAACAGCAAGCACAGCAAGCACAGGCAGCAACCACAGGCAGCACAGCAAGCACAGGCAGAAAGCACAGGCAGCACAACAAGCACAGGCAGCAAGCACAGGCAGCACAGCAAGCACAGGCAGCAAGCACAGGCAGCACAGCAAGCACAGGCAGCAAGCACAGGTAGCACAACAAGCACAGGCAGCAAGCACAGGCAGCACAGCAAGCACAGGCAGCAAGCACAGGCAGCAGAGTATGCACAGGCAGCAAGAACAGGCAGCACAGCAAGCACAGGCAGCAAGCACAGGCAGCACAGCAAGCACAGGCAGCAAGCACGGGCAGCACAGCAAGCACAGGTAGCAAGCACAGGCAGCACAGCAAGCACAGCCAGCAAGCACCGGCAGCACAGCAAGCACAGGCAGCAAGCACAGGCAACACAGTAATCACAGGCAGCAGAGCAAGCACAGACAGCAAGCACAGGCAGCATAGCAAGCAGAGGCAGCACAGAAAGCACAGGCAGCACAGACCGCAAGCACAGGCAGCACAGCAAGCACAGGCAGCAAGCACAGGCGGCACAGCAAGCACAGGCAGCAAGCACAGGCAGCACAGCAAGCACAGGCAGCAAGCACAGGCATGTTAGAAACCCGCAAAATAGCTCGACGAGATGTGTTCGTTTTAGCGATTCTGGGGGAAGTGCAGAGGGGTCAAGCTCCGTCCTCTTTCCAACAGGCAAAGCCTGCTCCGATCTTCGGCGAGATTCACTCTCGCATTTGTTTACAATGCTTACCCTTACTGAGACGCAGGTCAATAAACCGGCCGCCGAGGTAAACATATGATCCGCGACTCTCGGCGCCTCCAAAAATAGGTGACACAGCAACGCACTGTCGTGTGCCACTCTCGAATTACCGCGTGTTATGGGCGAAATCAAATGCATCGCTAACAGGCAGCACAGCAAGCACAGGCAGCACAGCAAGCACAAACAGCAAGCACAGGCAGCACAGCAAGCACAGGCAGCATAATAAGCACAGGCAGCAAGCACAGGCAGCAAGCACAGGGAGCACAGCAAGCACATGCAGCACAGCAAGCACAGGCAGCATAGCAAGCACAGCAAGCACACGCAGCAAGCACAGGCAACAAGAACAGGGAGCACAGCAAGCACAGGCAGCACAGTAAGCACAGGCAGCTTGCACAGGCAGCACAGCAAGCACAGGCAGCACAGTAAGCACAGGCAGCTTGCACTGGCAGCATAGCAAGCACAGCAAGCACAGGCAGCACAGAAAGCACAGGCAGCAAGCACAGGCAGCAAGCACAGGCAGCACAGCAAGCACAGGCAGCAAGCACAGGCAGCACAGCAAGCACAGGCAGCAAGCACAGGCAGCGCAGCAAGCACAGCAAGCACAGGCAGCACAGCAAGCACAGGCAGCACAGGCAGCAAGCACAGGCAGCAAGCACAGGCAGCGCAGCAAGCACAGGCAGCAAGCACAGGCAGCAAGCACAGGCAGCACAGCAAGCACAGGCAGCAAGCACAGGCAGCACAGCAAGCACAGGCAGCAAGCACAGGCAGCACAGCAAGCACAGGCAGCAAGCACAGGCAGCACAGCAAGCACACGCAGCAAGCACAGGCAACAAGCACAGGCAGCACAGCAAGCACAGGCAGCACAGTAAGCACAGGCAGCACAGCAAGCACAGGCAGCACAGCAAGTACAGGCAGCAAGCACAGGCAGCACAGCAAGCACACGCAGCAAGCACAGGCAACAAGCACAGGCAGCACAGTAAGCACAGGCAGCTAGCACAGGCAGCACAGCAAGCACAGGCAGCACAGCAAGCACAGGCAGCACAACAAGCACAGGCGGCACAGCAAGCACAGCAAGCACAGGCAGCAAGCACAGGCAGCACAGCAAACACAGGCAGCACAGCAAGCACAGGCAGAAAGCACAGGCAGCAAGCACAGGCAGCACAGCAAGCACAGGCAGCAAGCACAGGCAGCGCAGCAAGCACAGCAAGAACAGGCAGCACAGCAAGCACAGGCAGCACAGGCAGCAAGCACAGGCAGCAAGCACAGGCAGCAAGCACAGGCAGCGCAGCAAGCACAGGCAGCACAGGCAGCAAGCACAGGCATGTTAAAAACCCGCAAAATAGCTCGACGAGATGTGTTCGTTTTAGCGATTCTGGGGGAAGTGCAGAGGGGTCAAGCTCCGTCCTCTTTCCAACAGGCAAAGCCTGCTCCGATCTTCGGCGAGGTTCACTCTTGCATTTGTTTACAATGCTTACTCTTACTGAGACGCAGGTCAATGCACCGGCCGCCGAGGTAAACATATGATCCGCGACTCTCGGCGCCTCCAAAAACAGGTGACACAGCAACGCACTGTCGTGTGCCGCTGTCGAATTACCGCGTGTTATGGGCGAAATCAAATGCATCGCTAACAGGCAGCACAGCAAGCACAGGCAGCAAGCACAGGCAGCACAGCAAGCACAGGCAGCACAGCAAGCACAGGCAGCAAGCACAGGTATGCTAGAAAACCGCAAAATATCTCGACGAGATGTGTTCGTTTTAGCGATTCTGGGGGAAGTGCAGAGGGGTCAAGCTCCGTCCTCTTTCCAACAGGCAAAGTCTGCTCCGATCTTCGGCGAGGGTCACTCTTGCATTTGTTTACAATGCTTACTCTTACTGAGACGCAGGTCAATGCACCGGCCGCCGAGGTAAACATATGATCCGCGACTCTCGGCGCCTCCAAAAACAGGTGACACAGCAACGCACTGTCGTGTGCCGCTGTCGAATTACCGCGTGTTATGGGCGAAATCAAATGCATCGCTAACAGGCAGCACAGCAAGCACAGGCAGCAAGCACAGGCAGCACAGCAAGCACAGGCAGCACAGTAAGCACAGGCAGCAAGCACAGGCAGCACAGCAAGCACAGGCAGCAAGCACAGGGAGCACAGCAAGCACAGGCAGCACAGCAAGCACAGGCAGCTTGCACAGGCAGCATAGCAAGCACAGCAAGCACAGCCAGCAAGCACAGGCAGCACAGCCAGCACAGGCAGCAAGCACAGGCAGCGCAGCAAGCACGGGCAGCACAGCAAGCACAGGCAGCAAGCACAGGCAGCACAGCAAGCACAGGCAGCAAGCACAGGCAGCACAGCAAGCACAGGCAGCAAGCACAGGTATGCTAGAAACCCGCAAAATATCTCGACGAGATGTGTTCGTTTTAGCGATTCTGGGGGAAGTGCAGAGAGGTCAAGCTCCGTCCTCTTTCCAACAGGCAAAGTCTGCTCCGATCTTCGGCGAGATTCACTCTTGCATTTGTTTACAATGCTTACTCTTACTGAGACGCAGGTCAATGCACCGGCCGCCGAGGTAAACATATGATCCGCGACTCTCGGCGCCTCCAAAAACAGGTGACACAGCAACGCACTGTCGTGTGCCGCTGTCGAATTACCGCGTGTTATGGGCGAAATCAAATGCATCGCTAACAGGCAGCACAGCAAGCACAGGCAGCAAGCACAGGCAGCACAGCAAGCACAGGCAGCACAGCAAGCACAGGCAGCACAGTAAGCACAGGCAGCAAGCACAGGCAGCACAGCAAGCACAGGCAGCTTGCACAGGCAGCATAGCAAGCACAGCAAGCACAGCCAGCAAGCACAGGCAGCACAGCCAGCACAGGCAGCAAGCACAGGCAGCGCAGCAAGCACGGGCAGCACAGCAAGCACAGGCAGCAAGCACAGGCAGCACAGCAAGCACAGGCAGCAAGCACAGGCAGCACAGCAAGCACAGGCAGCAAGCACAGGTATGCTAGAAACCCGCAAAATATCTCGACGAGATGTGTTCGTTTTAGCGATTCTGGGGGAAGTGCAGAGAGGTCAAGCTCCGTCCTCTTTCCAACAGGCAAAGTCTGCTCCGATCTTCGGCGAGATTCACTCTTGCATTTGTTTACAATGCTTACTCTTACTGAGACGCAGGTCAATGCACCGGCCGCCGAGGTAAACATATGATCCGCGACTCTCGGCGCCTCCAAAAACAGGTGACACAGCAACGCACTGTCGTGTGCCACTGTCGAATTACCGCGTGTTATGGGCGAAATCAAATGCATCGCTAACAGGCAGCACAGCAAGCACAGGCAGCAAGCACAGGCAGCTTGCACAGGCAGCATAGCAAGCACAGCAAGCACAGCCAGCAAGCACAGGCAGCACAGCCAGCACAGGCAGCAAGCACAGGCAGCGCAGCAAGCACGGGCAGCACAGCAAGCACAGGCAGCAAGCACAGGCAGCACAGCAAGCACAGGCAGCAAGCACAGCGAGCACAGCAAGCACAGGCAGCACAGCAAGCACAGGCAGCTTGCACAGGCAGCATAGCAAGCACAGGCAGCAAGCACAGGCAGCAAGCACAGGCAGCACAGCCAGCACAGGCAGCAAGCACAGGCAGCGCAGCAAGCACGGGCAGCACAGCAAGCACAGGCAGCAAGCACAGGCAGCACAGCAAGCACAGGCAGCACAGGCAGCAAGCACAGGCAGCAGAGCAAGCACAGGCAGCAAGCACAGACAGCACAGCAAGCACAGGCAGCAAGCACAGGCAGCTCAGGCAGCACAACAAGCACAGGCAGCAAGCACAGGCAGCACAGCAAGCAGAGGCAGCACAGCACAGGCAGCACAGCAAGCACAGGCAGCAAGCACAGGCAGCACACCAAGTACAGGCAGCAAGCACAGGCAGCGCAGCAAGCACAGGCAGCAAGCGCAGGCAGCACAGCAGGCACAGGCAGCACAGCAAGCACAGGCAGCACAGCAAGTATAGGCAGCAAGCACAGGCAGCACAGCAAGCACACGCAGCAAGCACAGGCAACAAGCACAGGCAGCACAGTAAGCACAGGCAGCACAGCAAGCACAGGCAGCAAGCACAGACAGCACAGCAAGCACAGGCAGCACAGGCAGCAAGCACAGGCAGCAAGCACAGGCAGCAAGCACAGGCAGCACAGCAAGCACAGGCAGCAAGCACAGGCAGCACAGCAAGCACAGGCAGCAAGCACAGACAGCACAGCAAGCACAGGCAGCACAGCAAGCACAGGCAGCTCAGGCAGCACAACAAGCACAGGCAGCAAGCACAGGCAGCACAGTAAGCAGAGGCAGCACAGCACAGGCAGCACAGCAAGCACAGGCAGCACAACAAGCACAGGCGGCACAGCAAGCACAGCAAGCACAGGCAGCAAGCACAGGCAGCAAGCACAGGCAGCACAGCAAGCACAGGAAGCAAGCACAGGCAGCGCAGCAAGCACAGCAAGCACAGGCAGCACAGCAAGCACAGGCAGCACAGGCAGCAAGCACAGGCAGCAAGCACAGGCAGCGCAGCAAGCACAGGCAGCACAGCAAGCACAGGCAGCAAGAACAGGCATGTTAGAAACCCGCAAAATAGCTCGACGAGATGTGTTCGTTTTAGCGATTCTGAGGGAAGTGCAGAGGGGTCAAGCTCCGTCCTCTTTCCAACAGGCAAAGCCTGCTCCGATCTTCGGCGAGATTCACTCTTGCATTTGTTTACAATGCTTACTCTTACTGAGACGCAGGTCAATGCACCGGCCGCCGAGGTAAACATATGATCCGCGACTCTCGGGGCCTCCAAAAACAGGTGACACAGCAACGCACTGTCGTGTGCCGCTGTCGAATTACCGCGTGTTATGGGCGAAATCAAATGCATCGCTAACAGGCAGCACAGCAAGCACAGGCAGCAAGCACAGGCAGCACAGCAAGCACAGGCAGCACAGTAAGCACAGGCAGCAAGCACAGGCAGCACAGCAAGCACAGGCAGCTTGCACAGGCAGCATAGCAAGCACAGCAAGCACAGCCAGCAAGCACAGGCAGCACAGCCAGCACAGCCAGCAAGCACAGGCAGCGCAGCAAGCACGGGCAGCACAGCAAGCACAGGCAGCAAGCACAGGCAGCACAGCAAGCACAGGCAGCAAGCACAGGTATGCTAGAAACCCGCAAAATATCTCGACGAGATGTGTTCGTTTTAGCGATTCTGGGGGAAGTGCAGAGAGGTCAAGCTCCGTCCTCTTTCCAACAGGCAAAGTCTGCTCCGATCTTCGGCGAGATTCACTCTTGCATTTGTTTACAATGCTTACTCTTACTGAGACGCAGGTCAATGCACCGGCCGCCGAGGTAAACATATGATCCGCGACTCTCGGCGCCTCCAAAAACAGGTGACACAGCAACGCACTGTCGTGTGCCACTGTCGAATTACCGCGTGTTATGGGCGAAATCAAATGCATCGCTAACAGGCAGCACAGCAAGCACAGGCAGCAAGCACAGGCAGCTTGCACAGGCAGCACAGCAAGCACAGCCAGCAAGCACAGGCAGCACAGCCAGCACAGGCAGCAAGCACAGGCAGCGCAGCAAGCACGGGCAGCACAGCAAGCACAGGCAGCAAGCACAGGCAGCACAGCAAGCACAGGCAGCAAGCACAGCGAGCACAGCAAGCACAGGCAGCACAGCAAGCACAGGCAGCTTGCACAGGCAGCATAGCAAGCACAGGCAGCAAGCACAGGCAGCAAGCACAGGCAGCACAGCCAGCACAGGCAGCAAGCACAGGCAGCGCAGCAAGCACGGGCAGCACAGCAAGCACAGGCAGCAAGCACAGGCAGCACAGCAAGCACAGGCAGCAAGCACAGGCAGCACAGCAAGCACAGGCAGCAAGCACAGGCAGCACAGCAAGCACAGGCACAAGCACAGACAGCACAGCAAGCACAGGCAGCACAGCAAGTATAGGCAGCAAGCGCAGGCAGCACAGCAAGCACACGCAGCAAGCACAGGCAACAAGCACAGGCAGCACAGTAAGCACCGGCAGCAAGCACAGGCAGCACAGCAAGCACAGGCAGCAAGCACAGACAGCACAGCAAGCACAGGCAGCACAGGCAGCAAGCACAGGCAGCACAGCAAGCACAGGCAGCAAGCACAGACAGCACAGCAAGCACAGGCAGCACAGCAAGCACAGGCAGCAAGCACAGACAGCACAGCAAGCACAGGCAGCACAGGCAGCAAGCACAGGCAGCACAGCAAGCACAGGCAGCACAGCAAGCACAGGAAGCAAGCACAGGCAACAAGCACAGGCAGCACAGTAAGCACAGGCAGCACAGCAAGCACAGGCAGCAAGCACAGACAGCACAGCAAGCACAGGCAGCACAGGCAGCAAGCACAGGCAGCAAGCACAGGCAGCAAGCACAGGCAGCACAGCAAGCACAGGCAGCAAGCACAGGCAGCACAGCAAGCACAGGCAGCAAGCACAGACAGCACAGCAAGCACAGGCAGCACAGCAAGCACAGGCAGCTCAGGCAGCACAACAAGCACAGGCAGCAAGCACAGGCAGCACAGTAAGCAGAGGCAGCACAGCACAGGCAGCACAGCAAGCACAGGCAGCACAACAAGCACAGGCGGCACAGCAAGCACAGCAAGCACAGGCAGCAAGCACAGGCAGCACAGCAAGCACAGGAAGCAAGCACAGGCAGCGCAGCAAGCACAGCAAGCACAGGCAGCGCAGCAAGCACAGCAAGCACAGGCAGCACAGCAAGCACAGGCAGCACAGGCAGCAAGCACAGGCAGCAAGCACAGGCAGCGCAGCAAGCACAGGCAGCACAGCAAGCACAGGCAGCAAGAACAGGCATGTTAGAAACCCGCAAAATAGCTCGACGAGATGTGTTCGTTTTAGCGATTCTGAGGGAAGTGCAGAGGGGTCAAGCTCCGTCCTCTTTCCAACAGGCAAAGCCTGCTCCGATCTTCGGCGAGATTCACTCTTGCATTTGTTTACAATGCTTACTCTTACTGAGACGCAGGTCAATGCACCGGCCGCCGAGGTAAACATATGATCCGCGACTCTCGGGGCCTCCAAAAACAGGTGACACAGCAACGCACTGTCGTGTGCCGCTGTCGAATTACCGCGTGTTATGGGCGAAATCAAATGCATCGCTAACAGGCAGCACAGCAAGCACAGGCAGCAAGCACAGGGAGCACAGCAAGCACAGGCAGCTAGCACAGGCAGCACAGCAAGCACAGGCAGCAAGCACAGGCAGCAAGCACAGGCAGCGCAGCAAGTACAGCAAGCACAGGCAGCACAGCAAGCACAGGCAGCACAGGCAGCAAGCACAGGCAGCAAGCACAGGCAGCGCAGCAAGCACAGGCAGCACAGCAAGCACAGGCAGCAAGCACAGGCATGTTAGAAACCCGCAAAATAGCTCGACGAGATGTGTTCGTTTTAGCGATTCTGAGGGAAGTGCAGAGGGGTCAAGCTCCGTCCTCTTTCCAACAGGCAAAGCCTGCTCCGATCTTCGGCGAGATTCACTCTTGCATTTGTTTACAATGCTTACTCTTACTGAGACGCAGGTCAATGCACCGGCCGCAGAGGTAAACATATGATCCGCGATTCTCGGCGCCTCCAAAAACAGGTGACACAGCAACGCACTGTCGTGTGCCGCTGTCGAATTACCGCGTGTTATGGGCGAAATCAAATGCATCGCTAACAGGCAGCACAGCAAGCACAGGCAACAAGCACAGGGAGCACAGCAAGCACAGGCAGCACAGTAAGCACAGGCAGCAAGCACAGGCAGCACAGCAAGCACAGGCAGCAAGCACAGGCAGCACAGCAAGCACAGGCAGCATAGCAAGCACAGCAAGCACAGGCAGCAAGCACAGGCAGCACAGCCAGCACAGGCAGCAAGCACAGGCAGCGCAGCAAGCACAGGCAGCAAGCACAGGCAGCACAGCAAGCACAGGCAGCAAGCACAGGTCTGCTAGAAACCCGCAAAATATCTCGACGAGATGTGTTCGTTTTAGCGATTCTGGGGGAAGTGCAGAGGGGTCAAGCTCCGTCCTCTTTCCAACAGGCAAAGTCTGCTCCGATCTTCGGCGAGATTCACTCTTGCATTTGTTTACAATGCTTACTCTTACTGAGACGCAGGTCAATGCACCGGCCGCCGAGGTAAACATATGATCCGTGACTCTCGGCGCCTCCAAAAACAGGTGACACAGCAACGCACTGTCGTGTGCCACTGTCGAATTACCGCGTGTTATGGGCGAAATCAAATGCATCGCTAACAGGCAGCACAGCAAGCACAGGCAGCACAGCAAGCACAGGCAGCAAGCACAGGCAGCACAGCAAGCACAGGCAGCATAGTAAGCACAGGCAGCAAGCACAGGCAGCACAGCAAGCACAGGCAGCAAGCACAGGGAGCACAGCAAGCACAGGCAGCTTGCACAGGCAGCACAGCAAGTACAGGCAGCAAGCACAGGCAGCACAGCAAGCACAGGCAGCAAGCACAGGCAGCACAGCAAGCACAGGCAGCAAGCACAGGCAGCACAGCAAGCACAGGCAGCAAGAACAGGCATGTTAGAAACCCGCAAAATAGCTCGACGAGATGTGTTCGTTTTAGCGATTCTGAGGGAAGTGCAGAGGGGTCAAGCTCCGTCCTCTTTCCAACAGGCAAAGCCTGCTCCGATCTTCGGCGAGATTCACTCTTGCATTTGTTTACAATGCTTACTCTTAGTGAGACGCAGGTCAATGCACCGGCCGCCGAGGTAAACATATGATCCGCGACTCTCGGCGCCTCCAAAAACAGGTGACACAGCAACGCACTGTCGTGTGCCACTGTCGAATTACCGCGTGTTATGGGCGAAATCAAATGCATCGCTAACAGGCAGCACAGCAAGCACAGGCAGCACAGCAAGCACAGGCAGCAAGCACAGGCAGCACAGCAAGCACAGGCAGCATAGTAAGCACAGGCAGCAAGCACAGGCAGCACAGCAAGCACAGGCAGCAAGCACAGGGAGCACAGCAAGCACAGGCAGCACAGCAAGCACAGGCAGCTTGCACAGGCAGCACAGCAAGTACAGGCAGCAAGCACAGGCAGCACAGCAAGCACAGGCAGCAAGCACAGGCAGCACAGCAAGCACAGGCAGCACCGCAAGCACAGGCAGCACAGCAAGCACAGGCAGCAAGCACAGGCAGCACAGCAAGTACAGGCAGCAAGCACAGGCAGCGCAGCAAGCACAGGCAGCACAGCAAGCACAGGCAGCAAGCACAGGCAGCACAGCAAGCACAGGCAGCACAGCAAACACAGGCAGCACAGCAAGCACAGGCAGCACAGCAAGTACAGGCAGCAAGCACAGGCAGCACAGCAAGCACACGCATCAAGCACAGGCAACAAGCACAGGCAGCACAGCAAGCACAGGCAGCAAGCAGAGGCAGCACAGCAAGCACAGGCAGCAAGCACAGGCAGCACAGCAAGCACAGGCAGCACAGCAAGTACAGGCAGCGAGCACAGGCAGCACAGCAAGCACACGCAGCAAGCACAGGCATGTTAGAAACCCGCAAAATAGCTCGACGAGATGTGTCCGTTTTAGCGATTCTGGGGGAAGTGCAGAGGGGTCAAGCTCCGTCCTCTTTCCAACAGGCAAAGCCTGCTCCGATCTTCGGCGAGATTCACTCTTGCATTTGTTTACAATGCTTACTCTTAGTGAGACGCAGGTCAATGCACCGGCCGCCGAGGTAAACATATGATCCGCGACTCTCGGCGCCTCCAAAAACAGGTGACACAGCAACGCACTGTCGTGTGCCACTGTCGAATTACCGCGTGTTATGGGCGAAATCAAATGCATCGCTAACAGGCAGCACAGCAAGCACAGGCAGCACAGCAAGCACAGGCAGCAAGCACAGGCAGCACAGCAAGCACAGGCAGCATAGTAAGCACAGGCAGCAAGCACAGGCAGCACAGCAAGCACAGGCAGCAAGCACAGGGAGCACAGCAAGCACAGGCAGCACAGCAAGCACAGGCAGCTTGCACAGGCAGCACAGCAAGTACAGGCAGCAAGCACAGGCAGCACAGCAAGCACAGGCAGCAAGCACAGGCAGCACAGCAAGCACAGGCAGCAAGCACAGGCAGCACCGCAAGCACAGGCAGCACAGCAAGCACAGGCAGCAAGCACAGGCAGCACAGCAAGTACAGGCAGCAAGCACAGGCAGCGCAGCAAGCACAGGCAGCACAGCAAGCACAGGCAGCAAGCACAGGCAGCACAGCAAACACAGGCAGCACAGCAAGCACAGGCAGCAAGCAGAGGCAGCACAGCAAGCACAGGCAGCAAGCACAGGCAGCACAGCAAGCACAGGCAGCACAGCAAGTACAGGGAGCAAGCACAGGCAGCACAGCAAGCACACGCATCAAGCACAGGCAACAAGCACAGGCAGCACAGCAAGCACAGGCAGCAGAGTAAGCACAGGCAGCAAGCCCAGGCAGCACAGCAAGCACAGGCAGCACAACAAGCACAGGCGGCACAGCAAGCACAGGCAGCAAGCACAGGCAGCAAGCACAGGCAGCGAAGCAAGCACAGGCAGCACAGCAAGCACAGGCAGCAAGCACAGGCAGCACAGCAAGCACAGGCAGCAAGCACAGCAAGCACAGGCAGCACAGGCAGCAAGCACAGGCAGCAAGCACAGGCAGCGCAGCAAGCACAGGCAGCACAGCAAGCACAGGCAGCAAGCACAGGCATGTTAGAAACCCGCAAAATAGCTCGACGAGATGTGTCCGTTTTAGCGATTCTGGGGGAAGTGCAGAGGGGTCAAGCTCCGTCCTCTTTCCAACAGGCAAAGCCTGCTCCGATCTTCGGCGAGATTCACTCTTGCATTTGTTTACAATGCTTACTCTTACTGAGTGTTGGGGATAGTCGCTGCTCCGTTAGGAGATTTGCCCCCCAGTTATTTTATTTTGTTCCAGCCGCCCTTGCTTACCGTCCGCCTCATTTCTCCGAATTTATGTTCGTGTCATTTCACAGAAATCTCTTAACTGGGTCAACACGAGAGTGTTGGTGCGTGCGTGTAACCCACGTGACGCCTTCTCTTGCTTTGGATTGGCGCGGGCAATCTTGCAATTTCTGGGTAGGTAGCGTCTGACCGGTAGGGTGCTCTCTTCGCTCCGAGACTCCGCGCAGGTACGACCTAGAGCTGTGCGCTTTTTCGATTTAATCGCCACGTTAAGCGAGTGCGAATTTTTGTAGTAAGATTGAGGTTGTTTCTTCGGAACGCCTCATCTCGCAAGTTACACGCGCTCCTTTTGTTCTCCTTCCTCGTGGCCTTCCTTCCCGATCCGCGGCGGCGAATCCCATCGTGCGCAGATACGCGGTTCTTCTTTCATTGCACCTACTCTGCTCCTTCTCCGGGTTGTTATCGAGATCGTTAGGATCTTCGTTGCCCTACCGTCCAACCTTGCTTCCTTTCCTACGCGTGTCTTTAGTTTAATGCGTCGAGTTTTGTGTTTTTGTACAAGCAGTGCTGGCATTCAAATAAAACAAACGGTTTTGTGCAATACAGTCCGAGCTGTTCCCAGTGAACTTTTGCGACCTAATCGCCAAAGTATCCCACTCCTATACACTGAGACGCAGGTCAATGCACCGGCCGCCGAGGTAAACATATGATCCGCGACTCTCGGCGCCTCCAAAAACAGGTGACACAGCAACGCACTGTCGTGTGCCACTGTCGAATTACCGCGTGTTATGGGCGAAATCAAATGCATCGCTAACAGGCAGCACAGCAAGCACAGGCAGCACAGCAAGCACAGGCAGCAAGCACAGGCAGCACAGGCAGCATAGTAAGCACAGGCAGCAAGCACAGGCAGCACAGCAAGCACAGGCAGCAAGCACAGGGAGCACAGCAAGCACAGGCAGCACAGCAAGCACAGGCAGCTTGCACAGGCAGCACAGCAAGTACAGGCAGCAAGCACAGGCAGCACAGCAAGCACAGGCAGCAAGCACAGGCAGCACAGCAAGCACAGGCAGCAAGCACAGGCAGCACCGCAAGCACAGGCAGCACAGCAAGCACAGGCAGCAAGCACAGGCAGCACAGCAAGTACAGGCAGCAAGCACAGGCAGCGCAGCAAGCACAGGCAGCAAGCACAGGCAGCACAGCAAGCACAGGCTGCAAGCACAGGCAGCAAGCACAGGCAGCCCAGGCAGCACAGCAAGCACAGGCAGCAAGCACAGGCAGCACAGCAAGCAGAGGCAGCACAGCAAGCACAGGCAGCAAGCACAGGCAGCACAGCAAGCACAGGCAGCAAGCACAGGCAGCACAGCAAGCACAGGCAGCAAGCACAGGCAGCACAGCAAGCACAGGCAGCACAGAAAGCACAGGCAGCAAGCACAGGCAGCACAGCAAGCACAGGCAGCAAGCAGAGGCAGCACAGCAAGCACAGGCAGCAAGCACAGGCAGCACAGCAAGCACAGGCAGCACAGCAAGTACAGGCAGCAAGCACAGGCAGCACAGCAAGCACACGCATCAAGCACAGGCAACAAGCACAGGCAGCAGAGTAAGCACAGGCAGCAAGCCCAGGCAGCACAGCAAGCACAGGCAGCACAACAAGCACAGGCGGCACAGCAAGCACAGGCAGCAAGCACAGGCAGCAAGCACAGGCAGCGAAGCAAGCACAGGCAGCACAGTAAGCACAGGCAGCTTGCACAGGCAGCATAGCAAGCACAGGCAGCAAGCACAGGCAGCACAGAAAGCACAGGCAGCAAGCACAGGCTGCACAGCAAGCACAGGCAGCACAACAAACACAGGCAGCAAGCGCAGGCAGCACAGCAGGCACAGGCAGCACAGCAAGCACAGAAAGCACAGGCAGCAAGCACAGGCAGCACAGCAAGCACAGGCAGCAAGCACAGGCAGCAGAGCAAGCACAGGCAGCACAGGCAGCACAGGCAGCAAGCACAGGCAGCACGGCAAGCACAGGCAGCAAGCACAGGCAGCACAGCACGCACAGGCAGCAAGCACAGGCATGTTAGAAACCCGCAAAATAGCTCGACGAGATGTGTTCGTTTTAGCGATTCTGAGGGAAGTGCAGAGGGGTCAAGCTCCGTCCTCTTTCCAACAGGCAAAGCCTGCTCCGATCTTCGGCGAGATTCACTCTTGCATTTGTTTACAATGCTTACTCTTACTGAGACGCAGGTCAATGCACCGGCCGCCGAGGTAAACATATGATCCGCGATTCTCGGCGCCTCCAAAAACAGGTGACACAGCAACGCACTGTCGTGTGCCGCTGTCGAATTACCGCGTGTTATGGGCGAAATCAAATGCATCGCTAACAGGCAGCACAGCAAGCACAGGCAGCACAGCAAGCACAGGCAGCACAGGCAGCAAGCACAGGCAGCACGGCAAGCACACGCAGCAAGCACAGGCAGCACAGCAAGCACAGGCAGCAAGCACAGGCAACAACCACAGGCAGCACAGTAAGCACAGGCAGCAAGCACAGGCAGCACAGCATGCACAGGCAGCACAACAAGCACAGGCGGCACAGCAAGCACAGCAAGCACAGGCAGCAAGCACAGGCAGAACAGCAAGCACAGGCAGCAAGCACAGGCAGCACAGCATGCACAGGCAGCACAACAAGCACAGGCGGCACAGCAAGCACAGCAAGCACAGGCAGCAAGCACAGGCAGAACAGCAAGCACAGGCAGCAAGCACAGGCAGCACAGCAAGCACAGGCAGCACAGCAAGCACAGGCAGCAAGCACAGGCAGCACAGCAAGCGCAGGCAGCAAGCACAGGCAGGACAGCAAGCACAGGCAGCAAGCACAGACAGCACAGCAAGCACAGGCAGCAAGCACAGGCAGCACAGCAAGCACAGGCAGCAAGCACAGGCAGCACAGCAAGCACAGGCAGCACAACAAGCACAGGCGGCACAGCAAGCACAGGCAGCAAGCACAGGCAGCACAGCAAGCACAGGCAGCACAGCAAGTACAGGCAGCAAGCACAAGCAGCATAGCAAGCACAGGCAGCAAGCACAGGCAGCACAGCAAGCACACGCAGCAAGCACAGGCAACAAGCACAGGCAGCACAGCAAGCACAGGCAGCACAACAAGCACAGGCGGCACAGCAAGCACAGGCAGCAAGCACAGGCAGCACAGCAAGCACAGGCAGCACAGCAAGCACAGGCAACACAGCAAGTATAGGCAGCAAGCACAGGCAGCACAGCAAGCACACGCAGCAAGCACAGGCAACAACCACAGGCAGCACAGTAAGCACAGGCAGCAAGCACAGGCAGCACAGCATGCACAGGCAGCACAACAAGCACAGGCGGCACAGCAAGCACAGCAAGCACAGGCAGCAAGCACAGGCAGAACAGCAAGCACAGGCAGCAAGCACAGGCAGCACAGCAAGCACAGGCAGCACAGCAAGCACAGGCAGCAAGCACAGGCAGCACAGCAAGCGCAGGCAGCACAGCAAGCACAGGCAGCACAGCAAGTACAGGCAGCAAGCACAGGCAGCACAGGCAGCAAGCACAGGCAGCACAGCAAGCACAGGCAGCAAGCACAGGCAGCACAGCAAGCACACGCAGCAAGCACAGGCAACAAGCACAGGCAGCACAGCAAGCACAGGCAGCACAACAAGCACAGGCGGCACAGCAAGCACAGGCAGCAAGCACAGGCAGCACAGCAAGCACAGGCAGCACAGCAAGTACAGGCAGCAAGCACAGGCAGCAGAGCAAGCACAGGCAGCACAGGCAGCACAGGCAGCAAGCACAGGCAGCACGGCAAGCACAGGCAGCAAGCACAGGCAGCACAGCACGCACAGGCAGCAAGCACAGGCATGTTAGAAACCCGCAAAATAGCTCGACGAGATGTGTTCGTTTTAGCGATTCTGAGGGAAGTGCAGAGGGGTCAAGCTCCGTCCTCTTTCCAACAGGCAAAGCCTGCTCCGATCTTCGGCGAGATTCACTCTTGCATTTGTTTACAATGCTTACTCTTACTGAGACGCAGGTCAATGCACCGGCCGCCGAGGTAAACATATGATCCGCGATTCTCGGCGCCTCCAAAAACAGGTGACACAGCAACGCACTGTCGTGTGCCGCTGTCGAATTACCGCGTGTTATGGGCGAAATCAAATGCATCGCTAACAGGCAGCACAGCAAGCACAGGCAGCAAGCACAGGGAGCACAGCAAGCACAGGCAGCACAGTAAGCACAGGCAGCAAGCACAGGCAGCACAGCAAGCACAGGCAGCAAGCACAGGGAGCACAGCAAGCACAGGCAGCACAGCAAGCACAGGCAGCATAGCAAGCACAGCAAGCACAGGCAGCAAGCACAGGCAGCACAGCCAGCACAGGCAGCAAGCACAGGCAGCGCAGCAAGCACAGGCAGCAAGCACAGGCAGCACAGCAAGCACAGGCAGCAAGCACAGGCAGCACAGCAAGCACAGGCAGCAAGCACAGGTCTGCTAGAAACCCGCAAAATATCTCGACGAGATGTGTTCGTTTTAGCGATTCTGGAGGAAGTGCAGAGGGGTCAAGCTCCGTCCTCTTTCCAACAGGCAAAGTCTGCTCCGATCTTCGGCGAGATTCACTCTTGCATTTGTTTACAATGCTTACTCTTACTGAGACGCAGGTCAATGCACCGGCCGCCGAGGTAAACATATGATCCGCGACTCTCGGCGCCTCCAAAAACAGGTGACACAGCAACGCACTGTCGTGTGCCACTGTCGAATTACCGCGTGTTATGGGCGAAATCAAATGCATCGCTAACAGGCAGCACAGCAAGCACAGGCAGCAAGCACAGGCAGCACAGCAAGCACAGGCAGCATAGTAAGCACAGGCAGCAAGCACAGGCAGCACAGCAAGCACAGGCAGCAAGCACAGGGAGCACAGCAAGCACAGGCAGCTTGCACAGGCAGCATAGCAAGCACAGGCAGCAAGCACAGGCAACAAGCACAGTGAGCAAGCACAGGCAGCACAGCAAGCACAGGCAGCACAGTAAGCACAGGCAGCAAGCACAGGCAGCAAGCACATGCAGCACAGGAAGCACAGGCAGCACAGCAAGCACAGGTAGCACAGCAAGCACAGGCAGCACAACAAGCACAGGCGGCACAGCAAGCACAGGCAGCAAGCACAGGCAGCAAGCACAGGCAGCACAGCAAGCACAGGCAGCTCAGCAAGTACAGGCAGCACAGTAAGCACAGGCAGCTTGCACAGGCAGCATAGCAAGCACAGCAAGCACAGGCAGAAAGCACAGGCAGCACAGAAAGCACAGGCAGCAAGCACAGGCTGCACAGCAAGCACAGGCAGCACAAAAAACACAGGCAGCAAGCGCAGGCAGCACAGCAGGCACAGGCAGCACAGCAAGCACAGAAAGCACAGGCAGCAAGCACAGGCAGCACAGCAAGCACAGGCAGCAAGCACAGGCAGCAGAGCAAGCACAGGCAGCAAGCACAGGCAGCATAGCAAGCAGAGGCAGCACAAAAAGCACAGGCAGCACAGCAAGCACAGGCAACACAGCAAGCACAGGCGGCACAGCAAGCACAGCAAGCACAGGCAGCGCAGCAAGCACAGCAAGCACAGGCAGCATAGCAAGTACAGGCAGCAAGCACAGGCAGCACAGCAAGCACACTCAGCAAGCACAGGCAACAAGCACAGGCAGCACAGCAAGCACAGGCAGCACAGCAAGCACAGGCAGCACAGTAAGCACAGGCAGCAAGCACAGGCAGCACAGCAAGCACAGGCAGCACAGCAAGCACAGGCAGCACAGAAAGCACAGGCAGCAAGCACAGGCAGCAAGCACAGGCAGCAAGCACAGGCAGCACAGCAAGCACAGGCCGCACAGCAAGCACAGGCAGCACAGCAAGCACAGGCCGCACAGCAAGCACAGGCAGCAAGCACAGGCAGCACAGCAAGCAGAGGCAACAAGCACAGGCAGCACAGGCAGCAAGCACAGGCAGCACAGCAAGCACAGGCAGCAAGCACAGGCAGCACAGCAAGCACAGGCAGCAAGCACAGGCAGCAAGCACGGGCAGCACAGCAAGCACAGGCAGCAAGCACAGGCAGCACAGCATGCACAGGCAGCAAGCACAGGCAGCACAGCAAGCACAGGCAGCAAGCACAGGCAGCACAGCAAGCACAGGCAGCAAGCACAGGCAGCACAGCATGCACATGCAGCACAGCAAGCACAGGCAGCAAGCACAGGCAGCACAGCAAGCACAGGCAGCACGGCAAGCACAGGCAGCAAGCACAGGCAGCACAGCAATCACAGGCAGCAAGCACAGGCAGCACAGCAAGCACAGGCAGCAAGCACAGGCAGCACAGCAAGCACAGGCAGCACAGCAAGTACAGCAAGCACAGGCAGCAAGCACAGGCAGCACAGCAAGCACAGGCAGCAAGCACAGGCAGCAAGCACAGGCAGCACAGCAAGCACAGGCAGCAAGCACAGGCAACACAGCAAGCACAGGCAGCAAGCACAGGCAGCACAGCAAGCACAGGTATGCTAGAAACCCGCAAAATAGCTCGACGAGATGTGTTCGTTTTAGCGATTCTGGGGGAAGTGCAGAGGGGTCAAGCTCCGTCCTCTTTCCAACAGGCAAAGCCTGCTCCGATCTTCGGCGAGATTCACTCTTGCATTTGTTTACAATGCTTACTCTTACTGAGACGCAGGTCAATGCACCGGCCGCCGAGGTAAACATATGATCCGCGACTCTCGGCGCCTCCAAAAACAGGTGACACAGCAACGCACTGTCGTGTGCCACTGTCGAATTACCGCGTGTTATGGGCGAAATCAAATGCATCGCTAACAGGCAGCACAGCAAGCACAGGCAGCACAGCAAGCACAGGCAGCACAGGCAGCAAGCACAGGCAGCACGGCAAGCACACGCAGCAAGCACAGGCAGCACAGCAAGCACAGGCAGCAAGCACAGGCAACAACCACAGGCAGCACAGTAAGCACAGGCAGCAAGCACAGGCAGCACAGCATGCACAGGCAGCACAACAAGCACAGGCGGCACAGCAAGCACAGCAAGCACAGGCAGCAAGCACAGGCAGAACAGCAAGCACAGGCAGCAAGCACAGGCAGCACAGCATGCACAGGCAGCACAACAAGCACAGGCGGCACAGCAAGCACAGCAAGCACAGGCAGCAAGCACAGGCAGAACAGCAAGCACAGGCAGCAAGCACAGGCAGCACAGCAAGCACAGGCAGCACAGCAAGCACAGGCAGCAAGCACAGGCAGCACAGCAAGCGCAGGCAGCAAGCACAGGCAGGACAGCAAGCACAGGCAGCAAGCACAGACAGCACAGCAAGCACAGGCAGCAAGCACAGGCAGCACAGCAAGCACAGGCAGCAAGCACAGGCAGCACAGCAAGCACAGGCAGCACAACAAGCACAGGCGGCACAGCAAGCACAGGCAGCAAGCACAGGCAGCACAGCAAGCACAGGCAGCACAGCAAGTACAGGCAGCAAGCACAAGCAGCATAGCAAGCACAGGCAGCAAGCACAGGCAGCACAGCAAGCACACGCAGCAAGCACAGGCAACAAGCACAGGCAGCACAGCAAGCACAGGCAGCACAACAAGCACAGGCGGCACAGCAAGCACAGGCAGCAAGCACAGGCAGCACAGCAAGCACAGGCAGCACAGCAAGCACAGGCAACACAGCAAGTATAGGCAGCAAGCACAGGCAGCACAGCAAGCACACGCAGCAAGCACAGGCAACAACCACAGGCAGCACAGTAAGCACAGGCAGCAAGCACAGGCAGCACAGCATGCACAGGCAGCACAACAAGCACAGGCGGCACAGCAAGCACAGCAAGCACAGGCAGCAAGCACAGGCAGAACAGCAAGCACAGGCAGCAAGCACAGGCAGCACAGCAAGCACAGGCAGCACAGCAAGCACAGGCAGCAAGCACAGGCAGCACAGCAAGCGCAGGCAGCACAGCAAGCACAGGCAGCACAGCAAGTACAGGCAGCAAGCACAGGCAGCACAGGCAGCAAGCACAGGCAGCACAGCAAGCACAGGCAGCAAGCACAGGCAGCACAGCAAGCACACGCAGCAAGCACAGGCAACAAGCACAGGCAGCACAGCAAGCACAGGCAGCACAACAAGCACAGGCGGCACAGCAAGCACAGGCAGCAAGCACAGGCAGCACAGCAAGCACAGGCAGCACAGCAAGTACAGGCAGCAAGCACAAGCAGCATAGCAAGCACACGCAGCAAGCACAGGCAACAAGCACAGGCAGCACAGGCAGCATGCCCAGGCAGCACAGCAAGCACAGGCAGCACAACAAGCACAGGCAGCACAGCAAACACAGGCAGCAAGCACAGGCAGCACAGCAAGCACAGGCAGCAAGCACAGGCAGGACAGCAAGCACAGGCAGCAAGCACAGACAGCACAGCAAGCACAGGCAGCAAGCACAGGCAGCACAGCAAGCACAGGCAGCAAGCACAGGCAGCACAGCAAGCACAGGCAGCACAGCAAGCACAGGCAGCAAGCACAGGCAGCACAGCAAGCACAGGCAGCATAGTAAGCACAGGCAGCAAGCACAGGCAGCACAGCAAGCACAGGCAGCAAGCACAGGCAGCACAGCAAGCACAGGCAGCGCAGCAAGCACAGCAAGCACAGGCAGCACAGCAAGCACAGGCAGCACAGGCAGCAAGCACAGGCAGCAAGCACAGGCAGCGCAGCAAGCACAGGCAGCAAGCACAGGCAGCAAGCACAGGTCTGCTAGAAACCCGCAAAATATCTCGACGAGATGTGTTCGTTTTAGCGATTCTGGGGGAAGTGCAGAGGGGTCAAGCTCCGTCCTCTTTCCAACAGGCAAAGTCTGCTCCGATCTTCGGCGAGATTCACTCTTGCATTTGTTTACAATGCTTACTCTTACTGAGACGCAGGTCAATGCACCGGCCGCCGAGGTAAACATATGATCCGCGACTCTCGGCGCCTCCAAAAACAGGTGACACAGCAACGCACTGTCGTGTGCCACTGTCGAATTACCGCGTGTTATGGGCGAAATCAAATGCATCGCTAACAGGCAGCACAGCAAGCACAGGCAGCACAGCAAGCACAGGCAGCAAGCACAGGCAGCACAGCAAGCACAGGCAGCATAGTAAGCACAGGCAGCAAGCACAGGCAGCACAGCAAGCACAGGCAGCAAGCACAGGGAGCACAGCAAGCACAGGCAGCTTGCACAGGCAGCACAGCAAGCACAGGCAGCACAGGCAGCAAGCACAGGCAGCACGGCAAGCACAGGCAGCAAGCACAGGCAGCACAGCAAGCACAGGCAGCAAGCACAGGCAGCACAGCAAGCACAGGCAGCACAGCAAGCACAGGCAGCAAGCACAGGCAGCACAACAAGCACAGGCAGCACAGGCAGCAAGCACAGGCAGCACAGCAAGCACAGGCAGCAAGCAGAGGCAGCACAGCAAGTACAGGCAGCAAGCACAGGCAACAAGCACAGGCAGCACAGTAAGCACAGGCAGCAAGCACAGGCAGCACAGCAAGCACAGGCAGCAAGCACAGACAGCACAGCAAGCACAGGCAGCACAGGCAGCAAGCACAGGCAGCACAGCAAGCACAGGCAGCACAGCAAGCACAGGCAGCAAGCACAGGCAGCAAGCACAGGCAGCACAGCAAGCACAGGCAGCACAGCAAGCACAGGCAGCAAGCACAGACAGCACAGCAAGCACAGGCAGCACAGCAAGCACAGGCAGCAAGCACAGGCAGCACAGGCAGCACAGCAAGTATAGGCAGCAAGCACAGGCAGCACAGCAAGCACACGCAGCAAGCACAGGCAACAAGCACAGGCAGCACAGTAAGCACAGGCAGCAAGCACAGGCAGCACAGCAAGCACAGGCAGCAAGCACAGACAGCACAGCAAGCACAGGCAGCACAGGCAGCAAGCACAGGCAGCACAGCAAGCACAGGCAGCAAGCACAGGCAGCAAGCACAGGCAGCACAGCAAGCACAGGCAGCAAGCACAGGCAGCACAGCAAGCACAGGCAGCACAGGCAGCAAGCACAGGCAGCACAACAAGCACAGGCGGCACAGCAAGCACAGCAAGCAAAGGCAGCAAGCACAGGCAGCAAGCACAGGCAGCACAGCAAACACAGGCAGCAAGCACAGGCAGCACAGCAAGCACAGGCAGCACAGGCAGCAAGCACAGGCAGCACGGCAAGCACAGGCAGCAAGCACAGGCAGCACAGCAAGCACAGGCAGCAAGCACAGGCAGCACAACAAGCACAGGCAGCACAGGCAGCAAGCACAGGCAGCACAGCAAGCACAGGCAGCAAGCAGAGGCAGCACAGCAAGCACAGGCAGCAAGCACAGGCAGCACAGCAAGTACAGGCAGCAAGCACAGGCAGCACAGCACGCACACGCAGCAAGCACAGGCAACAAGCACAGGCAGCACAGCAAGCACAGGCAGCACAGTAAGCATAGGCAGCACAGTAAGCACAGGCAGCAAGCCCAGGCAGCACAGCAAGCACAGGCAGCACAGCAAGTACAGGCAGCAAGCACAGGCAGCACAGCAAGCACACGCAGCAAGCACAGAAAACAAGCACAGGCAGCACAGTAAGCACAGGCAGCTAGCACAGGCAGCACAACAAGCACAGGCGGCACAGCAAGCACAGGCAGCAAGCACAGGCAGCACAGCAAGCACAGGCAGCACAGCAAGCACAGGCAGCAAGCACAGGCAGCGCAGCAAGCACAGGCAGCACAGCAAGTACAGGCAGCAAGCACAGGCAGCACAGCAAGCACACGCAGCAAGCACAGGCAACAAGCACAGGCAGCACAGCAAGCACAGGCAGCAAAGTAAGCACAGGCAGCAAGCCCAGGCAGCAAGCACAGGCAGCACAGCAAGCACAGGCAGCAAGCACAGACAGCACAGCAAGCACAGGCAGCACAGGCAGCAAGCACAGGCAGCACAGCAAGCACAGGCAGCACAGCAAGCACAGGCAGCAAGCACAGCCAGCAAGCACAGGCAGCACAGCAAGCACAGGCAGCAAGCACAGGCAGCACAGCAAGCACAGGCAGCACAGGCAGCAAGCACAGGCAGCACAACAAGCACAGGCGGCACAGCAAGCACAGCAAGCAAAGGCAGCAAGCACAGGCAGCAAGCACAGGCAGCACAGCAAACACAGGCAGCAAGCACAGGCAGCACAGCAAGCACAGGCAGCACAGGCAGCAAGCACAGGCAGCACAGCAAGCACAGGCAGCAAGCACAGGCAGCACAACAAGCACAGGCAGCACAGGCAGCAAGCACAGGCAGCACAGCAAGCACAGGCAGCAAGCAGAGGCAGCACAGCAAGCACAGGCAGCAAGCACAGGCAGCACAGCAAGTACAGGCAGCAAGCACAGGCAGCACAGCAAGCACACGCAGCAAGCACAGGCAACAAGCACAGGCAGCACAGCAAGCACAGGCAGCACAGTAAGCATAGGCAGCACAGTAAGCACAGGCAGCAAGCCCAGGCAGCACAGCAAGCACAGGCAGCACAGCAAGTACAGGCAGCAAGCACAGGCAGCACAGCAAGCACACGCAGCAAGCACAGAAAACAAGCACAGGCAGCACAGTAAGCACAGGCAGCTAGCACAGGCAGCACAGCAAGCACAGGCAGCACAACAAGCACAGGCGGCACAGCAAGCACAGGCAGCAAGCCCAGGCAGCAAGCACAGGCAGCACAGCAAGCACAGGCAGCAAGCACAGGCAGCGCAGCAAGCACAGGCAGCACAGCAAGTACAGGCAGCAAGCACAGGCAGCACAGCAAGCACACGCAGCAAGCACAGGCAACAAGCACAGGCAGCACAGCAAGCACAGGCAGCAAAGTAAGCACAGGCAGCAAGCCCAGGCAGCAAGCACAGGCAGCACAGCAAACACAGGCAGCACAGCAAGCACAGGCAGCAAGCACAGGCAGCGCAGCAAGCACAGCAAGCACAGGCAGCACAGGCAGCAAGCACAGGCAGCAAGCACAGGCAGCGCAGCAAGCACAGGCAGCACAGCAAGCACAGGCAGCAAGCACAGGCATGTTAGAAACCCGCAAAATAGCTCGACGAGATGTGTTCGTTTTAGCGATTCTGGGGGAAGTGCAGAGGGGTCAAGCTCCGTCCTCTTTCCAACAGGCAAAGCCTGCTCCGATCTTCGGCGAGATTCACTCTTGCATTTGTTTACAATGCTTACTCTTAGTGAGACGCAGGTCAATGCACCGGCCGCCGAGGTAAACATATGATCCGCGACTCTCGGCGCCTCCAAAAACAGGTGACACAGCAACGCACTGTCGTGTGCCACTGTCGAATTACCGCGTGTTATGGGCGAAATCAAATGCATCGCTAACAGGCAGCACAGCAAGCACAGGCAGCACAGCAAGCACAGGCAGCAAGCACAGGCAGCACAGCAAGCACAGGCAGCATAGTAAGCACAGGCAGCAAGCACAGGCAGCACAGCAAGCATAGGCAGCAAGCACAGGGAGCACAGCAAGCACAGGCAGCTTGCACAGGCAGCACAGCAAGTACAGGCAGCAAGCACAGGCAGCACAGCAAGCACAGGCAGCAAGCACAGGCAGCACAGCAAGCACAGGCAGCACAGCAAGCACAGGCAGCACAGCAAGCACAGGCAGCAAGCACAGGCAGCACAGCACAGGCAGCACAGCAAGTACAGGCAGCAAGCACAGGCAGCGCAGCAAACACAGGTAGCACAGCAAGCACAGGCAGCAAGCACAGGCAGCACAGCAAGCACAGGCAGCACAGCAAGCACAGGCTGCAAGCACAGGCAGCACAGCAAGCACAGGCAGCACAGCAAGCACAGGCTGCAAGCACAGGCAGCAAGCACAGGCAGCCCAGGCAGCACAGCAAGCACAGGCAGCAAGCAGAGGCAGCACAGCAAGCACAGGCAGTAAGCACAGGCAGCACAGCAAGCACAGGCAGCACAGCAAGTACAGGCAGCAAGTACAGGCAGCACAGCAAGCACACGCAGCAAGCACAGGCAACAAGCACAGGCAGCACAGCAAGCACAGGCAGCACAGTAAGCACAGCAAGCACAGGCAGCAAGCACAGGCAGCAAGCACAGGCAGCACATCAAACACAGGCAGCAAGCACAGGCAGCACAGCAAGCACAGGCAGCACAGGCAGCAAGCACAGCAAGCACAGGCAGCACAGGCAGCAAGCACAGGCAGCAAGCACAGGCAGCGAAGCAAGCACAGGCAGCACAGTAAGCACACGCAGCTTGCACAGGCAGCATAGCAAGCACAGCAAGCACAGGCAGCAAGCACAGGCAGCACAGAAAGCACAGGCAGCAAGCACAGGCTGCACAGCAAGCACAGGCAGCACAACAAACACAGGCAGCAAGCGCAGGCAGCACAGCAGGCACAGGCAGCACAGCAAGCACAGAAAGCACAGGCAGCAAGCACAGGCAGCACAGCAAGCACAGGCAGCAAGCACAGGCAGCAGAGCAAGCACAGGCAGCAAGCACAGGCAGCATAGCAAGCAGAGGCAGCACAGAAAGCACAGGCAGCACAGCAAGCACAGGCAACACAGCAAGCACAGGCGGCACAGCAAGCACAGCAAGCACAGGCAGCGCAGCAAGCACAGCAAGCACAGGCAGCAAGCACAGGCAGCACAGCAAGCACAGGCAGCACAGCAAGTACAGGCAGCAAGCACAGGCAGCACAGCAAGCACACGCAGCAAGCACAGGCAGCACAGCAAGCACAGGCAGCAAGCACAGGCAGCACAACAAGCACAGGCGGCACAGCAAGCACAGGCAGCAAGCACAGGCAGCACAGCAAGCACAGGCAGCAAGCACAGGCAGCACAGCAAGCACAGGCAGCACCGCAAGCACAGGCAGCACAGCAAGCACAGGCAGCAAGCACAGGCAGCACAGCAAGTACAGGCAGCAAGCACAGGCAGCGCAGCAAGCACAGGCAGCACAGCAAGCACAGGCAGCAAACACAGGCAGCACAGCAAGCACAGGCAGCACAGCAAACACAGGCAGCACAGCAAGCACAGGCAGCACAGCAAGCACAGGCAGCAAGCAGAGGCAGCACAGCAAGCACAGGCAGCAAGCACAGGCAGCACAGCAAGCACAGGCAGCACAGCAAGTACAGGCAGCAAGCACAGGCAGCACAGCAAGCACACGCATCAAGCACAGGCAACAAGCACAGGCAGCACAGCAAGCACAGGCAGCAAGCAGAGGCAGCACAGCAAGCACAGGCAGCAAGCACAGGCAGCACAGCAAGCACAGGCAGCACAGCAAGTGCAGGCAGCGAGCACAGGCAGCACAGCAAGCACACGCAGCAAGCACAGGCATGTTAGAAACCCGCAAAATAGCTCGACGAGATGTGTCCGTTTTAGCGATTCTGGGGGAAGTGCAGAGAGGTCAAGCTCCGTCCTCTTTCCAACAGGCAAAGCCTGCTCCGATCTTCGGCGAGATTCACTCTTGCATTTGTTTACAATGCTTACTCTTAGTGAGACGCAGGTCAATGCACCGGCCGCCGAGGTAAACATATGATCCGCGACTCTCGGCGCCTCCAAAAACAGGTGACACAGCAACGCACTGTCGTGTGCCACTGTCGAATTACCGCGTGTTATGGGCGAAATCAAATGCATCGCTAACAGGCAGCACAGCAAGCACAGGCAGCACAGCAAGCACAGGCAGCAAGCACAGGCAGCACAGCAAGCACAGGCAGCACAGGCAGCAAGCACAGGCAGCACAGCAAGCACAGGCAGCAAGCAGAGGCAGCACAGCAAGCACAGGCAGCAAGCACAGGCAGCACAGCAAGCACAGGCAGCACAACAAACACGGGCAGCAAGCGCAGGCAGCACAGCAGGCACAGGCAGCACAGCAAGCACAGAAAGCACAGGCAGCAAGCACAGGCAGCACAGCAAGCACAGGCAGCAAGCACAGGCAGCATAGCAAGCACAGGCAGCACAGCAAGTACAGGCAGCAAGCACAGGCAGCACAGCAAGCACACGCAGCAAGCACAGAAAACAAGCACAGGCAGCACAGTAAGCACAGGCAGCTAGCACAGGCAGCACAGGCAGCACAACAAGCACAGGCGGCACAGCAAGCACAGCAAGCACAGGCAGCAAGCACAGGCAGCACAGCAAGCACAGGCAGCACAGCAAGCACAGGCAGCAAGCACAGCAAGCACAGGCAGCACAGGCAGCAAGCACAGGCAGCAAGCACAGGCAGCGCAGCAAGCACAGGCAGCACAGCAAGCACAGGCAGCAAGCACAGGCATGTTAGAAACCCGCAAAATAGCTCGACGAGATGTGTCCGTTTTAGCGATTCTGGGGGAAGTGCAGAGGGGTCAAGCTCCGTCCTCTTTCCAACAGGCAAAGCCTGCTCCGATCTTCGGCGAGATTCACTCTTGCATTTGTTTACAATGCTTACTCTTACTGAGTGTTGGGGATAGTCGCTGCTCCGTTAGGAGATTTGCCCCCCAGTTATTTTATTTTGTTCCAGCCGCCCTTGCTTACCGTCCGCCTCATTTCTCCGAATTTATGTTCGTGTCATTTCACAGAAATCTCTTAACTGGGTCAACACGAGAGTGTTGGTGCGTGCGTGTAACCCACGTGACGCCTTCTCTTGCTTTTGATTGGCGCGGGCAATCTTGCAATTTCTGGGTAGGTAGCGTCTGACCGGTAGGGTGCTCTCTTCGCTCCGAGACTCCGCGCAGGTACGACCTAGAGCTGTGCGCTTTTTCGATTTAATCGCCACGTTAAGCGAGTGCGAATTTTTGTAGTAAGATTGAGGTTGTTTCTTCGGAACGCCTCATCTCGCAAGTTACACGCGCTCCTTTTGTTCTCCTTCCTCGTGGCCTTCCTTCCCGATCCGCGGCGGCGAATCCCATCGTGCGCAGATACGCGGTTCTTCTTTCATTGCACCTACTCTGCTCCTTCTCCGGGTTGTTATCGAGATCGTTAGGATCTTCGTTGCCCTACCGTCCAACCTTGCTTCCTTTCCTACGCGTGTCTTTAGTTTAATGCGTCGAGTTTTGTGTTTTTGTACAAGCAGTGCTGGCATTCAAATAAAACAAACGGTTTTGTGCAATACAGTCCGAGCTGTTCCCAGTGAACTTTTGCGACCTAATCGCCAAAGTATCCCACTCCTATACATTGGTCCTTCGAGCCGGATTCGGGTTGTATTGTGTGCCTAGTGTTGTGGTGAAGTGCTTCTACTTGACGCATTGGAGAAGGCAGTGATTCGGAGCCGGTAACCTCACTTCGGCTTCTACTTGCCCAACACGACAACGTGCCGATTGGACACCGCCATTGGCGCCATCTTGTTACGCCGATCGGAGCCGTTCCCAGTGCCACGCGGCGAGGCGACATAACCTCTGAGCGAGGCAACTTTATCACTGGCAGGGAGCTGATGTAACCTCTTGTTGTTAAACTACAAGCAACACGGTCCTGTCAGTTGAGCCTTTTCTTTTCTTGTGATTAGTTTATTGCGTGTTCGGTTCCTTTGGGTTTCTTTCTTCCAGCTTGCTTGTGTGAGTGAACGAGATGCCTATAATAGAGGATCTCATTGCTGCCCAAGAGATGGGAAAGCTGGACATTTCTTCACGTCTTGCCAGCTTTATTAAGCTGGGCAAGCCTAGGCGTACCACTGCTGCCATCGAAAGCAGATTGGCAGAGGTAGAACGCTACCTAGGAGAGTGTCGTCAAAGGCATCTGGAAATTTGTCGTCTGGCTGATGCTGAGACTCGCAAGAGTCATGATTATTTCACCCAAGATGTCTACGCTGCCATTATGGACACTGCAGATACCTCGAGGGACACGTTGCTTCAACATATGGTGGAGCTGCGAGCCCCCACTGTTACTCCTGCTTCACAAGGAGATACTGCTCCAACGATGGAGCTCCGTCCTGCTCAGCCAACACTGCCTACCATTACAGTGCCTAAGTTTAATGGCGATATTACCGCTTGGGCTAGTTTTAGAGACTTGTTTACAACGTTAATTGCCTCTAGGAGCGATTTGAATAATAGCCAGCGTTTACACTACTTAAAAACTAGTCTACAAGGTGATGCCGCTCGCCTTTTGGTTAATATTCCAATTACTGACGCCAATTATGCCACTGCGTGGGCAGCTCTTCGTAGAGAATATGAGCGTAAGCGTACGCTGCTTTATACTTTACTGCAGCGGCTAGTCGATGCCCCTGTGATGGGTTCTAGTTCCGTTCGTGATCTGAAGTCTCTTCTTGACTTGAGTAGAGAAGTTTATTCAGGTCTTTTGAATATGGATCGTCCCGTAGATCAATGGGAAGATCTTTTTGTTTATTTAATGGTATCCAAATTGGATAGGCAGACACGACGGGACTGGGATCTCTCACTGGATGATGCGAACCATTTGCCTGGTTACTCCTTGATTGAGGAATTTTTACATTCTCGTGTTAGTGCGTTAGAATACAAGGAGCCGTTAGCCTCGACTAGTAATCCTCGTGGTAAACCTCGGAGTGGGGTTACCAAAGCGCATCTTGGCGCTACGTTAACTTCTAGTCGCCCAAATAGGTTAACTTCCGGGCAGCGTGCCAATGCGAACATAACCTGCTTTTGTTGTGGGGAGGCCCATCCCACTTATCAATGTGCTGCGTTCCTTAGTCGTTCCGTACCGCAGCGGATTGCATTAACACAAAAACACAACCGTTGCCTTAATTGTTTTTGTTCCGGGCATTTTAGTAAAGAATGTCCCAGTAAATTCCGATGTCGCCAGTGTCAGCGACCACATCACTCTCTGCTGCGCGTGCCGCAGAAAGCTGCTTCGCAATCGCCTAGCGAAGAAAGCACTTCGGTGCAACCTGCCTTGCCTGCTCCTCCGGAGCCCGAGACCTCAGTAGCCTCAGTAGCCTCCGCTAATTTGAGTTATACCGGTGCTTGTCGAACTGTGCTTCCTACTGCTTCCGTGTTAGTGATTGGCGCTACCGGTCGAGTTGCGAAAGCGAGAGCCTTGCTTGATCAGGGTTCACAATCCTCCTTTATTTCGCGATCACTAGTTCAAGCGTTGAAACCCTGTGTAAAATCGGTTTGTATTCGCATTAATGGGATTGGTGCAGTACCGGTGGGTGCCGCGCGACAGCAAGCCACCTTTATGATACGGGGAAGTTCCGGTGATTCGTCACTTGAGACGATCTCCGCCTTAGTTTTGCCGAATTTGTCAAGCTATATTCCACCGCCGGTCCCGGTTTCTTCGGAGCTGTCACACTTGTCGCGCATTCAATTAGCTGATGCGAAACCTTTTTCTCTCGACACTATTGAATTAATAATCGGTGCGGATTACTATTGCCAATTCCTTCGGGACGGGTTAATAATTGGTCCTCCTAATACCCCCTCCGCACAGAATACTGCGTTCGGATGGGTTCTGTCGGGTCGAGTCGCATCGAGTGCGAGTGATGAGCGCGCGACATCTTCTAGCCATTTGTCCATCATAGAGGAACCCGAGCCTCTCCTCGAGTGTCTCCAGAAATTTTGGGAGATTGAAGAGGTCCCCGTTGTGAGGCCTTCTAGTTTAGATGAGGAGGCCTGCGAGGCACATTTTAAAGCAACCCATTCTCGCTTACCGGATGGGCGATATATGGTGAACCTCCCGATCAAAACCGCCCGTCCTCTTCCCATTGGTGATACATATCGTGCTGCGCGTCGGATTCTTTTAGCGAATGAGACGCGTTTCATTAGACGACCCGAGCTGAGCTTTGAGTACAAATCCTTTTTTGAGGAATACGAGCGACTCGGACATATGGAGCAAGTTCCCGTTGCAGATACAAATTCTTCTACCGCCGTTTATTTACCGCACCACCCGGTGGTGAAAGAGTCCAGTGCCACTACCAGAGTACGTTCTGTATTCAATGCTTCCTGTCCTTCCTCCAACGGTGCCACGCTAAATGATTGTTTGTATACTGGAGCTAAATTGCAAAGTGATTTGTTCTCAATAATCTTGCGTTGGCGGGCTAATAGATTTGTCTATACTGCCGATTTAGAGAAGATGTTTCGGCAAATAATGGTGGCTCCAGATGATGCCGATTTCCAACGTATCTTGTGGCGTTCCAAACACGAGGAGGAAGTACGGGAATATAGATTGCTCACTGTCACCTACGGTACCGCTTCCGCGCCCTTTTTGGCCAATCGGGTTATTAAGCAGTTAGTAGAGGACGAAGGGGCCCGGTTCCCCCTCGCAGCTTCGATTCTCTCGCATGAGATTTATGTAGATGACGTTCTCTTCGGTAGCGATGATATCTCCCGCTTGATACAGACGCGTATACAGTTAACCGATCTCCTTAGGGCGGGTGGCTTCCGACCCTATAAGTGGGCTTCGAACGACCCACTTTTATGTGCCGATCTTCCTCTCCAGGATCTCTGCGCCGGTGAGAACAAACTCTTGGGAGAGGGTGAGTCATTGAAAGTTTTAGGGGTCATATGGGACCCGAACTTGGACGCTTTTTCCTTCCGCGTGCAAATTCAAACCGCTGCCCTGACCAAACGTAGTTTTCTCTCTTTAATCGCGCGAATTTTTGACCCTCACGGATGGGTGGCTCCATTTTTGATTTGTGGTAAAATTCTTATACAGAAATTATGGCTCCGTAAGGTGGGCTGGGATGACCCCCTTCCGGTTGATGTTTCTGAATCCTTCAGCTCCTTTCAGGAGCAATTGACAGAATTAAATCAAATCGTTATTCCGCGCTGGACTCGCCAATCAGGTACGGAGTCCGTAGTAGAGTTGCACGGGTTTGCGGATGCTTCCCACAATGCGTATGCTGCGGTGGTCTATCTACGCGTGTATCACTGTTCCGAGCCCGCTAGTGTAACCCTCTTATTTGCCAAGACTAGGGTAGCTCCCGTGAAGTTGTTAAGTATACCGCGATTGGAATTGTGCGCCTCCGTATTACTAGCTTGCGCAATAGATTTCGTCCAGCGCTCCATGCGTTTGCCTAACACACCTGTGTTTTGTTGGTCAGACTCTGAAGTAGTCTTGGGCTGGCTACGCTCTCCTGCTTCTCGGTGGAAGACCTTTGTCGCGCATCGTGTTGCGAAGGTTCAGACCGTCCTACCTACCGCGACGTGGAGCCATGTGCCCACCTCCGAGAATCCGGCCGATTGCGCTTCCCGGGGTATTTCCGCCAAATCCCTTCTTTCACACCCATTATGGTGGTCGGGTCCGCCTTGGTTAATTGATCTCCCTTACTCTTGGCCTCATAAGGAGGTGGAGGAATCCGAGGGCACAGTTATAGAGGAGCGTAAGGATACCTCTTCCCATGCCTCGGCTGCAAGTAGCACTGAGGGGGGATGGGACCTCCCCCAAAAATATTCATCATGGCCGAAACTACTGCGAGTTACCGCCTATGTTAAGCGTTTTGTTCGTAGGCTTAAGTCGAGAAGTCAAATTAGTGGTGGGTTTCTCACCGCATCCGAAGTAGAATCGGCTCGTTTCTTTTGGTGCCAGAATGTGCAAGTTAGTCATTTTGGCGTACTTTCGCGTACTACACTCGGGGTTCCGCTTCCTACGGCCCTAAGTAAATACAAATCCTTGAATCCCTTTGTGGACGCGGAAGGTATTGTTCGCGTGGGTGGTCGGCTCACTAATGCTTCACTCCCTTATGAAGTGAAGCATCCGATTTTAATTCCTCCTGGTCGCGTTGCCGAATTACTTGTCCAACATGCTCACGCTTGTACATTGCATGGAGGGCTTCGTGTTTCCTTGCATTTTCTCCGACAACAGTATTGGGTTATTAATTCTCGATCGTTGATGAAAGGTGTCATCTTTCGTTGTGTGACCTGCACGCGGTATCGTGCTCAGGGTGCACGGCAGCTACTCGGGGATCTTCCTTCGCCGCGTGTTACCCCTTCGCGTCCCTTTACTCATACTGGGGTGGACTATGCGGGTCCACTTCAAATTCGCACCAGTAAGGGTAGAGGAGTTAAGTCCCACAAGGCGTACCTTGTAATATTCGTTTGTCTGGCAACTCGTGCTGTGCATTTGGAAGCGGCGGATGATTATACCACCGACGGATTTTTGGCCGCGTTTGACCGCTTCACGGCACGGAGAGGAATGCCTGCCGTCATGTATAGTGACAACGGTTCCAATTTTGTTGGAGCTGATCGCGAACTGTCGCGCTGTCTGCGGGCCGTTCTTAGGGATCGAGATGTGCAGGCTCGGTTCTCGGGAAATGGAGTAGAATGGCATTTCATCCCTCCTTCTGCACCACACTTCGGTGGGTTGTGGGAGGCAGGGGTGAAGTGCGTGAAGTATCATTTAAGACGCATTATCGGGAACTTTACCCCTACTTTCGAGGAGTTGTCAACGCTCTTCTGCAAAATTGAATGCGTGCTTAATTCACGCCCGATTGGTCCCCTTCACGATGATGTTGACAGCCTCGAAATTTTGACGCCTGGTCATTTCCTGACGGGTTCTCACCTCCAAGTGGTACCTAAACCGTCCCTTTTAGATGTCAGCGAGAACCGTTTGTCTCGCTGGCAGTTTGTAGTCCGCGCCGCGGAGTCCTTTTGGAGGGTCTGGTCTGCTGACTATTTGAATTCCTTGCAGCAGAGAGGGAAATGGCGAGATCGTCGGCCAAATCTGGTAGTCGGCGACTTGGTTATTTTAAAAAATAATAATCTTCCCCCCGCAAAGTGGGACATCGGCAGGGTCTCTCAATGCTTTCCAGGCCAAGATGGTTTGGTTCGCGTTGTTTTGGTTAGGACTGCGACATCCGAGTTTAAGCGTCCGGTTACACAGGTTTGTAAGCTGCCTGTTTCTCCAGACAAGTAAATAGTAACTTGTCGTGTTTCTTTTCTCCTGTACAGCGTCAAGTTTGTATTGTTACTATCCGGTAGGCTCATTAATTGTTAACTTAGACTAAGTCCTATGTTCACTGCGTCACTAGTTTAAGTTCAACAAGTTTGTTGAAGGCGGGTGGTAATGTTGGGGATAGTCGCTGCTCCGTTAGGAGATTTGCCCCCCAGTTATTTTATTTTGTTCCAGCCGCCCTTGCTTACCGTCCGCCTCATTTCTCCGAATTTATGTTCGTGTCATTTCACAGAAATCTCTTAACTGGGTCAACACGAGAGTGTTGGTGCGTGCGTGTAACCCACGTGACGCCTTCTCTTGCTTTTGATTGGCGCGGGCAATCTTGCAATTTCTGGGTAGGTAGCGTCTGACCGGTAGGGTGCTCTCTTCGCTCCGAGACTCCGCGCAGGTACGACCTAGAGCTGTGCGCTTTTTCGATTTAATCGCCACGTTAAGCGAGTGCGAATTTTTGTAGTAAGATTGAGGTTGTTTCTTCGGAACGCCTCATCTCGCAAGTTACACGCGCTCCTTTTGTTCTCCTTCCTCGTGGCCTTCCTTCCCGATCCGCGGCGGCGAATCCCATCGTGCGCAGATACGCGGTTCTTCTTTCATTGCACCTACTCTGCTCCTTCTCCGGGTTGTTATCGAGATCGTTAGGATCTTCGTTGCCCTACCGTCCAACCTTGCTTCCTTTCCTACGCGTGTCTTTAGTTTAATGCGTCGAGTTTTGTGTTTTTGTACAAGCAGTGCTGGCATTCAAATAAAACAAACGGTTTTGTGCAATACAGTCCGAGCTGTTCCCAGTGAACTTTTGCGACCTAATCGCCAAAGTATCCCACTCCTATACACTGAGACGCAGGTCAATGCACCGGCCGCCGAGGTAAACATATGATCCGCGACTCTCGGCGCCTCCAAAAACAGGTGACACAGCAACGCACTGTCGTGTGCCACTGTCGAATTACCGCGTGTTATGGGCGAAATCAAATGCATCGCTAACAGGCAGCACAGCAAGCACAGGCAGCACAGCAAGCACAGGCAGCAAGCACAGGCAGCACAGGCAGCATAGTAAGCACAGGCAGCAAGCACAGGCAGCACAGCAAGCACAGGCAGCAAGCACAGGGAGCACAGCAAGCACAGGCAGCACAGCAAGCACAGGCAGCTTGCACAGGCAGCACAGCAAGTACAGGCAGCAAGCACAGGCAGCACAGCAAGCACAGGCAGCAAGCACAGGCAGCACAGCAAGCACAGGCAGCAAGCACAGGCAGCACCGCAAGGACAGGCAGCACAGCAAGCACAGGCAGCAAGCACAGGCAGCACAGCAAGTACAGGCAGCAAGCACAGGCAGCGCAGCAAGCACAGGCAGCACAGCAAGCACAGGCAGCAAGCACAGGCAGCACAGCAAGCACAGGCTGCAAGCACAGGCAGCAAGCACAGGCAGCCCAGGCAGCACAGCAAGCACAGGCAGCAAGCACAGGCAGCACAGCAAGCAGAGGCAGCACAGCAAGCACAGGCAGCAAGCACAGGCAGCACAGCAAGCACAGGCAGCAAGCACAGGCAGCACAGCAAGCACAGGCAGCAAGCACAGGCAGCACAGCAAGCACAGGCAGCACAGAAAGCACAGGCAGCAAGCACAGGCAGCACAGCAAGCACAGGCAGCAAGCAGAGGCAGCACAGCAAGCACAGGCAGCAAGCACAGGCAGCACAACAAGCACAGGCAGCACAGCAAGTACAGGCAGCAAGCACAGGCAGCACAGCAAGCACACGCATCAAGCACAGGCAACAAGCACAGGCAGCAGAGTAAGCACAGGCAGCAAGCCCAGGCAGCACAGCAAGCACAGGCAGCACAACAAGCACAGGCGGCACAGCAAGCACAGGCAGCAAGCACAGGCAGCAAGCACAGGCAGCAAGCACAGGCAGCGAAGCAAGCACAGGCAGCACAGTAAGCACAGGCAGCTTGCACAGGCAGCATAGCAAGCACAGGCAGCAAGCACAGGCAGCACAGAAAGCACAGGCAGCAAGCACAGGCTGCACAGCAAGCACAGGCAGCAAGCACAGGTCTGCTAGAAACCCGCAAAATATCTCGACGAGATGTGTTCGTTTTAGCGATTCTGGAGGAAGTGCAGAGGGGTCAAGCTCCGTCCTCTTTCCAACAGGCAAAGTCTGCTCCGATCTTCGGCGAGATTCACTCTTGCATTTGTTTACAATGCTTACTCTTACTGAGACGCAGGTCAATGCACCGGCCGCCGAGGTAAACATATGATCCGCGATTCTCGGCGCCTCCAAAAACAGGTGACACAGCAACGCACTGTCGTGTGCCGCTGTCGAATTACCGCGTGTTATGGGCGAAATCAAATGCATCGCTAACAGGCAGCACAGCAAGCACAGGCAGCAAGCACAGGGAGCACAGCAAGCACAGGCAGCACAGTAAGCACAGGCAGCAAGCACAGGCAGCACAGCAAGCACAGGCAGCAAGCACAGGGAGCACAGCAAGCACAGGCAGCATAGCAAGCACAGCAAGCACAGGCAGCAAGCACAGGCAGCACAGCCAGCACAGGCAGCAAGCACAGGCAGCGCAGCAAGCACAGGCAGCACAGCAAGCACAGGCAGCAAGCACAGGCAGCACAGCAAGCACAGGCAGCAAGCACAGGTCTGCTAGAAACCCGCAAAATATCTCGACGAGATGTGTTCGTTTTAGCGATTCTGGAGGAAGTGCAGAGGGGTCAAGCTCCGTCCTCTTTCCAACAGGCAAAGTCTGCTCCGATCTTCGGCGAGATTCACTCTTGCATTTGTTTACAATGCTTACTCTTACTGAGACGCAGGTCAATGCACCGGCCGCCGAGGTAAACATATGATCCGCGACTCTCGGCACCTCCAAAAACAGGTGACACAGCAACGCACTGTCGTGTGCCACTGTCGAATTACCGCGTGTTATGGGCGAAATCAAATGCATCGCTAACAGGCAGCACAGCAAGCACAGGCAGCAAGCACAGGCAGCACAGCAAGCACAGGCAGCATAGTAAGCACAGGCAGCAAGCACAGGCAGCACAGCAAGCACAGGCAGCAAGCACAGGGAGCACAGCAAGCACAGGCAGCTTGCACAGGCAGCATAGCAAGCACAGGCAGCAAGCACAGGCAACAAGCACAGTGAGCAAGCACAGGCAGCACAGCAAGCACAGGCAGCACAGTAAGCACAGGCAGCAAGCACAGGCAGCAAGCACATGCAGCACAGGAAGCACAGGCAGCACAGCAAGCACAGGTAGCACAGCAAGCACAGGCAGCACAACAAGCACAGGCGGCACAGCAAGCACAGGCAGCAAGCACAGGCAGCACAGCAAGCACAGGCAGCTCAGCAAGTACAGGCAGCACAGTAAGCACAGGCAGCTTGCACAGGCAGCATAGCAAGCACAGCAAGCACAGGCAGAAAGCACAGGCAGCACAGAAAGCACAGGCAGCAAGCACAGGCTGCACAGCAAGCACAGGCAGCACAAAAAACACAGGCAGCAAGCGCAGGCAGCACAGCAGGCACAGGCAGCACAGCAAGCACAGAAAGCACAGGCAGCAAGCACAGGCAGCACAGCAAGCACAGGCAGCAAGCACAGGCAGCAGAGCAAGCACAGGCAGCAAGCACAGGCAGCATAGCAAGCAGAGGCAGCACAAAAAGCACAGGCAGCACAGCAAGCACAGGCAACACAGCAAGCACAGGCGGCACAGCAAGCACAGCAAGCACAGGCAGCGCAGCAAGCACAGCAAGCACAGGCAGCATAGCAAGTACAGGCAGCAAGCACAGGCAGCACAGCAAGCACACGCAGCAAGCACAGGCAACAAGCACAGGCAGCACAGCAAGCACAGGCAGCACAGTAAGCACAGGCAGCAAGCACAGGCAGCACAGCAAGCACAGGCAGCACAGCAAGCACAGGCAGCACAGAAAGCACAGGCAGCAAGCACAGGCAGCAAGCACAGGCAGCAAGCACAGGCAGCACAGCAAGCACAGGCCGCACAGCAAGCACAGGCAGCACAGCAAGCACAGGCCGCACAGCAAGCACAGGCAGCAAGCACAGGCAGCACAGCAAGCAGAGGCAACAAGCACAGGCAGCACAGGCAGCAAGCACAGGCAGCACAGCAAGCACAGGCAGCAAGCACAGGCAGCACAGCAAGCACAGGCAGCAAGCACAGGCAGCAAGCACAGGCAGCGCAGCAAGCACGGGCAGCACAGCAAGCACAGGCAGCAAGCACAGGCAGCACAGCAAGCACAGGCAGCACAGCATGCACAGGCAGCAAGCACAGGCAGCACAGCAAGCACAGGCAGCAAGCACAGGCAGCACAGCAAGCACAGGCAGCAAGCACAGGCAGCACAGCATGCACATGCAGCACAGCAAGCACAGGCAGCAAGCACAGGCAGCACAGCAAGCACAGGCAGCACGGCAAGCACAGGCAGCAAGCACAGGCAGCACAGCAATCACAGGCAGCAAGCACAGGCAGCACAGCAAGCACAGGCAGCAAGCACAGGCAGCACAGCAAGTACAGCAAGCACAGGCAGCAAGCACAGGCAGCACAGCAAGCACAGGCAGCAAGCACAGGCAGCAAGCACAGGCAGCACAGCAAGCACAGGCAGCAAGCACAGGCAACACAGCAAGCACAGGCAGCAAGCACAGGCAGCACAGCAAGCACAGGTATGCTAGAAACCCGCAAAATAGCTCCACGAGATGTGTTCGTTTTAGCGATTCTGGGGGAAGTGCAGAGGGGTCAAGCTCCGTCCTCTTTCCAACAGGCAAAGCCTGCTCCGATCTTCGGCGAGATTCACTCTTGCATTTGTTTACAATGCTTACTCTTACTGAGACGCAGGTCAATGCACCGGCCGCCGAGGTAAACATATGATCCGCGACTCTCGGCGCCTCCAAAAACAGGTGACACAGCAACGCACTGTCGTGTGCCACTGTCGAATTACCGCGTGTTATGGGCGAAATCAAATGCATCGCTAACAGGCAGCACAGCAAGCACAGGCAGCACAGCAAGCACAGGCAGCACAGGCAGCAAGCACAGGCAGCACGGCAAGCACACGCAGCAAGCACAGGCAGCACAGCAAGCACAGGCAGCACAGCAAGCACAGGCAGCAAGCACAGGCAGCACAGCAAGCACAGGCAGCAAGCACAGGCAGCACAGGCAGCAAGCACAGGCAGCACAGCAAGCACAGGCAGCACAGCATGCACAGGCAGCAAGCACAGGCAGCACAGCAAGCACAGGCAGCAAGCACAGGCAGCACAGCATGCACATGCAGCACAGCAAGCACAGGCAGCAAGCACAGGCAACAATCACAGGCAGCACAGTAAGCACAGGCAGCTAGCACAGGCAGCACAGGCAGCACAGCAAGCACAGGCAGCACAACAAGCACAGGCGGCACAGCAAGCACAGCAAGCACAGGCAGCAAGCACAGATAGCACAGCAAGCACAGGCAGCACAGCAAGCACAGGCAGCACAGCAAGCACAGGCAGCAAGCACAGGCAGCACAGCAAGCACACGCAGCAAGCACAGGCAACTAGCACAGGCAGCACAGCAAGCACAGGCAGCACAGTAAGCACAGGCAGCACAGCAAGCACAGGCAGCACAGCAAGTACAGGCAGCAAGCTCAGGCAGCACAGCAAGCACACGCAGCAAGCACAGGCAACAAGCACAGGCAGCACAGTAAGCACAGGCAGCTAGCACAGGCAGCACAGGCAGCACAGCAAGCACAGGCAGCACAACAAGCACAGGCGGCACAGCAAGCACAGCAAGCACTGGCAGCAAGCACAGGCAGCACAGCAAGCACAGGCAGCACAGCAAGCACAGGCAGCAAGCACAGGCAGCAAGCACAGGCATGTTAGAAACCCGCAAAATAGCTCGACGAGATGTGTTCGTTTTAGCGATTCTGGGGGAAGTGCAGAGGGGTCAAGCTCCGTCCTCTTTCCAACAGGCAAAGCCTGCTCCGATCTTCGGCGAGGTTCACTCTTGCATTTGTTTACAATGCTTACTCTCACTGAGACGCAGGTCAAAGCACCGGCCGCCGAGGTAAACATATGATCCGCGACTCTTGGCGCCTCCAAAAACAGGTGACACAGCAACGCACTGTCGTGTGCCGCTGTCGAATTACCGCGTGTTATGGGCGAAATCAAATGCATCGCTAACAGGCAGAACAGCAAGCACAGGCAGCACAGCAAGCACAGGCAGCACAGCAAGCACAGGCAGCACAGCAAGCACAGGCAACACAGCAAGTATAGGCAGCAAGCACAGGCAGCACAGCAAGCACACGCAGCAAGCACAGGCAACAACCACAGGCAGCACAGTAAGCACAGGCAGCAAGCACAGGCAGCACAGCATGCACAGGCAGCACAACAAGCACAGGCGGCACAGCAAGCACAGCAAGCACAGGCAGCAAGCACAGGCAGAACAGCAAGCACAGGCAGCAAGCACAGGCAGCACAGCAAGCACAGGCAGCACAGCAAGCACAGGCAGCAAGCACAGGCAGCACAGCAAGCGCAGGCAGCACAGCAAGCACAGGCAGCACAGCAAGTACAGGCAGCAAGCACAGGCAGCACAGGCAGCAAGCACAGGCAGCACAGCAAGCACAGGCAGCAAGCACAGGCAGCACAGCAAGCACACGCAGCAAGCACAGGCAACAAGCACAGGCAGCACAGCAAGCACAGGCAGCACAACAAGCACAGGCGGCACAGCAAGCACAGGCAGCAAGCACAGGCAGCACAGCATGCACAGGCAGCACAGCAAGTACAGGCAGCAAGCACAAGCAGCACAGCAAGCACACGCAGCAAGCACAGGCAACAAGCACAGGCAGCACAGGCAGCATGCCCAGGCAGCACAGCAAGCACAGGCAGCACAACAAGCACAGGCGGCACAGCAAGCACAGCAAGCACAGGCAGCAAGCACAGGCAGCAAGCACAGGCAGCACAGCAAACACAGGCAGCAAGCACAGGCAGCACAGCAAGCACAGGCAGCACAGGCAGCAAGCACAGGCAGCACGGCAAGCACACGCAGCAAGCACAGGCAGCACAGCAAGCACAGGCAGCAAGCACAGGCAGGACAGGAAGCACAGGCAGCAAGCACAGGCAGCACAGCAAGCACAGGCAGCAAGCACAGGCAGCACAGCAAGCACACGCAGCAAGCACAGGCAACAAGCACAGGCAGCACAGCAAGCACAGGCAGCACAGCAAGCACAGGCAGCAAGCCCAGGCAGCACAGCAAGCACAGCCAGCACAACAAGCACAGGCGGCACAGCAAGCACAGCAAGCACAGGCAGCAAGCACAGGCAGCAAGCACAGGCAGCACAGCAAACACAGGCAGCAAGCACAGGCAGCACAGCAAGCACAGGCAGCACAGGCAGCACAGCACAGGCAGCACGGCAAGCACACGCAGCAAGCACAGGCAGCACAGCAAGCACAGGCAGCAAGCACAGGCAGCAAGCACAGGCAGCACAGGCAGCAAGCACAGGCAGCACAGCAAGCACAGGCAGCACAGCAAACACAGGCAGCAAGCACAGGCAGCACAGCAAGCACAGGCAGCAAGCACAGGCAGGACAGCAAGCACAGGCAGCAAGCACAGACAGCACAGCAAGCACAGGCAGCAAGCACAGGCAGCACAGCAAGCACAGGCAGCAAGCACAGGCAGCACAGCAAGCACAGGCAGCACAGCAAGCACAGGCAGCAAGCACAGGCAGCACAGCAAGCACAGGCAGCATAGAAAGCACAGGCAGCAAGCACAGGCAGCACAGCAAGCACAGGCAGCAAGCACAGGCAGCACAGCAAGCACAGGCAGCGCAGCAAGCACAGCAAGCACAGGCAGCACAGCAAGCACAGGCAGCACAGGCAGCAAGCACAGGCAGCAAGCACAGGCAGCGCAGCAAGCACAGGCAGCAAGCACAGGCAGCAAGCACAGGCAGCAAGCACAGGTCTGCTAGAAACCCGCAAAATATCTCGACGAGATGTGTTCGTTTTAGCGATTCTGGGGGAAGTGCAGAGGGGTCAAGCTCCGTCCTCTTTCCAACAGGCAAAGTCTGCTCCGATCTTCGGCGAGATTCACTCTTGCATTTGTTTACAATGCTTACTCTTACTGAGACGCAGGTCAATGCACCGGCCGCCGAGGTAAACATATGATCCGCGACTCTCGGCGCCTCGAAAAACAGGTGACACAGCAACGCACTGTCGTGTGCCACTGTCGAATTACCGCGTGTTATGGGCGAAATCAAATGCATCGCTAACAGGCAGCACAGCAAGCACAGGCAGCACAGCAAGCACAGGCAGCAAGCACAGGCAGCACAGCAAGCACAGGCAGCATAGTAAGCACAGGCAGCAAGCACAGGCAGCACAGCAAGCACAGGCAGCAAGCACAGGGAGCACAGCAAGCACAGGCAGCTTGCACAGGCAGCACAGCAAGCACAGGCAGCACAGGCAGCAAGCACAGGCAGCACGGCAAGCACAGGCAGCAAGCACAGGCAGCACAGCAAGCACAGGCAGCAAGCACAGGCAGCACAGCAAGCACAGGCAGCAAGCACAGGCAGCACAACAAGCACAGGCAGCACAGGCAGCAAGCACAGGCAGCACAGCAAGCACAGGCAGCAAGCAGAGGCAGCACAGCAAGTACAGGCAGCAAGCACAGGCAACAAGCACAGGCAGCACAGTAAGCACAGGCAGCAAGCACAGGCAGCACAGCAAGCACAGGCAGCACAGTAAGCACAGGCAGCACAGCAAGCACAGGCAGCACAGCAAGTACAGGCAGCAAGCTCAGGCAGCACAGCAAGCACACGCAGCAAGCACAGGCAACAAGCACAGGCAGCACAGTAAGCACAGGCAGCTAGCACAGGCAGCACAGGCAGCACAGCAAGCACAGGCAGCACAACAAGCACAGGCGGCACAGCAAGCACAGCAAGCACTGGCAGCAAGCACAGGCAGCACAGCAAGCACAGGCAGCACAGCAAGCACAGGCAGCACAGCAAGCACAGGCAGCAAGCACAGGCAGCAAGCACAGGCAGCAAGCACAGGCATGTTAGAAACCCGCAAAATAGCTCGACGAGATGTGTTCGTTTTAGCGATTCTGGGGGAAGTGCAGAGGGGTCAAGCTCCGTCCTCTTTCCAACAGGCAAAGCCTGCTCCGATCTTCGGCGAGGTTCACTCTTGCATTTGTTTACAATGCTTACTCTCACTGAGACGCAGGTCAAAGCACCGGCCGCCGAGGTAAACATATGATCCGCGACTCTTGGCGCCTCCAAAAACAGGTGACACAGCAACGCACTGTCGTGTGCCGCTGTCGAATTACCGCGTGTTATGGGCGAAATCAAATGCATCGCTAACAGGCAGAACAGCAAGCACAGGCAGCACAGCAAGCACAGGCAGCACAGCAAGCACAGGCAGCACAGCAAGCACAGGCAACACAGCAAGTATAGGCAGCAAGCACAGGCAGCACAGCAAGCACACGCAGCAAGCACAGGCAACAACCACAGGCAGCACAGTAAGCACAGGCAGCAAGCACAGGCAGCACAGCATGCACAGGCAGCACAACAAGCACAGGCGGCACAGCAAGCACAGCAAGCACAGGCAGCAAGCACAGGCAGAACAGCAAGCACAGGCAGCAAGCACAGGCAGCACAGCAAGCACAGGCAGCACAGCAAGCACAGGCAGCAAGCACAGGCAGCACAGCAAGCGCAGGCAGCACAGCAAGCACAGGCAGCACAGCAAGTACAGGCAGCAAGCACAGGCAGCACAGGCAGCAAGCACAGGCAGCACAGCAAGCACAGGCAGCAAGCACAGGCAGCACAGCAAGCACACGCAGCAAGCACAGGCAACAAGCACAGGCAGCACAGCAAGCACAGGCAGCACAACAAGCACAGGCGGCACAGCAAGCACAGGCAGCAAGCACAGGCAGCACAGCAAGCACAGGCAGCACAGCAAGTACAGGCAGCAAGCACAAGCAGCACAGCAAGCACACGCAGCAAGCACAGGCAACAAGCACAGGCAGCACAGGCAGCATGCCCAGGCAGCACAGCAAGCACAGGCAGCACAACAAGCACAGGCGGCACAGCAAGCACAGCAAGCACAGGCAGCAAGCACAGGCAGCAAGCACAGGCAGCACAGCAAACACAGGCAGCAAGCACAGGCAGCACAGCAAGCACAGGCAGCACAGGCAGCAAGCACAGGCAGCACGGCAAGCACACGCAGCAAGCACAGGCAGCACAGCAAGCACAGGCAGCAAGCACAGGCAGGACAGGAAGCACAGGCAGCAAGCACAGGCAGCACAGCAAGCACAGGCAGCAAGCACAGGCAGCACAGCAAGCACACGCAGCAAGCACAGGCAACAAGCACAGGCAGCACAGCAAGCACAGGCAGCACAGCAAGCACAGGCAGCAAGCCCAGGCAGCACAGCAAGCACAGCCAGCACAACAAGCACAGGCGGCACAGCAAGCACAGCAAGCACAGGCAGCAAGCACAGGCAGCAAGCACAGGCAGCACAGCAAACACAGGCAGCAAGCACAGGCAGCACAGCAAGCACAGGCAGCACAGGCAGCAAGCACAGGCAGCACGGCAAGCACACGCAGCAAGCACAGGCAGCACAGCAAGCACAGGCAGCAAGCACAGGCAGCAAGCACAGGCAGCACAGGCAGCAAGCACAGGCAGCACAGCAAGCACAGGCAGCACAGCAAACACAGGCAGCAAGCACAGGCAGCACAGCAAGCACAGGCAGCAAGCACAGGCAGGACAGCAAGCACAGGCAGCAAGCACAGACAGCACAGCAAGCACAGGCAGCAAGCACAGGCAGCACAGCAAGCACAGGCAGCAAGCACAGGCAGCACAGCAAGCACAGGCAGCACAGCAAGCACAGGCAGCAAGCACAGGCAGCACAGCAAGCACAGGCAGCATAGTAAGCACAGGCAGCAAGCACAGGCAGCACAGCAAGCACAGGCAGCAAGCACAGGCAGCACAGCAAGCACAGGCAGCGCAGCAAGCACAGCAAGCACAGGCAGCACAGCAAGCACAGGCAGCACAGGCAGCAAGCACAGGCAGCAAGCACAGGCAGCGCAGCAAGCACAGGCAGCAAGCACAGGCAGCAAGCACAGGCAGCAAGCACAGGTCTGCTAGAAACCCGCAAAATATCTCGACGAGATGTGTTCGTTTTAGCGATTCTGGGGGAAGTGCAGAGGGGTCAAGCTCCGTCCTCTTTCCAACAGGCAAAGTCTGCTCCGATCTTCGGCGAGATTCACTCTTGCATTTGTTTACAATGCTTACTCTTACTGAGACGCAGGTCAATGCACCGGCCGCCGAGGTAAACATATGATCCGCGACTCTCGGCGCCTCGAAAAACAGGTGACACAGCAACGCACTGTCGTGTGCCACTGTCGAATTACCGCGTGTTATGGGCGAAATCAAATGCATCGCTAACAGGCAGCACAGCAAGCACAGGCAGCACAGCAAGCACAGGCAGCAAGCACAGGCAGCACAGCAAGCACAGGCAGCATAGTAAGCACAGGCAGCAAGCACAGGCAGCACAGCAAGCACAGGCAGCAAGCACAGGGAGCACAGCAAGCACAGGCAGCTTGCACAGGCAGCACAGCAAGCACAGGCAGCACAGGCAGCAAGCACAGGCAGCACGGCAAGCACAGGCAGCAAGCACAGGCAGCACAGCAAGCACAGGCAGCAAGCACAGGCAGCACAGCAAGCACAGGCAGCAAGCACAGGCAGCACAACAAGCACAGGCAGCACAGGCAGCAAGCACAGGCAGCACAGCAAGCACAGGCAGCAAGCAGAGGCAGCACAGCAAGTACAGGCAGCAAGCACAGGCAACAAGCACAGGCAGCACAGTAAGCACAGGCAGCAAGCACAGGCAGCACAGCAAGCACAGGCAGCAAGCACAGACAGCACAGCAAGCACAGGCAGCACAGGCAGCAAGCACAGGCAGCACAGCAAGCACAGGCAGCACAGCAAGCACAGGCAGCAAGCACAGACAGCACAGCAAGCACAGGCAGCACAGCAAGCACAGGCAGCAAGCACAGGCAGCACAGCAAGCACAGGCAGCACAGCAAGTATAGGCAGCAAGCACAGGCAGCACAGCAAGCACACGCAGCAAGCACAGGCAACAAGCACAGGCAGCACAGTAAGCACAGGCAGCAAGCACAGGCAGCACAGCAAGCACAGGCAGCAAGCACAGACAGCACAGCAAGCACAGGCAGCACAGGCAGCAAGCACAGGCAGCACAGCAAGCACAGGCAGCACAGCAAGCACAGGCAGCAAGCACAGGCAGCAAGCACAGGCAGCACAGCAAGCACAGGCAGCAAGCACAGGCAGCACAGCAAGCACAGGCAGCACAGGCAGCAAGCACAGGCAGCACAACAAGCACAGGCGGCACAGCAAGCACAGCAAGCAAAGGCAGCAAGCACAGGCAGCAAGCACAGGCAGCACAGCAAACACAGGCAGCAAGCACAGGCAGCACAGCAAGCACAGGCAGTACAGGCAGCAAGCACAGGCAGCACGGCAAGCACAGGCAGCAAGCACAGGCAGCACAGCAAGCACAGGCAGCAAGCACAGGCAGCACAACAAGCACAGGCAGCACAGGCAGCAAGCACAGGCAGCACAGCAAGCACAGGCAGCAAGCAGAGGCAGCACAGCAAGCACAGGCAGCAAACACAGGCAGCACAGCAAGTACAGGCAGCAGGCGCAGGCAGCACAGCAAGCACAGCAAGCACAGGCAGCAAGCACAGGCAGCACAGCAATCACAGGCAGCACAGCAAGTACAGGCAGCAAGCACAGGCAGCACAGCAAGCACACGCAGCAAGCACAGGCAGCACAGGAAGCACAGGCAGCAAGCACAGGCAGCACAGCAAGCACAGGCAGCACAACAAGCACAGGCGGCACAGCAAGCACAGGCAGCACAGCAAGCACAGGCAGCAAGCACAGGCAGCACAGCAAGCACAGGCAGCACAGCAAACACAGGCAGCAAGCACAGGCAGCACAGCAAGCAAAGGCAGCACAGGCAGCACAGGCAGCAAGCACAGGCAGCACGGCAAGCACAGGCAGCAAGCACAGGCAGCACAGCACGCACAGGCAGCAAGCACAGGCATGTTAGAAACCCGCAAAATAGCTCGACGAGATGTGTTCGTTTTAGCGATTCTGGGAGGAGTGCAGAGGGGTCAAGCTCCGTCCTCTTTCCAACAGGCAAAGCCTGCTCCGATCTTCGGCGAGATTCACTCTCGCATTTGTTTACAATGCTTACTCTTACTGAGACGCAGGTCAATGCACCGGCCGCCGAGGTAAACATATGATCCGCGACTCTCGGCGCCTCCAAAAACAGGTGACACAGCAACGCACTGTCGTGTGCCACTGTCGAATTACCGCGTGTTATGGGCGAAATCAAATGCATCGCTAACAGGCAGCACAGCAAGCACAGGCAGCACAGCAAGCACAGGCAGCAAGCACAGGCAGCACAGCAAGCACAGGCAGCAAGCACAGGGAGCACAGCAAGCACAGGCAGCACAGCAAGCACAGGCAGCTTGCACAGGCAGCATAGCAAGCACAGCAAGCACACGCAGCAAGCACAGGCAACAAGAACAGGCAGCACAGCAAGCACAGGCAGCACAGTAAGCACAGGCAGCTTGCACAGGCAGCACAGTAAGCACAGGCAGCTTGCACTGGCAGCATAGCAAGCACAGCAAGCACAGGCAGCACAGAAAGCACAGGCAGCAAGCACAGGCTGCACAGCAAGCACAGGCAGCACAACAAACACAGGCAGCAAGCGCAGGCAGCACAGCAGGCACAGGCAGCACAGCAAGCACAGAAAGCACAGGCAGCACAGGCAGCACAGCAAACACAGGCAGCACAGCAAGCACAGGCAGCACAGCAAGTACAGGGAGCAAGCACAGGCAGCACAGGCAGTACAGCAAACACAGGCAGCAAGCACAGGCAGCAAGCACAGGCAGCACAGCAAGCACAGGCAGCAAGCACAGGCAGCGCAGCAAGTACAGCAAGCACAGGCAGCACAGCAAGCACAGGCAGCAAGCACAGGCAGCGCAGCAAGCACAGGCAGCACAGCAAGCACAGGCAGCAAGCACAGGCATGTTAGAAACCCGCAAAATAGCTCGACGAGATGTGTTCGTTTTAGCGATTCTGAGGGAAGTGCAGAGGGGTCAAGCTCCGTCCTCTTTCCAACAGGCAAAGCCTGCTCCGATCTTCGGCGAGATTCACTCTTGCATTTGTTTACAATGCTTACTCTTACTGAGACGCAGGTCAATGCACCGGCCGCCGAGGTAAACATATGATCCGCGATTCTCGGCGCCTCCAAAAACAGGTGACACAGCAACGCACTGTCGTGTGCCGCTGTCGAATTACCGCGTGTTATGGGCGAAATCAAATGCATCGCTAACAGGCAGCACAGCAAGCACAGGCAGCAAGCACAGGGAGCACAGCAAGCACAGGCAGCACAGTAAGCACAGGCAGCAAGCACAGGCAGCACAGCAAGCACAGGCAGCAAGCACAGGGAGCACAGCAAGCACAGGCAGCACAGCAAGCACAGGCAGCATAGCAAGCACAGCAAGCACAGGCAGCAAGCACAGGCAGCACAGCCAGCACAGGCAGCAAGCACAGGCAGCGCAGCAAACACAGGCAGCAAGCACAGGCAGCACAGGCAGCACAGCAAGCACAGGCAGCACAGGCAGCAAGCACAGGCAGCACGGCAAGCACACGCAGCAAGCACAGGCAGCACAGCAAGCACAGGCAGCAAGCACAGGCAGCACAGCAAGCACAGGCAGCAAGCACAGGCAGCACAGGCAGCAAGCACAGGCAGCACAGCAAGCACAGGCAGCAAGCACAGGCAGCACAGCAAACACAGGCAGCAAGCACAGGCAGCAAGCACAGGCAGCACAGCAAGCACAGGCAGCAAGCACAGGCAGGACAGCAAGCACAGGCAGCAAGCACAGACAGCACAGCAAGCACAGGCAGCAAGCACAGGCAGCACAGGCAGCACAGCAAGCACAGGGAGCAAGCACAGGCAGCACAGCAAGCACAGGCAGCACAGGCAGCACAGCAAGCACAGGGAGCAAGCACAGGCAGCACAGCAAGCACAGGCAGCATAGTAAGCACAGGCAGCAAGCACAGGCAGCACAGCAAGCACAGGCAGCAAGCACAGGCAGCACAGCAAGCACACGCAGCAAGCACAGGCAACAAGCACAGGCAGCACAGCAAGCACAGGCAGCACAGTAAGCACAGGCAGCACAGCAAGCACAGGCAGCACAGCAAGTACAGGCAGCAAGCACAGGCAGCACAGCAAGCACACGCAGCAAGCACAGGCAACAAGCACAGGCAGCACAGTAAGCACAGGCAGCTAGCACAGGCAGCACAGCAAGCACAGGCAGCAAGCACAGGCAGCACAGCAAGCACAGGCAGCACAGCAAGCACAGGCAGCACAACAAGCACAGGCGGCACAGCAAGCACAGCAAGCACAGGCAGCAAGCACAGGCAGCACAGCAAGCACAGGCAGCACAGCAAGCACAGGCAGCACAGCAAGCACAGGCAGCAAGCACAGGCAGCGCAGCAAGCACAGCAAGAACAGGCAGCACAGCAAGCACAGGCAGCACAGGCAGCAAGCACAGGCAGCAAGCACAGGCAGCGCAGCAAGCACAGGCATGTTAGAAACCCGCAAAATAGCTCGACGAGATGTGTTCGTTTTAGCGATTCTGGGGGAAGTGCAGAGGGGTCAAGCTCCGTCCTCTTTCCAACAGGCAAAGCCTGCTCCGATCTTCGGCGAGGTTCACTCTTGCATTTGTTTACAATGCTTACTCTTACTGAGACGCAGGTCAAAGCACCGGCCGCCGAGGTAAACATATGATCCGCGACTCTCGGCGCCTCCAAAAACAGGTGACACAGCAACGCACTGTCGTGTGCCGCTGTCGAATTACCGCGTGTTATGGGCGAAATCAAATGCATCGCTAACAGGCAGCACAGCAAGCACAGGCAGCAAGCACAGGCAGCACAGCAAGCACAGGCAGCACAGCAAGCACAGGCAGCACAGCAAGTATAGGCAGCAAGCACAGGCAGCACAGCAAGCACACGCAGCAAGCACAGGCAACAAGCACAGGCAGCACAGTAAGCACAGGCAGCAAGCACAGGCAGCACAGCATGCAGAGGCAGCACAACAAGCACAGGCGGCACAGCAAGCACAGCAAGCACAGGCAGCAAGCACAGGCAGAACAGCAAGCACAGGCAGAACAGCAAGCACAGGCAGCAAGCACAGGCAGCAAGCACAGGCAGCACAGCAAGCACAGGCAGCACAGCAAGCACAGGCAGCAAGCACAGGCAGCACAGCAAGCGCAGGCAGCACAGCAAGCACAGGCAGCACAGCAAGTACAGGCAGCAAGCACAGGCAGCACAGCAAGCACAGGCAGCAAGCACAGGCAGCACAGCAAGCACAGGCAGCAAGCACAGGCAGCACAGCAAGCACACGCAGCAAGCACAGGCAACAAGCACAGGCAGCACAGCAAGCACAGGCAGCACAACAAGCACAGGCGGCACAGCAAGCACAGGCAGCAAGCACAGGCAGCACAGCAAGCACAGGCAGCGCAGCAAGTACAGGCAGCAAGCACAGGCAGCACAGTAAGCACAGGCAGCTTGCACAGGCAGCATAGCAAGCACAGCAAGCACAGGCAGCACAGACAGCTAGCACAGGCAGCACAGCAAGCACAGGCAACACAGCAAGCACAGGCAGCACAACAAGCACAGGCGGCACAGCAAGCACAGCAAGCACAGGCAGCAAGCACAGGCAGCACAGCAAGCACAGGCAGCAAGCACAGGCAGCAAGCACAGGCAGCACAGCAAGCACAGGCAGCAAGCACGGGCAGCGCAGCAAGCACAGGCAGCACAGCAAGCACAGGCAGCACGGCAAGCACAGGCAGCAAGCACAGGCAGCACAGCAAGTACAGGGAGCAAGCACAGGCAGCACAGCAAGCACACGCAGCAAGCACAGGCAACAAGCACAGGCAGCACAGCAAGCACAGGCAGCACAGTAAGCACAGGCAGCATAGCAAGCACAGCAAGCACAGGCAGCACAGCAAGCACAGGCAGCACAACAAGCACAGGCGGCACAGCAAGCACAGCAAGCACAGGCAGCAAGCACAGGCAGCACAGCAAGCACAGGCAGCAAGCACAGGCAGCAAGCACAGGCAGCACAGCAAGCACAGGCAGCACAACAAGCACAGGCGGCACAGCAAGCACAGCAAGCACAGGCAGCAAGCACAGGCAGCACAGCAAGCACAGGCAGCACAGCACAAGCAGCGCAGCAAGCACAGGCAGCAAGCGCAGGCAGCACAGCAAGCACAGGCAGCAAGCACATGCAGCACAGGAAGCACAGGCAGCACAGCAAGCACAGGCAGCAAGCACAGGCAGCAAGCACAGACAGCACAGGCAGCAAGCACAGACAGCACAGCAAGCACAGGCAGCACAGCAAGCAGAGGCAGCACAGCAAGCACAGGCAGCAAGCACAGGCAGCACAGCAAGCACAGGCAGCACAGGCAGCAAGCACAGGCAGCACAGCAAGCACAGGCAGCAAGCACAGGCAGCACAGCAAGCACAGGCAATAAGCACAGGCAGCACAGCAAGCACAGGCAGCAAGCACAGGCACCGCAGCAAGCACAGCAAGCACAGCAAGCACACGCAGCAAGCACAGGCAACAAGCACAGGCAGCACAGCAAGCACAGGCAGCACAACAAGCACAGGCGGCACAGCAAGCACAGCAAGCACAGGCAGCAAGCACAGGCAGCAAGCCCAGGCAGCACAGCAAGCACAGGCAGCACAACAAGCACAGGCGGCACAGCAAGCACAGCAAGCACAGGCAGCAAGCACAGGCAGCACAGCAAGCACAGGCAGCACAGTAAGCACAGGCAGCAAGCCCAGGCAGCACAGCAAGCACAGGCAGCACAGTAAGCACAGACAGCTTGCACAGGCTGCACAGCAAGCACAGGCAGCACAACAAATACAGGCAGCAAGCGCAGGCAGCACAGCAGGCACAGGCAGCATAGTAAGCACAGGCAGCACGCACAGGCAGCAAGCACAGGCAGCACAGCAAGCACAGGCAGCAAGCACAGGCAGCACAGCAAGCACAGGCAGCTTGCACAGGCTGCACAGCAAGCACAGGCAGCACAACAAATACAGGCAGCAAGCGCAGGCAGCACAGCAGGCACAGGCAGCATAGTAAGCACAGGCAGCACGCACAGGCAGCAAGCACAGGCAGCACAGCAAGCACAGGCAACAAGCACAGGCAGCACAGAAAGCACAGGCAGCAAGCACAAGCTGCACAGCAAGCACAGGCAGCAAGCACAGGCAGCAAGCGCAGGCAGCACAGCAAGTACAGCAAGCACAGGCAGCAAGCACAGGCAGCACAGCAAGCACAGGCAGCAAGCACAGGCAGCAAGCACAGGCAGCACAGCAAGCACAGGCAGCAAGCACAGGCAGCACAGCAAGCACAGGCAGCACACCAAGCACAGGCAGCACGGCAAGCACAGGCAGCAAGCACAGGCAGCACAGCAAGCACAGGCAGCAAGCACAGGCAGCACAGCAAGCACACGCAGCAAGCACAGGCAACAAGCACAGGCAGCACAGCAAGCACAGGCAGCACAGTAAGCACAGGCGGCTTGCACAGGCTGCACAGCAAGCACAGGCAGCAAGCACAGGCAGCAAGCACAGGCAGCGCAGCAAGCACAGCAAGCACAGCAAGCAGACGCAGCAAGCACAGGCAACAAGCACAGGCAGCACAGTAAGCACAGGCAGCAAGCCCAGGCAGCACAGCAAGCACAGGCAGCACAACAAGCACAGGCGGCACAGCAAGCACAGCAAGCACAGGCAGCAAGCACAGGCAGCAAGCACAGGCAGCACAGCAAGCACAGGCAGCACAGTAAGCACAGGCAGCAAGCCCAGGCAGCACAGCAAGCACAGGCAGCACAGTAAGCACAGGCAGCAAGCACAGGCAGCACAGCAAGCACAGGCAGCACAGCAAGCACAGGTAGCACAGAAAGCACAGGCAGCAAGCACAGGCAGCACAGCAAGCACAGGCAGCACAGCAAGCACAGGCAGCACAACAAGCACAGGTAGCACAGAAAGCACAGGCAGCAAGCACAGGCAACACAGCAAGCACAGGCAGCAAGCACAGGCGGCACAGCAAGCACAGCAAGCACAGGCAGCAAGCACAGGCAGCAAGCACAGGCAGCACAGCAAGCACAGGCAGCACAGTAAGCACAGGCAGCAAGCCCAGGCAGCACAGCAAGCACAGGCAGAACAGCAAGTACAGGCAGCAAGCACAGGCAGCACAGCAAGCACACGCAGCAAGCACAGGCAACAAGCACAGGCAGCACAGTAAGCACAGGCAGCAAGCACAGGCTGCACAGCAGGCACAGGCAGCACAACAAACACAGGCAGCAAGCACAGGGAGCACAGCAAGCACAGGCAGCACAGCAAGCACAGGCAGCTTGCACAGGCAGCATAGCAAGCACAGCAAGCACAGGCAGCACAGGCAGCAAGCACAGGCAGCACAGCAAGCACAGGCAACACAGCAAGCACAGGCAGCACAACAAGCACAGGCGGCACAGCAAGCACAGCAAGCACACGCAGCAAGCACAGGCAACAAGAACAGGGAGCACAGCAAGCACAGGCAGCATAGCAAGCACAGCAAGCACACGCACTAAGCACAGGCAACAAGAACAGGGAGCACAGCAAGCACAGGCAGCACAGTAAGCACAGGCAGGTTGCACAGGCAGCACAGCAAGCACAGGCAGCACAGTAAGCACAGGCAGCTTGCACTGGCAGCATAGCAAGCACAGCAAGCACAGGCAGCACAGAAAGCACAGGCAGCAAGCACAGGCTGCACAGCAAGCACAGGCAGCACAACAAACACAGGCAGCAAGCGCAGGCAGCACAGCAGGCACAGGCAGGACAGCAAGCACAGAAAGCACAGGCAGCACAGGCAGCACAGCAAACACAGGCAGCACAGCAAGCACAGGCAGCACAGCAAGTACAGGGAGCAAGCACACGCAGCAAGCACAGGCAACAAGCACAGGCAGCACAGCAAGCACAGGCAGCACAGTAAGCACAGGCAGCTTGCACAGGCAGCATAGCAAGCACAGCAAGCACAGGCAGCACAGGCAGCAAGCACAGGCAGCACAGCAAGCACAGGCAACACAGCAAGCACAGGCAGCACAACAAGCACAGGCGGCACAGCAAGCACAGGCAGCAAGCACAGGCAGCACAGCAAGCACAGGCAGCACAGCAAGCACAGGCAGCACAGGCAGCAAGCACAGGCAGCAAGCACAGGCAGCGCAGCAAGCACAGGCAGCAAGCACAGGCATGTTAGAAACCCGCAAAATAGCTCGACGAGATGTGTTCGTTTTAGCGATTCTGGGGGAAGTGCAGAGGGGTCAAGCTCCGTCCTCTTTCCAACAGGCAAAGCCTGCTCCGATCTTCGGCGAGATTCACTCTCGCATTTGTTTACAATGCTTACTCTTACTGAGACGCAGGTCAATGCACCGGCCGCCGAGTTAAACATATGATCCGCGACTCTCGGCGCCTCCAAAAATAGGTGACACAGCAACGCACTGTCGTGTGCCGCTGTCGCATTACCGCGTGTTATGGGCGAAATCAAATGCATCACTAACAGGCAGCACAGCAAGCACAGGCAGCACAGCCAGCACAGGCAGCACAGCAAGCACAGGCAGCACAGCAAGTACAGGCAGCAAGCACAGGCAGCACAGCAAGCACAGCAAGCACACGCAGCAAGCCCAGGCAGCACAGCAAGCACAGGCAGCACAGCAAGCACAGGCAGCACAGTAAGCACAGGCAGCTTGCACTGGCAGCATAGCAAGCACAGCAAGCACAGGCAGCACAGAAAGCACAGGCACCAAGCACAGGCTGCACAGCAAGCACAGGCAGCACAACAAACACAGGCAGCAAGCGCAGGCAGCACAGCAAGCACAGGCAGCGCAGCAAGCACAGGCAGCACAGGAAGCACAGGCAGGCAGCACAGCAAGCACAGGCAGCAAGCACAGGCAGCAAGCACAGGCAGCACAGCCAGCACAGGCAGCAAGCACAGGCAGCGCAGCAAGCACGGGCAGCAAGCACAGGCAGCACAGCAAGCACAGGCAGCACAGCAAGTACAGCAAGCACAGGCAGCAAGCACAGGCAGCACAGCAAGCACAGGCAGCAAGCACAGGCAGCAAGCACAGGCAGCACAGGCAGCAAACACAGGCAGTACAGCAAGCACAGGCAGCACAGCAAGCACAGGCAGCACAGGCAGCACAGGCAGCACAGCACAGGCAGCACAGCAAGCACAGGCAGCACAGCAAGTACAGGCAGCAAGCACAGCAAGCACAGGCAGCACAGTAAGCACAGGCAGGTTGCACAGGCAGCATAGCAAGCACAGGCAGCAAGCACAGGCAGCACAGAAAGCACAGGCAGCAAGCACAGGCTGCACAGCAAGCACAGGCAGCACAGCAAGCACAGGCAGCAAGCGCAGGCAGCACAGCAAGCACAGGCATCTTGCACAGGCAGCATAGCAAGCACAGCAAGCACAGGCAGCAAGCACAGGCAGCAAGCACAGGCAGCACAGCAAGCACAGGCAGCAAGCACAGGCAGCACAGCAAGCACAGGCAGCACAGCCAGCACAGCCAGCACAGCACAGGCAGCACAGCAAGCACAGGCAGCACAGCATGTACAGGCAGCAAGCACAGCAAGCACAGGCAGCACAGTAAGCACAGGCAGCTTGCACAGGCAGCATAGCAAGCACAGGCAGCAAGCACAGGCAGCAAGCGCAGGCAGCACAGCAAGTACAGCAAGCACAGGCAGCAAGCACAGGCAGCCCAGCAAGCACAGGCAGCAAGCACAGGCAGCAAGCACAGGCAGCACAGCAAGCACAGGCAGCAAGCACAGGCAACACAGCAAGCACAGGCAGCAAGCACAGGCAGCACAGCAAGCACAGGCAGCAAGCACAGGCAGCACAACAAGCACAGGCAGCACAGGCAGCAAGCACAGGCAGCACAGCAAGCACAGGCAGCAAGCAGAGGCAGCACAGCAAGTACAGGCAGCAAGCACAGGCAACAAGCACAGGCAGCACAGTAAGCACAGGCAGCAAGCACAGGCAGTACAGCAAGCACAGGCAGCAAGCACAGACAGCACAGCAAGCACAGGCAGCACAGGCAGCAAGCACAGGCAGCACAGCAAGCACAGGCAGCACAGCAAGCACAGGCAGCAAGCACAGGCAGCAAGCACAGGCAGCACAGCAAGCACAGGCAGCTTGCACAGGCAGCACAGCAAGCACAGGCAGCAAGCACAGACAGCACAGCAAGCACAGGCAGCACAGCAAGCACAGGCAGCAAGCACAGGCAGCACAGCAAGCACAGGCAGCACAGCAAGTATAGGCAGCAAGCACAGGCAGCACAGCAAGCACACGCAGCAAGCACAGGCAACAAGCACAGGCAGCACAGTAAGCACAGGCAGCAAGCACAGGCAGCACAGCAAGCACAGGCAGCAAGCACAGACAGCACAGCAAGCACAGGCAGCACAGGCAGCAAGCACAGGCAGCACAGCAAGCACAGGCAGCACAGCAAGCACAGGCAGCAAGCACAGGCAGCAAGCACAGGCAGCACAGCAAGCACAGGCAGCAAGCACAGGCAGCACAGCAAGCACAGGCAGCACAGGCAGCAAGCACAGGCAGCACAACAAGCACAGGCGGCACAGCAAGCACAGCAAGCAAAGGCAGCAAGCACAGGCAGCAAGCACAGGCAGCACAGCAAACACAGGCAGCAAGCACAGGCAGCACAGCAAGCACAGGCAGTACAGGCAGCAAGCACAGGCAGCACGGCAAGCACAGGCAGCAAGCACAGGCAGCACAGCAAGCACAGGCAGCAAGCACAGGCAGCACAACAAGCACAGGCAGCACAGGCAGCAAGCACAGGCAGCACAGCAAGCACAGGCAGCAAGCAGAGGCAGCACAGCAAGCACAGGCAGCAAGCACAGGCAGCACAGCAAGTACAGGCAGCAAGCACAGGCAGCACAGCAAGCATACGCAGCAAGCACAGGCAACAAGCACAGGCAGCACAGCAAGCACAGGCAGCACAGTAAGCATAGGCAGCACAGTAAGCACAGGCAGCAAGCCCAGGCAGCACAGCAAGCACAGGCAGCACAGCAAGTACAGGCAGCAAGTACAGGCAGCACAGCAAGCACACGCAGCAAGCACAGAAAACAAGCACAGGCAGCACAGTAAGCACAGGCAGCTAGCACAGGCAGCACAGCAAGCACAGGCAGCACAACAAGCACAGGCGGCACAGCAAGCACAGGCAGCAAGCACAGGCAGCACAGCAAGCACAGGCAGCACAGCAAGCACAGGCAGCAAGCACAGGCAGCGCAGCAAGCACAGGCAGCACAGCAAGTACAGGCAGCAAGCACAGGCAGCACAGCAAGCACACGCAGCAAGCACAGGCAACAAGCACAGGCAGCACAGCAAGCACAGGCAGCAAAGTAAGCACAGGCAGCAAGCCCAGGCAGCAAGCACAGGCAGCACAGCAAACACAGGCAGCACAGCAAGCACAGGCAGCAAGCACAGGCAGCGCAGCAAGCACATCAAGCACAGGCAGCACAGGCAGCAAGCACAGGCAGCAAGCACAGGCAGCGCAGCAAGCACAGGCAGCACAGCAAGCACAGGCAGCGCAGCAAGCACAGGCAGCAAGCACAGGCATGTTAGAAACCCGCAAAATAGCTCGACGAGATGTGTTCGTTTTAGCGATTCTGGGGGAAGTGCAGAGGGGTCAAGCTCCGTCCTCTTTCCAACAGGCAAAGCCTGCTCCGATCTTCGGCGAGATTCACTCTTGCATTTGTTTACAATGCTTACTCTTAGTGAGACGCAGGTCAATGCACCGGCCGCCGAGGTAAACATATGATCCGCGACTCTCGGCGCCTCCAAAAACAGGTGACACAGCAACGCACTGTCGTGTGCCACTGTCGAATTACCGCGTGTTATGGGCGAAATCAAATGCATCGCTAACAGGCAGCACAGCAAGCATAGGCAGCACAGCAAGCACAGGCAGCAAGCACAGGCAGCACAGCAAGCACAGGCAGCATAGTAAGCACAGGCAGCAAGCACAGGCAGCACAGCAAGCATAGGCAGCAAGCACAGGGAGCACAGCAAGCACAGGCAGCTTGCACAGGCAGCACAGCAAGTACAGGCAGCAAGCACAGGCAGCACAGCAAGCACAGGCAGCAAGCACAGGCAGCACAGCAAGCACAGGCAGCAAGCACAGGCAGCACAGCAAGCACAGGCAGCACAGCAAGCACAGGCTGCAAGCACAGGCAGCACAGCAAGCACAGGCAGCAAGCACAGGCAGCACAGCAAGCACAGGCAGCATAGTAAGCACAGGCAGCAAGCACAGGCAGCACAGCAAGCACAGGCAGCAAGCACAGGGAGCACAGCAAGCACAGGCAGCACAGCAAGCACAGGCAGCTTGCACAGGCAGCACAGCAAGTACAGGCAGCAAGCACAGGCAGCACAGCAAGCACAGGCAGCAAGCACAGGCAGCACAGCAAGCACAGGCAGCAAGCACAGGCAGCACCGCAAGCACAGGCAGCACAGCAAGCACAGGCAGCAAGCACAGGCAGCACAGCAAGTACAGGCAGCAAGCACAGGCAGCGCAGCAAGCACAGGCAGCACAGCAAGCACAGGCAGCAAGCACAGGCAGCACAGCAAGCACAGGCAGCACAGCAAGCACAGGCTGCAAGCACAGGCAGCAAGCACAGGCAGCCCAGGCAGCACAGCAAGCACAGGCAGCACAGCAAGCAGAGGCAGCACAGCAAGCACAGGCAGCAAGCACAGGCAGCACAGCAAGCACAGGCAGCAAGCACAGGCAGCACAGCAAGCACAGGCAGCAAGCACAGGCAGCACAGCAAGCACAGGCAGCAAGCAGAGGCAGCACAGCAAGCACAGGCAGCAAGCACAGGCAGCACAGCAAGCACAGGCAGCACAGCAAGTACAGGCAGCAAGCACAGGCAGCACAGCAAGCACACGCAGCAAGCACAGGCAACAAGCACAGGCAGCACAGCAAGCACAGGCAGCAGAGTAAGCACAGGCAGCAAGCCCAGGCAGCACAGCAAGCACAGGCAGCACAACAAGCACAGGCGGCACAGCAAGCACAGGCAGCAAGCACAGGCAGCGAAGCAAGCACAGGCAGCACAGTAAGCACAGGCAGCTTGCACAGGCAGCATAGCAAGCACAGGCAGCAAGCACAGGCAGCACAGAAAGCACAGGCAGCAAGCACAGGCTGCACAGCAAGCACAGGCAGCACAACAAACACAGGCAGCAGGCGCAGGCAGCACAGCAAGCACAGGCAGCAAGCACAGGCAGCACAGCAATCACAGGCAGCACAGCAAGTACAGGCAGCAAGCACAGGCAGCACAGCAAGCACACGCAGCAAGCACAGGCAGCACAGGAAGCACAGGCAGCAAGCACAGGCAGCACAGCAAGCACAGGCAGCACAACAAGCACAGGCGGCACAGCAAGCACAGGCAGCACAGCAAGCACAGGCAGCAAGCACAGGCAGCACAGCAAGCACAGGCAGCACAGCAAACACAGGCAGCAAGCACAGGCAGCACAGCAAGCAAAGGCAGCACAGGCAGCACAGGCAGCAAGCACAGGCAGCACGGCAAGCACAGGCAGCAAGCACAGGCAGCACAGCACGCACAGGCAGCAAGCACAGGCATGTTAGAAACCCGCAAAATAGCTCGACGAGATGTGTTCGTTTTAGCGATTCTGGGAGGAGTGCAGAGGGGTCAAGCTCCGTCCTCTTTCCAACAGGCAAAGCCTGCTCCGATCTTCGGCGAGATTCACTCTCGCATTTGTTTACAATGCTTACTCTTACTGAGACGCAGGTCAATGCACCGGCCGCCGAGGTAAACATATGATCCGCGACTCTCGGCGCCTCCAAAAACAGGTGACACAGCAACGCACTGTCGTGTGCCACTGTCGAATTACCGCGTGTTATGGGCGGAATCAAATGCATCGCTAACAGGCAGCACAGCAAGCACAGGCAGCACAGCAAGCACAGGCAGCAAGCACAGGCAGCACAGCAAGCACAGGCAGCATAGTAAGCACAGGCAGCAAGCACAGGCAGCACAGCAAGCACAGGCAGCAAGCACAGGGAGCACAGCAAGCACAGGCAGCACAGCAAGCACAGGCAGCTTGCACAGGCAGCATAGCAAGCACAGCAAGCACACGCAGCAAGCACAGGCAACAAGAACAGGCAGCACAGCAAGCACAGGCAGCACAGTAAGCACAGGCAGCTTGCACAGGCAGCACAGGCAGCACAGTAAGCACAGGCAGCTTGCACTGGCAGCATAGCAAGCACAGCAAGCACAGGCAGCACAGAAAGCACAGGCAGCAGGCACAGGCTGCACAGCAAGCACAGGCAGCACAACAAACACAGGCAGCAAGCGCAGGCAGCACAGCAGGCACAGGCAGCACAGCAAGCACAGAAAGCACAGGCAGCACAGGCAGCACAGCAAACACAGGCAGCACAGCAAGCACAGGCAGCACAGCAAGTACAGGGAGCAAGCACAGGCAGCACAGGCAGTACAGCAAACACAGGCAGCAAGCACAGGCAGCAAGCACAGGCAGCACAGCAAGCACAGGCAGCAAGCACAGGCAGCGCAGCAAGTACAGCAAGCACAGGCAGCACAGCAAGCACAGGCAGCAAGCACAGGCAGCAAGCACAGGCAGCGCAGCAAGCACAGGCAGCACAGCAAGCACAGGCAGCAAGCACAGGCATGTTAGAAACCCGCAAAATAGCTCGACGAGATGTGTTCGTTTTAGCGATTCTGAGGGAAGTGCAGAGGGGTCAAGCTCCGTCCTCTTTCCAACAGGCAAAGCCTGCTCCGATCTTCGGCGAGATTCACTCTTGCATTTGTTTACAATGCTTACTCTTACTGAGACGCAGGTCAATGCACCGGCCGCCGAGGTAAACATATGATCCGCGATTCTCGGCGCCTCCAAAAACAGGTGACACAGCAACGCACTGTCGTGTGCCGCTGTCGAATTACCGCGTGTTATGGGCGAAATCAAATGCATCGCTAACAGGCAGCACAGCAAGCACAGGCAGCAAGCACAGGGAGCACAGCAAGCACAGGCAGCACAGTAAGCACAGGCAGCAAGCACAGGCAGCACAGCAAGCACAGGCAGCAAGCACAGGGAGCACAGCAAGCACAGGCAGCACAGCAAGCACAGGCAGCATAGCAAGCACAGCAAGCACAGGCAGCAAGCACAGGCAGCACAGCCAGCACAGGCAGCAAGCACAGGCAGCGCAGCAAACACAGGCAGCAAGCACAGGCAGCACAGGCAGCACAGCAAGCACAGGCAGCACAGGCAGCAAGCACAGGCAGCACGGCAAGCACACGCAGCAAGCACAGGCAGCACAGCAAGCACAGGCAGCACAGCAAGCACAGGCAGCAAGCACAGGCAGCAAGCACAGGCAGCACAGCAAGCACAGGCAGCAAGCACAGGCAGCACAGGCAGCAAGCACAGGCAGCACAGCAAGCACAGGCAGCAAGCACAGGCAGCACAGCAAACACAGGCAGCAAGCACAGGCAGCAAGCACAGGCAGCACAGCAAGCACAGGCAGCAAGCACAGGCAGGACAGCAAGCACAGGCAGCAAGCACAGACAGCACAGCAAGCACAGGCAGCAAGCACAGGCAGCACAGCAAGCACAGGCAGCAAGCACAGGCAGCACAGGCAGCACAGCAAGCACAGGGAGCAAGCACAGGCAGCACAGCAAGCACAGGCAGCACAGGCAGCACAGCAAGCACAGGGAGCAAGCACAGGCAGCACAGCAAGCACAGGCAGCATAGTAAGCACAGGCAGCAAGCACAGGCAGCACAGCAAGCACAGGCAGCAAGCACAGGCAGCACAGCAAGCACACGCAGCAAGCACAGGCAACAAGCACAGGCAGCACAGCAAGCACAGGCAGCACAGTAAGCACAGGCAGCACAGCAAGCACAGGCAGCACAGCAAGTACAGGCAGCAAGCACAGGCAGCACAGCAAGCACACGCAGCAGCACAGGCAACAAGCACAGGCAGCACAGTAAGCACAGGCAGCTAGCACAGGCAGCACAGCAAGCACAGGCAGCACAGCAAGCACAGGCAGCACAACAAGCACAGGCGGCACAGCAAGCACAGCAAGCACAGGCAGCAAGCACAGGCAGCACAGCAAGCACAGGCAGCACAGCAAGCACAGGCAGCAAGCACAGGCAGCGCAGCAAGCACAGCAAGAACAGGCAGCACAGCAAGCACAGGCAGCACAGGCAGCAAGCACAGGCAGCAAGCACAGGCAGCGCAGCAAGCACAGGCATGTTAGAAACCCGCAAAATAGCTCGACGAGATGTGTTCGTTTTAGCGATTCTGGGGGAAGTGCAGAGGGGTCAAGCTCCGTCCTCTTTCCAACAGGCAAAGCCTGCTCCGATCTTCGGCGAGGTTCACTCTTGCATTTGTTTACAATGCTTACTCTTACTGAGACGCAGGTCAAAGCACCGGCCGCCGAGGTAAACATATGATCCGCGACTCTCGGCGCCTCCAAAAACAGGTGACACAGCAACGCACTGTCGTGTGCCGCTGTCGAATTACCGCGTGTTATGGGCGAAATCAAATGCATCGCTAACAGGCAGCACAGCCAGCACAGGCAGCAAGCACAGGCAGCGCAGCAAACACAGGCAGCAAGCACAGGCAGCACAGGCAGCACAGCAAGCACAGGCAGCACAGGCAGCAAGCACAGGCAGCACGGCAAGCACACGCAGCAAGCACAGGCAGCACAGCAAGCACAGGCAGCACAGCAAGCACAGGCAGCAAGCACAGGCAGCACAGCAAGCACAGGCAGCAAGCACAGGCAGCACAGGCAGCAAGCACAGGCAGCACAGCAAGCACAGGCAGCAAGCACAGGCAGCACAGCAAACACAGGCAGCAAGCACAGGCAGCAAGCACAGGCAGCACAGCAAGCACAGGCAGCAAGCACAGGCAGGACAGCAAGCACAGGCAGCAAGCACAGACAGCACAGCAAGCACAGGCAGCAAGCACAGGCAGCACAGCAAGCACAGGCAGCAAGCACAGGCAGCACAGGCAGCACAGCAAGCACAGGGAGCAAGCACAGGCAGCACAGCAAGCACAGGCAGCACAGGCAGCACAGCAAGCACAGGGAGCAAGCACAGGCAGCACAGCAAGCACAGGCAGCATAGTAAGCACAGGCAGCAAGCACAGGCAGCACAGCAAGCACAGGCAGCAAGCACAGGCAGCACAGCAAGCACACGCAGCAAGCACAGGCAACAAGCACAGGCAGCACAGCAAGCACAGGCAGCACAGTAAGCACAGGCAGCACAGCAAGCACAGGCAGCACAGCAAGCACAGGCAGCACAGCAAGTACAGGCAGCAAGCACAGGCAGCACAGCAAGCACAGGCAACAAGCACAGGCAGCTAGCACAGGCAGCACAGCAAGCACAGGCAGCACAGCAAGCACAGGCAGCACAACAAGCACAGGCGGCACAGCAAGCACAGCAAGCACAGGCAGCAAGCACAGGCAGCACAGCAAGCACAGGCAGCACAGCAAACACAGGCAGCACAGCAAGCACAGGCAGCAAGCACAGGAAGCAAGCACAGGCAGCACAGCAAGCACAGGCAGCAAGCACAGGCATGTTAGAAACCCGCAAAATAGCTCGACGAGATGTGTTCGTTTTAGCGATTCTGGGGGAAGTGCAGAGGGGTCAAGCTCCGTCCTCTTTCCAACAGGCAAAGCCTGCTCCGATCTTCGGCGAGGTTCACTCTTGCATTTGTTTACAATGCTTACTCTTACTGAGACGCAGGTCAAAGCACCGGCCGCCGAGGTAAACATATGATCCGCGACTCTCGGCGCCTCCAAAAACAGGTGACACAGCAACGCACTCTCGTGTGCCGCTGTCGAATTACCGCGTGTTATGGGCGAAATCAAATGCATCGCTAACAGGCAGCACAGCAAGCACAGGCAGCACAGCAAGCACAGGCAGCAAGCACAGGCAGGACAGCAAGCACAGGCAGCAAGCACAGACAGCACAGCAAGCACAGGCAGCAAGCACAGGCAGCACAGCAAGCACAGGCAGCAAGCACAGGCAGCACAGGCAGCACAGCAAGCACAGGGAGCAAGCACAGGCAGCACAGCAAGCACAGGCAGCACAGGCAGCACAGCAAGCACAGGGAGCAAGCACAGGCAGCACAGCAAGCACAGGCAGCATAGTAAGCACAGGCAGCAAGCACAGGCAGCACAGCAAGCACAGGCAGCAAGCACAGGCAGCACAGCAAGCACACGCAGCAAGCACAGGCAACAAGCACAGGCAGCACAGCAAGCACAGGCAGCACAGTAAGCACAGGCAGCACAGCAAGCACAGGCAGCACAGCAAGTACAGGCAGCAAGCACAGGCAGCACAGCAAGCACACGCAGCAGCACAGGCAACAAGCACAGGCAGCACAGTAAGCACAGGCAGCTAGCACAGGCAGCACAGCAAGCACAGGCAGCACAGCAAGCACAGGCAGCACAACAAGCACAGGCGGCACAGCAAGCACAGCAAGCACAGGCAGCAAGCACAGGCAGCACAGCAAGCACAGGCAGCACAGCAAGCACAGGCAGCACAGCAAGCACAGGCAGCAAGCACAGGCAGCGCAGCAAGCACAGCAAGAACAGGCAGCACAGCAAGCACAGGCAGCACAGGCAGCAAGCACAGGCAGCAAGCACAGGCAGCGCAGCAAGCACAGGCATGTTAGAAACCCGCAAAATAGCTCGACGAGATGTGTTCGTTTTAGCGATTCTGGGGGAAGTGCAGAGGGGTCAAGCTCCGTCCTCTTTCCAACAGGCAAAGCCTGCTCCGATCTTCGGCGAGGTTCACTCTTGCATTTGTTTACAATGCTTACTCTTACTGAGACGCAGGTCAAAGCACCGGCCGCCGAGGTAAACATATGATCCGCGACTCTCGGCGCCTCCAAAAACAGGTGACACAGCAACGCACTGTCGTGTGCCGCTGTCGAATTACCGCGTGTTATGGGCGAAATCAAATGCATCGCTAACAGGCAGCACAGCAAGCACAGGCAGCAAGCACAGGCAGCACAGCAAGCACAGGCAGCAAGCACAGGCAGCACAGCAAGCACAGGCAGCACAGCCAGCACAGCCAGCACAGCACAGGCAGCACAGCAAGCACAGGCAGCACAGCATGTACAGGCAGCAAGCACAGCAAGCACAGGCAGCACAGTAAGCACAGGTAGCTTGCACAGGCAGCATAGCAAGCACAGGCAGCAAGCACAGGCAGCAAGCGCAGGCAGCACAGCAAGTACAGCAAGCACAGGCAGCAAGCACAGGCAGCCCAGCAAGCACAGGCAGCAAGCACAGGCAGCAAGCACAGGCAGCACAGCAAGCACAGGCAGCAAGCACAGGCAACACAGCAAGCACAGGCAGCAAGCACAGGCAGCACAGCAAGCACAGGCAGCAAGCACAGGCAGCACAGCAAGCACAGGTAGCACAGAAAGCACAGGCAGCAAGCACAGGCAGCACAGCAAGCACAGGCAGCACAACAAGCACAGGTAGCACAGAAAGCACAGGCAGCAAGCACAGGCAACACAGCAAGCACAGGCAGCAAGCACAGGCGGCACAGCAAGCACAGGCAGCAAGCACAGGCAGCAAGCACAGGCAGCACAGCAAGCACAGGCAGCACAGTAAGCACAGGCAGCAAGCCCAGGCAGCACAGCAAGCACAGGCAGCACAGCAAGTACAGGCAGCAAGCACAGGCAGCACAGCAAGCACACGCAGCAAGCACAGGCAACAAGCACAGGCAGCACAGTAAGCACAGGCAGCAAGCACAGGCTGCACAGCAAGCACAGGCAGCACAACAAACACAGGCAGCAAGCACAGGGAGCACAGCCATCACAGGCAGCACAGCAAGCACAGGCAGCTTGCACAGGCAGCATAGCAAGCACAGCAAGCACAGGCAGCAAGCACAGGCAGCAAGCACAGGCAGCACAGCAAGCACAGGCAGCACAGTAAGCACAGGCAGCAAGCCCAGGCAGCACAGCAAGCACAGGCAGCACAGCAAGTACAGGCAGCAAGCACAGGCAGCACAGCAAGCACACGCAGCAAGCACAGGCAACAAGCACAGGCAGCACAGTAAGCACAGGCAGCAAGCACAGGCAGCACAGCAAGCACAGGCAGCACAGCAAGCACAGGTGGCACAGAAAGCACAGGCAGCACAGCAAGCACAGGCAGCACAGCAAGCACAGGTAGCACAGAAAGCACAGGCAGCACAACAAGCACAGGTAGCACAGCAAGCACAGGCAGCAAGCACAGGCGGCACAGCAAGCACAGCAAGCACAGCAAGCACAGCAAGCACAGGCAGCAAGCACAGGCAGCAAGCACAGGCAGCACAGCAAGCACAGGCAGCACAGAAAGCACAGGCAGCACAGCAAGCACAGGCAGCACAGAAAGCACAGGCAGCAAGCACAGGCTGCACAGCAAGCACAGGCAGCACAACAAACACAGGCAGCAAGCGCAGGCAGCACAGCAGGCACAGGCAGCCAGCACAGCACAGGCAGCACAGCAAGCACAGGCAGCACAGCATGTACAGGCAGCAAGCACAGCAAGCACAGGCAGCACAGTAAGCACAGGCAGCTTGCACAGGCAGCATAGCAAGCACAGGCAGCAAGCACAGGCAGCAAGCGCAGGCAGCACAGCAAGTACAGCAAGCACAGGCAGCAAGCACAGGCAGCACAGCAAGCACAGGCAGCAAGCACAGGCAGCAAGCACAGGCAGCACAGCAAGCACAGGCAGCAAGTACAGGCAACACAGCAAGCACAGGCAGCAAGCACAGGCAGCACAGCAAGCACAGGCAGCACACCAAGCACAGGCAGCACGGCAAGCACAGGCAGCAAGCACAGGCAGCACAGCAAGCACAGGCAGCAAGCACAGGCAGCACAGCAAGCACACGCAGCAAGCACAGGCAACAAGCACAGGCAGCACAGCAAGCACAGGCAGCACAGTAAGCACAGACAGCTTGCACAGGCTGCACAGCAAGCACAGGCAGCACAACAAATACAGGCAGCAAGCGCAGGCAGCACAGCAGGCACAGGCAGCATAGTAAGCACAGGCAGCACGCACAGGCAGCAAGCACAGGCAGCACAGCAAGCACAGGCAGCAAGCACAGGCAGCACAGCAAGCACAGGCAGCTTGCACAGGCTGCACAGCAAGCACAGGCAGCACAACAAATACAGGCAGCAAGCGCAGGCAGCACAGCAGGCACAGGCAGCATAGTAAGCACAGGCAGCACGCACAGGCAGCAAGCACAGGCAGCACAGCAAGCACAGGCAACAAGCACAGGCAGCACAGAAAGCACAGGCAGCAAGCACAGGCTGCACAGCAAGCACAGGCAGCAAGCACAGGCAGCAAGCGCAGGCAGCACAGCAAGTACAGCAAGCACAGGCAGCAAGCACAGGCAGCACAGCAAGCACAGGCAGCAAGCACAGGCAGCAAGCACAGGCAGCACAGCAAGCACAGCAAGCACACGCAGCAAGCCCAGGCAGCACAGCAAGCACAGGCAGCACAGCAAGCACAGGCAGCACAGTAAGCACAGGCAGCTTGCACTGGCAGCATAGCAAGCACAGCAAGCACAGGCAGCACAGAAAGCACAGGCACCAAGCACAGGCTGCACAGCAAGCACAGGCAGCACAACAAACACAGGCAGCAAGCGCAGGCAGCAGAGCAAGCACAGGCAGCGCAGCAAGCACAGGCAGCACAGGAAGCACAGGCAGGCAGCACAGCAAGCACAGGCAGCAAGCACAGGCAGCAAGCACAGGCAGCACAGCCAGCACAGGCAGCAAGCACAGGCAGCGCAGCAAGCACGGGCAGCACAGCAAGCACAGGCAGCAAGCACAGGCAACACAGCAAGCACAGGCAGCAAGCACAGGCAGCACAGCAAGCACAGGCAGCACAGCAAGTACAGCAAGCACAGGCAGCAAGCACAGGCAGCACAGCAAGCACAGGCAGCAAGCACAGGCAGCAAGCACAGGCAGCACAGGCAGCAAACACAGGCAGTACAGCAAGCACAGGCAGCACAGCAAGCACAGGCAGCACAGGCAGCACAGGCAGCACAGCACAGGCAGCACAGCAAGCACAGGCAGCACAGCAAGTACAGGCAGCAAGCACAGCAAGCACAGGCAGCACAGTAAGCACAGGCAGGTTGCACAGGCAGCATAGCAAGAACAGGCAGCAAGCACAGGCAGCACAGAAAGCACAGGCAGCAAGCACAGGCTGCACAGCAAGCACAGGCAGCACAGCAAGCACAGGCAGCAAGCGCAGGCAGCACAGCAAGCACAGGCATCTTGCACAGGCAGCATAGCAAGCACAGCAAGCACAGGCAGCAAGCACAGGCAGCAAGCACAGGCAGCACAGCAAGCACAGGCAGCAAGCACAGGCAGCACAGCAAGCACAGGCAGCACAGCCAGCACAGCCAGCACAGCACAGGCAGCACAGCAAGCACAGGCAGCACAGCATGTACAGGCAGCAAGCACAGCAAGCACAGGCAGCACAGTAAGCACAGGCAGCTTGCACAGGCAGCATAGCAAGCACAGGCAGCAAGCACAGGCAGCAAGCGCAGGCAGCACAGCAAGTACAGCAAGCACAGGCAGCAAGCACAGGCAGCCCAGCAAGCACAGGCAGCAAGCACAGGCAGCAAGCACAGGCAGCACAGCAAGCACAGGCACCAAGCACAGGCAACACAGCAAGCACAGGCAGCAAGCACAGGCAGCACAGCAAGCACAGGCAGCAAGCACAGGCAGCACAGCAAGCACAGGTAGCACAGAAAGCACAGGCAGCAAGCACAGGCAGCACAGCAAGCACAGGCAGCACAGCAAGCACAGGCAGCACAACAAGCACAGGTAGCACAGAAAGCTCAGGCAGCAAGCACAGGCAACACAGCAAGCACAGGCAGCAAGCACAGGCGGCACAGCAAGCACAGCAAGCACAGGCAGCAAGCACAGGCAGCACAGCAAGCACAGGCAGCACAGTAAGCACAGGCAGCAAGCCCAGGCAGCACAGCAAGCACAGGCAGCACAGCAAGTACAGGCAGCAAGCACAGGCAGCACAGCAAGCACACGCAGCAAGCACAGGCAACAAGCACAGGCAGCACAGTAAGCACAGGCAGCAAGCACAGGCTGCACAGCAAGCACAGGCAGCACAACAAACACAGGCAGCAAGCACAGGGAGCACAGCCATCACAGGCAGCACAGCAAGCACAGGCAGCTTGCACAGGCAGCATAGCAAGCACAGCAAGCACAGGCAGCACAGGCAGCAAGCACAGGCAGCACAGCAAGCACAGGCAACACAGCAAGCACAGGCAGCACAACAAGCACAGGCGGCACAGCAAGCACAGCAAGCACAGGCAGCAAGCACAGGCAGCACAGCAAGCACAGGCAGCAAGCACAGGCAGCAAGCACAGGCAGCACAGCAAGCACAGGCAGCAAGCACAGGCAGCACAGCAAGCACAGCAAGCACACGCAGCAAGCACAGGCAACAAGAACAGGGAGCACAGCAAGCACAGGCAGCATAGCAAGCACAGCAAGCACACGCACTAAGCACAGGCAACAAGAACAGGGAGCACAGCAAGCACAGGCAGCACAGTAAGCACAGGCAGCTTGCACAGGCAGCACAGCAAGCACAGGCGGCACAGCAAGCACAGGCAGCAAGCACAGGCAGCACAGCAAGCACAGGCAGCAAGCACAGGCAGCACAGCAAGCACAGGCAGCAAGCACAGGCAGCACAGCAAGCACAGGCAGCAAGCACAGGCAGCACAACAAACACAGGCAGCAAGCGCAGGCAGCACAGCAGGCACAGGCAGCACAGCAAGCACAGAAAGCACAGGCAGCACAGGCAGCACAGCAAACACAGGCAGCACAGGCAGCACAGCAAGTACAGGGAGCAAGCACACGCAGCAAGCACAGGCAACAAGCACAGGCAGCACAGCAAGCACAGGCAGCACAGTAAGCACAGGCAGCTTGCACAGGCAGCATAGCAAGCACAGCAAGCACAGGCAGCACAGGCAGCAAGCACAGGCAGCACAGCAAGCACAGGCAACACAGCAAGCACAGGCAGCACAACAAGCACAGGCGGCACAGCAAGCACAGGCAGCAAGCACAGGCAGCACAGCAAGCACAGGCAGCAAGCACAGGCAGCACAGCAAGCACAGGCAGCAAGCACAGGCAGCACAGCAAGCACAGGCAGCAAGCACAGGCAGCGCAGCAAGCACAGCAAGCACAGGCAGCACAGCAAGCACAGGCAGCACAGGCAGCAAGCACAGGCAGCAAGCACAGGCAGCAAGCACAGGCAGCGCAGCAAGCTCAGGCAGCAAGCACAGGCATGTTAGAAACCCGCAAAATAGCTCGACGAGATGTGTTCGTTTTAGCGATTCTGGGGGAAGTGCAGAGGGGTCAAGCTCCGTCCTCTTTCCAACAGGCAAAGCCTGCTCCGATCTTCGGCGAGATTCACTCTCGCATTTGTTTACAATGCTTACTCTTACTGAGACGCAGGTCAATGCACCGGCCGCCGAGTTAAACATATGATCCGCGACTCTCGGCGCCTCCAAAAATAGGTGACACAGCAACGCACTGTCGTGTGCCGCTGTCGCATTACCGCGTGTTATGGGCGAAATCAAATGCATCGCTAACAGGCAGCACAGCAAGCACAGGCAGCACAGCCAGCACAGGCAGCACAGCAAGCACAGGCAGCACAGCAAGTACAGGCAGCAAGCACAGGCAGCACAGCAACCACAGCAAGCACACGCAGCAAGCCCAGGCAGCACAGCAAGCACAGGCAGCACAACAAGCACAGGCAGCACAGTAAGCACAGGCAGCTTGCACTGGCAGCATAGCAAGCACAGCAAGCACAGGCAGCACAGAAAGCACAGGCACCAAGCACAGGCTGCACAGCAAGCACAGGCAGCACAACAAACACAGGCAGCAAGCGCAGGCAGCACAGCAAGCACAGGCAGCGCAGCAAGCACAGGCAGCACAGGAAGCACAGGCAGGCAGCACAGCAAGCACAGGCAGCAAGCACAGGCAGCAAGCACAGGCAGCAAGCACAGGCAGCACAGCCAGCACAGGCAGCAAGCACAGGCAGCGCAGCAAGCACGGGCAGCACAGCAAGCACAGGCAGCAAGCACAGGCAGCACAGCAAGCACAGGCAGCAAGCACAGGCAGCACAGCAAGCACAGGCAGCACAGCAAGTACAGCAAGCACAGGCAGCAAGCACAGGCAGCACAGCAAGCACAGGCAGCAAGCACAGGCAGCAAGCACAGGCAGCACAGGCAGCAAACACAGGCAGTACAGCAAGCACAGGCAGCACAGGCAGCACAGGCAGCACAGCACAGGCAGCACAGCAAGCACAGGCAGCACAGCAAGTACAGGCAGCAAGCACAGCAAGCACAGGCAGCACAGTAAGCACAGGCAGGTTGCACAGGCAGCATAGCAAGCACAGCAAGCACAGGCAGCAAGCACAGGCAGCACAGAAAGCACAGGCAGCAAGCACAGGCTGCACAGCAAGCACAGGCAGCACAGCAAGCACAGGCAGCAAGCGCAGGCAGCACAGCAAGCACAGGCATCTTGCACAGGCAGCATAGCAAGCACAGCAAGCACAGGCAGCAAGCACAGGCAGCAAGCACAGGCAGCACAGCAAGCACAGGCAGCAAGCACAGGCAGCACAGCAAGCACAGGCAGCACAGCCAGCACAGCCAGCACAGCACAGGCAGCACAGCAAGCACAGGCAGCACAGCATGTACAGGCAGCAAGCACAGCAAGCACAGGTAGCACAGTAAGCACAGGCAGCTTGCACAGGCAGCATAGCAAGCACAGGCAGCAAGCACAGGCAGCAAGCGCAGGCAGCACAGCAAGTACAGCAAGCACAGGCAGCAAGCACAGGCAGCACAGCAAGCACAGGCAGCAAGCACAGGCAGCAAGCACAGGCAGCACAGCAAGCACAGGCAGCAAGCACAGGCAACACAGCAAGCACAGGCAGCAAGCACAGGCAGCACAGCAAGCACAGGCAGCACACCAAGCACAGGCAGCACGGCAAGCACAGGCAGCAAGCACAGGCAGCACAGCAAGCACAGGCAGCAAGCACAGGCAGCACAGCAAGCACACGCAGCAAGCACAGGCAACAAGCACAGGCAGCACAGCAAGCACAGGCAGCACAGTAAGCACAGGCAGCTTGCACAGGCTGCACAGCAAGCACAGGCAGCACAACAAATACAGGCAGCAAGCGCAGGCAGCACAGCAGGCACAGGCAGCATAGTAAGCACAGGCAGCACGCACAGGCAGCAAGCACAGGCAGCACAGCAAGCACAGGCAGCAAGCACAGGCAGCACAGCAAGCACAGGCAGCAAGCACAGGCAGCATAGCAAGCAGAGGCAACACAGAAAGCACAGGCAGCAAAGGCAACACAGCAAGCACAGGCGGCACAGCAAGCACAGCAAGCACAGGCAGCAAGCACAGGCGACACAGCAAGCACAGGCAGCACAGCAAGCACAGGCAGCACAGAAAGCACAGGCAGCAAGCACAGGCTGCACAGCAAGCACAGGCAGCAAGCACAGGCAGCAAGCGCAGGCAGCACAGCAAGTACAGCAAGCACAGGCAGCAAGCACAGGCAGCACAGCAAGCATCGGCAGCAAGCACAGGCAGCAAGCACAGGCAGCACAGCAAGCACAGGCAGCAAGCACAGGCAGCAAGCACAGGCAACACAGCAAGCACAGGCAGCAAGCACAGGCAGCACAGCAAGCACAGGCAGCACACCAAGCACAGGCAGCACGGCAAGCACAGGCAGCAAGCACAGGCAGCACAGCAAGCACAGGCAGCAAGCACAGGTAGCACAGCAAGCACACGCAGCAAGCACAGGCAACAAGCACAGGCAGCACAGCAAGCACAGGCAGCACAGTAAGCACAGGCAGCTTGCACAGGCTGCACAGCAAGCACAGGCAGCACAACAAATACAGGCAGCAAGCGCAGGCAGCACAGCAGGCACAGGCAGCGCAGCAAGCACAGCAAGCACAGGCAGCAAGCACAAGCAGCACAGCAAGCACAGGCAGCACAGCAAGTACAGGCAGCAAGCACAGGCAGCACAGCAAGCACACGCAGCAAGCACAGGCAACAAGCACAGGCAGCACAGCAAGCACAGTAAGTACAGGCAGCAAGCACAGGCAGCAGGCACAGGCAGCACAGCAAGCACAGGCAGCACAGCAAGCAGAGGCAACAAGCACAGGCAGCACAGCAAGCACAGGCAGCAAGCACAGGCAGCACAGCAAGCACAGGAAGCAAGCACAGGCAGCAAGAACAGGCAGCACAGCAAGCACGGGCAGCAAGCACAGGCAGCACAGCAAGCACGGGCAGCAAGCACAGGCAGCACAGCAAGCACAGGCAGCAAGCACAGGCAGCAAGCACAGGCAGCACAGCAAGCACAGGCAGCAAGCACAAGCAGTACAGCAAGCACAGACAGCAAGCACAGGCAGCAAGCACAGGCAGCAAGCACAGGCTGCACAGCAAGCACAGGCAGCACAACAAACACAGGCAGCAAGCGCAGACAGCACAGCAGGCACAGGCAGCACAGCAAGCACAGAAAGCACAGGCAGCACAGGCAGCACAGCAAGCACAGGCAGCACAGCAAGTACAGGCAGCAAGCACAGGCAGCACAGCAAGCATACGCAGCAAGCACAGGCAACAAGCACAGGCAGCACAGCAAGCACAGGCAACAAGCACAGGCAGCACAGCAAGTACAGGCAGCAAGCACAGGCAGCACAGCAAGCACACGCAGCAAGCACAGGCAACAAGCACAGGCAGCACAGCAAGCACAGGCAGCACAGTAAGCACAGGCAGCTTGCACAGGCAGCATAGCAAGCACAGCAAGCACACGCAGCAAGCACAGGCAGCACAGAAAGCACAGGCAGCAAGCACAGGCTGCACAGCAAGCACAGGCAGCACAACAAACACAGGCAGCAAGCGCAGGCAGCACAGCAGGCACAGGCAGCACAGTAAGCACAGGCAGCTTGCACAGGCAGCATAGCAAGCACAGCAAGCACAGGCAGCAAGCACAGGCAGCACAGAAAGCACAGGCAGCAAGCACAGGCAGCACAGGAAGCACAGGCGGCAAGCACAGACAGCACAGCAAGCACAGGCAGCACAGCACAGGCAGCACAGCAAGCACAGGCAGCACAGCAAGCAGAGGCAGCTAGCACAGGCATGTTAGAAACCCGCAAAATAGCTCGACGAGGTGTGTTCGTTTTAGAGATTCTGGGGGAAGTGCAGAGGGGTCAAGCTCCGTCCTCTTTCCAACAGGCAAAGCCTGCTCCGATCTTCGGCGAGATTCACTCTTGCATTTGTTTACAATGCTTACTCTTACTGAGACGCAGGTCAATGCACCGGCCGCCGAGGTAAACATATGATCCGCGACTCTCGGCGCCTCCAAAAACAGGTGACACAGCAACGCACTGTCGTGTGCCACTGTCGAATTACCGCGTGTTATGGGCGAAATGAAATGCATCGCTAACAGGCAGCACAGCAAGCACAGGCAGCAAGCACAGGCAGCACAGCAAGCACAGGCAGCACAGTAAGCACAGGCAGCAAGCACAGGCAGCAAGCACAAGGAGCACAGCAAGCACAGGCAGCACAGCAAGCACAGGCAGCTTGCACAGGCAGCATAGCAAGCACAGCAAGCACAGGCAGCAAGCACAGGCAGCAAGCACAGGGAGCACAGCAAGCACAGGCAGCACAGCAAGCACAGGCAGCTTGCACAGGCAGCATAGCAAGCACAGCAAGCACACGCAGCAAGCACAGGCAACAAGAACAGGCAGCACAGCAAGCACAGGCAGCACAGTAAGCACAGGCAGCACAGCAAGCACAGGCAGCTTGCACTGGCAGCATAGCAAGCACAGCAAGCACAGGCAGCAAGCACAGGCAGCTAGCACAGGCTGCACAGCAAGCACAGGCAGCACAGCAAGTACAGGCAGCAAGCACAGGCAGCACAGCAAGCACAGGCAGCACAGTAAGCACAGGCAGCTTGCACAGGCAGCATAGCAAGCACAGCAAGCACAGGCAGCAAGCACAGGCAGCACAGAAAGCACAGGCAGCACAGGCAGCACAGCAAGCACAGGCAGCACAGCAAGCACAGGCAGCACAGCAAGTACAGGCAGCAAGCACAGGCAGCACAGCAAGCACAGGCAACAAGCTCAGGCAGCACAGCAAGCACAGGCAGCACAGTAAGCACAGGCAGCTTGCACAGGCAGCATAGCAAGCACAGGCAACAAGCACAGGCAGCACAGCAAGCACAGGCAGCACAGCAAGCACAGGCAGCACAGTAAGCACAGGCAGCTTGCACTGGCAGCATAGCAAGCACAGCAAGCACAGGCAGCAAGCACAGGCAGCTAGCACAGGCTGCACAGCAAGCACAGGCAGCACAGGCAGCACAACAAACACAGGCAGCAAGCGCAGGCAGCACAGCAGGCACAGGCAGCACAGAAAGCACAGGCAGCACAGGCAGCACAGCAAGCACAGGCAGCACAGCAAGCACAGGCAGCACAGCAAGTACAGGCAGCAAGCACAGGCAGCACAGCAAGCACAGGCAACAAGCACAGGCAGCACAGCAAGCACAGGCAGCACAGTTAGCACAGGCAGCTTGCACAGGCAGCATAGCAAGCACAGCAAGCACAGGCAGCAAGCACAGGCAGCACAGAAAGCACAGGCAGCAAGCACAGGCTGCACAGCAAGCACAGGTAGCACAACAAACACAGGCAGCAAGCACAGGCAGCACAACAAGCACAGGCAGCACAGCACGCACAGGCAGCAAGCACAGGCAGCACAGCAAGCACAGGCAGCAAGCACAGGCAGCACAGCAAGCACAGGCAGCAAGCACAGGCAGCACAGCAAGCACAGACAGCAAGCACAGGCAGCACAGCAAGCACAGGCAGCAAGCACGGGCAGCACAGCAAGCACAGGCAGCACAGCACGCACAGGCAGCAAGCACAGGCAGCACAGCAAGCACAGGCAGCACAGCATGCAAAGGAAGAACAGCAAGCACAGGCAGAACAGCAAGCACAGGCAGCAAGCACAGGCAGCACAGCAAGCACATGCAGCAAGCACAGGCAGCAAGCACAGGCAGCACACCAAGTACAGGCAGCAAGCACAGGCAGCGCAGCAAGCACAGGCAGCAAGCACAGGCAGCACAGCAAGCACAGGCAGCACAGTAAGCACATGCAGCAAGCACAGGCAGCAAGCACAGGCAGCACACCAAGTACAGGCAGCACAGTAAGCACAGGCAGCAAGCACAGGCAGCAAGCACAGGCAACAAGCAAGCACAGGCAGCACAGCACAGGCAGCACAGCAAGCGCAGGCAGCACAGCAAGCAGGGGCAGCTAGCACAGGCATGTTAGAAACCCGCAAAATAGCTCGACGAGGTGTGTTCGTTTTAGAGATTCTGGGGGAAGTGCAGAGGGGTCAAGCTCCGTCCTCTTTCCAACAGGCAAAGCCTGCTCCGATCTTCGGCGAGATTCACTCTTGCATTTGTTTACAATGCTTACTCTTACTGAGACGCAGGTCAATGCACCGGCCGCCGAGGTAAACACATGATCCGCGACTCTCGGCGCCTCCAAAAACAGGTGACACAGCAACGCACTGTCGTGTGCCACTGTCGAATTACCGCGTGTTATGGGCGAAATCAAATGCATCGCTAACAGGCAGCACAGCAAGCACAGGCAGCAAGCACAGGCAGCACAACAAGCACAGGCAGCACAGTAAGCACAGGCAGCAAGCACAGGCAGCAAGCACAGGGAGCACAGCAAGCACAGGCAGCACAGCAAGCACAGGCAGCTTGCACAGGCAGCATAGCAAGCACAGCAAGCACAGGCAGCAAGCACAGGGAGCACAGCAAGCACAGGCAGCACAGCAAGCACATGCAGCTTGCACAGGCAGCATAGCAAGCACAGCAAGCACACGCAGCAAGCACAGGCAACAAGAACAGGCAGCACAGCAAGCACAGGCAGCACAGTAAGCACAGGCAGCACAGCAAGCACAGGCAGCACAGTAAGCACAGGCAGCTTGCACTGGCAGCATAGCAAGCACAGCAAGCACAGGCAGCAAGCACAGGCAGCTAGCACAGGCTGCACAGCAAGCACAGGCAGCACAACAAACACAGGCAGCAAGCGCAGGCAGCACAGCAGGCACAGGCAGCACAGAAAGCACAGGCAGCACAGGCAGCACAGCAAGCACAGGCAGCACAGCAAGTACAGGCAGCAAGCACAGGCAGCACAGCAAGCACAGGCAACAAGCACAGGCAGCACAGCAAGCACAGGCAGCACAGTAAGCACAGGCAGCTTGCACAGGCAGCATAGCAAGCACAGGAAGCACAGGCAGCAAGCACAGGCAGCACAGAAAGCACAGGCAGCAAGCACAGGCTGCACAGCAAGCACAGGTAGCACAACAAACACAGGCAGCAAGCACAGGCAGCACAACAAGCACAGGCAGCACAGCACGCACAGGCAGCAAGCACAGGCAGCACAGCAAGCACAGGCAGCAAGCACAGGCAGCACAGCAAGCACAGGCAGCAAGCACAGGCAGCACAGCAAGCACAGACAGCAAGCACAGGCAGCACAGCAAGCACAGGCAGCAAGCACAGGCAGCACAGCAAGCACAGGCAGCAAGCACAGGCAGCACAGCAAGCACAGGCAGCACAGCCAGCACAGCCAGCACAGCACAGGCAGCACAGCAAGCACAGGCAGCACAGCATGTACAGGCAGCAAGCACAGCAAGCACAGGCAGCACAGTAAGCACAGGTAGCTTGCACAGGCAGCATAGCAAGCACAGGCAGCAAGCACAGGCAGCAAGCGCAGGCAGCACAGCAAGTACAGCAAGCACAGGCAGCAAGCACAGGCAGCCCAGCAAGCACAGGCAGCAAGCACAGGCAGCAAGCACAGGCAGCACAGCAAGCACAGGCAGCAAGCACAGGCAACACAGCAAGCACAGGCAGCAAGCACAGGCAGCACAGCAAGCACAGGCAGCAAGCACAGGCAGCACAGCAAGCACAGGCAGCACAGCAAGCACAGGTAGCACAGAAAGCACAGGCAGCAAGCACAGGCAGCACAGCAAGCACAGGCAGCACAACAAGCACAGGTAGCACAGAAAGCACAGGCAGCAAGCACAGGCAACACAGCAAGCACAGGCAGCAAGCACAGGCGGCACAGCAAGCACAGCAAGCACAGGCAGCAAGCACAGGCAGCAAGCACAGGCAGCACAGCAAGCACAGGCAGCACAGTAAGCACAGGCAGCAAGCCCAGGCAGCACAGCAAGCACAGGCAGCACAGCAAGTACAGGCAGCAAGCACAGGCAGCACAGCAAGCACACGCAGCAAGCACAGGCAACAAGCACAGGCAGCACAGTAAGCACAGGCAGCAAGCACAGGCTGCACAGCAAGCACAGGCAGCACAACAAACACAGGCAGCAAGCACAGGGAGCACAGCCATCACAGGCAGCACAGCAAGCACAGGCAGCTTGCACAGGCAGCATAGCAAGCACAGCAAGCACAGGCAGCAAGCACAGGCAGCAAGCACAGGCAGCACAGCAAGCACAGGCAGCACAGTAAGCACAGGCAGCAAGCCCAGGCAGCACAGCAAGCACAGGCAGCACAGCAAGTACAGGCAGCAAGCACAGGCAGCACAGCAAGCACACGCAGCAAGCACAGGCAACAAGCACAGGCAGCACAGTAAGCACAGGCAGCAAGCACAGGCAGCACAGCAAGCACAGGCAGCACAGCAAGCACAGGTGGCACAGAAAGCACAGGCAGCAAGCACAGGCAGCACAGCAAGCACAGGCAGCACAGCAAGCACAGGCAGCACAACAAGCACAGGTAGCACAGAAAGCACAGGCAGCAAGCACAGGCAACACAGCAAGCACAGGCAGCAAGCACAGGCGGCACAGCAAGCACAGCAAGCACAGCAAGCACAGCAAGCACAGGCAGCAAGCACAGGCAGCAAGCACAGGCAGCACAGCAAGCACAGGCAGCACAGAAAGCACAGGCAGCAAGCACAGGCTGCACAGCAAGCACAGGCAGCACAACAAACACAGGCAGCAAGCGCAGGCAGCACAGCAGGCACAGGCAGCCAGCACAGCACAGGCAGCACAGCAAGCACAGGCAGCACAGCATGTACAGGCAGCAAGCACAGCAAGCACAGGCAGCACAGTAAGCACAGGCAGCTTGCACAGGCAGCATAGCAAGCACAGGCAGCAAGCACAGGCAGCAAGCGCAGGCAGCACAGCAAGTACAGCAAGCACAGGCAGCAAGCACAGGCAGCACAGCAAGCACAGGCAGCAAGCACAGGCAGCAAGCACAGGCAGCACAGCAAGCACAGGCAGCAAGTACAGGCAACACAGCAAGCACAGGCAGCAAGCACAGGCAGCACAGCAAGCACAGGCAGCACACCAAGCACAGGCAGCACGGCAAGCACAGGCAGCAAGCACAGGCAGCACAGCAAGCACAGGCAGCAAGCACAGGCAGCACAGCAAGCACACGCAGCAAGCACAGGCAACAAGCACAGGCAGCACAGCAAGCACAGGCAGCACAGTAAGCACAGACAGCTTGCACAGGCTGCACAGCAAGCACAGGCAGCACAACAAATACAGGCAGCAAGCGCAGGCAGCACAGCAGGCACAGGCAGCATAGTAAGCACAGGCAGCACGCACAGGCAGCAAGCACAGGCAGCACAGCAAGCACAGGCAGCAAGCACAGGCAGCACAGCAAGCACAGGCAGCTTGCACAGGCTGCACAGCAAGCACAGGCAGCACAACAAATACAGGCAGCAAGCGCAGGCAGCACAGCAGGCACAGGCAGCATAGTAAGCACAGGCAGCACGCACAGGCAGCAAGCACAGGCAGCACAGCAAGCACAGGCAACAAGCACAGGCAGCACAGAAAGCACAGGCAGCAAGCACAGGCTGCACAGCAAGCACAGGCAGCAAGCACAGGCAGCAAGCGCAGGCAGCACAGCAAGTACAGCAAGCACAGGCAGCAAGCACAGGCAGCACAGCAAGCACAGGCAGCAAGCACAGGCAGCAAGCACAGGCAGCACAGCAAGCACAGGCAACACAGCAAGCACAGGCAGCAAGCACAGGCAGCACAGTAAGCACAGGCAGCAAGCACAGGCAGCACAGCAAGCACAGGCAGCACAGCAAGCACAGGTAGCACAGAAAGCACAGGCAGCAAGCACAGGCAGCACAGCAAGCACAGGCAGCACAGCAAGCACAGGTAGCACAGAAAGCACAGGCAGCAAGCACAGGCAACACAGCAAGCACAGGCAGCAAGCACAGGCGGCACAGCAAGCACAGGCAGCAAGCACAGGCAGCAAGCACAGGCAGCACAGCAAGCACAGGCAGCAAGCACAGGCAGCAAGCACAGGCAGCACAGCAAGCACAGGCAACACAGCAAGCACAGGCAGCAAGCACAGGCAGCACAGTAAGCACAGGCAGCAAGCACAGGCAGCACAGCAAGCACAGGCAGCACAGCAAGCACAGGTAGCACAGAAAGCACAGGCAGCAAGCACAGGCAGCACAGCAAGCACAGGCAGCACAGCAAGCACAGGTAGCACAGAAAGCACAGGCAGCAAGCACAGGCAACACAGCAAGCACAGGCAGCAAGCACAGGCGGCACAGCAAGCACAGGCAGCAAGCACAGGCAGCAAGCACAGGCAGCACAGCAAGCACAGGCAGCACAGTAAGCACAGGCAGCAAGCCCAGGCAGCACAGCAAGCACAGGCAGCACAGCAAGTACAGGCAGCAAGCACAGGCAGCACAGCAAGCACACGCAGCAAGCACAGGCAACAAGCACAGGCAGCACAGTAAGCACAGGCAGCAAGCACAGGCTGCACAGCAAGCACAGGCAGCACAACAAACACAGGCAGCAAGCACAGGGAGCACAGCAAGCACAGGCAGCACAGCAAGCACAGGCAGCTTGCACAGGCAGCATAGCAAGCACAGCAAGCACAGGCAGCACAGGCAGCAAGCACAGGCAGCACAGCAAGCACAGGCAACACAGCAAGCACAGGCAGCACAACAAGCACAGGCGGCACAGCAAGCACAGCAAGCACACGCAGCAAGCACAGGCAACAAGAACAGGGAGCACAGCAAGCACAGGCAGCATAGCAAGCACAGCAAGCACACGCACTAAGCACAGGCAACAAGAACAGGGAGCACAGCAAGCACAGGCAGCACAGTAAGCACAGGCAGCTTGCACAGGCAGCACAGCAAGCACAGGCAGCACAGTAAGCACAGGCAGCTTGCACTGGCAGCATAGCAAGCACAGCAAGCACAGGCAGCACAGAAAGCACAGGCAGCAAGCACAGGCTGCACAGCAAGCACAGGCAGCACAACAAACACAGGCAGCAAGCGCAGGCAGCACAGCAGGCACAGGCAGGACAGCAAGCACAGAAAGCACAGGCAGCACAGGCAGCACAGCAAACACAGGCAGCACAGCAAGCACAGGCAGCACAGCAAGTACAGGGAGCAAGCACACGCAGCAAGCACAGGCAACAAGCACAGGCAGCACAGGCAACACAGCAAGCACAGGCAGCACAACAAGCACAGGCGGCACAGCAAGCACAGGCAGCAAGCACAGGCAGCACAGCAAGCACAGGCAGCAAGCACAGGCAGCACAGCAAGCACAGGCAGCAAGCACAGGCAGCACAGCAAGCACAGGCAGCAAGCACAGGCAGCGCAGCAAGCACAGCAAGCACAGGCAGCACAGCAAGCACAGGCAGCACAGGCAGCAAGCACAGGCAGCAAGCACAGGCAGCGCAGCAAGCACAGGCAGCAAGCACAGGCATGTTAGAAACCCGCAAAATAGCTCGACGAGATGTGTTCGTTTTAGCGATTCTGGGGGAAGTGCAGAGGGGTCAAGCTCCGTCCTCTTTCCAACAGGCAAAGCCTGCTCCGATCTTCGGCGAGATTCACTCTCGCATTTGTTTACAATGCTTACTCTTACTGAGACGCAGGTCAATGCACCGGCCGCCGAGTTAAACATATGATCCGCGACTCTCGGCGCCTCCAAAAATAGGTGACACAGCAACGCACTGTCGTGTGCCGCTGTCGCATTACCGCGTGTTATGGGCGAAATCAAATGCATCGCTAACAGGCAGCACAGCAAGCACAGGCAGCACAGCCAGCACAGGCAGCACAGCAAGCACAGGCAGCACAGCAAGTACAGGCAGCAAGCACAGGCAGCACAGCAAGCACAGCAAGCACACGCAGCAAGCCCAGGCAGCACAGCAAGCACAGGCAGCACAGCAAGCACAGGCAGCACAGTAAGCACAGGCAGCTTGCACTGGCAGCATAGCAAGCACAGCAAGCACAGGCAGCACAGAAAGCACAGGCACCAAGCACAGGCTGCACAGCAAGCACAGGCAGCACAACAAACACAGGCAGCAAGCGCAGGCAGCAGAGCAAGCACAGGCAGCGCAGCAAGCACAGGCAGCACAGGAAGCACAGGCAGGCAGCACAGCAAGCACAGGCAGCAAGCACAGGCAGCAAGCACAGGCAGCACAGCCAGCACAGGCAGCAAGCACAGGCAGCGCAGCAAGCACGGGCAGCACAGCAAGCACAGGCAGCAAGCACAGGCAACACAGCAAGCACAGGCAGCAAGCACAGGCAGCACAGCAAGCACAGGCAGCACAGCAAGTACAGCAAGCACAGGCAGCAAGCACAGGCAGCACAGCAAGCACAGGCAGCAAGCACAGGCAGCAAGCACAGGCAGCACAGGCAGCAAACACAGGCAGTACAGCAAGCACAGGCAGCACAGCAAGCACAGGCAGCACAGGCAGCACAGGCAGCACAGCACAGGCAGCACAGCAAGCACAGGCAGCACAGCAAGTACAGGCAGCAAGCACAGCAAGCACAGGCAGCACAGTAAGCACAGGCAGGTTGCACAGGCAGCATAGCAAGAACAGGCAGCAAGCACAGGCAGCACAGAAAGCACAGGCAGCAAGCACAGGCTGCACAGCAAGCACAGGCAGCACAGCAAGCACAGGCAGCAAGCGCAGGCAGCACAGCAAGCACAGGCATCTTGCACAGGCAGCATAGCAAGCACAGCAAGCACAGGCAGCAAGCACAGGCAGCAAGCACAGGCAGCACAGCAAGCACAGGCAGCAAGCACAGGCAGCACAGCAAGCACAGGCAGCACAGCCAGCACAGCCAGCACAGCACAGGCAGCACAGCAAGCACAGGCAGCACAGCATGTACAGGCAGCAAGCACAGCAAGCACAGGCAGCACAGTAAACACAGGCAGCTTGCACAGGCAGCATAGCAAGCACAGGCAGCAAGCACAGGCAGCAAGCGCAGGCAGCACAGCAAGTACAGCAAGCACAGGCAGCAAGCACAGGCAGCCCAGCAAGCACAGGCAGCAAGCACAGGCAGCAAGCACAGGCAGCACAGCAAGCACAGGCAGCAAGCACAGGCAACACAGCAAGCACAGGCAGCAAGCACAGGCAGCACAGCAAGCACAGGCAGCAAGCACAGGCAGCACAGCAAGCACAGGTAGCACAGAAAGCACAGGCAGCAAGCACAGGCAGCACAGCAAGCACAGGCAGCACAGCAAGCACAGGCAGCACAACAAGCACAGGTAGCACAGAAAGCTCAGGCAGCAAGCACAGGCAACACAGCAAGCACAGGCAGCAAGCACAGGCGGCACAGCAAGCACAGCAAGCACAGGCAGCAAGCACAGGCAGCACAGCAAGCACAGGCAGCACAGTAAGCACAGGCAGCAAGCCCAGGCAGCACAGCAAGCACAGGCAGCACAGCAAGTACAGGCAGCAAGCACAGGCAGCACAGCAAGCACACGCAGCAAGCACAGGCAACAAGCACAGGCAGCACAGTAAGCACAGGCAGCAAGCACAGGCTGCACAGCAAGCACAGGCAGCACAACAAACACAGGCAGCAAGCACAGGGAGCACAGCCATCACAGGCAGCACAGCAAGCACAGGCAGCTTGCACAGGCAGCATAGCAAGCACAGCAAGCACAGGCAGCACAGGCAGCAAGCACAGGCAGCACAGCAAGCACAGGCAACACAGCAAGCACAGGCAGCACAACAAGCACAGGCGGCACAGCAAGCACAGCAAGCACAGGCAGCAAGCACAGGCAGCACAGCAAGCACAGGCAGCAAGCACAGGCAGCAAGCACAGGCAGCACAGCAAGCACAGGCAGCAAGCACAGGCAGCACAGCAAGCACAGCAAGCACACGCAGCAAGCACAGGCAACAAGAACAGGGAGCACAGCAAGCACAGGCAGCATAGCAAGCACAGCAAGCACACGCACTAAGCACAGGCAACAAGAACAGGGAGCACAGCAAGCACAGGCAGCACAGTAAGCACAGGCAGCTTGCACAGGCAGCACAGCAAGCACAGGCAGCACAGTAAGCACAGGCAGCTTGCACTGGCAGCATAGCAAGCACAGCAAGCACAGGCAGCACAGAAAGCACAGGCAGCAAGCACAGGCTGCACAGCAAGCACAGGCAGCACAACAAACACAGGCAGCAAGCGCAGGCAGCACAGCAGGCACAGGCAGCACAGCAAGCACAGAAAGCACAGGCAGCACAGGCAGCACAGCAAACACAGGCAGCACAGCAAGCACAGGCAGCACAGCAAGTACAGGGAGCAAGCACACGCAGCAAGCACAGGCAACAAGCACAGGCAGCACAGCAAGCACAGGCAGCACAGTAAGCACAGGCAGCTTGCACAGGCAGCATAGCAAGCACAGCAAGCACAGGCAGCACAGGCAGCAAGCACAGGCAGCACAGCAAGCACAGGCAACACAGCAAGCACAGGCAGCACAACAAGCACAGGCGGCACAGCAAGCACAGGCAGCAAGCACAGGCAGCACAGCAAGCACAGGCAGCAAGCACAGGCAGCACAGCAAGCACAGGCAGCAAGCACAGGCAGCACAGCAAGCACAGGCAGCAAGCACAGGCAGCGCAGCAAGCACAGCAAGCACAGGCAGCACAGCAAGCACAGGCAGCACAGGCAGCAAGCACAGGCAGCAAGCACAGGCAGCAAGCACAGGCAGCGCAGCAAGCTCAGGCAGCAAGCACAGGCATGTTAGAAACCCGCAAAATAGCTCGACGAGATGTGTTCGTTTTAGCGATTCTGGGGGAAGTGCAGAGGGGTCAAGCTCCGTCCTCTTTCCAACAGGCAAAGCCTGCTCCGATCTTCGGCGAGATTCACTCTCGCATTTGTTTACAATGCTTACTCTTACTGAGACGCAGGTCAATGCACCGGCCGCCGAGTTAAACATATGATCCGCGACTCTCGGCGCCTCCAAAAATAGGTGACACAGCAACGCACTGTCGTGTGCCGCTGTCGCATTACCGCGTGTTATGGGCGAAATCAAATGCATCGCTAACAGGCAGCACAGCAAGCACAGGCAGCACAGCCAGCACAGGCAGCACAGCAAGCACAGGCAGCACAGCAAGTACAGGCAGCAAGCACAGGCAGCACAGCAACCACAGCAAGCACACGCAGCAAGCCCAGGCAGCACAGCAAGCACAGGCAGCACAACAAGCACAGGCAGCACAGTAAGCACAGGCAGCTTGCACTGGCAGCATAGCAAGCACAGCAAGCACAGGCAGCACAGAATGCACAGGCACCAAGCACAGGCTGCACAGCAAGCACAGGCAGCACAACAAACACAGGCAGCAAGCGCAGGCAGCACAGCAAGCACAGGCAGCGCAGCAAGCACAGGCAGCACAGGAAGCACAGGCAGGCAGCACAGCAAGCACAGGCAGCAAGCACAGGCAGCAAGCACAGGCAGCACAGCCAGCACAGGCAGCAAGCACAGGCAGCGCAGCAAGCACGGGCAGCACAGCAAGCACAGGCAGCAAGCACAGGCAGCACAGCAAGCACAGGCAGCAAGCACAGGCAGCACAGCAAGCACAGGCAGCACAGCAAGTACAGCAAGCACAGGCAGCAAGCACAGGCAGCACAGCAAGCACAGGCAGCAAGCACAGGCAGCAAGCACAGGCAGCACAGGCAGCAAACACAGGCAGTACAGCAAGCACAGGCAGCACAGGCAGCACAGGCAGCACAGCACAGGCAGCACAGCAAGCACAGGCAGCACAGCAAGTACAGGCAGCAAGCACAGCAAGCACAGGCAGCACAGTAAGCACAGGCAGGTTGCACAGGCAGCATAGCAAGCACAGCAAGCACAGGCAGCAAGCACAGGCAGCACAGAAAGCACAGGCAGCAAGCACAGGCTGCACAGCAAGCACAGGCAGCACAGCAAGCACAGGCAGCAAGCGCAGGCAGCACAGCAAGCACAGGCATCTTGCACAGGCAGCATAGCAAGCACAGCAAGCACAGGCAGCAAGCACAGGCAGCAAGCACAGGCAGCACAGCAAGCACAGGCAGCAAGCACAGGCAGCACAGCAAGCACAGGCAGCACAGCCAGCACAGCCAGCACAGCACAGGCAGCACAGCAAGCACAGGCAGCACAGCATGTACAGGCAGCAAGCACAGCAAGCACAGGTAGCACAGTAAGCACAGGCAGCTTGCACAGGCAGCATAGCAAGCACAGGCAGCAAGCACAGGCAGCAAGCGCAGGCAGCACAGCAAGTACAGCAAGCACAGGCAGCAAGCACAGGCAGCACAGCAAGCACAGGCAGCAAGCACAGGCAGCAAGCACAGGCAGCACAGCAAGCACAGGCAGCAAGCACAGGCAACACAGCAAGCACAGGCAGCAAGCACAGGCAGCACAGCAAGCACAGGCAGCACACCAAGCACAGGCAGCACGGCAAGCACAGGCAGCAAGCACAGGCAGCACAGCAAGCACAGGCAGCAAGCACAGGCAGCACAGCAAGCACACGCAGCAAGCACAGGCAACAAGCACAGGCAGCACAGCAAGCACAGGCAGCACAGTAAGCACAGGCAGCTTGCACAGGCTGCACAGCAAGCACAGGCAGCACAACAAATACAGGCAGCAAGCGCAGGCAGCACAGCAGGCACAGGCAGCATAGTAAGCACAGGCAGCACGCACAGGCAGCAAGCACAGGCAGCACAGCAAGCACAGGCAGCAAGCACAGGCAGCACAGCAAGCACAGGCAGCAAGCACAGGCAGCATAGCAAGCAGAGGCAACACAGAAAGCACAGGCAGCAAAGGCAACACAGCAAGCACAGGCGGCACAGCAAGCACAGCAAGCACAGGCAGCAAGCACAGGCGACACAGCAAGCACAGGCAGCACAGCAAGCACAGGCAGCTTGCACAGGCTGCACAGCAAGCACAGGCAGCACAACAAATACAGGCAGCAAGCGCAGGCAGCACAGCAGGCACAGGCAGCATAGTAAGCACAGGCAGCACGCACAGGCAGCAAGCACAGGCAGCACAGCAAGCACAGGCAGCAAGCACAGGCAGCACAGAAAGCACAGGCAGCAAGCACAGGCTGCACAGCAAGCACAGGCAGCAAGCACAGGCAGCAAGCGCAGGCAGCACAGCAAGTACAGCAAGCACAGGCAGCAAGCACAGGCAGCACAGCAAGCATCGGCAGGAAGCACAGGCAGCAAGCACAGGCAGCACAGCAAGCACAGGCAGCAAGCACAGGCAGCAAGCACAGGCAACACAGCAAGCACAGGCAGCAAGCACAGGCAGCACAGCAAGCACAGGCAGCACACCAAGCACAGGCAGCACGGCAAGCACAGGCAGCAAGCACAGGCAGCACAGCAAGCACAGGCAGCAAGCACAGGTAGCACAGCAAGCACACGCAGCAAGCACAGGCAACAAGCACAGGCAGCACAGCAAGCACAGGCAGCACAGTAAGCACAGGCAGCTTGCACAGGCTGCACAGCAAGCACAGGCAGCACAACAAATACAGGCAGCAAGCGCAGGCAGCACAGCAGGCACAGGCAGCGCAGCAAGCACAGCAAGCACAGGCAGCAAGCACAAGCAGCACAGCAAGCACAGGCAGCACAGCAAGTACAGGCAGCAAGCACAGGCAGCACAGAAAGCACAGGCAGCAAGCACAGGCTGCACAGCAAGCACAGGCAGCACAACAAACACAGGCAGCAAGCGCAGGCAGCACAGCAGGCACAGGCAGCACAGCAAGCACAGAAAGCACAGGCAGCACAGGCAGCACAGCAAACACAGGCAGCACAGCAAGCACAGGCAGCACAGCAAGTACAGGGAGCAAGCACACGCAGCAAGCACAGGCAACAAGCACAGGCAGCACAGCAAGCACAGGCAGCACAGTAAGCACAGGCAGCTTGCACAGGCAGCATAGCAAGCACAGCAAGCACAGGCAGCACAGGCAGCAAGCACAGGCAGCACAGCAAGCACAGGCAACACAGCAAGCACAGGCAGCACAACAAGCACAGGCGGCACAGCAAGCACAGGCAGCAAGCACAGGCAGCACAGCAAGCACAGGCAGCAAGCACAGGCAGCACAGCAAGCACAGGCAGCAAGCACAGGCAGCACAGCAAGCACAGGCAGCAAGCACAGGCAGCGCAGCAAGCACAGCAAGCACAGGCAGCACAGCAAGCACAGGCAGCACAGGCAGCAAGCACAGGCAGCAAGCACAGGCAGCAAGCACAGGCAGCGCAGCAAGCTCAGGCAGCAAGCACAGGCATGTTAGAAACCCGCAAAATAGCTCGACGAGATGTGTTCGTTTTAGCGATTCTGGGGGAAGTGCAGAGGGGTCAAGCTCCGTCCTCTTTCCAACAGGCAAAGCCTGCTCCGATCTTCGGCGAGATTCACTCTCGCATTTGTTTGCAATGCTTACTCTTACTGAGACGCAGGTCAATGCACCGGCCGCCGAGTTAAACATATGATCCGCGACTCTCGGCGCCTCCAAAAATAGGTGACACAGCAACGCACTGTCGTGTGCCGCTGTCGCATTACCGCGTGTTATGGGCGAAATCAAATGCATCGCTAACAGGCAGCACAGCAAGCACAGGCAGCACAGCCAGCACAGGCAGCACAGCAAGCACAGGCAGCACAGCAAGTACAGGCAGCAAGCACAGGCAGCACAGCAACCACAGCAAGCACACGCAGCAAGCCCAGGCAGCACAGCAAGCACAGGCAGCACAACAAGCACAGGCAGCACAGTAAGCACAGGCAGCTTGCACTGGCAGCATAGCAAGCACAGCAAGCACAGGCAGCACAGAAAGCACAGGCACCAAGCACAGGCTGCACAGCAAGCACAGGCAGCACAACAAACACAGGCAGCAAGCGCAGGCAGCACAGCAAGCACAGGCAGCGCAGCAAGCACAGGCAGCACAGGAAGCACAGGCAGGCAGCACAGCAAGCACAGGCAGCAAGCACAGGCAGCAAGCACAGGCAGCACAGCCAGCACAGGCAGCAAGCACAGGCAGCGCAGCAAGCACGGGCAGCACAGCAAGCACAGGCAGCAAGCACAGGCAGCACAGCAAGCACAGGCAGCAAGCACAGGCAGCACAGCAAGCACAGGCAGCACAGCAAGTACAGCAAGCACAGGCAGCAAGCACAGGCAGCACAGCAAGCACAGGCAGCAAGCACAGGCAGCAAGCACAGGCAGCACAGGCAGCAAACACAGGCAGTACAGCAAGCACAGGCAGCACAGGCAGCACAGGCAGCACAGCACAGGCAGCACAGCAAGCACAGGCAGCACAGCAAGTACAGGCAGCAAGCACAGCAAGCACAGGCAGCACAGTAAGCACAGGCAGGTTGCACAGGCAGCATAGCAAGCACAGCAAGCACAGGCAGCAAGCACAGGCAGCACAGAAAGCACAGGCAGCAAGCACAGGCTGCACAGCAAGCACAGGCAGCACAGCAAGCACAGGCAGCAAGCGCAGGCAGCACAGCAAGCACAGGCATCTTGCACAGGCAGCATAGCAAGCACAGCAAGCACAGGCAGCAAGCACAGGCAGCAAGCACAGGCAGCACAGCAAGCACAGGCAGCAAGCACAGGCAGCACAGCCAGCACAGCCAGCACAGCACAGGCAGCACAGCAAGCACAGGCAGCACAGCATGTACAGGCAGCAAGCACAGCAAGCACAGGTAGCACAGTAAGCACAGGCAGCTTGCACAGGCAGCATAGCAAACACAGGCAGCAAGCACAGGCAGCAAGCGCAGGCAGCACAGCAAGTACAGCAAGCACAGGCAGCAAGCACAGGCAGCACAGCAAGCACAGGCAGCAAGCACAGGCAGCAAGCACAGGCAGCACAGCAAGCACAGGCAGCAAGCACAGGCAACACAGCAAGCACAGGCAGCAAGCACAGGCAGCACAGCAAGCACAGGCAGCACACCAAGCACAGGCAGCACGGCAAGCACAGGCAGCAAGCACAGGCAGCACAGCAAGCACAGGCAGCAAGCACAGGCAGCACAGCAAGCACACGCAGCAAGCACAGGCAACAAGCACAGGCAGCACAGCAAGCACAGGCAGCACAGTAAGCACAGGCAGCTTGCACAGGCTGCACAGCAAGCACAGGCAGCACAACAAATACAGGCAGCAAGCGCAGGCAGCACAGCAGGCACAGGCAGCATAGTAAGCACAGGCAGCACGCACAGGCAGCAAGCACAGGCAGCACAGCAAGCACAGGCAGCAAGCACAGGCAGCACAGCAAGCACAGGCAGCAAGCACAGGCAGCATAGCAAGCAGAGGCAACACAGAAAGCACAGGCAGCAAAGGCAACACAGCAAGCACAGGCGGCACAGCAAGCACAGCAAGCACAGGCAGCAAGCACAGGCGACACAGCAAGCACAGGCAGCACAGCAAGCACAGGCAGCTTGCACAGGCTGCACAGCAAGCACAGGCAGCACAACAAATACAGGCAGCAAGCGCAGGCAGCACAGCAGGCACAGGCAGCATAGTAAGCACAGGCAGCACGCACAGGCAGCAAGCACAGGCAGCACAGCAAGCACAGGCAGCAAGCACAGGCAGCACAGAAAGCACAGGCAGCAAGCACAGGCTGCACAGCAAGCACAGGCAGCAAGCACAGGCAGCAAGCGCAGGCAGCACAGCAAGTACAGCAAGCACAGGCAGCAAGCACAGGCAGCACAGCAAGCATCGGCAGCAAGCACAGGCAGCAAGCACAGGCAGCACAGCAAGCACAGGCAGCAAGCACAGGCAGCAAGCACAGGCAACACAGCAAGCACAGGCAGCAAGCACAGGCAGCACAGCAAGCACAGGCAGCACAGCAAGCACAGGCAGCACACCAAGCACAGGCAGCACGGCAAGCACAGGCAGCAAGCACAGGCAGCACAGCAAGCACAGGCAGCAAGCACAGGTAGCACAGCAAGCACACGCAGCAAGCACAGGCAACAAGCACAGGCAGCACAGCAAGCACAGGCAGCACAGTAAGCACAGGCAGCTTGCACAGGCTGCACAGCAAGCACAGGCAGCACAACAAATACAGGCAGCAAGCGCAGGCAGCACAGCAGGCACAGGCAGCGCAGCAAGCACAGCAAGCACAGGCAGCAAGCACAAGCAGCACAGCAAGCACAGGCAGCACAGCAAGTACAGGCAGCAAGCACAGGCAGCACAGCAAGCACACGCAGCAAGCACAGGCAACAAGCACAGGCAGCACAGCAAGCACAGTAAGTACAGGCAGCAAGCACAGGCAGCAGGCACAGGCAGCACAGCAAGCACAGGCAGCACAGCAAGCAGAGGCAACAAGCACAGGCAGCACAGCAAGCACAGGCAGCAAGCACAGGCAGCACAGCAAGCACAGGCAGCAAGCACAGGCAGCAAGAACAGGCAGCACAGCAAGCACGGGCAGCAAGCACAGGCAGCACAGCAAGCACAGGCAGCAAGCACAGGCAGCAAGCACAGGCAGCACAGCAAGCACAGGCAGCAAGCACAAGCAGTACAGCAAGCACAGACAGCAAGCACAGGCAGCAAGCACAGGCAGCAAGCACAGGCTGCACAGCAAGCACAGGCAGCACAACAAACACAGGCAGCAAGCGCAGACAGCACAGCAGGCACAGGCAGCACAGCAAGCACAGAAAGCACAGGCAGCACAGGCAGCACAGCAAGCACAGGCAGCACAGCAAGTACAGGCAGCAAGCACAGGCAGCACAGCAAGCATACGCAGCAAGCACAGGCAACAAGCACAGGCAGCACAGCAAGCACAGGCAACAAGCACAGGCAGCACAGCAAGTACAGGCAGCAAGCACAGGCAGCACAGCAAGCACACGCAGCAAGCACAGGCAACAAGCACAGGCAGCACAGCAAGCACAGGCAGCACAGTAAGCACAGGCAGCTTGCACAGGCAGCATAGCAAGCACAGCAAGCACACGCAGCAAGCACAGGCAGCACAGAAAGCACAGGCAGCAAGCACAGGCTGCACAGCAAGCACAGGCAGCACAACAAACACAGGCAGCAAGCGCAGGCAGCACAGCAGGCACAGGCAGCACAGTAAGCACAGGCAGCTTGCACAGGCAGCATAGCAAGCACAGCAAGCACAGGCAGCAAGCACAGGCAGCACAGAAAGCACAGGCAGCAAGCACAGGCAGCACAGGAAGCACAGGCGGCAAGCACAGACAGCACAGCAAGCACAGGCAGCACAGCACAGGCAGCACAGCAAGCACAGGCAGCACAGCAAGCAGAGGCAGCTAGCACAGGCATGTTAGAAACCCGCAAAATAGCTCGACGAGGTGTGTTCGTTTTAGAGATTCTGGGGGAAGTGCAGAGGGGTCAAGCTCCGTCCTCTTTCCAACAGGCAAAGCCTGCTCCGATCTTCGGCGAGATTCACTCTTGCATTTGTTTACAATGCTTACTCTTACTGAGACGCAGGTCAATGCACCGGCCGCCGAGGTAAACATATGATCCGCGACTCTCGGCGCCTCCAAAAACAGGTGACACAGCAACGCACTGTCGTGTGCCACTGTCGAATTACCGCGTGTTATGGGCGAAATGAAATGCATCGCTAACAGGCAGCACAGCAAGCACAGGCAGCAAGCACAGGCAGCACAGCAAGCACAGGCAGCACAGTAAGCACAGGCAGCAAGCACAGGCAGCAAGCACAAGGAGCACAGCAAGCACAGGCAGCACAGCAAGCACAGGCAGCTTGCACAGGCAGCATAGCAAGCACAGCAAGCACAGGCAGCAAGCACAGGCAGCAAGCACAGGGAGCACAGCAAGCACAGGCAGCACAGCAAGCACAGGCAGCTTGCACAGGCAGCATAGCAAGCACAGCAAGCACACGCAGCAAGCACAGGCAACAAGAACAGGCAGCACAGCAAGCACAGGCAGCACAGTAAGCACAGGCAGCACAGCAAGCACAGGCAGCTTGCACTGGCAGCATAGCAAGCACAGCAAGCACAGGCAGCAAGCACAGGCAGCTAGCACAGGCTGCACAGCAAGCACAGGCAGCACAGCAAGCACAGGCAGCACAGCAAGTACAGGCAGCAAGCACAGGCAGCACAGCAAGCACAGGCAGCACAGTAAGCACAGGCAGCTTGCACAGGCAGCACAGTAAGCACAGGCAGCTTGCACAGGCAGCATAGCAAGCACAGCAAGCACAGGCAGCAAGCACAGGCAGCACAGAAAGCACAGGCAGCACAGGCAGCACAGCAAGCACAGGCAGCACAGCAAGCACAGGCAGCACAGCAAGTACAGGCAGCAAGCACAGGCAGCACAGCAAGCACAGGCAACAAGCTCAGGCAGCACAGCAAGCACAGGCAGCACAGTAAGCACAGGCAGCTTGCACAGGCAGCATAGCAAGCACAGGCAACAAGCACAGGCAGCACAGCAAGCACAGGCAGCACAGCAAGCACAGGCAGCACAGTAAGCACAGGCAGCTTGCACTGGCAGCATAGCAAGCACAGCAAGCACAGGCAGCAAGCACAGGCAGCTAGCACAGGCTGCACAGCAAGCACAGGCAGCACAGGCAGCACAACAAACACAGGCAGCAAGCGCAGGCAGCACAGCAGGCACAGGCAGCACAGAAAGCACAGGCAGCACAGGCAGCACAGCAAGCACAGGCAGCACAGCAAGCACAGGCAGCACAGCAAGTACAGGCAGCAAGCACAGGCAGCACAGCAAGCACAGGCAACAAGCACAGGCAGCACAGCAAGCACAGGCAGCACAGTAAGCACAGGCAGCTTGCACAGGCAGCATAGCAAGCACAGCAAGCACAGGCAGCAAGCACAGGCAGCACAGAAAGCACAGGCAGCAAGCACAGGCTGCACAGCAAGCACAGGTAGCACAACAAACACAGGCAGCAAGCACAGGCAGCACAACAAGCACAGGCAGCACAGCACGCACAGGCAGCAAGCACAGGCAGCACAGCAAGCACAGGCAGCAAGCACAGGCAGCACAGCAAGCACAGGCAGCAAGCACAGGCAGCACAGCAAGCACAGACAGCAAGCACAGGCAGCACAGCAAGCACAGGCAGCAAGCACGGGCAGCACAGCAAGCACAGGCAGCACAGCACGCACAGGCAGCAAGCACAGGCAGCACAGCAAGCACAGGCAGCACAGCATGCACAGGAAGAACAGCAAGCACAGGCAGAACAGCAAGCACAGGCAGCAAGCACAGGCAGCACAGCAAGCACATGCAGCAAGCACAGGCAGCAAGCACAGGCAGCACACCAAGTACAGGCAGCAAGCACAGGCAGCGCAGCAAGCACAGGCAGCAAGCACAGGCAGCACAGCAAGCACAGGCAGCACAGTAAGCACATGCAGCAAGCACAGGCAGCAAGCACAGGCAGCACACCAAGTACAGGCAGCAAGCACAGGCAGCGCAGCAAGCACAGGCAGCACAGGAAGCACAGGCGGCAAGCACAGGCAGCGCAGCAAGCACAGCAAGCACAGGCAGCAAGCACAGGCAGCACAGCAAGCACAGGCAGCACAGCAAGTACAGGCAGCAAGCACAGGCAGCACAGCAAGTACAGGCAGCAAGCACAGGCAGCACAGCAAGCACACGCAGCAAGCACAGGCAACAAGCAAGCACAGGCAGCACAGCACAGGCAGCACAGCAAGCGCAGGCAGCACAGCAAGCAGGGGCAGCTAGCACAGGCATGTTAGAAACCCGCAAAATAGCTCGACGAGGTGTGTTCGTTTTAGAGATTCTGGGGGAAGTGCAGAGGGGTCAAGCTCCGTCCTCTTTCCAACAGGCAAAGCCTGCTCCGATCTTCGGCGAGATTCACTCTTGCATTTGTTTACAATGCTTACTCTTACTGAGACGCAGGTCAATGCACCGGCCGCCGAGGTAAACACATGATCCGCGACTCTCGGCGCCTCCAAAAACAGGTGACACAGCAACGCACTGTCGTGTGCCACTGTCGAATTACCGCGTGTTATGGGCGAAATCAAATGCATCGCTAACAGGCAGCACAGCAAGCACAGGCAGCAAGCACAGGCAGCACAACAAGCACAGGCAGCACAGTAAGCACAGGCAGCAAGCACAGGCAGCAAGCACAGGGAGCACAGCAAGCACAGGCAGCACAGCAAGCACAGGCAGCTTGCACAGGCAGCATAGCAAGCACAGCAAGCACAGGCAGCAAGCACAGGGAGCACAGCAAGCACAGGCAGCACAGCAAGCACATGCAGCTTGCACAGGCAGCATAGCAAGCACAGCAAGCACACGCAGCAAGCACAGGCAACAAGAACAGGCAGCACAGCAAGCACAGGCAGCACAGTAAGCACAGGCAGCACAGCAAGCACAGGCAGCACAGTAAGCACAGGCAGCTTGCACTGGCAGCATAGCAAGCACAGCAAGCACAGGCAGCAAGCACAGGCAGCTAGCACAGGCTGCACAGCAAGCACAGGCAGCACAACAAACACAGGCAGCAAGCGCAGGCAGCACAGCAGGCACAGGCAGCACAGAAAGCACAGGCAGCACAGGCAGCACAGCAAGCACAGGCAGCACAGCAAGTACAGGCAGCAAGCACAGGCAGCACAGCAAGCACAGGCAACAAGCACAGGCAGCACAGCAAGCACAGGCAGCACAGTAAGCACAGGCAGCTTGCACAGGCAGCATAGCAAGCACAGCAAGCACAGGCAGCAAGCACAGGCAGCACAGAAAGCACAGGCAGCAAGCACAGGCTGCACAGCAAGCACAGGTAGCACAACAAACACAGGCAGCAAGCACAGGCAGCACAACAAGCACAGGCAGCACAGCACGCACAGGCAGCAAGCACAGGCAGCACAGCAAGCACAGGCAGCAAGCACAGGCAGCACAGCAAGCACAGGCAGCAAGCACAGGCAGCACAGCAAGCACAGACAGCAAGCACAGGCAGCACAGCAAGCACAGGCAGCAAGGACGGGCAGCACAGCAAGCACAGGCAGCACAGCACGCACAGGCAGCAAGCACAGGCAGCACAGCAAACACAGGCAGCACAGCATGCACAGGAAGAACAGCAAGCACAGGCAGAACAGCAAGCACAGGCAGCAAGCACAGGCAGCACAGCAAGCACATGCAGCAAGCACAGGCAGCAAGCACAGGCAGCACACCAAGTACAGGCAGCAAGCACAGGCAGCGCAGCAAGCACAGGCAGCACAGGAAGCACAGGCGGCAAGCACAGGCAGCACAACAAGCACGGGCAGCACAGCACAGGCAGCACAGCACAGGCAGCACAGCAAGCAGAGGCAGCTAGCACAGGCATGTTAGAAACCCGCAAAATAGCTCGACGAGATGTGTTCGTTTTAGAGATTCTGGGGGAAGTGCAGAGGGGTCAAGCTCCGTCCTCTTTCCAACAGGCAAAGCCTGCTCCGATCTTCGGCGAGATTCACTCTTGCATTTGTTTACAATGCTTACTCTTACTGAGACGCAGGTCAATGCACCGGCCGCCGAGGTAAACATATGATCCGCGACTCTCGGCGCCTCCAAAAACAGGTGACACAGCAACGCACTGTCGTGTGCCACTGTCGAATTACCGCGTGTTATGGGCGAAATCAAATGCATCGCTAACAGGCAGCACAGCAAGCACAGGCAGCAAGCACAGGCAGCACAGCAAGCACAGGCAGCTAGCACAGGGAGCACAGCAAGCACAGGCAGCACAGCAAGCACAGGCAGCTTGCACAGGCAGCATAGCAAGCACAGCAAGCACAGGCAGCAAGCACAGGCAGCACAGCCAGCACAGGCAGCAAGCACAGGCAGCGCAGCAAGCACGGGCAGCACAGCAAGCACAGGCAGCACAGCAAGCACAGGCAGCAAGCACAGGCAGCACAGCAAGCACAGGCAGCAAGCACAGGCAGCAAGCGCAGGCAGCAAGCACAGGCAGCAAGCACGGGCAGCAAGCACAGGCAGCAAGCACAGGCAGCACACCAAGTACAGGCAGCAAGCACAGGCAGCGCAGCAAGCACAGGCAGCACAGGAAGCACAGGCAGGCAGCACAGCAAGCACAGGCAGCAAGCACAGGCAGCAAGCACAGGCAGCACAGCCAGCACAGGCAGCAAGCACAGGCAGCGCAGCAAGCACGGGCAGCACAGCAAGCACAGGCAGCAAGCACAGGCAGCACAGCAAGCACAGGCAGCAAGCACAGGCAGCACAGCAAGCACAGGCAGCAAGCACAGGCAGCACAGCAAGCACACGCAGCAAGCACAGGCAACAAGCACAGGCAGCACAGCAAGCACAGGCAGCACAGTAAGCACAGGCAGCTTGCACAGGCTGCACAGCAAGCACAGACAGCAAGCACAGGCAGCACAGCAAGCACAGGCAGCAAGGACGGGCAGCACAGCAAGCACAGGCAGCACAGCACGCACAGGCAGCAAGCACAGGCAGCACAGCAAACACAGGCAGCACAGCATGCACAGGAAGAACAGCAAGCACAGGCAGAACAGCAAGCACAGGCAGCAAGCACAGGCAGCACAGCAAGCACATGCAGCAAGCACAGGCAGCAAGCACAGGCAGCACACCAAGTACAGGCAGCAAGCACAGGCAGCGCAGCAAGCACAGGCAGCACAGGAAGCACAGGCGGCAAGCACAGGCAGCACAACAAGCACGGGCAGCACAGCACAGGCAGCACAGCACAGGCAGCACAGCAAGCAGAGGCAGCTAGCACAGGCATGTTAGAAACCCGCAAAATAGCTCGACGAGATGTGTTCGTTTTAGAGATTCTGGGGGAAGTGCAGAGGGGTCAAGCTCCGTCCTCTTTCCAACAGGCAAAGCCTGCTCCGATCTTCGGCGAGATTCACTCTTGCATTTGTTTACAATGCTTACTCTTACTGAGACGCAGGTCAATGCACCGGCCGCCGAGGTAAACATATGATCCGCGACTCTCGGCGCCTCCAAAAACAGGTGACACAGCAACGCACTGTCGTGTGCCACTGTCGAATTACCGCGTGTTATGGGCGAAATCAAATGCATCGCTAACAGGCAGCACAGCAAGCACAGGCAGCAAGCACAGGCAGCACAGCAAGCACAGGCAGCTAGCACAGGGAGCACAGCAAGCACAGGCAGCACAGCAAGCACAGGCAGCTTGCACAGGCAGCATAGCAAGCACAGCAAGCACAGGCAGCAAGCACAGGCAGCACAGCCAGCACAGGCAGCAAGCACAGGCAGCGCAGCAAGCACGGGCAGCACAGCAAGCACAGGCAGCACAGCAAGCACAGGCAGCAAGCACAGGCAGCACAGCAAGCACAGGCAGCAAGCACAGGCAGCAAGCGCAGGCAGCAAGCACAGGCAGCAAGCACGGGCAGCAAGCACAGGCAGCAAGCACAGGCAGCACACCAAGTACAGGCAGCAAGCACAGGCAGCGCAGCAAGCACAGGCAGCACAGGAAGCACAGGCAGGCAGCACAGCAAGCACAGGCAGCAAGCACAGGCAGCAAGCACAGGCAGCACAGCCAGCACAGGCAGCAAGCACAGGCAGCGCAGCAAGCACGGGCAGCACAGCAAGCACAGGCAGCAAGCACAGGCAGCACAGCAAGCACAGGCAGCAAGCACAGGCAGCACAGCAAGCACAGGCAGCAAGCACAGGCAGCACAGGCAGCAAGCACAGGCAGCAAGCACAGGCAGCACAGGCAGCAAACACAGGCAGTACAGCAAGCACAGGCAGCACAGCAAGCACAGGCAGCACAGCCAGCACAGGCAGCACAGCACAGGCAGCACAGCAAGCACAGGCAGCAAGCACAGGCAGCACAGGCAGCACAGCAAGCACAGGCAGCAAGCACAGGCAGCAAGCGCAGGCAGCACAGCAAGTACAGCAAGCACAGGCAGCAAGCACAGGCAGCACAGCAAGCACAGGCAGCAAGCACAGGCAGCAAGCACAGGCAACACAGCAAGCACAGGCAGCAAGCACAGGCAGCACAGCAAGCACAGGCAGCACACCAAGCACAGGCAGCACGGCAAGCACAGGCAGCAAGCACAGGCAGCACAGCAAGCACAGGCAGCAAGCACAGGCAGCACAGCAAGCACACGCAGCAAGCACAGGCAACAAGCACAGGCAGCACAGCAAGCACAGGCAGCACAGTAAGCACAGGCAGCTTGCACAGGCTGCACAGCAAGCACAGGCAGCACAACAAATACAGGCAGCAAGCGCAGGCAGCACAGCAGGCACAGGCAGCATAGTAAGCACAGGCAGCACCCACAGGCAGCAAGCACAGGCAGCACAGCAAGCACAGGCAGCAAGCACAGGCAGCACAGCAAGCACAGGCAGCAAGCACAGGCAGCATAGCAAGCAGAGGCAGCACAGAAAGCACAGGCAGCACAGGCAACACAGCAAGCACAGGCGGCACAGCAAGCACAGGCAGCATAGTAAGCACAGGCAGCACCCACAGGCAGCAAGCACAGGCAGCACAGCAAGCACAGGCAGCAAGCACAGGCAGCACAGCAAGCACAGGCAGCAAGCACAGGCAGCATAGCAAGCAGAGGCAGCACAGAAAGCACAGGCAGCACAGGCAACACAGCAAGCACAGGCGGCACAGCAAGCACAGCAAGCACAGGCAGCAAGAACAGGCAGCACAGCAAGCACGGGCAGCAAGCACAGGCAGCACAGCAAGCACAGGCAGCAAGCACAGGCAGCAAGCACAGGCAGCACAGCAAGCACAGGCAGCAAGCACAAGCAGTACAGCAAGCACAGACAGCAAGCACAGGCAGCAAGCACAGGCAGCAAGCACAGGCTGCACAGCAAGCACAGGCAGCACAACAAACACAGGCAGCAAGCGCAGACAGCACAGCAGGCACAGGCAGCACAGCAAGCACAGAAAGCACAGGCAGCACAGGCAGCACAGCAAGCACAGGCAGCACAGCAAGCACAGGCAGCACAGCAAGTACAGGCAGCACAGCAAGCATACGCAGCAAGCACAGGCAACAAGCACAGGCAGCACAGCAAGCACAGGCAACAAGCACAGGCAGCACAGCAAGCACAGGCAGCACAGCAAGTACAGGCAGCAAGCACAGGCAGCACAGCAAGCACACGCAGCAAGCACAGGCAACAAGCACAGGCAGCACAGCAAGCACAGGCAGCACAGTAAGCACAGGCAGCTTGCACAGGCAGCATAGCAAGCACAGCAAGCACACGCAGCAAGCACAGGCAGCACAGAAAGCACAGGCAGCAAGCACAGGCTGCACAGCAAGCACAGGCAGCACAGGCAGCAAGCACAGGCAGCACAGCAAGCACAGGCAGCAAGCACAGGCAGCAAGCACAGGCAACACAGCAAGCACAGGCAGCAAGCACAGGCAGCACAGCAAGCACAGGCAGCACACCAAGCACAGGCAGCACGGCAAGCACAGGCAGCAAGCACAGGCAGCACAGCAAGCACAGGCAGCAAGCACAGGCAGCACAGCAAGCACACGCAGCAAGCACAGGCAACAAGCACAGGCAGCACAGCAAGCACAGGCAGCACAGTAAGCACAGGCAGCTTGCACAGGCTGCACAGCAAGCACAGGCAGCACAACAAATACAGGCAGCAAGCGCAGGCAGCACAGCAGGCACAGGCAGCATAGTAAGCACAGGCAGCACCCACAGGCAGCAAGCACAGGCAGCACAGCAAGCACAGGTAGCAAGCACAGGCAGCACAGCAAGCACAGGCAGCAAGCACAGGCAGCATAGCAAGCAGAGGCAGCACAGAAAGCACAGGCAGCACAGGCAACACAGCAAGCACAGGCGGCACAGCAAGCACAGCAAGCACAGGCAGCAAGCACAGGCAACACAGCAAGCACAGGCAGCACAGCAAGCACAGGCAGCGCAGCAAGCACAGCAAGCACAGGCAGCAAGCACAGGCAGCACAGCAAGCACAGGCAGCACAGCAAGTACAGGCAGCAAGCACAGGCAGCACAGCAAGCACACGCAGCAAGCACAGGCAACAAGCACAGGCAGCACAGCAAGCACAGTAAGCACAGGCAGCAAGCACAGGCAGCAGGCACAGGCAGCACAGCAAGCACAGGCAGCACAGCAAGCAGAGGCAACAAGCACAGGCAGCACAGCAAGCACAGGCAGCAAGCACAGGCAGCACAGCAAGCACAGGCAGCAAGCACAGGCAGCAAGAACAGGCAGCACAGCAAGCACGGGCAGCAAGCACAGGCAGCACAGCAAGCACAGGCAGCAAGCACAGGCAGCAAGCACAGGCAGCACAGCAAGCACAGGCAGCAAGCACAAGCAGTACAGCAAGCACAGACAGCAAGCACAGGCAGCAAGCACAGGCAGCAAGCACAGGCTGCACAGCAAGCACAGGCAGCACAACAAACACAGGCAGCAAGCGCAGACAGCACAGCAGGCACAGGCAGCACAGCAAGCACAGAAAGCACAGGCAGCACAGGCAGCACAGCAAGCACAGGCAGCACAGCAAGCACAGGCAGCACAGCAAGTACAGGCAGCAAGCACAGCCAGCACAGCAAGCATACGCAGCAAGCACAGGCAACAAGCACAGGCAGCACAGCAAGCACAGGCAACAAGCACAGGCAGCACAGCAAGCACAGGCAGCACAGCAAGTACAGGCAGCAAGCACAGGCAGCACAGCAAGCACACGCAGCAAGCACAGGCAACAAGCACAGGCAGCACAGCAAGCACAGGCAGCACAGTAAGCACAGGCAGCTTGCACAGGCAGCATAGCAAGCACAGCAAGCACACGCAGCAAGCACAGGCAGCACAGAAAGCACAGGCAGCAAGCACAGGCTGCACAGCAAGCACAGGCAGCACAACAAACACAGGCAGCAAGCGCAGGCAGCACAGCAGGCACAGGCAGCACAGCAAGCACAGAAAGCACAGGCAGCAAGCACAGGCAGCACAGCAAGCACAGGCAGCACACCAAGTACAGGCAGCAAGCACAGGCAGCACAGGAAGCACAGGCGGCAAGCACAGGCAGCACAGCAAGCACAGGCAGCACAGCACAGGCAGCACAGCAAGCACAGGCAGCACAGCAAGCAGAGGCAGCTAGCACAGGCATGTTAGAAACCCGCAAAATAGCTCGACGAGGTGTGTTCGTTTTAGAGATTCTGGGGGAAGTGCAGAGGGGTCAAGCTCCGTCCTCTTTCCAACAGGCAAAGCCTGCTCCGATCTTCGGCGAGATTCACTCTTGCATTTGTTTACAATGCTTACTCTTACTGAGACGCAGGTCAATGCATCGGCCGCCGAGGTAAACACATGATCCGCGGCTCTCGGCGCCTCCAAAAACAGGTGACACAGCAACGCACTGTCGTATGCCACTGTCGAATTACCGCGTGTTATGGGCGAAATCAAATGCATCGCTAACAGGCAGCACAGCAAGCACAGGCAGCAAGCACAGGCAGCACAACAAGCACAGGCAGCACAGTAAGCACAGGCAGCAAGCACAGGCAGCAAGCACAAGGAGCACAGCAAGCACAGGCAGCACAGCAAGCACAGGCAGCTTGCACAGGCAGCATAGCAAGCACAGCAAGCACAGGCAGCAAGCACAGGCAGCAAGCACAGGGAGCACAGCAAGCACAGGCAGCACAGCAAGCACAGGCAGCTTGCACAGGCAGCATATCAAGCACAGCAAGCACACGCAGCAAGCACAGCCAACAAGAACAGGCAGCACAGCAAGCACAGGCAGCACAGTAAGCACAGGCAGCACAGCAAGCACAGGCAGCACAGTAAGCACAGGCAGCTTGCACTGGCAGCATAGCAAGCACAGCAAGCACAGGCAGCAAGCACAGGCAGCTAGCACAGGCTGCACAGCAAGCACAGGCAGCACAACAAACACAGGCAGCAAGCGCAGGCAGCACAGCAGGCACAGGCAGCACAGAAAGCGCAGGCAGCACAGGCAGCACAGAAAGCACAGGCAGCACAGCAAGCACAGGCAGCACAGCAAGTACAGGCAGCAAGCACAGGCAGCACAGCAAGCACAGGCAACAAGCACAGGCAGCACAGCAAGCACAGGCAGCACAGTAAGCACAGGCAGCTTGCACAGGCAGCATAGCAAGCACAGCAAGCACAGGCAGCAAGCACAGGCAGCACAGAAAGCACAGGCAGCAAGCACAGGCTGCACAGCAAGCACAGGTAGCACAACACACACAGGCAGCAAGCACAGGCAGCACAACAAGCACAGGCAGCACAGCACGCACAGGCAGCAAGCACAGGCAGCACAGCAAGCACAGGCAGCAAGCACAGGCAGCACAGCAAGCACAGGCAACAAGCACAGGCAGCACAGCAAGCACAGACAGCAAGCACAGGCAGCACAGCAAGCACAGGCAGCATGCACGGGCAGCACAGCATGCACAGGAAGAACAGCAAGCACAGGCAGAACAGCAAGCACAGGCAGCAAGCACAGGCAGCACAGCAAGCACATGCAGCAAGCACAGGCAGCACACCAAGTACAGGCAGCAAGCACAGGCAGCGCAGCAAGCACAGGCAGCACACCAAGTACAGGCAGCAAGCACAGGCAGCGCAGCAAGCACAGGCAGCACAGGAAGCACAGGCGGCAAGCACAGGCAGCACAGCAAGCACAGGCAGCACAGCACAGGCAGCACAGCAAGCAGAGGCAGCTAGCACAGGCATGTTAGAAACCCGCAAAATAGCTCGACGAGATGTGTTCGTTTTAGAGATTCTGGGGGAAGTGCAGAGGGGTCAAGCTCCGTCCTCTTTCCAACAGGCAAAGCCTGCTCCGATCTTCGGCGAGATTCACTCTTGCATTTGTTTACAATGCTTACTCTTACTGAGACGCAGGTCAATGCACCGGCCGCCGAGGTAAACATATGATCCGCGACTCTCGGCGCCTCCAAAAACAGGTGACACAGCAACGCACTGTCTTGTGCCACTGTCGAATTACCGCGTGTTATGGGCGAAATCAAATGCATCGCTAACAGGCAGCACAGCAAGCACAGGCAGCAAGCACAGGCAGCACAGTAAGCACAGGCAGCAAGCACAGGCAGCAAGCACAAGGAGCACAGCAAGCACAAGGAGCACAGCAAGCACAGGCAGCACAGCAAGCACAGGCAGCTTGCACAGGCAGCATAGCAAGCACAGCAAGCACAGGCAGCAAGCACAGGCAGCAAGCACAGGGAGCACAGCAAGCACAGGCAGCACAGCAAGCACAGGCAGCTTGCACAGGCAGCATAGCAAGCACAGCAAGCACACGCAGCAAGCACAGGCAACAAGAACAGGCAGCACAGCAAGCACAGGCAGCACAGTAAGCACAGCAAGCACAGGCAGCACAGTAAGCACAGGCAGCACAGCAAGCACAGGCAGCACAGTAAGCACAGGCAGCTTGCACTGGCAGCATAGCAAGCACAGCAAGCACAGGCAGCAAGCACAGGCAGCTAGCACAGGCTGCACAGCAAGCACAGGCAGCACAACAAACACAGGCAGCAAGCGCAGGCAGCACAGCAGGCACAGGCAGCACAGAAAGCACAGGCAGCACAGGCAGCACAGCAAGCACAGGCAGCACAGCAAGCACAGGCAGCAAGCACAGGGAGCACAGCAAGCACAGGCAGCACAGCAAGCACAGGCAGCTTGCACAGGCAGCATAGCAAGCACAGCAAGCACAGGCAGCAAGCACAGGCAGCACAGCCAGCACAGGCAGCAAGCACAGGCAGCGCAGCAAGCACGGGCAGCACAGCAAGCACAGGCAGCAAGCACAGGCAGCACAGCAAGCACAGGCAGCAAGCACAAGCAGCACAGCAAGCACAGGCAGCAAGCACAGGTATGCTAGAAACCCGCAAAATATCTCGACGAGATGTGTTCGTTTTAGCGATTCTGGGGGAAGTGCAGAGGGGTCAAGCTCCGTCCTCTTTCCAACAGGCAAAGTCTGCTCCGATCTTCGGCGAGATTCACTCTTGCATTTGTTTACAATGCTTACTCTTACTGAGACGCAGGTCAATGCACCGGCCGCCGAGGTAAACATATGATCCGCGACTTTCGGCGCCTCCAAAAACAGGTGACACAGCAACGCACTGCCGTGTGCCACTGTCGAATTACCGCGTGTTATGGGCGAAATCAAATGCATCGCTAACAGGCAGCACAGCAAGCACAGGCAGCAAGCACAGGCAGCACAGCAAGCACAGGCAGCACAGCAAGCACAGGCAGCATAGTAAGCACAGGCAGCAAGCACAGGCAGCACAGCAAGCACAGGCAGCTTGCACAGGCAGCATAGCAAGCACAGCAAGCACAGGCAGCAAGCACAGGCAGCAAGCACAGGGAGCACAGCAAGCACAGGCAGCACAGCAAGCACAGGCAGCTTGCACAGGCAGCATAGCAAGCACAGCAAGCACACGCAGCAAGCACAGGCAACAAGAACAGGCAGCACAGCAAGCACAGGCAGCACAGTAAGCACAGGCAGCACAGCAAGCACAGGCAGCACAGTAAGCACAGGCAGCTTGCACTGGCAGCATAGCAAGCACAGCAAGCACAGGCAGCAAGCACAGGCAGCTAGCACAGGCTGCACAGCAAGCACAGGCAGCACAACAAACACAGGCAGCAAGCGCAGGCAGCACAGCAGGCACAGGCAGCACAGAAAGCACAGGCAGCACAGGCAGCACAGCAAGCACAGGCAGCAAGCACAGGGAGCACAGCAAGCACAGGCAGCACAGCAAGCACAGGCAGCTTGCACAGGCAGCATAGCAAGCACAGCAAGCACAGGCAGCAAGCACAGGCAGCACAGCCAGCACAGGCAGCAAGCACAGGCAGCGCAGCAAGCACGGGCAGCACAGCAAGCACAGGCAGCAAGCACAGGCAGCACAGCAAGCACAGGCAGCAAGCACAGGCAGCACAGCAAGCACAGGCAGCAAGCACAGGTATGCTAGAAACCCGCAAAATATCTCGACGAGATGTGTTCGTTTTAGCGATTCTGGGGGAAGTGCAGAGGGGTCAAGCTCCGTCCTCTTTCCAACAGGCAAAGTCTGCTCCGATCTTCGGCGAGATTCACTCTTGCATTTGTTTACAATGCTTACTCTTACTGAGACGCAGGTCAATGCACCGGCCGCCGAGGTAAACATATGATCCGCGACTCTCGGCGCCTCCAAAAACAGGTGACACAGCAACGCACTGCCGTGTGCCACTGTCGAATTACCGCGTGTTATGGGCGAAATCAAATGCATCGCTAACAGGCAGCACAGCAAGCACAGGCAGCAAGCACAGGCGGCAAGCACAGGCAGCACAGCAAGCACAGGCAGCATAGTAAGCACAGGCAGCAAGCACAGGCAGCACTGCAAGCACAGGCAGCAAGCACAGGGAGCACAGCAAGCACAGGCAGCAAGCACAGGCAGCACAGCAAGCACAGGCAGCAAGCACAGGCAGCACAGCAAGCACAGGCAGCACAGGCAGCAAGCACAGGCAGCACAGCAAGCACAGGCAGCAAGCAGAGGCAGCACAGCAAGCACAGGCAGCACAGCAAGCACAGGCAGCGCAGCAAGCACAGCAAGCACAGGCAGCAAGCACAGGCAGCACAGCAAGCACAGGCAGCACAGCAAGTACAGGCAGCAAGCACAGGCAGCACAGCAAGCACACGCAGCAAGCACAGGCAACAAGCACAGGCAGCACAGCAAGCACAGTAAGCACAGGCAGCAAGCACAGGCAGCACAGCAAGCACAGGCAGCACAACAAACACAGGCAGCAAGCGCAGGCAGCACAGCAGGCACAGGCAGCACAGCAAGCACAGGCAGCACAGCAAGTACAGGCAGCAAGCACAGGCAGCACAGCAAGCACACGCAGCAAGCACAGGCAACAAGCACAGGCAGCACAGCAAGCACAGTAAGCACAGGCAGCAAGCACAGGCAGCAGGCACAGGCAGCACAGCAAGCACAGGCAGCACAGCAAGCAGAGGCAACAAGCACAGGCAGCACAGCAAGCACAGGCAGCAAGCACAGGCAGCACAGCAAGCACAGGCAGCAAGCACAGGCAGCAAGAACAGGCAGCACAGCAAGCACGGGCAGCAAGCACAGGCAACACAGCAAGCACAGGCAGCAAGCACAGGCAGCAAGCACAGGCAGCACAGCAAGGACAGGCAGCAAGCACAAGCAGTACAGCAAGCACAGACAGCAAGCACAGGCAGCAAGCACAGGCAGCACAGCAAGCACAGGCAGCACAACAAACACAGGCAGCAAGCGCAGGCAGCACAGCAGGCACAGGCAGCACCGCAAGCACAGAAAGCACAGGCAGCACAGGCAGCACAGCAAGCACAGGCAGCACAGCAAGTACAGGCAGCAAGCACAGGCAGCACAGCAAGCACACGCAGCAAGCACATGCAACAAGCACAGGCAGCACAGCAAGCACAGGCAGCACAGCAAGTACAGGCAGCAAGCACAGGCAGCACAGCAAGCACACGCAGCAAGCACAGGCAACAAGCACAGGCAGCACAGCAAGCACAGGCAGCACAGTAAGCACAGGCAGCACAGCAAGCACAGGCAGCACAGTAAGCACAGGCAGCTTGCACTGGCAGCATAGCAAGCACAGCAAGCACAGGCAGCAAGCACAGGCAGCTAGCACAGGCTGCACAGCAAGCACAGGCAGCACAACAAACACAGGCAGCAAGCGCAGGCAGCACAGCAGGCACAGGCAGCACAGAAAGCACAGGCAGCACAGGCAGCACAGCAAGCACAGGCAGCACAGCAAGCACAGGCAGCACAGCAAGTACAGGCAGCAAGCACAGGCAGCACAGCAAGCACAGGCAACAAGCACAGGCAGCACAGTAAGCACAGGCAGCTTGCACAAGCAGCATAGCAAGCACAGCAAGCACAGGCAGCAAGCACAGGCAGCACAGAAAGCACAGGCAGCAAGCACAGGCTGCACAGCAAGCACAGGTAGCACAACAAACACAGGCAGCAAGCACAGGCAGCACAACAAGCACAGGCAGCACAGCACGCACAGGCAGCAAGCACAGGCAGCAAGCACAGGCAGCAAGCACAGGCAGCACAGCAAGCACAGACAGCAAGCACAGGCAGCACAGCAAGCACAGGCAGCAAGCACAGGCAGCACAGCAAGCACAGGCAGCACAGTAAGCACAGGCAGCAAGCACAGGCAGCACAGCAAGCACAGGCAGCTAGCACAGGGAGCACAGCAAGCACAGGCAGCACAGCAAGCACAGGCAGCTTGCACAGGCAGCATAGCAAGCACAGGCAGCAAGCACAGGCAGCACAGCCAGCACAGGCAGCAAGCACAGGCAGCGTAGCAAGCACGGGCAGCACAGCAAGCACAGGCAGCAAGCACAGGCAGCACAGCAAGCACAGGCAGCAAGCACAGGCAGCACAGCAAGCACAGGCAGCAAGCACAGGTAAGCTAGAAACCCGCAAAATATCTCGACGAGATGTGTTCGTTTTAGCGATTCTGGGGGAAGTGCAGAGGGGTCAAGCTCCGTCCTCTTTCCAACAGGCAAAGTCTGCTCCGATCTTCGGCGAGATTCACTCTTGCATTTGTTTACAATGCTTACTCTTACTGAGACGCAGGTCAATGCACCGGCCGCCGAGGTAAACATATGATCCGCGACTCTCGGCGCCTCCAAAAACAGGTGACACAGCAACGCACTGCCGTGTGCCACTGTCGAATTACCGCGTGTTATGGGCGAAATCAAATGCATCGCTAACAGGCAGCACAGCAAGCACAGGCAGCACAGCAAGCACAGGCGGCAAGCACAGGCAGCACAGCAAGCACAGGCAGCACAGCAAGCACAGGCAGCATAGTAAGCACAGGCAGCAAGCACAGGCAGCACAGCAAGCACAGGGAGCACAGCAAGCACAGGCAGCAAGCACAGGCAGCACAGCAAGCACAGGCAGCAAGCACAGGCAGCACAGCAAGCACAGGCAGCAAGCAGAGGGAGCACAGCAAGCACAGGCAGCAAGCACAGGCAGCAAGCACAGGCAGCACAGCAAGCACAGGCAGCACAGCAAGTACAGGCAGCAAGCACAGGCAGCACAGCAAGCACAGGCAGCAAGCACAGGCAGCACAGCAAGCACAGGCAGCAAGCACAGGCAGCACAGCAAGCACAGGCATCTTGCACAGGCAGCATAGCAAGCACAGCAAGCACAGGCAGCAAGCACAGGCAGCAAGCCCAGGCAGCACAGCAAGCACAGGCAGCACAGCAAGCACAGGCAGCAAGCACAGGCAGCACAGCAAGCACAGGCAGCACAGCAAACACAGGCAGCAAGCACAGGCAGCACAGCAAGCACCGGCAGCACAGCTTGCACAGACAGCAAGCACAGGCAGCACAGCAAGCACAGGCAGCAAGCACAGGCAGCACAGCAAGCACAGGCAGCTTGCACAGGCAGCATAGCAAGCACAGCAAGCACAGGCAGCAAGCACAGGCAGCAAGCACAGGCGGCACAGCAACCACAGGCAGCACAGCAAGCACAGACAGCAAGCACAGGCAGCACAGCAAGCACAGGCAGCAAGTACAGGCAGCTCAGGCAGCACAGCAAGCACAGGCAGCAAGCACAGGCAGCACAGCAAGCACAGGCAGCAAGCACAGGCAGCAAGCACAGGCAGCACAGCAAGCACAGGCAGCAAGCACAGGTATGCCAGAAACCCGCAAAATAGCTCGACGATATGTGTTCGTTTTAGCGATTCTGGGGGAAGTGCAGAGGGGTCAAGCTCCGTCCTCTTTCCAACAGTCAAAGCCTGCTCCGATCTTCGGCGAGATTCACTCTCGCATTTGTTTACAATGCTTACTCTTCCTGAGAAGCAGGTCAATGCACCGGCCGCCGAGGTAAACATATGATCCGCGACTCTCGGCGCCTCCAAAAACAGGTGACACAGCAACGCACTGTCGTGTGCCACTGCCGAATTACCGCGTGTTATGGGCGAAATCAAATGCATCGCTAACAGGCAGCACAGCAAGCACAGACAGCACAGCAAGCACAGGCAGCAAGCACAGGCAGCACAGCAAGCACAGGCAGCAGAGCAAGCACAGGCAGCAAGCACAGGCAGCACAGCAAGCACAGGCAGCAAGCACAGGCAGTACAGCAAGCACAGGCAGCACAGGCAGCAAGCACAGGCAGCGCAGCAAGCACAGGCAGCACAGCAAGCACAGGCATGTTAGAAACCCGCAAAACAGCTCGACGATATGTGTTCGTTTTAGCGATTCTGGGGGAAGTGCAGAGGGGTCAAGCTCCGTCCTCTTTCCAACAGGCAAAGCCTGCTCCGATCTTCGGCGAGATTCACTCTCGCATTTGTTTACAATGCTTACTCTTACTGAGACGCAGGTCAATGCACCGGCCGCCGAGGTAAACATATGATCCGCGACTCTCGGCGCCTCCAAAAACAGGTGACATAGCAACGCACTGTCGTGTGCCACTGCCGAATTACCGCGTGTTATGGGCGAAATCAAATGCATCGCTAACAGGCAGCACAGCAAGCACAGACAGCACAGCAAGCACAGGCAGCAAGCACAGGCAGCACAGCAAGCACACGCAGCAAGCACAGGCAACAAGCACAGGCAGCACAGCAAGCACAGGCAGCACAGTAAGCACAGGCAGCACAGCAAGCACAGGCAGCACAGTAAGCACAGGCAGCTTGCACTGGCAGCATAGCAAGCACAGCAAGCACAGGCAGCAAGCACAGGCAGCTAGCACAGGCTGCACAGCAAGCACAGGCAGCACAACAAACACAGGCAGCAAGCGCAGGCAGCACAGCAGGCACAGGCAGCACAGAAAGCACAGGCAGCACAGGCAGCACAGCAAGCACAGGCAGCACAGCAAGCACAGGCAGCACAGCAAGTACAGGCAGCAAGCACAGGCAGCACAGCAAGCACAGGCAACAAGCACAGGCAGCACAGTAAGCACAGGCAGCTTGCACAAGCAGCATAGCAAGCACAGCAAGCACAGGCAGCAAGCACAGGCAGCACAGAAAGCACAGGCAGCAAGCACAGGCTGCACAGCAAGCACAGGTAGCACAACAAACACAGGCAGCAAGCACAGGCAGCACAACAAGCACAGGCAGCACAGCACGCACAGGCAGCAAGCACAGGCAGCAAGCACAGGCAGCAAGCACAGGCAGCACAGCAAGCACAGACAGCAAGCACAGGCAGCACAGCAAGCACAGGCAGCAAGCACAGGCAGCACAGCAAGCACAGGCAGCACAGTAAGCACAGGCAGCAAGCACAGGCAGCACAGCAAGCACAGGCAGCTAGCACAGGGAGCACAGCAAGCACAGGCAGCACAGCAAGCACAGGCAGCTTGCACAGGCAGCATAGCAAGCACAGGCAGCAAGCACAGGCAGCACAGCCAGCACAGGCAGCAAGCACAGGCAGCGTAGCAAGCACGGGCAGCACAGCAAGCACAGGCAGCAAGCACAGGCAGCACAGCAAGCACAGGCAGCAAGCACAGGCAGCACAGCAAGCACAGGCAGCAAGCACAGGTAAGCTAGAAACCCGCAAAATATCTCGACGAGATGTGTTCGTTTTAGCGATTCTGGGGGAAGTGCAGAGGGGTCAAGCTCCGTCCTCTTTCCAACAGGCAAAGTCTGCTCCGATCTTCGGCGAGATTCACTCTTGCATTTGTTTACAATGCTTACTCTTACTGAGACGCAGGTCAATGCACCGGCCGCCGAGGTAAACATATGATCCGCGACTCTCGGCGCCTCCAAAAACAGGTGACACAGCAACGCACTGCCGTGTGCCACTGTCGAATTACCGCGTGTTATGGGCGAAATCAAATGCATCGCTAACAGGCAGCACAGCAAGCACAGGCAGCACAGCAAGCACAGGCGGCAAGCACAGGCAGCACAGCAAGCACAGGCAGCACAGCAAGCACAGGCAGCATAGTAAGCACAGGCAGCAAGCACAGGCAGCACAGCAAGCACAGGGAGCACAGCAAGCACAGGCAGCAAGCACAGGCAGCACAGCAAGCACAGGCAGCAAGCACAGGCAGCACAGCAAGCACAGGCAGCAAGCAGAGGGAGCACAGCAAGCACAGGCAGCAAGCACAGGCAGCAAGCACAGGCAGCACAGCAAGCACAGGCAGCACAGCAAGTACAGGCAGCAAGCACAGGCAGCACAGCAAGCACAGGCAGCAAGCACAGGCAGCACAGCAAGCACAGGCAGCAAGCACAGGCAGCACAGCAAGCACAGGCATCTTGCACAGGCAGCATAGCAAGCACAGCAAGCACAGGCAGCAAGCACAGGCAGCAAGCCCAGGCAGCACAGCAAGCACAGGCAGCACAGCAAGCACAGGCAGCAAGCACAGGCAGCACAGCAAGCACAGGCAGCACAGCAAACACAGGCAGCAAGCACAGGCAGCACAGCAAGCACCGGCAGCACAGCTTGCACAGACAGCAAGCACAGGCAGCACAGCAAGCACAGGCAGCAAGCACAGGCAGCACAGCAAGCACAGGCAGCTTGCACAGGCAGCATAGCAAGCACAGCAAGCACAGGCAGCAAGCACAGGCAGCAAGCACAGGCGGCACAGCAACCACAGGCAGCACAGCAAGCACAGACAGCAAGCACAGGCAGCACAGCAAGCACAGGCAGCAAGTACAGGCAGCTCAGGCAGCACAGCAAGCACAGGCAGCAAGCACAGGCAGCACAGCAAGCACAGGCAGCAAGCACAGGCAGCAAGCACAGGCAGCACAGCAAGCACAGGCAGCAAGCACAGGTATGCCAGAAACCCGCAAAATAGCTCGACGATATGTGTTCGTTTTAGCGATTCTGGGGGAAGTGCAGAGGGGTCAAGCTCCGTCCTCTTTCCAACAGTCAAAGCCTGCTCCGATCTTCGGCGAGATTCACTCTCGCATTTGTTTACAATGCTTACTCTTCCTGAGAAGCAGGTCAATGCACCGGCCGCCGAGGTAAACATATGATCCGCGACTCTCGGCGCCTCCAAAAACAGGTGACACAGCAACGCACTGTCGTGTGCCACTGCCGAATTACCGCGTGTTATGGGCGAAATCAAATGCATCGCTAACAGGCAGCACAGCAAGCACAGACAGCACAGCAAGCACAGGCAGCAAGCACAGGCAGCACAGCAAGCACAGGCAGCAGAGCAAGCACAGGCAGCAAGCACAGGCAGCACAGCAAGCACAGGCAGCAAGCACAGGCAGTACAGCAAGCACAGGCAGCACAGGCAGCAAGCACAGGCAGCGCAGCAAGCACAGGCAGCACAGCAAGCACAGGCATGTTAGAAACCCGCAAAACAGCTCGACGATATGTGTTCGTTTTAGCGATTCTGGGGGAAGTGCAGAGGGGTCAAGCTCCGTCCTCTTTCCAACAGGCAAAGCCTGCTCCGATCTTCGGCGAGATTCACTCTCGCATTTGTTTACAATGCTTACTCTTACTGAGACGCAGGTCAATGCACCGGCCGCCGAGGTAAACATATGATCCGCGACTCTCGGCGCCTCCAAAAACAGGTGACATAGCAACGCACTGTCGTGTGCCACTGCCGAATTACCGCGTGTTATGGGCGAAATCAAATGCATCGCTAACAGGCAGCACAGCAAGCACAGACAGCACAGCAAGCACAGACAGCACAGCAAGCACAGGCAGCAAGAACAGGCAGCACAGCAAGCACAGGCAGCACAGCAAGCAGAGGCAACAAGCACAGGCAGCACAGCAAGCACAGGCAGCAAGCACAGGCAGCACAGCAAGCACAAACGGCAAGCTCAGGCAGCACAGCAAGCACAGGCAGCAAGCACAGGCAGCACAGCAAGCACAGGCAGCACAGCATGTACTGCAAGCACAGGCAACACAGCAAGTTCAGCAAGCACAGGCAGCAAGCACAGGCAGCACAGCAAATTCAGCAAGCACAGGCAGCAAGCACAGGCAGCACAGCAAGCACAGGCTGCAAGCACAGGCAGCACAGCAAGCACAGGCAGTAAGCACAGGCAACACAGTAAGCACAGGCAGCACAGCAAGCACAGGCAGCACAGCAAGCACAGGCAGCAAGCACAGGCAGCACAGCATGCACAGGCAGCACAGCAAGCACAGGCAGCAAGCACAGGCGGCACAGCAAGCACAGGCAGCAAGCACAGGCAGCACAGCAAGCACAGGCAGCAAGCACAGGCAGCACAGCAAGCACAGGCAGCAAGCACGGGCAGCACAGCAAGCACAGGCAGCACAGCAAGCACAGGCAGCAAGCACAGGCAGCACAGCAAGCACAGGCAGCAAGCACAGGCAGCAAGCACAGGTAGCACACCAAGTACAGGCAGCAAGCACTTGCAGCAAGCACTTGCAGCACAGCAAGCACAGGCAGCACAGGCAGCAAGCACAGGCAGCACAGCAAGCACAGGCAGCAAGCACAGGTAGCACACCAAGTACAGGCAGCAAGCACAGGCAGCGCAGCAAGCACAGGCAGCAAGCACAGGTAGCACAGCAAGCACAGGCAGCAAGCACAGGCAGCACAGGCAGCACAGCAAGCACAGGCAGCACAGCAAGCACAGGCAGCAAGCACAGGCAGCACAGCAAGTACAGCAAGCACAGGCAGCAAGCACAGGCAGCACAGCAAGCACAGGCAGCAAGCACAGTCAGCACAGCAAGCACAGGCAGCAAGCACAGGCAGCACAGCAAGCACAGGCAGCAAGTACAGGCAGCACAGCAAGCACAGGCAGCACAGCAAGCACAGGCAGCAAGCACAGGCAGCACAGCAAGCACAGGCAGCAGAGCAAGCACAGGCAGCAAGCACAGGCAGCAAGCACAGGCAGTACAGCGAGCACAGGCAGCACAGGCAGCAAGCACAGGCAGCGCAGCAAGCACAGGCAGCACAGCAAGCACAGGCATGTTAGAAACCCGCAAAACAGCTCGACGATATGTGTTCGTTTTAGCGATTCTGGGGGAAGTGCAGAGGGGTCAAGCTCCGTCCCCTTTCCAACAGGCAAAGCCTGCTCCGATCTTCGGCGAGATTCACTCTCGCATTTGTTTACAATGCTTATTCTTACTGAGACGCAGGTCAATGCACCGGCCGCCGAGGTAAACATATGATCCGCGACTTTCGGCGCCTCCAAAAACAGGTGACACAGCAACGCACTGTCGTGTGCCACTGTCGAATTACCGCGTGTTATGGGCGAAATCAAATGCATCGCTAACAGGCAGCACAGCAAGCAGAGGCAACAAGCACAGGCAGCACAGCAAGCACAGGCAGCACAGCAAGCACAAACAGCAAGCACAGGCAGCAAGCACAGGCAGCACAGCAAGCACAGGCAGCACAGCAAGCAGAGGCAACAAGCACAGGCAGCAGGCACAGGCAGCACAGGCAGCACAACAAGCACAACCAGCAAGCACAGGCAGCACAGCAAGCACAGGCAGCAAGCACAGGCAGCACAGCAAGCACAGGCAGCAAGCACAGGCAGCAAGCACAGGCAGCAAGCACAGGCAGCACAGCAAGCACAGGCAGCAAGCACAGGCAGCACAGCAAGCACAGGCAGCAAGCACAGGCAGCACAGCAAGCACAGGCAGCAAGCACAGGGAGCACAGCAAGCACAGGCAGCACAGCAAGCACAGGCAGCAAGCACAGGCAGCACAGCAAGCACAGGCAGCAAGCACAGGCAGCACAGCAAGCACAGGCAGCAAGCACAGGGAGCACAGCAAGCACAGGCAGCAAGCACAGGCAGCACAGCAAGCACAGACAGCAAGCACAGGCAGCACAGCAAGCACAGGCAGCAAGCACAGGCAGCACAGCAAGCACAGGCAGCAAGCACAGGCAACACAGTAAGGACAGGCAGCAAGCACTGGCAGCACAGCAAGCACAGCAAGCACAGGCAGCTTGCACAGGCAGCATAGCAAGCACAGGCAGCTTGCACAGGCAGCATAGCAAGCACAGGCAGCAAGCACAGGCAGCAAGCGCAGGGAGCACAGCAGGCACAGGCAGCACAGCAAGCACAGGCAGCAAGCACAGGCAGCAAGCACAGGCAGCAAGCACAGGCAGCACAGCAAGCACAGGCAGCAAGCACAGGCAGCACAGCAAGCACAGGCAGCAAGCACAGGCAGCACAGCAAGCACAGGCAGCACAGCAAGCAGAGGAAACAAGCACAGGCAGCACAGCAAGCACAGGCAGCACAGCAAGCACAGGCAGCAAGAACAGGCAGCACAGCAAGCACAGGCAGCAAGCACAGGCAGCACAGCAAGCACAGGCAGCAAGCACGGGCAGCACAGCAAGCACAGGCAGCAAGCACAGGCAGCACAACAAGCACAGCCAGAACAGCAAGCACAGGCAGCACAGCAAGCACAGCCAGAACAGCAAGCACAGGCAGCAAGCACAGGTAGCACACCAAGTACAGGCAGCAAGCACATGCAGCGCAGCAAGCCCAGGCAGCAAGCACAGGCAGCACAGCAAGCACAGGCAGCAAGCACAGGGATGTTAGAAACCCGCAAAATAGCTCAACGAGATGTGTTCGTTTTAGCGATTCTGGGGGAAGTGCAGAGGGGTCAAGCTCCGTCCTCTTTCCAACAGGCAAAGCCTGCTCCGATCTTCGGCGAGATTCACTCTCGCATTTGTTTACAATGCTTACTCTTACTGAGACGCAGGTCAATGCACCGGCCGCCGAGGTAAACATATGATCCGCGACTCTCGGCGCCTCCAAAAACAGGTGACACAGCAACGCACTGTCGTGTGCCACTGTCGAATTACCGCGTGTTATGGGTAAAATCAAATGCATCGCTAACAGGCAGCACAGCAAGCACAGGCAGCAAGCACAGGCAGCACAGCAAACACAGGCAGCAAGCACAGGCAGCACAGCAAGCACAGGCAGCAAGCACAGGCAGCACAGTAAGCACAGGCAGCAAGCACAGGCAGCACAGCAAGCACAGGCAGCACAGCAAGCACAGGCAGCAAGCACAGGCAACACAGCAAGCACAGGCAGCAAGCACAGGCAGGACAACAAGCACAGGCAGCAAGCACAGGCAGCACAGCAAGCACAGGCAGCAAGCACAGGCAGCACAGCAAGTACAGCAAGCACAGGCAGCAAGCACAGGCAGCAAGCACAGGCAGCACAGCAAGCACAGGCAGCAAGCACAGGCAGCACACCAAGTACAGGCAGCAAGCACAGGCAGCGCAGCAAGCACAGGCAGCACAGGAAGCACAGGCGGCAAGCACAGGCAGCACAACAAGCACGGGCAGCACAGCACAGGCAGCACAGCACAGGCAGCACAGCAAGCAGAGGCAGCTAGCACAGGCATGTTAGAAACCCGCAAAATAGCTCGACGAGATGTGTTCGTTTTAGAGATTCTGGGGGAAGTGCAGAGGGGTCAAGCTCCGTCCTCTTTCCAACAGGCAAAGCCTGCTCCGATCTTCGGCGAGATTCACTCTTGCATTTGTTTACAATGCTTACTCTTACTGAGACGCAGGTCAATGCACCGGCCGCCGAGGTAAACATATGATCCGCGACTCTCGGCGCCTCCAAAAACAGGTGACACAGCAACGCACTGTCGTGTGCCACTGTCGAATTACCGCGTGTTATGGGCGAAATCAAATGCATCGCTAACAGGCAGCACAGCAAGCACAGGCAGCAAGCACAGGCAGCACAGCAAGCACAGGCAGCTAGCACAGGGAGCACAGCAAGCACAGGCAGCACAGCAAGCACAGGCAGCTTGCACAGGCAGCATAGCAAGCACAGCAAGCACAGGCAGCAAGCACAGGCAGCACAGCCAGCACAGGCAGCAAGCACAGGCAGCGCAGCAAGCACGGGCAGCACAGCAAGCACAGGCAGCACAGCAAGCACAGGCAGCAAGCACAGGCAGCACAGCAAGCACAGGCAGCAAGCACAGGCAGCAAGCGCAGGCAGCAAGCACAGGCAGCAAGCACGGGCAGCAAGCACAGGCAGCAAGCACAGGCAGCACACCAAGTACAGGCAGCAAGCACAGGCAGCGCAGCAAGCACAGGCAGCACAGGAAGCACAGGCAGGCAGCACAGCAAGCACAGGCAGCAAGCACAGGCAGCAAGCACAGGCAGCACAGCCAGCACAGGCAGCAAGCACAGGCAGCGCAGCAAGCACGGGCAGCACAGCAAGCACAGGCAGCAAGCACAGGCAGCACAGCAAGCACAGGCAGCAAGCACAGGCAGCACAGCAAGCACAGGCAGCACAGCAAGTACAGCAAGCACAGGCAGCAAGCACAGGCAGCACAGGCAGCAAGCACAGGCAGCAAGCACAGGCAGCACAGGCAGCAAACACAGGCAGTACAGCAAGCACAGGCAGCACAGCAAGCACAGGCAGCACAGCCAGCACAGGCAGCACAGCACAGGCAGCAAGCACAGGCAGCAAGCACAGGCAGCACAGGCAGCACAGCAAGCACAGGCAGCAAGCACAGGCAGCAAGCGCAGGCAACACAGCAAGCACAGGCAGCAAGCACAGGCAGCACAGCAAGCACAGGCAGCACACCAAGCACAGGCAGCACGGCAAGCACAGGCAGCAAGCACAGGCAGCACAGCAAGCACAGGCAGCAAGCACAGGCAGCACAGCAAGCACACGCAGCAAGCACAGGCAACAAGCACAGGCAGCACAGCAAGCACAGGCAGCACAGTAAGCACAGGCAGCTTGCACAGGCTGCACAGCAAGCACAGGCAGCACAACAAATACAGGCAGCAAGCGCAGGCAGCACAGCAGGCACAGGCAGCATAGTAAGCACAGGCAGCACCCACAGGCAGCAAGCACAGGCAGCACAGCAAGCACAGGCAGCAAGCACAGGCAGCACAGCAAGCACAGGCAGCAAGCACAGGCAGCATAGCAAGCAGAGGCAGCACAGAAAGCACAGGCAGCACAGGCAACACAGCAAGCACAGGCGGCACAGCAAGCACAGGCAGCAAGAACAGGCAGCACAGCAAGCACGGGCAGCAAGCACAGGCAGCACAGCAAGCACAGGCAGCAAGCACAGGCAGCAAGCACAGGCAGCACAGCAAGCACAGGCAGCAAGCACAAGCAGTACAGCAAGCACAGACAGCAAGCACAGGCAGCAAGCACAGGCAGCAAGCACAGGCTGCACAGCAAGCACAGGCAGCACAACAAACACAGGCAGCAAGCGCAGACAGCACAGCAGGCACAGGCAGCACAGCAAGCACAGAAAGCACAGGCAGCACAGGCAGCACAGCAAGCACAGGCAGCACAGCAAGCACAGGCAGCACAGCAAGTACAGGCAGCACAGCAAGCATACGCAGCAAGCACAGGCAACAAGCACAGGCAGCACAGCAAGCACAGGCAACAAGCACAGGCAGCACAGCAAGCACAGGCAGCACAGCAAGTACAGGCAGCAAGCACAGGCAGCACAGCAAGCACACGCAGCAAGCACAGGCAACAAGCACAGGCAGCACAGCAAGCACAGGCAGCACAGTAAGCACAGGCAGCTTGCACAGGCAGCATAGCAAGCACAGCAAGCACACGCAGCAAGCACAGGCAGCACAGAAAGCACAGGCAGCAAGCACAGGCTGCACAGCAAGCACAGGCAGCACAGGCAGCAAGCACAGGCAGCACAGCAAGCACAGGCAGCAAGCACAGGCAACACAGCAAGCACAGGCAGCAAGCACAGGCAGCACAGCAAGCACAGGCAGCACACCAAGCACAGGCAGCACGGCAAGCAGAGGCAGCAAGCACAGGCAGCACAGCAAGCACAGGCAGCAAGCACAGGCAGCACAGCAAGCACACGCAGCAAGCACAGGCAACAAGCACAGGCAGCACAGCAAGCACAGGCAGCACAGTAAGCACAGGCAGCTTGCACAGGCTGCACAGCAAGCACAGGCAGCACAACAAATACAGGCAGCAAGCGCAGGCAGCACAGCAGGCACAGGCAGCATAGTAAGCACAGGCAGCACCCACAGGCAGCAAGCACAGGCAGCACAGCAAGCACAGGTAGCAAGCACAGGCAGCACAGCAAGCACAGGCAGCAAGCACAGGCAGCATAGCAAGCAGAGGCAGCACAGAAAGCACAGGCAGCACAGGCAACACAGCAAGCACAGGCGGCACAGCAAGCACAGCAAGCACAGGCAGCAAGCACAGGCAACACAGCAAGCACAGGCAGCACAGCAAGCACAGGCAGCGCAGCAAGCACAGCAAGCACAGGCAGCAAGCACAGGCAGCACAGCAAGCACAGGCAGCACAGCAAGTACAGGCAGCAAGCACAGGCAGCACAGCAAGCACACGCAGCAAGCACAGGCAACAAGCACAGGCAGCACAGCAAGCACAGTAAGCACAGGCAGCAAGCACAGGCAGCAGGCACAGGCAGCACAGCAAGCACAGGCAGCACAGCAAGCAGAGGCAACAAGCACAGGCAGCACAGCAAGCACAGGCAGCAAGCACAGGCAGCACAGCAAGCACAGGCAGCAAGCACAGGCAGCAAGAACAGGCAGCACAGCAAGCACGGGCAGCAAGCACAGGCAGCACAGCAAGCACAGGCAGCAAGCACAGGCAGCAAGCACAGGCAGCACAGCAAGCACAGGCAGCAAGCACAAGCAGTACAGCAAGCACAGACAGCAAGCACAGGCAGCAAGCACAGGCAGCAAGCACAGGCTGCACAGCAAGCACAGGCAGCACAACAAACACAGGCAGCAAGCGCAGACAGCACAGCAGGCACAGGCAGCACAGCAAGCACAGAAAGCACAGGCAGCACAGGCAGCACAGCAAGCACAGGCAGCACAGCAAGCACAGGCAGCACAGCAAGTACAGGCAGCAAGCACAGCCAGCACAGCAAGCATACGCAGCAAGCACAGGCAACAAGCACAGGCAGCACAGCAAGCACAGGCAACAAGCACAGGCAGCACAGCAAGCACAGGCAGCACAGCAAGTACAGGCAGCAAGCACAGGCAGCACAGCAAGCACACGCAGCAAGCACAGGCAACAAGCACAGGCAGCACAGCAAGCACAGGCAGCACAGTAAGCACAGGCAGCTTGCACAGGCAGCATAGCAAGCACAGCAAGCACACGCAGCAAGCACAGGCAGCACAGAAAGCACAGGCAGCAAGCACAGGCTGCACAGCAAGCACAGGCAGCACAACAAACACAGGCAGCAAGCGCAGGCAGCACAGCAGGCACAGGCAGCACAGCAAGCACAGAAAGCACAGGCAGCAAGCACAGGCAGCACAGCAAGCACAGGCAGCACACCAAGTACAGGCAGCAAGCACAGGCAGCACAGGAAGCACAGGCGGCAAGCACAGGCAGCACAGCAAGCACAGGCAGCACAGCACAGGCAGCACAGCAAGCACAGGCAGCACAGCAAGCAGAGGCAGCTAGCACAGGCATGTTAGAAACCCGCAAAATAGCTCGACGAGGTGTGTTCGTTTTAGAGATTCTGGGGGAAGTGCAGAGGGGTCAAGCTCCGTCCTCTTTCCAACAGGCAAAGCCTGCTCCGATCTTCGGCGAGATTCACTCTTGCATTTGTTTACAATGCTTACTCTTACTGAGACGCAGGTCAATGCACCGGCCGCCGAGGTAAACACATGATCCGCGGCTCTCGGCGCCTCCAAAAACAGGTGACACAGCAACGCACTGTCGTATGCCACTGTCGAATTACCGCGTGTTATGGGCGAAATCAAATGCATCGCTAACAGGCAGCACAGCAAGCACAGGCAGCAAGCACAGGCAGCACAACAAGCACAGGCAGCACAGTAAGCACAGGCAGCAAGCACAGGCAGCAAGCACAAGGAGCACAGCAAGCACAGGCAGCACAGCAAGCACAGGCAGCTTGCACAGGCAGCATAGCAAGCACAGCAAGCACAGGCAGCAAGCACAGGCAGCAAGCACAGGGAGCACAGCAAGCACAGGCAGCACAGCAAGCACAGGCAGCTTGCACAGGCAGCATATCAAGCACAGCAAGCACACGCAGCAAGCACAGCCAACAAGAACAGGCAGCACAGCAAGCACAGGCAGCACAGTAAGCACAGGCAGCACAGCAAGCACAGGCAGCACAGTAAGCACAGGCAGCTTGCACTGGCAGCATAGCAAGCACAGCAAGCACAGGCAGCAAGCACAGGCAGCTAGCACAGGCTGCACAGCAAGCACAGGCAGCACAACAAACACAGGCAGCAAGCGCAGGCAGCACAGCAGGCACAGGCAGCACAGAAAGCGCAGGCAGCACAGGCAGCACAGAAAGCACAGGCAGCACAGCAAGCACAGGCAGCACAGCAAGTACAGGCAGCAAGCACAGGCAGCACAGCAAGCACAGGCAACAAGCACAGGCAGCACAGCAAGCACAGGCAGCACAGTAAGCACAGGCAGCTTGCACAGGCAGCATAGCAAGCACAGCAAGCACAGGCAGCAAGCACAGGCAGCACAGAAAGCACAGGCAGCAAGCACAGGCTGCACAGCAAGCACAGGTAGCACAACACACACAGGCAGCAAGCACAGGCAGCACAACAAGCACAGGCAGCACAGCACGCACAGGCAGCAAGCACAGGCAGCACAGCAAGCACAGGCAGCAAGCACAGGCAGCACAGCAAGCACAGGCAACAAGCACAGGCAGCACAGCAAGCACAGACAGCAAGCACAGGCAGCACAGCAAGCACAGGCAGCATGCACGGGCAGCACAGCATGCACAGGAAGAACAGCAAGCACAGGCAGAACAGCAAGCACAGGCAGCAAGCACAGGCAGCACAGCAAGCACATGCAGCAAGCACAGGCAGCACACCAAGTACAGGCAGCAAGCACAGGCAGCGCAGCAAGCACAGGCAGCACACCAAGTACAGGCAGCAAGCACAGGCAGCGCAGCAAGCACAGGCAGCACAGGAAGCACAGGCGGCAAGCACAGGCAGCACAGCAAGCACAGGCAGCACAGCACAGGCAGCACAGCAAGCAGAGGCAGCTAGCACAGGCATGTTAGAAACCCGCAAAATAGCTCGACGAGATGTGTTCGTTTTAGAGATTCTGGGGGAAGTGCAGAGGGGTCAAGCTCCGTCCTCTTTCCAACAGGCAAAGCCTGCTCCGATCTTCGGCGAGATTCACTCTTGCATTTGTTTACAATGCTTACTCTTACTGAGACGCAGGTCAATGCACCGGCCGCCGAGGTAAACATATGATCCGCGACTCTCGGCGCCTCCAAAAACAGGTGACACAGCAACGCACTGCCGTGTGCCACTGTCGAATTACCGCGTGTTATGGGCGAAATCAAATGCATCGCTAACAGGCAGCACAGCAAGCACAGGCAGCACAGCAAGCACAGGCGGCAAGCACAGGCAGCACAGCAAGCACAGGCAGCAGAGCAAGCACAGGCAGTAAGCACAGGCAGCAAGCACAGGCAGCACAGCAAGCACAGGCAGCAAGCACAGGCAGCACAGGCAGCAAGCACAGGCAGCGCAGCAAGCACAGGCAGCACAGCAAGCACAGGCATGTTAGAAACCCGCAAAACAGCTCGACGATATGTGTTCGTTTTAGCGATTCTGGGGGAAGTGCAGAGGGGTCAAGCTCCGTCCTCTTTCCAACAGGCAAAGCCTGCTCCGATCTTCGGCGAGATTCACTCTCGCATTTGTTTACAATGCTTACTCTTACTGAGACGCAGGTCAATGCACCGGCCGCCGAGGTAAACATATGATCCGCGACTCTCGGCGCCTCCAAAAACAGGTGACATAGCAACGCACTGTCGTGTGCCACTGCCGAATTACCGCGTGTTATGGGCGAAATCAAATGCATCGCTAACAGGCAGCACAGCAAGCACAGACAGCACAGCAAGCACAGACAGCACAGCAAGCACAGGCAGCAAGAACAGGCAGCACAGCAAGCACAGGCAGCACAGCAAGCAGAGGCAACAAGCACAGGCAGCACAGCAAGCACAGGCAGCAAGCACAGGCAGCACAGCAAGCACAAACGGCAAGCTCAGGCAGCACAGCAAGCACAGGCAGCAAGCACAGGCAGCACAGCAAGCACAGGCAGCACAGCATGTACTGCAAGCACAGGCAGCAAGCACAGGCAGCACAGCAAGCACAGGCAGCAAGCACAGGCAGCAAGCACAGGTAGCACACCAAGTACAGGCAGCAAGCACAGGCAGCAAGCACTTGCAGCACAGCAAGCACAGGCAGCACAGGCAGCAAGCACAGGCAGCACAGCAAGCACAGGCAGCAAGCACAGGTAGCACACCAAGTACAGGCAGCAAGCACAGGCAGCGCAGCAAGCACAGGCAGCAAGCACAGGTAGCACAGCAAGCACAGGCAGCAAGCACAGGCAGCACAGGCAGCACAGCAAGCACAGGCAGCACAGCAAGCACAGGCAGCAAGCACAGGCAGCACAGCAAGTACAGCAAGCACAGGCAGCAAGCACAGGCAGCAAGCACAGTCAGCACAGCAAGCACAGTCAGCACAGCAAGCACAGGCAGCAAGCACAGGCAGCACAGCAAGCACAGGCAGCAAGTACAGGCAGCACAGCAAGCACAGGCAGCACAGCAAGCACAGGCAGCAAGCACAGGCAGCACAGCAAGCACAGGCAGCAGAGCAAGCACAGGCAGCAAGCACAGGCAGCAAGCACAGGCAGTACAGCGAGCACAGGCAGCACAGGCAGCAAGCACAGGCAGCGCAGCAAGCACAGGCAGCACAGCAAGCACAGGCATGTTAGAAACCCGCAAAACAGCTCGACGATATGTGTTCGTTTTAGCGATTCTGGGGGAAGTGCAGAGGGGTCAAGCTCCGTCCCCTTTCCAACAGGCAAAGCCTGCTCCGATCTTCGGCGAGATTCACTCTCGCATTTGTTTACAATGCTTATTCTTACTGAGACGCAGGTCAATGCACCGGCCGCCGAGGTAAACATATGATCCGCGACTTTCGGCGCCTCCAAAAACAGGTGACACAGCAACGCACTGTCGTGTGCCACTGTCGAATTACCGCGTGTTATGGGCGAAATCAAATGCATCGCTAACAGGCAGCACAGCAAGCAGAGGCAACAAGCACAGGCAGCACAGCAAGCACAGGCAGCACAGCAAGCACAAACAGCAAGCACAGGCAGCACAGCAAGCACAGGCAGCAAGCACAGGCGGCACAGCAAGCAGAGGCAACAAGCACAGGCAGCAGGCACAGGCAGCACAGGCAGCACAACAAGCACAACCAGCAAGCACAGGCAGCACAGCAAGCACAGGCAGCAAGCACAGGCAGCACAGCAAGCACAGGCAGCACAGCAAGCACAGGCAGCAAGCACAGGCAGCACAGCAAGCACAGGCAGCAAGCACAGGCAGCACAGCAAGCACAGGCAGCAAGCACAGGCAGCAAGCACAGGCAGCAAGCACAGACAGCACAGCAAGCACAGGCAGCAAGCACAGGCAGCACAGCAAGCACAGGCAGCAAGCACAGGCAGCACAGCAAGCACAGGCAGCACAGCAAGTACAGCAAGCACAGGCAGCAAGCACAGGCAGCACAGCAAGCACAGGCAGCAAGCACAGGCAGCACAGCAAGCACAGGCAGCTTGCACAGGCAGCATAGCAAGCACAGGCAGCTTGCACAGGCAGCATAGCAAGCACAGGCAGCACAGCAAGCACAGGCAGCAAGCACAGGCAGCAAGCGCAGGCAGCACAGCAGGCACAGGCAGTACAGCAAGCACAGGCAGCAAGCACAGGAAGCACAGCAAGCACAGGCAGCAAGCACAGGCAGCACAGCAAGCACAGCAAGCACAGGCAGCTTGCACAGGCAGCATAGCAAGCACAGGCAGCACAGCAAGCACAGCAAGCACAGGCAGCTTGCACAGGCAGCATAGCAAGCACAGGCAGCACAGCAAGCACAGGCAGCAAGCACAGGCAGCACAGCAAGCACAGGCAGCAAGCACAGGCATGTTAGAAACCCGCAAAATAGATCGACGAGATGTGTTCGTTTTAGCGATTCTGGGGGAAGTGCAGAGGGGTCAAGCTCCGTCCCCTTTCCAACAGGCAAAGCCTGCTCCGATCTTCGGCGAGATTCACTCTCGCATTTGTTTACAATGCTTATTCTTACTGAGACGCAGGTCAATGCACCGGCCGCCGAGGTAAACATATGATCCGCGACTTTCGGCGCCTCCAAAAACAGGTGACACAGCAACGCACTGTCGTGTGCCACTGTCGAATTACCGCGTGTTATGGGCGAAATCAAATGCATCGCTAACAGGCAGCACAGCAAGCAGAGGCAACAAGCACAGGCAGCACAGCAAGCACAGGCAGCACAGCAAGCACAAACAGCAAGCACAGGCAGCAAGCACAGGCAGCACAGCAAGCACAGGCAGCACAGCAAGCAGAGGCAACAAGCACAGGCAGCAGGCACAGGCAGCACAGGCAGCACAACAAGCACAACCAGCAAGCACAGGCAGCACAGCAAGCACAGGCAGCAAGCACAGGCAGCACAGCAAGCACAGGCAGCAAGCACAGGCAGCAAGCACAGGCAGCAAGCACAGGCAGCACAGCAAGCACAGGCAGCAAGCACAGGCAGCACAGCAAGCACAGGCAGCAAGCACAGGCAGCACAGCAAGCACAGGCAGCAAGCACAGGGAGCACAGCAAGCACAGGCAGCACAGCAAGCACAGGCAGCAAGCACAGGCAGCACAGCAAGCACAGGCAGCAAGCACAGGCAGCACAGCAAGCACAGGCAGCAAGCACAGGGAGCACAGCAAGCACAGGCAGCAAGCACAGGCAGCACAGCAAGCACAGACAGCAAGCACAGGCAGCACAGCAAGCACAGGCAGCAAGCACAGGCAGCACAGCAAGCACAGGCAGCAAGCACAGGCAACACAGTAAGGACAGGCAGCAAGCACTGGCAGCACAGCAAGCACAGCAAGCACAGGCAGCTTGCACAGGCAGCATAGCAAGCACAGGCAGCTTGCACAGGCAGCATAGCAAGCACAGGCAGCAAGCACAGGCAGCAAGCGCAGGGAGCACAGCAGGCACAGGCAGCACAGCAAGCACAGGCAGCAAGCACAGGCAGCAAGCACAGGCAGCAAGCACAGGCAGCACAGCAAGCACAGGCAGCAAGCACAGGCAGCACAGCAAGCACAGGCAGCAAGCACAGGCAGCACAGCAAGCACAGGCAGCACAGCAAGCAGAGGAAACAAGCACAGGCAGCACAGCAAGCACAGGCAGCACAGCAAGCACAGGCAGCAAGAACAGGCAGCACAGCAAGCACAGGCAGCAAGCACAGGCAGCACAGCAAGCACAGGCAGCAAGCACGGGCAGCACAGCAAGCACAGGCAGCAAGCACAGGCAGCACAACAAGCACAGCCAGAACAGCAAGCACAGGCAGCACAGCAAGCACAGCCAGAACAGCAAGCACAGGCAGCAAGCACAGGTAGCACACCAAGTACAGGCAGCAAGCACATGCAGCGCAGCAAGCCCAGGCAGCAAGCACAGGCAGCACAGCAAGCACAGGCAGCAAGCACAGGGATGTTAGAAACCCGCAAAATAGCTCAACGAGATGTGTTCGTTTTAGCGATTCTGGGGGAAGTGCAGAGGGGTCAAGCTCCGTCCTCTTTCCAACAGGCAAAGCCTGCTCCGATCTTCGGCGAGATTCACTCTCGCATTTGTTTACAATGCTTACTCTTACTGAGACGCAGGTCAATGCACCGGCCGCCGAGGTAAACATATGATCCGCGACTCTCGGCGCCTCCAAAAACAGGTGACACAGCAACGCACTGTCGTGTGCCACTGTCGAATTACCGCGTGTTATGGGTAAAATCAAATGCATCGCTAACAGGCAGCACAGCAAGCACAGGCAGCAAGCACAGGCAGCACAGCAAACACAGGCAGCAAGCACAGGCAGCACAGCAAGCACAGGCAGCAAGCACAGGCAGCACAGTAAGCACAGGCAGCAAGCACAGGCAGCACAGCAAGCACAGGCAGCACAGCAAGCACAGGCAGCAAGCACAGGCAACACAGCAAGCACAGGCAGCAAGCACAGGCAGGACAACAAGCACAGGCAGCAAGCACAGGCAGCACAGCAAGCACAGGCAGCAAGCACAGGCAGCACAGCAAGTACAGCAAGCACAGGCAGCAAGCACAGGCAGCAAGCACAGGCAGCACAGCAAGCACAGGCAGCAAGCACAGGCAGCACAGTAAGCACAGGCAGCAAGCACAGGCAGCACAGCAAGCACAGGCAGCAAGCACAGGCAACACAGTAAGCACAGGCAGCACAGCAAGCACAGGCAGCAAGCACAGGCATGTTAGAAACCCGCAAAATAGCTCGACGAGATGTGTTCGTTTTAGCGATTCTGGGGGAAGTGCAGAGAGGTCAAGCTCCGTCCTCTTTCCAACAGGCAAAGCCTGATCCGATCTTCGGCGAGATTCACTCTAGCATTTGTTTACAATGCTTACTCTTACTGAGACGCAGGTCAATGCACCGGCCGCCGAGGTAAACATATGATCCGCGACTCTCGGCGCCTCCAAAAACAGGTGACACAGCAACGCACTGTCGTGTGCCACTGCCGAATTACCGCGTGTTATGGGCGAAATCAAATGCATCGCTAACAGGCAGCACAGCAAGCACAGACAGCACAGCAAGCACAGGCAGCAAGAACAGGCAGCACAGCAAGCACAGGCAGCACAGCAAGCAGAGGCAACAAGCACAGGCAGCACAGCAAGCACAGGCCGCAAGCACAGGCAGCACAGCAAGCACAAACGGCAAGCTCAGGCAGCACAGCAAGCACAGGCAGCAAGCACAGGCAGCACAGCAAGCACAGGCAGCACAGCATGTACTGCAAGCACAGGCAGCAAGCACAGGCAGCAAGCACAGGCAGCACAGCAAGTTCAGCAAGCACAGGCAGCAAGCACAGGCAGCACAGCAAGCACAGGCTGCAAGCACAGGCAGCACAGCAAGCACAGGCAGTATGCACAGGCAACACAGTAAGCACAGGCAGCACAGCAAGCACAGGCAGCACAGCAAGCACAGGCAGCACAGCAAGCAAAGGCAGCAAGCACAGGCAGCACAGCATGCACAGGCAGCACAGCAAGCACAGGCGGCACAGCAAGCACAGGCAGCAAGCACAGGCAGCACAGCAAGCACAGGCAGCAAGCACAGGCAGCACAGCAAGCACAGGCAGCAAGCACGGGCAGCACAGCAAGCACAGGCAGCAAGCACAGGCAGCACAGCAAGCACAGGCAGCAAGGACAGGCAGCAAGCACAGGTAGCACACCAAGTACAGGCAGCAAGCACAGGCAGCAAGCACATGCAGCACAGCAAGCACAGGCAGCACAGCAAGCACAGGCAGCAAGCACAGGCAGCACAGCAAGCACAGGCAGCAAGCACAGGTAGCACACCAAGTACAGGCAGCAAGCACAGGCAGCGCAGCAAGCACAGGCAGCACAGCAAGCACAGGCAGCAAGCACAGGCAGCAAGCACAGGCAGCACAGCAAGCACAGGCAGCAAGCACAGGCAGCACAGGCAGCACAGCAAGCACAGGCAGCAAGCACAGGCAGCACAGCAAGTACAGCAAGCACAGGCAGCAAGCACAGGCAGCACAGCAAGCACAGGCAGCAAGCACAGTCAGCACAGCAAGCACAGGCAGCAAGCACAGGCAGCACAGCAAGCACAGGCAGCAAGTACAGGCAGCACAGCAAGCACAGGCAGCACAGCAAGCACAGGCAGCAAGCACAGGCAGCACAGCAAGCACAGGCAGCAGAGCAAGCACAGGCAGCAAGCACAGGCAGCACAGCAAGCACAGGCAGCAAGCACAGGCAGTACAGCAAGCACAGGCAGCACAGGCAGCAAGCACAGGCAGCGCAGCAAGCACAGGCAGCACAGCAAGCACAGGCATGTTAGAAACCCGCAAAACAGCTCGACGATATGTGTTCGTTTTAGCGATTCTGGGGGAAGTGCAGAGGGGTCAAGCTCCGTCCTCTTTCCAACAGGCAAAGCCTGCTCCGATCTTCGGCGAGATTCACTCTCGCATTTGTTTACAATGCTTACTCTTACTGAGACGCAGGTCAATGCACCGGCCGCCGAGGTAAACATATGATCCGCGACTCTCGGCGCCTCCAAAAACAGGTGACATAGCAACGCACTGTCGTGTGCCACTGCCGAATTACCGCGTGTTATGGGCGAAATCAAATGCATCGCTAACAGGCAGCACAGCAAGCACAGACAGCACAGCAAGCACAGACAGCACAGCAAGCACAGGCAGCAAGAACAGGCAGCACAGCAAGCACAGGCAGCACAGCAAGCAGAGGCAACAAGCACAGGCAGCACAGCAAGCACAGGCAGCAAGCACAGGCAGCACAGCAAGCACAAACGGCAAGCTCAGGCAGCACAGCAAGCACAGGCAGCAAGCACAGGCAGCACAGCATGTACTGCAAGCACAGGCAACACAGCAAGTTCAGCAAGCACAGGCAGCAAGCACAGGCAGCACAGCAAGTTCAGCAAGCACAGGCAGCAAGCACAGGCAGCACAGCAAGCACAGGCTGCAAGCACAGGCAGCACAGCAAGCACAGGCAGTAAGCACAGGCAACACAGTAAGCACAGGCAGCACAGCAAGCACAGGCAGCAAGCACAGGCAGCACAGCATGCACAGGCAGCACAGCAAGCACAGGCAGCAAGCACAGGCGGCACAGCAAGCACAGGCAGCAAGCACAGGCAGCACAGCAAGCACAGGCAGCAAGCACAGGCAGCACAGCAAGCACAGGCAGCAAGCACGGGCAGCACAGCAAGCACAGGCAGCACAGCAAGCACAGGCAGCAAGCACAGGCAGCACAGCAAGCACAGGCAGCAAGCACAGGCAGCACAGCAAGCACAGGCAGCAAGCACAGGCAGCAAGCACAGGTAGCACACCAAGTACAGGCAGCAAGCACAGGCAGCAAGCACTTGCAGCACAGCAAGCACAGGCAGCACAGGCAGCAAGCACAGGCAGCACAGCAAGCACAGGCAGCAAGTACAGGCAGTAAGCACAGGCAGCGCAGCAAGCACAGGCAGCAAGCACAGGTAGCACAGCAAGCACAGGCAGCAAGCACAGGCAGCACAGGCAGCACAGCAAGCACAGGCAGCACAGCAAGCACAGGCAGCAAGCACAGGCAGCACAGCAAGTACAGCAAGCACAGGCAGCAAGCACAGGCAGCACAGCAAGCACAGGCAGCAAGCACAGTCAGCACAGCAAGCACAGGCAGCAAGCACAGGCAGCACAGCAAGCACAGGCAGCAAGTACAGGCAGCACAGCAAGCACAGGCAGCACAGCAAGCACAGGCAGCAAGCACAGGCAGCACAGCAAGCACAGGCAGCAGAGCAAGCACAGGTAGCAAGCACAGGCAGCAAGCACAGGCAGTACAGCGAGCACAGGCAGCACAGGCAGCAAGCACAGGCAGCGCAGCAAGCACAGGCAGCACAGCAAGCACAGGCATGTTAGAAACCCGCAAAACAGCTCGACGATATGTGTTCGTTTTAGCGATTCTGGGGGAAGTGCAGAGGGGTCAAGCTCCGTCCCCTTTCCAACAGGCAAAGCCTGCTCCGATCTTCGGCGAGATTCACTCTCGCATTTGTTTACAATGCTTATTCTTACTGAGACGCAGGTCAATGCACCGGCCGCCGAGGTAAACATTTGATCCGCGACTTTCGGCGCCTCCAAAAACAGGTGACACAGCAACGCACTGTCGTGTGCCACTGTCGAATTACCGCGTGTTATGGGCGAAATCAAATGCATCGCTAACAGGCAGCACAGCAAGCAGAGGCAACAAGCACAGGCAGCACAGCAAGCACAGGCAGCACAGCAAGCACAAACAGCAAGCACAGGCAGCAAGCACAGGCAGCACAGCAAGCACAGGCAGCACAGCAAGCAGAGGCAACAAGCACAGGCAGCAGGCACAGGCAGCACAGGCAGCACAACAAGCACAACCAGCAAGCACAGGCAGCACAGCAAGCACAGGCAGCAAGCACAGGCAGCACAGCAAGCACAGGCAGCAAGCACAGGCAGCAAGCACAGGCAGCAAGCACAGGCAGCACAGCAAGCACAGGCAGCAAGCACAGGCAGCACAGCAAGCACAGGCAGCAAGCACAGGCAGCACAGCAAGCACAGGCAGCACAGCAAGCACAGGCAGCAAGCACAGGCAGCACAGCAAGCACAGGCAGCAAGCACAGGCAGCATAGCAAGCACAGGCAGCTTGCACAGGCAGCATAGCAAGCACAGGCAGCACAGCAAGCACAGGCAGCAAGCACAGGCAGCAAGCGCAGGCAGCACAGCAGGCACAGGCAGTACAGCAAGCACAGGCAGCAAGCACAGGAAGCACAGCAAGCACAGGCAGCAAGCACAGGCAGCACAGCAAGCACAGCAAGCACAGGCAGCTTGCACAGGCAGCATAGCAAGCACAGGCAGCACAGCAAGCACAGGCAGCTTGCACAGGCAGCATAGCAAGCACAGGCAGCAAGCACAGGCATGTTAGAAACCCGCAAAATAGATCGACGAGATGTGTTCGTTTTAGCGATTCTGGGGGAAGTGCAGAGGGGTCAAGCTCCGTCCCCTTTCCAACAGGCAAAGCCTGCTCCGATCTTCGGCGAGATTCACTCTCGCATTTGTTTACAATGCTTATTCTTACTGAGACGCAGGTCAATGCACCGGCCGCCGAGGTAAACATATGATCCGCGACTTTCGGCGCCTCCAAAAACAGGTGACACAGCAACGCACTGTCGTGTGCCACTGTCGAATTACCGCGTGTTATGGGCGAAATCAAATGCATCGCTAACAGGCAGCACAGCAAGCAGAGGCAACAAGCACAGGCAGCACAGCAAGCACAGGCAGCACAGCAAGCACAAACAGCAAGCACAGGCAGCAAGCACAGGCAGCACAGCAAGCACAGGCAGCACAGCAAGCAGAGGCAACAAGCACAGGCAGCAGGCACAGGCAGCACAGGCAGCACAACAAGCACAACCAGCAAGCACAGGCAGCACAGCAAGCACAGGCAGCAAGCACAGGCAGCACAGCAAGCACAGGCAGCAAGCACAGGCAGCAAGCACAGGCAGCAAGCACAGGCAGCACAGCAAGCACAGGCAGCAAGCACAGGCAGCACAGCAAGCACAGGCAGCAAGCACAGGCAGCACAGCAAGCACAGGCAGCAAGCACAGGGAGCACAGCAAGCACAGGCAGCACAGCAAGCACAGGCAGCAAGCACAGGCAGCACAGCAAGCACAGGCAGCAAGCACAGGCAGCACAGCAAGCACAGGCAGCACAGCAAGCACAGCAAGCACAGGCAGCAAGCACAGGCAGCACAGCAAGCACAGGCAGCAAGCACAGGCAGCACAGCAAGCACAGGCAGCTTGCACAGGCAGCATAGCAAGCACAGGCAGCTTGCACAGGCAGCATAGCAAGCACAGGCAGCACAGCAAGCACAGGCAGCAAGCACAGGCAGCAAGCGCAGGCAGCACAGCAGGCACAGGCAGTACAGCAAGCACAGGCAGCAAGCACAGGCAGCAGAGCAAGCACAGGCAGCACAGCAAGTACAGCAAGCACAGGCAGCAAGCACAGGAAGCACAGCAAGCACAGGCAGCAAGCACAGGCAGCACAGCAAGCACAGCAAGCACAGGCAGCTTGCACAGGCAGCATAGCAAGCACAGGCAGCACAGCAAGCACAGGCAGCAAGCACAGGCAGCACAGCAAGCACAGGCAGCAAGCACAGGCAGTACAGCGAGCACAGGCAGCACAGGCAGCAAGCACAGGCAGCGCAGCAAGCACAGGCAGCACAGCAAGCACAGGCATGTTAGAAACCCGCAAAACAGCTCGACGATATGTGTTCGTTTTAGCGATTCTGGGGGAAGTGCAGAGGGGTCAAGCTCCGTCCCCTTTCCAACAGGCAAAGCCTGCTCCGATCTTCGGCGAGATTCACTCTCGCATTTGTTTACAATGCTTATTCTTACTGAGACGCAGGTCAATGCACCGGCCGCCGAGGTAAACATATGATCCGCGACTTTCGGCGCCTCCAAAAACAGGTGACACAGCAACGCACTGTCGTGTGCCACTGTCGAATTACCGCGTGTTATGGGCGAAATCAAATGCATCGCTAACAGGCAGCACAGCAAGCAGAGGCAACAAGCACAGGCAGCACAGCAAGCACAGGCAGCACAGCAAGCACAAACAGCAAGCACAGGCAGCACAGCAAGCACAGGCAGCAAGCACAGGCGGCACAGCAAGCAGAGGCAACAAGCACAGGCAGCAGGCACAGGCAGCACAGGCAGCACAACAAGCACAACCAGCAAGCACAGGCAGCACAGCAAGCACAGGCAGCAAGCACAGGCAGCACAGCAAGCACAGGCAGCACAGCAAGCACAGGCAGCAAGCACAGGCAGCACAGCAAGCACAGGCAGCAAGCACAGGCAGCACAGCAAGCACAGGCAGCAAGCACAGGCAGCAAGCACAGGCAGCAAGCACAGACAGCACAGCAAGCACAGGCAGCTAGCACAGGCAGCACAGCAAGCACAGGCAGCAAGCACAGGCAGCACAGCAAGCACAGGCAGCACAGCAAGTACAGCAAGCACAGGCAGCAAGCACAGGCAGCACAGCAAGCACAGGCAGCAAGCACAGGCAGCACAGCAAGCACAGGCAGCTTGCACAGGCAGCATAGCAAGCACAGGCAGCTTGCACAGGCAGCATAGCAAGCACAGGCAGCACAGCAAGCACAGGCAGCAAGCACAGGCAGCAAGCGCAGGCAGCACAGCAGGCACAGGCAGTACAGCAAGCACAGGCAGCAAGCACAGGAAGCACAGCAAGCACAGGCAGCAAGCACAGGCAGCACAGCAAGCACAGCAAGCACAGGCAGCTTGCACAGGCAGCATAGCAAGCACAGGCAGCACAGCAAGCACAGCAAGCACAGGCAGCTTGCACAGGCAGCATAGCAAGCACAGGCAGCACAGCAAGCACAGGCAGCAAGCACAGGCAGCACAGCAAGCACAGGCAGCAAGCACAGGCATGTTAGAAACCCGCAAAATAGATCGACGAGATGTGTTCGTTTTAGCGATTCTGGGGGAAGTGCAGAGGGGTCAAGCTCCGTCCCCTTTCCAACAGGCAAAGCCTGCTCCGATCTTCGGCGAGATTCACTCTCGCATTTGTTTACAATGCTTATTCTTACTGAGACGCAGGTCAATGCACCGGCCGCCGAGGTAAACATATGATCCGCGACTTTCGGCGCCTCCAAAAACAGGTGACACAGCAACGCACTGTCGTGTGCCACTGTCGAATTACCGCGTGTTATGGGCGAAATCAAATGCATCGCTAACAGGCAGCACAGCAAGCAGAGGCAACAAGCACAGGCAGCACAGCAAGCACAGGCAGCACAGCAAGCACAAACAGCAAGCACAGGCAGCAAGCACAGGCAGCACAGCAAGCACAGGCAGCACAGCAAGCAGAGGCAACAAGCACAGGCAGCAGGCACAGGCAGCACAGGCAGCACAACAAGCACAACCAGCAAGCACAGGCAGCACAGCAAGCACAGGCAGCAAGCACAGGCAGCACAGCAAGCACAGGCAGCAAGCACAGGCAGCAAGCACAGGCAGCAAGCACAGGCAGCACAGCAAGCACAGGCAGCAAGCACAGGCAGCACAGCAAGCACAGGCAGCAAGCACAGGCAGCACAGCAAGCACAGGCAGCAAGCACAGGGAGCACAGCAAGCACAGGCAGCACAGCAAGCACAGGCAGCAAGCACAGGCAGCACAGCAAGCACAGGCAGCAAGCACAGGCAGCACAGCAAGCACAGGCAGCAAGCACAGGGAGCACAGCAAGCACAGGCAGCAAGCACAGGCAGCACAGCAAGCACAGACAGCAAGCACAGGCAGCACAGCAAGCACAGGCAGCAAGCACAGGCAGCACAGCAAGCACAGGCAGCAAGCACAGGCAACACAGTAAGGACAGGCAGCAAGCACTGGCAGCACAGCAAGCACAGCAAGCACAGGCAGCTTGCACAGGCAGCATAGCAAGCACAGGCAGCTTGCACAGGCAGCATAGCAAGCACAGGCAGCAAGCACAGGCAGCAAGCGCAGGGAGCACAGCAGGCACAGGCAGCACAGCAAGCACAGGCAGCAAGCACAGGCAGCAAGCACAGGCAGCAAGCACAGGCAGCACAGCAAGCACAGGCAGCAAGCACAGGCAGCACAGCAAGCACAGGCAGCAAGCACAGGCAGCACAGCAAGCACAGGCAGCACAGCAAGCAGAGGAAACAAGCACAGGCAGCACAGCAAGCACAGGCAGCACAGCAAGCACAGGCAGCAAGAACAGGCAGCACAGCAAGCACAGGCAGCAAGCACAGGCAGCACAGCAAGCACAGGCAGCAAGCACGGGCAGCACAGCAAGCACAGGCAGCAAGCACAGGCAGCACAACAAGCACAGCCAGAACAGCAAGCACAGGCAGCACAGCAAGCACAGCCAGAACAGCAAGCACAGGCAGCAAGCACAGGTAGCACACCAAGTACAGGCAGCAAGCACATGCAGCGCAGCAAGCCCAGGCAGCAAGCACAGGCAGCACAGCAAGCACAGGCAGCAAGCACAGGGATGTTAGAAACCCGCAAAATAGCTCAACGAGATGTGTTCGTTTTAGCGATTCTGGGGGAAGTGCAGAGGGGTCAAGCTCCGTCCTCTTTCCAACAGGCAAAGCCTGCTCCGATCTTCGGCGAGATTCACTCTCGCATTTGTTTACAATGCTTACTCTTACTGAGACGCAGGTCAATGCACCGGCCGCCGAGGTAAACATATGATCCGCGACTCTCGGCGCCTCCAAAAACAGGTGACACAGCAACGCACTGTCGTGTGCCACTGTCGAATTACCGCGTGTTATGGGTAAAATCAAATGCATCGCTAACAGGCAGCACAGCAAGCACAGGCAGCAAGCACAGGCAGCACAGCAAACACAGGCAGCAAGCACAGGCAGCACAGCAAGCACAGGCAGCAAGCACAGGCAGCACAGTAAGCACAGGCAGCAAGCACAGGCAGCACAGCAAGCACAGGCAGCACAGCAAGCACAGGCAGCAAGCACAGGCAACACAGCAAGCACAGGCAGCAAGCACAGGCAGGACAACAAGCACAGGCAGCAAGCACAGGCAGCACAGCAAGCACAGGCAGCAAGCACAGGCAGCACAGCAAGTACAGCAAGCACAGGCAGCAAGCACAGGCAGCAAGCACAGGCAGCACAGCAAGCACAGGCAGCAAGCACAGGCAGCACAGTAAGCACAGGCAGCAAGCACAGGCAGCACAGCAAGCACAGGCAGCAAGCACAGGCAACACAGTAAGCACAGGCAGCACAGCAAGCACAGGCAGCAAGCACAGGCATGTTAGAAACCCGCAAAATAGCTCGACGAGATGTGTTCGTTTTAGCGATTCTGGGGGAAGTGCAGAGAGGTCAAGCTCCGTCCTCTTTCCAACAGGCAAAGCCTGATCCGATCTTCGGCGAGATTCACTCTAGCATTTGTTTACAATGCTTACTCTTACTGAGACGCAGGTCAATGCACCGGCCGCCGAGGTAAACATATGATCCGCGACTCTCGGCGCCTCCAAAAACAGGTGACACAGCAACGCACTGTCGTGTGCCACTGCCGAATTACCGCGTGTTATGGGCGAAATCAAATGCATCGCTAACAGGCAGCACAGCAAGCACAGACAGCACAGCAAGCACAGGCAGCAAGAACAGGCAGCACAGCAAGCACAGGCAGCACAGCAAGCAGAGGCAACAAGCACAGGCAGCACAGCAAGCACAGGCCGCAAGCACAGGCAGCACAGCAAGCACAAACGGCAAGCTCAGGCAGCACAGCAAGCACAGGCAGCAAGCACAGGCAGCACAGCAAGCACAGGCAGCACAGCATGTACTGCAAGCACAGGCAGCAAGCACAGGCAGCAAGCACAGGCAGCACAGCAAGTTCAGCAAGCACAGGCAGCAAGCACAGGCAGCACAGCAAGCACAGGCTGCAAGCACAGGCAGCACAGCAAGCACAGGCAGTATGCACAGGCAACACAGTAAGCACAGGCAGCACAGCAAGCACAGGCAGCACAGCAAGCACAGGCAGCACAGCAAGCAAAGGCAGCAAGCACAGGCAGCACAGCATGCACAGGCAGCACAGCAAGCACAGGCGGCACAGCAAGCACAGGCAGCAAGCACAGGCAGCACAGCAAGCACAGGCAGCAAGCACAGGCAGCACAGCAAGCACAGGCAGCAAGCACGGGCAGCACAGCAAGCACAGGCAGCAAGCACAGGCAGCACAGCAAGCACAGGCAGCAAGGACAGGCAGCAAGCACAGGTAGCACACCAAGTACAGGCAGCAAGCACAGGCAGCAAGCACATGCAGCACAGCAAGCACAGGCAGCACAGCAAGCACAGGCAGCAAGCACAGGCAGCACAGCAAGCACAGGCAGCAAGCACAGGTAGCACACCAAGTACAGGCAGCAAGCACAGGCAGCGCAGCAAGCACAGGCAGCACAGCAAGCACAGGCAGCAAGCACAGGCAGCAAGCACAGGCAGCACAGCAAGCACAGGCAGCAAGCACAGGCAGCACAGGCAGCACAGCAAGCACAGGCAGCACAGCAAGCACAGGCAGCAAGCACAGGCAGCACAGCAAGTACAGCAAGCACAGGCAGCAAGCACAGGCAGCACAGCAAGCACAGGCAGCAAGCACAGTCAGCACAGCAAGCACAGGCAGCAAGCACAGGCAGCACAGCAAGCACAGGCAGCAAGTACAGGCAGCACAGCAAGCACAGGCAGCACAGCAAGCACAGGCAGCAAGCACAGGCAGCACAGCAAGCACAGGCAGCAGAGCAAGCACAGGCAGCAAGCACAGGCAGCACAGCAAGCACAGGCAGCAAGCACAGGCAGTACAGCAAGCACAGGCAGCACAGGCAGCAAGCACAGGCAGCGCAGCAAGCACAGGCAGCACAGCAAGCACAGGCATGTTAGAAACCCGCAAAACAGCTCGACGATATGTGTTCGTTTTAGCGATTCTGGGGGAAGTGCAGAGGGGTCAAGCTCCGTCCTCTTTCCAACAGGCAAAGCCTGCTCCGATCTTCGGCGAGATTCACTCTCGCATTTGTTTACAATGCTTACTCTTACTGAGACGCAGGTCAATGCACCGGCCGCCGAGGTAAACATATGATCCGCGACTCTCGGCGCCTCCAAAAACAGGTGACATAGCAACGCACTGTCGTGTGCCACTGCCGAATTACCGCGTGTTATGGGCGAAATCAAATGCATCGCTAACAGGCAGCACAGCAAGCACAGACAGCACAGCAAGCACAGACAGCACAGCAAGCACAGGCAGCAAGAACAGGCAGCACAGCAAGCACAGGCAGCACAGCAAGCAGAGGCAACAAGCACAGGCAGCACAGCAAGCACAGGCAGCAAGCACAGGCAGCACAGCAAGCACAAACGGCAAGCTCAGGCAGCACAGCAAGCACAGGCAGCAAGCACAGGCAGCACAGCATGTACTGCAAGCACAGGCAACACAGCAAGTTCAGCAAGCACAGGCAGCAAGCACAGGCAGCACAGCAAGTTCAGCAAGCACAGGCAGCAAGCACAGGCAGCACAGCAAGCACAGGCTGCAAGCACAGGCAGCACAGCAAGCACAGGCAGTAAGCACAGGCAACACAGTAAGCACAGGCAGCACAGCAAGCACAGGCAGCAAGCACAGGCAGCACAGCATGCACAGGCAGCACAGCAAGCACAGGCAGCAAGCACAGGCGGCACAGCAAGCACAGGCAGCAAGCACAGGCAGCACAGCAAGCACAGGCAGCAAGCACAGGCAGCACAGCAAGCACAGGCAGCAAGCACGGGCAGCACAGCAAGCACAGGCAGCACAGCAAGCACAGGCAGCAAGCACAGGCAGCACAGCAAGCACAGGCAGCAAGCACAGGCAGCACAGCAAGCACAGGCAGCAAGCACAGGCAGCAAGCACAGGTAGCACACCAAGTACAGGCAGCAAGCACAGGCAGCAAGCACTTGCAGCACAGCAAGCACAGGCAGCACAGGCAGCAAGCACAGGCAGCACAGCAAGCACAGGCAGCAAGTACAGGCAGCAAGCACAGGCAGCGCAGCAAGCACAGGCAGCAAGCACAGGTAGCACAGCAAGCACAGGCAGCAAGCACAGGCAGCACAGGCAGCACAGCAAGCACAGGCAGCACAGCAAGCACAGGCAGCAAGCACAGGCAGCACAGCAAGTACAGCAAGCACAGGCAGCAAGCACAGGCAGCACAGCAAGCACAGGCAGCAAGCACAGTCAGCACAGCAAGCACAGGCAGCAAGCACAGGCAGCACAGCAAGCACAGGCAGCAAGTACAGGCAGCACAGCAAGCACAGGCAGCACAGCAAGCACAGGCAGCAAGCACAGGCAGCACAGCAAGCACAGGCAGCAGAGCAAGCACAGGTAGCAAGCACAGGCAGCAAGCACAGGCAGTACAGCGAGCACAGGCAGCACAGGCAGCAAGCACAGGCAGCGCAGCAAGCACAGGCAGCACAGCAAGCACAGGCATGTTAGAAACCCGCAAAACAGCTCGACGATATGTGTTCGTTTTAGCGATTCTGGGGGAAGTGCAGAGGGGTCAAGCTCCGTCCCCTTTCCAACAGGCAAAGCCTGCTCCGATCTTCGGCGAGATTCACTCTCGCATTTGTTTACAATGCTTATTCTTACTGAGACGCAGGTCAATGCACCGGCCGCCGAGGTAAACATTTGATCCGCGACTTTCGGCGCCTCCAAAAACAGGTGACACAGCAACGCACTGTCGTGTGCCACTGTCGAATTACCGCGTGTTATGGGCGAAATCAAATGCATCGCTAACAGGCAGCACAGCAAGCAGAGGCAACAAGCACAGGCAGCACAGCAAGCACAGGCAGCACAGCAAGCACAAACAGCAAGCACAGGCAGCAAGCACAGGCAGCACAGCAAGCACAGGCAGCACAGCAAGCAGAGGCAACAAGCACAGGCAGCAGGCACAGGCAGCACAGGCAGCACAACAAGCACAACCAGCAAGCACAGGCAGCACAGCAAGCACAGGCAGCAAGCACAGGCAGCACAGCAAGCACAGGCAGCAAGCACAGGCAGCAAGCACAGGCAGCAAGCACAGGCAGCACAGCAAGCACAGGCAGCAAGCACAGGCAGCACAGCAAGCACAGGCAGCAAGCACAGGCAGCACAGCAAGCACAGGCAGCACAGCAAGCACAGGCAGCAAGCACAGGCAGCACAGCAAGCACAGGCAGCAAGCACAGGCAGCATAGCAAGCACAGGCAGCTTGCACAGGCAGCATAGCAAGCACAGGCAGCACAGCAAGCACAGGCAGCAAGCACAGGCAGCAAGCGCAGGCAGCACAGCAGGCACAGGCAGTACAGCAAGCACAGGCAGCAAGCACAGGAAGCACAGCAAGCACAGGCAGCAAGCACAGGCAGCACAGCAAGCACAGCAAGCACAGGCAGCTTGCACAGGCAGCATAGCAAGCACAGGCAGCACAGCAAGCACAGGCAGCTTGCACAGGCAGCATAGCAAGCACAGGCAGCAAGCACAGGCATGTTAGAAACCCGCAAAATAGATCGACGAGATGTGTTCGTTTTAGCGATTCTGGGGGAAGTGCAGAGGGGTCAAGCTCCGTCCCCTTTCCAACAGGCAAAGCCTGCTCCGATCTTCGGCGAGATTCACTCTCGCATTTGTTTACAATGCTTATTCTTACTGAGACGCAGGTCAATGCACCGGCCGCCGAGGTAAACATATGATCCGCGACTTTCGGCGCCTCCAAAAACAGGTGACACAGCAACGCACTGTCGTGTGCCACTGTCGAATTACCGCGTGTTATGGGCGAAATCAAATGCATCGCTAACAGGCAGCACAGCAAGCAGAGGCAACAAGCACAGGCAGCACAGCAAGCACAGGCAGCACAGCAAGCACAAACAGCAAGCACAGGCAGCAAGCACAGGCAGCACAGCAAGCACAGGCAGCACAGCAAGCAGAGGCAACAAGCACAGGCAGCAGGCACAGGCAGCACAGGCAGCACAACAAGCACAACCAGCAAGCACAGGCAGCACAGCAAGCACAGGCAGCAAGCACAGGCAGCACAGCAAGCACAGGCAGCAAGCACAGGCAGCAAGCACAGGCAGCAAGCACAGGCAGCACAGCAAGCACAGGCAGCAAGCACAGGCAGCACAGCAAGCACAGGCAGCAAGCACAGGCAGCACAGCAAGCACAGGCAGCAAGCACAGGGAGCACAGCAAGCACAGGCAGCACAGCAAGCACAGGCAGCAAGCACAGGCAGCACAGCAAGCACAGGCAGCAAGCACAGGCAGCACAGCAAGCACAGGCAGCACAGCAAGCACAGCAAGCACAGGCAGCAAGCACAGGCAGCACAGCAAGCACAGGCAGCAAGCACAGGCAGCACAGCAAGCACAGGCAGCTTGCACAGGCAGCATAGCAAGCACAGGCAGCTTGCACAGGCAGCATAGCAAGCACAGGCAGCACAGCAAGCACAGGCAGCAAGCACAGGCAGCAAGCGCAGGCAGCACAGCAGGCACAGGCAGTACAGCAAGCACAGGCAGCAAGCACAGGCAGCAGAGCAAGCACAGGCAGCACAGCAAGTACAGCAAGCACAGGCAGCAAGCACAGGAAGCACAGCAAGCACAGGCAGCAAGCACAGGCAGCACAGCAAGCACAGCAAGCACAGGCAGCTTGCACAGGCAGCATAGCAAGCACAGGCAGCACAGCAAGCACAGGCAGCAAGCACAGGCAGCACAGCAAGCACAGGCAGCAAGCACAGGCATGTTAGAAACCCGCAAAATAGATCGACGAGATGTGTTCGTTTTAGCGATTCTGGGGGAAGTGCAGAGGGGTCAAGCTCCGTCCTCTTTCCAACAGGCAAAGCCTGATCCGATCTTCGGCGAGATTCACTCTCGCATTTGTTTACAATGCTTACTCTTACTGAGACGCAGGTCAATGCACCGGCCGCCGAGGTAAACATATGATCCGCGACTCTCGGCGCCTCCAAAAACAGGTGACACAGCAACGCACTGTCGTGTGCCACTGCCGAATTACCGCGTGTTATGGGCGAAATCAAATGCATCGCTAACAGGCAGCACAGCAAGCACAGACAGCAGGCACAGGCAGCACAGCAAGCACAGGCAATACAACAAGCACAAACAGCAAGCACAGGGAGCACAGCAAGCACAGGCAGCAAGCACAGGCAGCACAGCAAGCACAGGCAGCAAGCACAGGGAGCACAGCAAGCACAGGCAGCAAGCACAGGCAGCACAGCAAGCACAGGCAGCAAGCACAGGCAGCACAGCAAGCACAGGCAGCACAGCAAGCACAGGCAGCAAGCACAGGCAGCACAGCAAGCACAGGCAGCAAGCACAGGCAGCACCGCAAGCACAGGCAGCACAGCAAGCACAGGCAGCAAGCACAGGCAGCACAGCAAGTACAGGCAGCAAGCACAGGCAGCGCAGCAAGCACAGGCAGCACAGCAAGCACAGGCAGCACAGCAAGCACAGGCTGCAAGCACAGGCAGCAAGCACAGGCAGCCCAGGCAGCACAGCAAGCACAGGCAGCACAGCAAGCAGAGGCAGCACAGCAAGCACAGGCAGCAAGCACAGGCAGCACAGCAAGCACAGGCAGCAAGCACAGGCACCACAGCAAGCACAGGCAGCAAGCACAGGCAGCACAGCAAGCACAGGCAGCACAGAAAGCACAGGCAGCAAGCACAGGCAGCACAGCAAGCACAGGCAGCAAGCAGAGGCAGCACAGCAAGCACAGGCAGCAAGCGCAGGCAGCACAGCAGGCACAGGCAGTACAGCAAGCACAGGCAGCAAGCACAGGCAGCAGAGCAAGCACACGCAGCAAGCACAGGCAACAAGCACAGGCAGCACAGCAAGCACAGGCAGCAAGCACAGGCAGCACAGCAAGCACAGGCAGCACAGCAAGTACAGCAAGCACAGGCAGCACAGCAAGCACCGGCAGCAAGCACAGGCAGCAAGCGCAGGCAGCACAGCAGGCACAGGCAGTACAGCAAGCACAGGCAACAAGCACAGGCAGCAGAGCAAGCACAGGCAGCAAGCACAGGCAGCAAGCACAGGCAGCACAGCAAGCACAGGCAGCTAGCACAGGCAGCACAGCAAGCACAGGCAGCACAGCAAGTACAGCAAGCACAGGCAGCAAGCACAGGCAGCACAGCAAGCACAGGCAGCAAGCACAGGCAGCACAGCAAGCACAGGCAGCTTGCACAGGCAGCATAGCAAGCACAGGCAGCAAGCACAGGCAGCAAGCGCAGGCAGCAAGCACAGGCAGCAAGCACAGGCAGCACAGCAAGCACAGGCAGCAAGCACAGGCAACACAGCAAGCACAGCAAGCACAGGCAGCAAGCACAGGCAGCACAGCAAGGACAGGCAGCACAGCAAGCACAGGCAGCAAGCAAGCACAGGCAGCAAGCACAGGCAGCACAGCAAACACAGGCAGCACAGCAAGCACATGCAGCAAGCACAGGCAGCACAGCAAGCACAGGCAGCAAGCACAGGCAGCACAGCAAGCACAGGCAGCAAGCAGAGCAAGCACAGCAAGCACAGGCAGCAAGCACGGGCAGCACAGCAAGCACAGGCAGCTAGTACAGGCAGCACAGCAAGCACAGGCAGCAAGCACAGGCAGCACAGCAAGCACAGGCAGCAGAGCAAGCACAGGCAGCAAGCACAGGCAGCACAGCAAGCACAGGCAGCAAGCACAGGCAGTACAGCAAGCACAGGCAGCACAGGCAGCAAGCACAGGCAGCGCAGCAAGCACAGGCAGCACAGCAAGCACAGGCAGCACAGCAAGCACAGGCATGTTAGAAACCCGCAAAATGGCTCGACGATATGTGTTCGTTTTAGCGATTCTGGGGGAAGTGCAGAGGGGTCAAGCTCCGTCCTCTTTCCAACAGGCAAAGCCTGCTCCGATCTTCGGCGAGATTCACTCTCGCATTTGTTTACAATGCTTACTCTTACTGAGACGCAGGTCAATGCACCGGCCGCCGAGGTAAACATATGATCCGCGACTCTCGGCGCCTCCAAAAACAGGTGACACAGCAACGCACTGTCGTGTGCCACTGTCGAATTACCGCGTGTTATGGGCGAAATCAAATGCATCGCTAACAGGCAGCACAGCAAGCAGAGGCAACAAGCACAGGCAGCACAGCAAGCACAGGCAGCACAACAAGCACAAACAGCAAGCACAGGCAGCAAGCACAGGCAGCACAGCAAGCACAGGCAGCGCAGCAAGCACAGGCAGCACAGCAAGCACAGGCATGTTAGAAACCCGCAAAATAGCTCGACGATATGTGTTTGTTTTAGCGATTCTGGGGGAACTGCAGAGGGGTCAAGCTCCGTCCTCTTTCCAACAGGCAAAGCCTGCTCCGATCTTCGGCGAGATTCACTCTCGCATTTGTTTACAATGCTTACTCTTACTGAGACGCAGGTCAATGCACCGGCCGCCGAGGTAAACATATGATCCGCGACTCTCGGCGCCTCCAAAAACAGGTGACACAGCAACGCACTGTCGTGTGCCACTGTCGAATTACCGCGTGTTATGGGCGAAATTAAATGCATCGCTAACAGGCAGCATAGCAAGCACAGGCAGCACAGCAAGCACAGGCAGCAAGCACAGGCAGCACAGCAAGCACAGGCAGCAAGCACAGGCAGCAAGCACAGGCAGCACAGCAAGCACAGGCAGCAAGCACAGGCAGCACAGCAAGCACAGGCAGCAAGCACAGGCAGCACAGCAAGCACAGGCAGCAAGCACAGGCAGCACAGCAAGCACAGGCAGCTTGCACAGGCAGCATAGCAAGCACAGGCAGCTTGCACAGGCAGCATAGCAAGCACAGGCAGCACAGCAAGCACAGGCAGCAAGCACAGGCAGCAAGCGCAGGCAGCACAGCAGGCACAGGCAGTACAGCAAGCACAGGCAGCAAGCACAGGCAGCAGAGCAAGCACAGGCAGCACAGCAAGTACAGCAAGCACAGGCAGCAAGCACAGGAAGCACAGCAAGCACAGGCAGCAAGCACAGGCAGCACAGCAAGCACAGCAAGCACAGGCAGCTTGCACAGGCAGCATAGCAAGCACAGGCAGCACAGCAAGCACAGGCAGCAAGCACAGGCAGCACAGCAAGCACAGGCAGCTTGCACAGGCAGCACACCAAGCACAGGCAGCACAGGCAGCACAGCAAGCACAGGCAGCAAGCACAGGCAGCACAGGCAGCACAGCAAGCAGAGGAAACAAGCACAGGCAGCACAGCAAGCATAGGCAGCACAGCAAGCACAGGCAGCTTGCACAGGCAGCATAGCAAGCACAGCAAGCACAGGCAGCAAGCACAGGCAGCACAGCAAGCACATGCAGCAAGCACAGGCAGCACAGCAAGCACAGGCAGCAAGCACAGGCAGCAAGCACAGGCAGCAAGGACAGGCAGCACAGCAAGCACAGGCAGCAAGCACAGGCAGCACACCAAGCACAGGCAGCGCAGCAAGCACAGGCAGCACAGCAAGCACAAGCAGCAAGAACAGGCAGCACAGCAAGCACAGGCAGCACAGCAAGCACAGACAGCAAGAACAGGCAGCACAGCAAGCACAGGCAGCACAGCAAGCACAGGCAGCAAGAACAGGCAGCACAGCAAGCACAGGCAGCAAGCACAGGCAGCACAGCAAGCACAGGCAGCAAGCACGGGCAGCACAGCAAGCACAGGCAGCAAGCACAGGCAGCACAACAAGCACAGGTAGCAAGCACAGGCAGCACAGCAAGCACAGCCAGAACAGCAAGCACAGGCAGCAAGCACAGGCAGCACAGCAAGCACAGGCAGCAAGCACAGGTAGCACACCAAGTACAGGCAGCAAGCACAGGCAGCGCAGCAAGCCCAGGCAGCAAGCACAGGCAGCACAGGCAGCACAGCAAGCACAGGCAGCAAGCACAGGGATGTTAGAAACCCGCAAAATAGCTCAACGATATGTGTTTGTTTTAGCGATTCTGGGGGAAGTGCAGAGGGGTCAAGCTCCGTCCTCTTTCCAACAGGCAAAGCCTGCTCCGATCTTCGGCGAGATTCACTCTCGCATTTGTTTACAATGCTTACTCTTACTGAGACGCAGGTCAATGCACCGGCCGCCGAGGTAAACATATGATCCGCGACTCTCGGCGCATCCAAAAACAGGTGACACAGCAACGCACTGTCGTGTGCCACTGTCGAATTACCGCGTGTTATGGGCGAAATCAAATGCATCGCTAACAGGCAGCACAGCAAGCAGAGGCAACAAGCACAGGCAGCACAGCAAGCACAGGCAGCACAGCAAGCACAAACAGCAAGCACAGGCAGCAAGCACAGGCAGCAAGCACAGGCAGCGCAGCAAGCACAGGCAGCACAGCAAGCACAGGCATGTTAGAAACCCGCAAAATAGCTCGACGATATGTGTTTGTTTTAGCGATTCTGGGGGAAGTGCAGAGGGGTCAAGCTCCGTCCTCTTTCCAACAGGCAAAGCCTGCTCCGATCTTCGGCGAGATTCACTCTCGCATTTGTTTACAATGCTTACTCTTACTGAGACGCAGGCAAATGCACGGGCCGCCGAGGTAAACATATGATCCGCGACTCTCGGCGCCTCCAAAAACAGGTGACACAGCAACGCACTGTCGTGTGCCACTGTCGAATTACCGCGTGTTATGGGCGAAATTAAATGCATCGCTAACAGGCAGCATAGCAAGCACAGGCAGCACAGCAAGCACAGGCAGCAAGCACAGGCAGCACAGCAAGCAGAGGAAACAAGCACAGGCAGCACAGCAAGCACAGGCAGCAAGCACAGGCAGCTTGCACAGGCAGCATAGCAAGCACAGCAAGCACAGGCAGCAAGCACAGGCAGCAAGCACAGGCAGCACAGCAAGCACAGGCAGCAAGCACAGGCAGCAAGCACAGGCAGCAAGCACAGGCAGCAAGCACAGGCAGCACACCAAGTACAGGCAGCAAGCACAGGCAGCGCAGCAAGCACAGGCAGCACAGCAAGCACAGGCAGCACAACAAGCACAAACAGCAAGCACAGGCAGCACAGCAAGCACATGCAGCAAGCACAGGCAGCACAACAAGCACAGGCAGCAAGCACAGGCAGCACAGCAAGCACAAGCAGCAAGCACATGCAGCACAGCAAGCACAGGCAGCACAGCAAGCACAGGCAGCAAGCACAGGCAGCACAGCAAGCACAGGCAGCAAGCACAGGCAGCACAGCAAGAACAGGCAGCAAGCCCAGGCAGCACAGCAAGCACAGGCAGCAAGCACAGGCAGCACAGCAAGCACAGGCAGCAAGTACATGGAGCACAGCAAGCACAGGCAGCACAGCAAGCACAGGCAGCAAGCACAGGCAGCACAGCAAGCACAGGCAGCAAGCACAGGCAGCACAGCAAGCACAGGCAGCACAGCAAGAACAGGCAGCAAGCCCAGGCAGCACAGCAAGCACAGGCAGCAAGCACAGGCAACACAGTAAGCACAGGCAGCACAGCAAGCACAGGCAGCAAGCACAGGCATGTTAGAAACCCGCAAAATAGCTCGACGAGATGTGTTCGTTTTAGCGATTCTGGGGGAAGTGCAGAGGGGTCAAGCTCCGTCCTCTTTCCAACAGGCAAAGACTGATCCGATCTTCGGCGAGATTCACTCTCGCATTTGTTTACAATGCTTACTCTTACTGAGACGCAGATCAATGCACCGGCCGCCGAGGTAAACATATGATCCGCGACTCTCGGCGCCTCCAAAAACAGGTGACACAGCAACGCACTGTCGTGTGCCACTGCCGAATTACCGCGTGTTATGGGCGAAATTAAATGCATCGCTAACAGGCAGCATAGCAAGCACAGGCAGCACAGCAAGCACAGGCAGCAAGCACAGGCAGCACAGCAAGCAGAGGAAACAAGCACAGGCAGCACAGCAAGCACAGGCAGCAAGCACAGGCAGCTTGCACAGGCAGCATAGCAAGCACAGCAAGCACAGGCAGCAAGCACAGGCAGCAAGCACAGGCAGCACAGCAAGCACAGGCAGCAAGCACAGGCAGCAAGCACAGGCAGCAAGCACAGGCAGCAAGCACAGGCAGCACACCAAGTACAGGCAGCAAGCACAGGCAGCGCAGCAAGCACAGGCAGCACAGCAAGCACAGGCAGCACAACAAGCACAAACAGCAAGCACAGGCAGCACAGCAAGCACATGCAGCAAGCACAGGCAGCACAACAAGCACAGGCAGCAAGCACAGGCAGCACAGCAAGCACAAGCAGCAAGCACATGCAGCACAGCAAGCACAGGCAGCACAGCAAGCACAGGCAGCAAGCACAGGCAGCACAGCAAGCACAGGCAGCAAGCACAGGCAGCACAGCAAGAACAGGCAGCAAGCCCAGGCAGCACAGCAAGCACAGGCAGCAAGCACAGGCAGCACAGCAAGCACAGGCAGCAAGTACATGGAGCACAGCAAGCACAGGCAGCACAGCAAGCACAGGCAGCAAGCACAGGCAGCACAGCAAGCACAGGCAGCAAGCACAGGCAGCACAGCAAGCACAGGCAGCACAGCAAGAACAGGCAGCAAGCCCAGGCAGCACAGCAAGCACAGGCAGCAAGCACAGGCATGTTAGAAACCCGCAAAATAGCTCGACGAGATGTGTTCGTTTTAGCGATTCTGGGGGATGTGCAGAGGGGTCAAGCTCCGTCCTCTTTCCAACAGGCAAAGACTGATCCGATCTTCGGCGAGATTCACTCTCGCATTTGTTTACAATGCTTACTCTTACTGAGACGCAGATCAATGCACCGGCCGCCGAGGTAAACATATGATCCGCGACTCTCGGCGCCTCCAAAAACAGGTGACACAGCAACGCACTGTCGTGTGCCACTGCCGAATTACCGCGTGTTATGGGCGAAATCAAATGCATCGCTAACAGGCAGCACAGCAAGCACAGACAGCACAGCAAGCACAGGCAGCATGCACAGGCAGCACAGCAAGCACAGGCAGCACAGCAAGCAGAGGCAACAAGCACAGGCAGCACAGCAAGCACAGGCCGCAAGCACAGGCAGCACAGCAAGCACAAACAGCAAGCTCAGGCAGCACAGCAAGCACAGGCAGCAAGCACAGGCAGCACAGCAAGCACAGGCAGCAAGCACAGGCAGCACAGCAAGCACAGGCAGCAAGCACAGGCAGCACAGCAAGCACAGGCAGCAAGCACGGGCAGCACAGCAAGCACAGGCAGCAAGCACAGGCAGCACAACAAGCACAGGCAGCACAGCAAGCACAGGCAGCAAGCACAGGCAGCACAGCAAGCACAGGCAGCAAGCACAGGCAGCACAGCAAGCACAGGCAGCAAGCACAGGCAGCAAGCACAGGCAGCACAGCAAGCACAGGCAGCAAGCACAGGCAACACAGTAAGCACAGGCAGCACAGCAAGCACAGGCAGCAAGCACAGGCATGTTAGAAACCCGCAAAATAGCTCTACGAGATGTGTTCGTTTTAGCGATTCTGGGGGAAGTGCAGAGGGGTCAAGCTCCGTCCTCTTTCCAACAGGCAAAGCCTGCTCCGATCTTCGGCGAGATTCACTCTTGCATTTGTTTACAATGCTTACTCTTACTGAGACGCAGGTCAATGCACCGGCCGCCGAGGTAAACATATGATCCGCGATTCTCGGCGCCTCCAAAAACAGGTGACACAGCAACGCACTGTCGTGTGCCACTGTCGAATTACCGCGTGTTATGGGCGAAATCAAATGCATCGCTAACACGGCCAAACTGACCTGCTTCGCGTTCTCGAGAAGCATCATTACCCTTTGAGCAAAACTCTTATTCTCTCATGCATAACAGCTTTCAATACAACAGTATTTTCCAATGTAATACAGCTAGCAGCCACCACATAGTGTTACATCGCAGCAATCACTCATTGCAAACTTGCCAACAGACACAAAGCGTCACTTCGGCTCCGTGGTCTCAAACACAAGGCTAAACCACGTCACACAACAATATGCGACAGTGCCTTCTAGCACCTTACCCAAAAACCCAGACAACACTCATAAGTGTGTCGGCAGATGGACCGTGCACGCGCACTTCCATCACACAGCGTCTTCCAGAGATCGTAACGTCTACAGCCACGCGCAGCAACCTGCATCGTGCTATCGTTACTCTCAAACGCAACCAACTTCCATCTTCCAACATACGTTTTCAATCATGCAGCCTCATTCATGGATAGTAAAGTTTTTATATGTGAGAACAAAGAAAAAGGCAATGACAAAAACGTACTTTTTATAGTCATTTAATTTTTTCTTTATTTTTATTTATTTATTTTCTATTTTCCATGCAAGAGGAACAAAACAACTCAGCTACAAAAGATCTCACATAGTATTAATAAAATATAAGCAAACATAACAAACATAGACAAACATAAACAAACATAAGCAAACATAAACATACAACGCTAACATGGCTCATCCGTGTTCTCTCGCTCACTATCAGTGGCATCGTTATCAGCCATCCATTCGCCCTTCCAAGGACGCAATCGGTCCTTAGGCACAATTTGTGGCCTACCACTTTTGCCCAATATCTCATAACGATTATTTGCCAGGGTTTTCAAAATTACAAATGGACCCTCAAACTTACGGTCTGTTTTCGCCCTTCTTGTATCGGCGGGTTTTACAAAAACAGAGTCGCCGTCTATATACAATATTTGTTCTGCGCGTTTTATCGAAACGTTGCCTCTGCTTTTCAGCATTTTTACAAAGCCGTTCAAACACTATCGCCCTATCTTGATTTAGATTGATATGTTCACCGCCGTATAGTTAGCAGACAACTATCACCGATTTCGCTTATTTTGGTCTCAATCGTTTACGAATAGTTTACGCAAGTTTACGCAATCGATTTCAGAGTTTACGAAATCGTAGTTTGCCCGTAATTAACAATTTTTAGGTGGGTGTATAGTTAGCAGACGACTATCACCGATTTCGCTTATTTTGGTCTCAATCGTTTATGAATAGTTTACGCAAGTTTGCGCAATCGATTTCAGAGTTTACGAAATCGTAGTTTGCCCGTAATTAACAATTTTAATATCTAGTAATTATCGTCTGCTACCGCGCAGCGCCACAGTGGCCGGGGAGCGAAGCTGTCCAGATGTAGAACGTGGCGAAATAATTTCGACGTATGTCGTGTGTAATGGTCTCAATCGTTTACGAATAGTTTTCGCAAGATGCTGTATCGATTTGAGAGTTTACGAAATCGTAGTTTGGCCGTAATTAACTATTTCGAGAATCGGGTAATGTAGGTCTTGCAAGCGCCTCCAGTGGCCGAAAGCAGAAGCTGACCAGATGCAGAACCTGGCGAAATAATTTTGACGTATCTCGTGTGTAACGGTCTCAATCGTTTACGAATAGTTTTCGCAAGCTGCTGTATCGATTTCGGAGTTTACGAAATCGTATTTTGGCCGTACTTAACAATTTCGAGAATCGGGTAATGTTGGTCTTGCAAGCGCCTCCAGTGGCCGAAAGCAGAAGTTGACCAGATGCAAACTCTGGCGAAATAATTTTGACGTATCTCGTGCAGTGATCTCAGAAGTGGCATCCTGCCGCATTGCGGCACGCGTGGTGGGGGAAGGCGAGAGTTGTATGCGTGCCGTGTCCGTGAGCGCTGCGCGCGCACCGTACGTAGACAAGGAAGGAGCTATGCTTTTCGTCTTTCTTCTACCAATGTAGAGAAAAATGACGTCAGAAGCTGCGCGCGCACCCAATAGAAAGAGACACAGAATTATGCTCCGTCTTCTTTCCACCACGATCGCACACACGCGCTTCGTTCGGCATGCGACAGCGGTACCGAATTTACCTTTCGGCTGACCGTTGAGCCGGCTGAAATTGTCAAAAATGCACTTGTACCAAATTTATCTCGCAAGGCGGCATTCGATAGGGGATGAAAAGAAAAACGCTCTATGCCAAGTTTCAACCCTCTATCTCCATCAGAAGGGTAGTTATAGGGGAAATAAAAAAATCAGTTTTTGACACATTTTTCGTATTTAGCGGCGCGGAAAAATTCTGAAATAATTTGAGAATATTCAGAACATGTGAATTTATGGTTGGGAATTTTTGCAGATTTTTGTCTAGCAAATCCTAAGCATAAAAAATCAAAAACCCCCCAAAAACACGAAAAATTCCAATTACGTGTTGAAGTTTCCGACCCACCGAATTTTTATAAATGCTGTAGTGAAGTATTGGCATAAGTAGTAACACCAATTTTTTTTAGATTTTTTGGTAGTGTGCGTCGTAGTTCAAATAAATAAAAACCGATATTTACGACATATTTCGTGTAATAACTTATTGAATACTTAAAATAATTGCGTTTTCTTGATATTGCCAGTCAGTTATACGATGCTCTATGTTTTTGTATGCGAGAGAGCAATGTACAAATAAAGGGAATTAAATTATTTCGAGTTTATTGAAAGTCTGTGTGCACAATATGTATTTTGAAAAATATTGAGCGGTAAACAAACAGGACGAGTAGCTCGTTGGTTAAGCTACACCCGCCTGCGACATCGTTAGACACATTTGTCAGAGGTTCGCGCCCAGGAGGGCGACTCACCTTTTTTTTCTTTCTAACAACTACACGACGGTAAGCGATATTCACTTATAAGTATTTTAAACATACTTCTATAATTTTTAACTGTATTGTGTATGAATTATATATGCACGCATCGCATTATTTATGTAATCTTTACTTATATTATATCACCCAATGAAGCTTCCAATGCGTGTCATGCATTCGAACACAGGAACATTCTACGAATCTACTAGTATAAGTATTTTATTCTCCAAATATAAATTTTCACGTGGTCTTCCACGCCACCCATGAGGTGCCACGACTAGCGCGATCGGTTTTTGATTGTGGACCTTCGCCAGTAGCCCTATTGTACCACATTTTTAATTTATTAAATTACAGTGGTGATGGGATATGTTTCAAGGAATGGTATAGGTATATTGACTTTTTATAAAAGAATAAGAAAAAGCAAAAAAAAATTGGTCTGGCCTCACTTGTGTCAGACCGTACCTCTCCGAACAGGAGAGGTACAGCAAAAATTGGTCTGGCCTCACCTGTGTCAGACCGTGCCTATCCGAAAAGGAGAGTTACAGCAAAAAAAAAATTGGTCTGGCCTTACTTGTGTCAGACCGCATGTCTTTACGTTTAAGAAATCTGTCGTATGGTGATTGCTGTCATGTGTTGAAAATATGCTTTTCTTTACAGATATCCCATCACCACTGAAATTTAATAAATTAAAAATGTGGTACAATAGGGCTACTGGCGAAGGTCCACAATCAAAAACCGAACGCGGTAGTCGTGGCACCTCATGGGTGGCGTGGAAGACCACGTGAAAATTTATATTTGGAGAATAAAATAGTTATACTAGTAGATTCGTAGAATGTTCCTGTGTTCGAATGCATGACACGCATTGGAAGCTTCATTGGGTGATATAATATAAGTAAAGATTACATAAATAATGCGATGCGTGCATATATATTTCATACACAATACAGTTAAAAATTATAGAAGTATGTTTAAAATACTTGTAAGTGAATATCGCTTACCGTCGTGTAGTTGTTAGAAAGAAAAAAAAGGTGAGCCGCCCTCCTGGGCGCGAACCTCTGACAAATGTGTCTAACGATGTCGCAGGCGGGTGTAGCTTAACCAACGAGCTACTCGTCCTGTTTGTTTACCGTTCAATATTTTTCAAAATACATACTGTGCACACAGACTTTCAATAAACTCGAAATAATTTAATTGCCTTTATTTGTACATTGCTCTCTCGCATGCAAAAACATAGAGCATCGTATAACTGACTGGCAATATCAAGAAAACGCAATTATTTTAAGTATTCAATAAGTTATTACACGAAATATGTCGTAAATATCGGTTTTTATTTATTTGAACTACGACGCACACTACCAAAAAATCTAAAAAAAATTGGTGTTTCTACTTATGCCAATACTTCACTACAGCATTTATAAAAATTCTGTGGGTCGGAAACTTCAACACGTAATTGGAATTTTTCGTGTTTTTGGGGGGTTTTTGATTTGTTATGCTTAGGATTTGCTAGACAAAAATCTGCAAAAATTCCCAACCATAAATTCACATGTTCTGAATATTCTCAAATTATTTCAGAATTTTTCCGCGCCGCTAAATACGAAAAATGTGTCAAAAACTGATTTTTTTATTTCCCCTATAACTACCCTTCTGATGGAGATAGAGGGTTGAAACTTGGCATAGAGCGTTTTTCTTTTCATCCCCTATCGAATGACGCCTTGCGAGATAAATTTGGTACAAGTGCATTTTTGAGAATTTCAGCCGGCTCAACGCTCAGCCGAAAGGTAAATTCGGTACCGCTGTCGCATGCCGAACGAAGTGTGTGCGATCGTGGTGGAAAGAAGACGGAGCATAATTCTGTGTCTCTTTCTATTGGGTGCGCGCGCAGCTTCTGACGTCAACTTTTCTCTACATTGGTAGAAGAAAGACGAAAAGTATAGCTCCTTCCTTGTCTACGTACGGTGCGCGCGCAGCGCTCACGGACACGGCACGCATACAACTCTCGCCTTCCCCCACCACGCGTGCCGCAATGCGGCAGGATGCCACTTCTGAGATCACTGATCTCGTGTGTAACGGTCTCAATCGTTTACGAATAGCTTTCGCAAGCTGCTGTATCGATTTCGGAGTTTACGAAATCGTATTTTGCTCGTTATTAACAATTTCAGGAACGGCTAACGTGCAGCTCGCAAGCGCCGCCGTTGGCCGAGGCGAGAATCGCTCTTTGGACATAGAGTAACGAAATAATTTTGACGTATCTCATCTCTAACGGTCTCAATCGTTTACGAATAGTTTACGCAAGCCACTGTAACGATTTCAGAGTTTACGAAGTCGTAGTTTGCCTGTAATTAACAATTTCATAATCGGCTATCGTGCAGCGTTGATTTGCTGGCAAGCGCCGCCGTTGGCGAAAGGAGATGCAGAAAGTGGCGAAATAACTTTGACGTATCTCGTGTATAACGGTCCCAATCGATTACGAATAGTTTTCGCAAGCTACTGTATGGATTTCGGAGTTTACAAAATCGTAATTTGCCCGTAATTAATAATTTCAGAATCGGCTATCGTTCAGCGTTGATTGGCTCGCAAGCGCCGCCGTTGGCCGAGGCGAGAATCGCTCTTCGGACATAGAGTAACGAAATAATTTTGACATATCTCATCTCTAACGGTCTCAATCGTATACGAATAGTTTTCGCAAGCAGCTGTATCGATTTCGCAGTTTACGAAATCGTAGTTTGGCCGTAATTAACAATTTCGGTTTCGGCTATCGTGCAGCTCGGAAACGCCGCCATTGGCCAAAGGGAGAAGCTGCATGATAGCCGATTCTGAGGCCCGTATTCAAATACTGCGCTTCGACCTTGGCTTGAGTCGGGATTACGTAAACCTGGCTCAGATGCGTAATCCGGGTTCAGATTTTTCGTGTATTCACAAACGCGGTTTAGACGTCGCGTGGAAGGGAGATCCTGGCAGTCATTGGATAATGGGCGTGGCCAAGGCGTGCCATGCGGCCAGTGCCAGCATATCGAGCTCTAAACACCATGCGTGTTGCAGTGTACGTGCTCGCCTGTGTGCGATGCTAAGGCCCTGATTGGGCCTAAGCTGCGCGCATCGCACACCGACACGCACATACCTGCGACACGAATGGTGTTCAGAATCGATATGCTGACACTGCATGCGGCTTGCTTCGCTTGCGGGAAACTTCGGAATTATCCGATTTAGGACCACGAATGAGAGAAGAGTGTTGTATTATCATCAGACATGAGCCACAGGAACTTACTTATATAATATTCCGCATGCTGCGTAACAGTCTTGTATCAACACCATCGGCCAAATCACCCATGGGCCGCACGGAGCGCTGAGGTGTAATGCCACCAAAAAGGCAGAACATTCGAGATAGTTTTCACGGCCACCCAATTCCAATTTGAACAAGATGAGCGTTGAAATCGATGCCTTGCCGATTGATTAATTATACCAATTATCGCGAACAATCCGTCTCGGAACTGCAAGTTTCAAATTCTCCTCCTCAAAATTTACTTCTTGCTGGTTGTCCATGGCTGAACATTACCTGAACACTACTGAACAGTCGTGTGGACGCTTTTGGTAGTTTTTACAGATTTTGCATTACAACTAATAAAAAGCAGCATTCATTCACTCGCTCATGTACCGTTCTTCTTGTCTGAATCTCGGCTACCCAGACAGCAAGGAATATTGTTGGAAGGTTGTATAAATATTACTTTACAATGCGAAACCTTGCAGGTGACTTCGCCGGATTATTGCAAGAATGTTGCAGCGATATTACTATGTCCGCCTCTTCGTAACTTGTGGGAATATTGCATGAATATGACACGGAATATTGCCTCAAAGTTCCAAGAATATTTATTCAATATTACACTCTCCATATGATTCTGTTTAACATTGTAAATAATTCAAGCCAATTTATGTTATAGAATATATTATTTTGATTAATCCTCAATTACCAAGTTCTACTATAAATGTAATTATAAATGTTAAATAACCTTAACTTATAAGTCTGTATTGTAATTACTATTATATTTTTGAGACTGCGACGTAACTATTGATCGAAAGGTCATTTTTGTAGTATGTTTTACACGAAAGATGTTATTAAAAAATAATTACCGATTTTTGTAAAAATGCAGAAGTTTTAAGTTTTCTTTCATAAATTTGCAAATCCTCTACACTTTGTACTACTGGAACACTCTGAATGAGCTCATCATCGCGAACAATCTGTCTATTTCGAAACTGCAGTTCTCTATTCTTCTCCTCAATTTACTTCTTGCTGATTGTCCATGGGTGAACATTATCTTAACCAACCTTAACACTGCTGAACTGCTAAACAGTCGTGTAAACGTTTGGTTATATTTTTACAGATTTGGCGCGAAAAACGGCCGTAATCCCGGCTCAAGAGGCCTTTCCAAGGCGTCTCAGGCCAGGCTTACATTTCTCGACCCCCACTCCGACCGACCTCTACACTTTTATGCGAGAAGCCTGTGTACCCGTGTAACAACACGGTGGGCGGGGCTTAATCGGAGTGGGGGCACGCAAATGTAATCCTGGTTTGAGAATCTGATCCAAGCCAGGTTTCTGAACCCGGATTACGCGTCTGAGCCAGGTTTACGTAATCCCGACTCAAGCCGAGGCCTAAGCGCAGTATTTGAATACGGGCCTATGACTTCTGCCGTTCGCATACGCAGAGGGCGCTCCAACTTGCCTCGTTTTCTGCTCCGTCGGTATTTCTAGACGTGTGACACGAAGGTCCATAAGATGCGGTGTCTATTCTATACCTCGTCTGTGTCAGAACTCAGAACGGTTGAGAATGGTCGAGACAAACTGACGTTGTATAGGATAAAGTTGGATAGAGATTAACCCGGTTCACAGGAGGCTGGCGACGCAACTTTGTCGCGCCGACCAATTGCCGCCACGTGTTGCGGACATGGACATAGGAATAAGGGGACGGAGCACTGATCTCTATACAATGGATGCGAGATCAGGATCTGGGGAATGAAGCCAATATGAACGGTGGAGTCGCAAGCGGTCTTGCAGGGTACTACGTATAGTGAAGGGCCTATTATTCGGCAAAGTGGGTACCTTATAGGGTGCCGCGCTCTGAAAATTGTTCTGCAACATTTTTTTTTCTTCGGTGCGCCCCCGTTTCCTTAAGAACAATTGCTATCTGTGGGGTTGAAACGTTTAATGCCGGCCCTTCACTCTGCTAAAGGTAAACATACCGACTGTTTGAGTTTAACGAACGCCGGTGGTTTGCGTTCGTGCCAGATTGCCTGGGTGCAGGCACCGGTTGAAGAAAGGGAGAGATCAAGGAGAATGGACAGGATAGTAGGAATTCAGTTAGGAGAATAGGAAAGGAGACTTGCAGTAGGGAAGTTCACAGAAAGGGAGTACTGGTAGCTAAATCTTCTCAACGAAGTGAATGTAAAACTGACTCTATTGATTATACAATTAAAGCACTCGTCGGTCTCGAACTTATTGTTAATTATAAGTATATTACAGATTAGCGGCTTGTACTCTCGACTGTTCTGAAGCAAGTGAAGCTCCTGGGCGGGAAGTCGCCGTTTGCCCTTCTGCACACGTACATACACTTATACTAATTAATCGCCAATTAAGGAGAAGGCGCGATTTATTCGCCAATAAAGGGCGTGTGACGTCGGCACCAACACCTGCACGAGACATTCGTGAGCGCGGGAAAACGCAGCTAGTAAGGCGGGAAGCCCGCCAATAATGTGTAAATTGCTAATTGGTGCGCTGGGCTGACGTCACATTCCGCCATGTGCAGGCGCTTCATTTAAGTGCGTAACGACGCCTAGCTCAATCCGTAACATTCCACCCGCCTCGTTCACTAGCGGAACGACAAAACATAAATCAGGCAAAATAAAGTATAGTAAAGTGCGCTAGAGTACAAGCAGTCGCGATTCTCAGAACGTGACTGGGGACCTTGCGTTGTCCGCCGGACGTACAATGTAAACAGCGAGCCCATTCAGTAACGCCGCGTGAATGACTGCTTGTGTGCGCCAGTGTGTTCCGAACAAGATACGCGAAGGCAAGACGAATCGTCGCTATACGAAGGTAAGTGCATGCATCCTAAATTTACGTCGAAAGTAGTAGCTAAGCGCCATTAACTATAAATCTAGGTAACAAGAAATATGTACAAGTACATGCAAGAATGCATAAAGTCAAACATAAGTAAAGAATATAAAGAAATAACGCAACGAAAATAAACTGTGCAGTCTTTGGGCACAACGTGCAATCACAGCGAACCTATAACCTAAACGCAGGTACAAGCCTTCCTTAAGGATACATATTTGCATTGGTAGCCGAAACAAAATGAAAATAACTTATTTAGATGCAATTGTAGACGCGTGGGTGGAATCAGCGTCGGTATGAGGCTCCAGAGGAAGTACGCAGACTTGCGTCACCGGACGTTTCAATATATTATGGCTCGTGCGGATTTCAAGAACACGCACGAGGCCGTCCTTGCCCGGAAAGGTATCGTTAACACGTCCTAATTCCCATTTACCGGGAGGAAGATGCGGATTTTTAATTAATACAAGATCTCCCCGTTTAATATTAGGTTTAACAGCATTCCATTTAAAGCGCTGCTGTAAAGAATTGAGGTAGTCTTGGGACCAAACCCTCCAAAACGTTTCCTGCATTTTCCGTAGCTGTTGCCAACGAGTCAAGCGATGCTCCGAAGTATCGAGCAGAGAAGGTGAGGGGACTTGCTTAAGCAACGAACCCACTAAAAAATGTCCCGGAGTCAACGCATTAAATTCATCAGGGTCGTCGTGCAAGACAGTGAGTGGGCGTGAATTTAAAATTGCCTCGATTTTGCATAATAGCGTGGAAAATTCTTCGAATGTGGGCGTGTAATTTCCCATAATTCGTTTCAGGTGGAATTTTGCGCTTTTCACGCCTGCCTCCCATAATCCACCAAAGTGCGGAGCAGCAGGCGGATTAAAGTGCCACTCGATGCCATCATTGGCGATACGAGCGTGCATGTCCACGTCTTGTAGCAAGGAACGTAGGTTGGAACGCAGTTCCCTGTCAGCGCCAACAAAATTGCTGCCATTATCACTATAAATGTGCGCAGGCAATCCGCGTCTTGCAGTAAATCTGTCAAGAGCGGCTAAAAATGCTGCAGTAGAGCAGTCGTTCGCACATTCAAGGTGAATGGCTTTCACACTGAGGCATACAAAAATAACTAGATAGCCCTTATGAGACCTTTGCCCGCGACCCTTAGACGTGCGTATATTAAAGGGACCGGCATAATCGATGCCAACATGAGAGAAAGGCCTAGAGGGTGTTACCCGAGGCATAGGGAGATTCCCTAATTGTTGACTAGCCAATGTTGCTCGCTGCTTGGCACAGGTAATGCAGGAACTTATACACGACTTAACTAGTGATCTTGCATTAATTACCCAAAACTTTTGACGTAATAATCTTAATGTTAATTGTAGACCGCCATGCAATGCCAACTCATGATAATGTCTGACTAATAACTTCGCCACTCTCCCAGAGGGAAGTAAAATGGGATGCTTGGAGGCCTCGGAAAGTGCAGAGTGTACAAGTCTGCCCCCCACAGCCAGCAAACCCTCAGTATTTACAAAAATATTAAGCGTACGTAAATGCTTATCAAAAATCGGCTTCCCCTTTGTATGTAACTGGGCGAAAGTCTTAGCGAAATGTTCCCTTTGCAAAAATAAGAATAAAAATAAAGTGGCATTACGCATTTCAGGAACCGTGATATGTACTGGCAAGGCATGATCGGAAGGTACGCGAGAACTTCTTATGAATCTAAGCATATAACTAATGATACGAACTAATTTGCTCCAGGACGAGACTCGATAAGGTAAGTCGAATACAAATTGCGTGGTAATATTCGATACCGTTGTTTCGCAGCGCTGCTCTAAAGATACCTCACTAACCACAGTACTGCGCAAGGGCCACTCGGATTCGCCAAGTCTAAGCCAGGATGGACCTGTCCACCATAGCTCGTGAGAAATAAGTTTTGAGGCAGAAATACCTCGCGACGCGCAGTCTGCTGGATTGTCGGCAGTGGGCACATGACGCCATGTAGCATTAGGAAGGAGCGTATGCACCTCTGAGACCCGATTAGCTACGAATACCTTCCATTTTGAAGGATGGCTCTGCAACCATGCTAATACGACCGTAGAGTCGGTCCAACAAAAAATCGGTACTTCAAAGAGGAGCATATTATCCACAATGAATTTCAGCGCACGAGCCAACAATGACGCTGCGCACAACTCCAGTCTTGGTATGCTTTGAACCTTCAAGGGAGCAACCTTCGTTTTTCCATAAACTAAAACTGAATTCCAATCGTTAGCCGGGGACGGAAGTCGCAAATATATACAAGCGCCGTAAGCAGAGTTGGACGCATCACAAAACCCATGGAGCTGCATACTAGAGTGATCGGAACCTTGGCCCGTCCAGCGTGGGATGGAAAGCGTGTTAAACTCGCGCAGTTCACGCTGGAAGGCGTGGCATTTACTGGCAATCTCCATAGGTAAGGGTGCATCCCAATCCAACTTTCTCATCCACAACTCCTGGATTATAATTTTCCCAACTATTATAGTAGGCGCAACCCAACCAATCGGATCAAACATCCGGGAAATAAAGGAAAGGAAGGTCCGTTTGGAGGTAACTAAAGGAAAATCGCCAACCTTAAAATGAAACGTGTCCTCAAGGGGACTCCAAAAAACGCCCAGCAATTTAAGGTGATTATCGGCGTTACTTTCCTTATCCAGAGAGATGTCCGCGTTCTCAAATTCAAATTCATTGCGGATCAGAGGACAATTTGTTGCCCACTTGTGGCATTGAAAGCCACCCGCCATGAGGAGCTGGGTAAGCTGACTCACAGTGGTCTTAACGCTGTCGACATCATCTCCGCCAAACATTAAATCATCAACATAGACGTTATGTTCTAGTACTGATGCCGCTAGTGGGAAATTGACGCCTTCATCAAATGATAATTGTTTCAATACTCTATTAGCTAAAAATGGAGCACACGCGGTGCCATAGGTGACTGTCAACAGGCGGTAGGTACTTAAGGCCTGATTACTGTCGTAGCGCCACACTATTCGCTGATAATCCGTGTCAGCGTAACTTACATTAATTTGTCTGAACATTCTTTTAAGATCAGTCGATACCACGAACTTAAAGGAGCGCCAGTTCAAAATTATCGAAAATAAGTTTGATTGAAGTTTAGCCCCAGTACATAAATAATCATTTAACGAGGTTGACTTAGAAGATTTGAAAGAGGCATTAAAAACTACTCTAACCTTAGTAGTGGCGCTTGATTCTTTCACGACAGGATGATGAGGAAGGTAATATACCTCTGTTTTAGGAAGGTCAGGATTTGTAATCTCCTGCATGTGCCCTAAACTTAAATATTCGGCAAGGAAATCTTGATAAGCGGTCCTTAAGCTCGGATTCGCTAATAAACGCTGCTCCTGCCTGAGGAAGATATTCTCAGCGCTTCTTCTAGTGTCGCCTAAGGAGATAGGACGATCAGGCTTAAACGGCAGCTGTACACAATAGCGCCCATTAGGTAAGCGAGAGTGAGTAAGCCTAAAATGCTTTTCACAATATTCTTCTTCCTCAGACAGGACGAGACGCTTTGGGACTTCCTCTAATTCCCAAAATCTAGTGATTTCCCTTGCTAAGTCGTCCACAGAGGCATGATTCACGCAAATATTGGTTGTGGATAATGAGGAGGGAAGTGAAGGTCCGGATAGTATCCATCCGAAGGTGGTAAGCTGCGCCACAGGGCACCCCGGAGGGCCTCTTATTATTCCTTCACGTATAAAGTTCCCATAATAGTCAGATCCTACTATTAATTGAATTTGTTCAGAGGAGTTAAGACGTGAATCAGCTAGTTGTACAGATTCTAAGTACGGTAAATTAGGCACGTTAATAGGATTAGGTAAATACCCTGATAATTTAGGCAGAACAAGAGCTGATATTTCAGTGGCAACGGCAGGTTGACCCAAAGGCTCAATAGTAAAGTGCACAGAGTGCTTAATTTTGCCAAGATTATTGGCGCCAATACCAGCCACGTTGACAGAAACAATATTTCTTTTAGGCTTCAATACTTGTACAGCCGACTCCGCAATAAATGAGGCTTGAGAGCCCTGATCAAATAAGGCTCTAACTTCTAATGAGCGACCCGATTGAGACCTGAGCAGCACCGTGGCAGTGGGCAGTATAGTATTGGTTACCCCTATATTCGCACAGTTAGTGGACACAGCCTGCGTTGAGGCTTGAGGGGAAGGAGCACTGTTCACCGCACTTGCAGAGCGAGTAACGTTCGTATCACTTTTAATTTGATCAATGTGCACCAAGGAATTGTGCTTGTAATTGCAATATTTGCATAGTAATCTACTTCTGCATTGCAGTGGCCGGTGTCCTTTCCAGAAACAATTTAAACAACGCTGTTGTGCTAGTATAACCTCCCTGCGCTTCGAAGGTACATAACCTAAGAATTTCGTACATTGATATATGGGATGATGCCCGTCACAAATACCACAAGTTTCTTTAGCCGCGGTTGTTTGATGCACCTTAATGTGCGCAGCTTTTGCAGGTTTAGCCGCCCTTGTCTCTACAGTAGCCTTACTGGCGGTGATATTACGCAACGACCGAATCTGTTGAGAGAGGAAACTGTCTAACCTGTCAAAAGTGGGATAGACGTTAACCTCAGTACGAGACATCTCCCAGTCATGACGGGTCTTCTCATCTAATTTCGTGAGAATGAAGTGAATATACTGATCTTCCCATACAGCAATTGGCCTATCGAGTCCCTTTATGTCAAAGTAAATCTCGTACGCTTCATCGCGTAAATTTTGCAGGTCTCGCAACCGATTTTCGCCTACCTTAGGAATAAGAAGGAATGCGTCGAGATACGAATATAATATCGCTACTGGGTCCTCATACCGACGCTGTAGGAGTTTCCAGGCTCCGTCATAATTCTTTTCCGTGACCTTGATTTTGCGCAGAATACGGGCGGCGTGTCCATCCACGCTCGTCTTTAAATAATGAAGTTTCTGCACTTTCGTAAGGTCTGTCCTAAGGTCAATTAGCGACAGAAAGATGTCACGGAATTCCACCCACTCGTCCAATTCACCTGTAAATTTTTTAATGTGTATAGGCGACAGATCGAATGGGCGCGAAGTAACGGACGGTTTGACCGCAGCGACGTCCTCCTTATCACCGGATGCGGGGGGGGTGGGCGCATTCTAACAAGGCTGCATCTAAATTATCGCGAACCTCCCCAGCGGCATCGGTGATCTGTTGGTATGCACGATTCGTAAAATATACATTCGAAGATCTTATCTTTGCGTCGGTGAGGGAGACGATCTCCTCGTGGCGTTTGGTGCATGCTTCCTCGATGGTCTCCAGAGCGGTAATCTTATTACGTACTGCGGCGCTCGTCCGCTTCGGTATGGCCAGCTTCTGGTAGTTAACCCATAATCTTGGAATTTGCAGCAAGGCCTCCTCCTGGAGATATATCAGTGAGTCCATGTCCATTGTATCGTTCGACCCTGGATTGAACGGTATTCAAGATGTCGGCGTAACGGTCGTGCCGGACAAATATGGCCAAATTAAGCGACCTCGTGGTGGCGAGGATTACTCGTCCCTTCTTCCTTCCCTCAGTCCGGATCCGGCTCGAAGGACCAGAAATGTTTGAGTTTAACGAACGCCGGTGGTTTGCGTTCGTGCCAGATTGCCTGGGTGCAGGCACCGGTTGAAGAAAGGGAGAGATCAAGGAGAATGGACAGGATAGTAGGAATTCAGTTAGGAGAATAGGAAAGGAGACTTGCAGTAGGGAAGTTCACAGAAAGGGAGTACTGGTAGCTAAATCTTCTCAACGAAGTGAATGTAAAACTGACTCTATTGATTATACAATTAAAGCACTCGTCGGTCTCGAACTTATTGTTAATTATAAGTATATTACAGATTAGCGCCTTGTACTCTCGACTGTTCTGAAGCAAGTGAAGCTCCTGGGCGGGAAGTCGCCGTTTGCCCTTCTGCACACGTACATACACTTATACTAATTAATCGCCAATTAAGGAGAAGGCGCGATTTATTCGCCAATAAAGGGCGTGTGACGTCGGCACCAACACCTGCACGAGACATTCGTGAGCGCGGGAAAACGCAGCTAGTAAGGCGGGAAGCCCGCCAATAATGTGTAAATTGCTAATTGGTGCGCTGGGCTGACGTCACATTCCGCCATGTGCAGGCGCTTCATTTAAGTGCGTAACGACGCCTAGCTCAATCCGTAACACCGACACCACAAACACTTCTTGGGAGACATCGAGTCATATACTTTGACATAAATATATTCATCCGTAAGTATGTGTTGTATTAGAAAGCATCCAAAATATTGTTCAAACGTGAAACGAAACGATCCTAATCCAATCAGCGATTGGCGAAGACCGGTGAGATTGGTTAATATTACAAAATTAAAATGCAGAAATGTGTCAAATCTTGGAGAGTTAAAATTTTACAATGTGAGAAATGTTGAAAATTATGTAAGCTTTGCATATTTCTGGCCATGGTTTCTTCAACGCACTGATTTGCTTTCAGACACTGTGCAATGTCAAAAAATTGAATGAATCACATAGGAAAAATTGGTTAAATTTTCAAACATACCATCTCAATACTGCATCCTACATCAATTTACGTGAGTACCACCACAATAGGATACATCCGCTAGATCTACAACTAAAATGTAATAGACATTTACATTAGTTCACTTTTGTATGTTATAGACTCCTGATGAGGAAACTAATTGTTTTGAAACATGTAAGGGTTGAAATATATTGATTCATTCCATTCTCAACCCAGAAGAAGGCAATCCTACATTATACATTATGTATACGATTCTTTTCCTGATTCCGCTGTTCAACTTGGTGTTGGAAACAAATGTAAAATGTTGTTGCTGCTATGGTGGGTTGGTCCCTGTTTAGGGCATTGGATTTGGTATGAAGTTTCAATGTAATAAATGTCTTCATTTTCAGGTTCATTGCCTATATTATATTATCAAGAATGACCTGAGCACTAAATTGTTCTGGCCCCATATTGGTGACTGGAAGTAACATGGACTGCAAAAGTCAAGTACATTATGAGACAATTGATCTGAGGTACGTGTACATTTATATTTTTAGCTATTGACTGTCAATATAAATTTCATCAGTTCTTCACATTATTAAATCAATTTTGTATGAACCCACTTAGCATGATGACATCTTCGGAAAATCGTAAGGACAATCAATACCGACATAACGAATATCCGGGGGAAATACACATATGCTATTCCGACATGTGGCCTGGATATCGTGAGGAAGAGGAATTCAGAGGTGAATACTACTTCGCCATACATACAGGCGAGATCACGTTAGGCAGCTTTTGAATGACTGTCAGTTTATATGGATAGGATACGTTTTATTGATTTGACGACGCGAATAAATACCATTGTTTGTAAACCAAAATGTACTTCACATATGTCACTGATATTTGATGTATATTTAGGTGAATTATAATAGGATTAATAAATTGATTACAGTGTTATTATGAATTTACTTTAACGTAACCCTTCAAATATAATAAAAATATCGTATTACATATACTATTACTTATATATATATATATATATACACTATAATATGTTACACTATTACTTTAATTTCATATAAATAATTCATTTTAAACCTGCGTTATTGTGTATAATGTGCACGTCGCGAGTCCAATGATTTGGAAACCAACGTATATATATTCCTAGTAACTTTTGTAGTTCCGTGCAAGACCGCTTGCGACTCCACCATTCAATCGGCTACATTGAACTATAGAATACCTGGAATGTGCACGGGTGCAGGAACAGCCGCGCCTCGCTGTTAGAGAGAGAAGAAAGATATTTTGGTATTCTGTCTCACTCTTACCACTGGACCTTTGGGACATACAGTCGATTTGCGCCGTTCGACGTAAGTTCCACAGAGATTTGACTAGATATGACCGGTTCGAAAAGAGTTGCTCTCTTCTATTTAGATATTTCAGTAGCTGATGTCAGTATGTCGCAGAAATTAATGTATATGATCACAAAATAAAGTAAAAAATATTATCAAACGCATTCAAATTACACATGATTTTTTTGTTTTAGAAGTAGTGAAGGTTAATTGTTAATACATATCGAAATTGCTTTTCTTTGGGAATTGTTCATGGTGGATGTAAAAATATAATACTTGCTCATTTTTTGTTTTTTCCAAATAGACATAGACCATAAATAAAATAAATATTACAATAATTTTGATTGATATTATTAATTTTGTTTGAGAAAGTATCTTATTTAACAGACTTCAAAAATGCACTGAACAATATAAAATAATGTTCGATTTTTGAAGTCGGTGTTACTTTTTTTTAATTTTTCTATGCGTTTGAAAGTAGTGTTTCCTCGTTCAGGTTCACCCATTAACATTTATTTAGGAATAAAATAATATATATACTGGTAATTAACAAGTTTCACATGCTATTGCCACAGTCAGAAATTGTAATAGATGCCTGATTGATTATACACATTTGGAATTATCTCTCTGTATACAAATTGCAAATTATGAAACATATATAGTCTATATTTCTTGTATGGGAACAGTTTTTCTTCAAACACATTCTGTTTTTATTACGACTTACCATAAACCCTTTTGTCATAGAAGCAACAACAGGGTAGTACAGCAAAGATAGTTCAGTTCCGTATATTTTAACGGCGTACACAACATTATTGAAAGGGTAGTACAGGTAACAAAGGACAGAATAGTATTAAATGCCGAACAATCTTCCATCGTTTTTAATCTATTGTTGCGTCGCTGCAACCGCTTCTGTAGCACTCTTACTTTTTTACGCAAAGTTACCATTTTATCCTGTCTGCTTAAAATCCGGGATGATGTTTGTGTGCCAATGTCCTGTGATCTTCTGTTGATTGCAGGTCCTGACTGTAAAGATAAATTCTACCTTGAATATGACACACTTGATACTATTAACATTTTACAAAATATGAATGAAAGATCATAAAACAAAACATAATAACATACATGTAACTTTTCAGCATGCAACACATCATCATTAGAAGAGCAGTTCTGGTGAAGTGTGACATTTGTATCACAGCTGGTATTTGCAGCTTCTATTATCTATAATATAATATAAATTTATAACAGTTTCTCAATTTACACTTATAAACACACATGCCTTATATTACTGGCGCGGTCCTATTTAGTATGTCATACAACCTACCATTTCGTTATCGGTATCCTCAATATTTGTTGAATATTTGCTGGGTCCTGCATGCAAATTTTGTATGATCCCTGTACTCGTTGAAGGTTGAACCTAAATCAATCATGGTGCCTTGTGATTAAAGTAATAATACAATTGTACTTACATCGTTAACATATTTGAAACACTTTAACTCTCGGACACCCGACTGAAAAAAGGAGACACTCAATCCCACGTCATTCTGACCCATCCTGCAGGACGGCAACCCGACATTTTATTTGTATAAATTTATGTGAGACGAGAACCGCAAAGTAAATTCAACGCGTTATAAAATACTAACGACCATGTCGCAGAAAATTTTATAAATTTTGCTCGAAAGAAGTTGTGAACAATTTATAAACAAATTATCAACAATCGTAAAATACATTGCAACGTCGCTATAATGCACGGAAGTAAAAATTTTAATTTTGTAAAAAATTGTATAAACAATTTATAAACAAATTGTCAACGTTTAAAATATATTGCAACGTCGCGAAAATGTACGTAGGCGAACATTTTTATTTTGCTCAAAAAATGGGTTGACGATCTTCAGGCTTCGGGTCAAATTGACCCATAGTGGGTATCCGAGGCGTTAAGTTTCACTAGAATGTTTAAGTAATATGCACGATATAGATATTTACATACCACATTTGTTGAACTACTTGCTATTGAATAATCCACATCGTAGTCAAACAATGTGGGTATTGCTCTCTGCTTTAGGCGGTTCTGTCCAGATGGTGTTACCTGAAATGAATCATATATAAAATGTTTACTGCAAATGGTGGTGTACTTCGTAATTTTTTTTACGAATGTCGGCGGTATTGCCGTTACAAATTCTGCAAATGATGCCGGATCCTTGGGAAAGCTGTAAATAAAGACAATTTGGATATAATTAATTGGGAATAAAAAATGCTTTTCCTCATCAGTGTCAGCATATGGAGCTCTGAACACAATTTGTGTCGCAGTGTACGTGCGCGTCTGTCAGTCTGTGTGCGATGCGCACAGCTTAGGTCCAATCAGGGCCGACACGAATGGTGTTCAGAACTCCATATGCTGACACTATTCCTCATATATGCTACGCAGTTTTACTTTTATTCCTAATTACCTGTGAAAAGTAATATCCCCATTCTACGTCCACACGCTTTTGCAATTTTTAATACAACACGACATAACCTAGTTTCTGCCGCTTGGATAAAGTGCCTTGATTCAACTGGTTTGCACGTTTGCACTTGTTTGTAATCCACCGATTTACGCGGTTTAATTTCTTGACTGGGCTCTCGTCTGCTACACCGATATTTTTGAAACGGATCGTACAGTTAACAAAGGACAGGTATCCCTGGAATCATACTCTCTCACTCTCTGTCCCGCTTTTCGGCGACTTTACATAAGGATGTTTCTAACGCTAGACCTACCCCCACCCCTTAGGTCTGAGGGTTAGGGTCCGCGCCCGTAGTACTTAAGAAAGGCCCTTTTCACCCAAAAGTCAGTTAGCCAGAAACCACCGAGTCTGGAGTTACCAAGTGCGTTTAACAAAGTGTAAAATTATCCACGAATAAGCGACAATAAAAACCTGATTTTCTTAAAACAACCAAATGTAGAGTTATTTATACTCAAGGAAGACTTTTACCACCGACAGTTCCGTAACAAATTGGCGATCCTGCCAGGATTGTCTCTCACGACGTTATTCCGGAAGAAGAAATCGTCCCTGAACGCGTTGCGTTATACGAAGATCAACACGGACACTGAACGATCAACGGGAACAATCCTTGACCACGAACCATTGGAACGTGTTTGAAAATTTAAAAGTGAGGAAATCATCGCTGAGCCATTTCAAGGAGGAGCTTGGAACATCCAGAAAAGGAAATAAAGGTAACCTAACTCCGTGAGACTGAGCTTGCGAGCCCATATCTCTCGTTAACAAAAATAAAAAATTTACCTGTACATCCAGACAAGTTTGTAGCAACTTGCGAGGATTGCACGGTATTAATACCACGTGACCATAAATAAAAAAGAAGAGAAAGGGGAAAGAAAGTTCACTTATTACTGAACTCTGGCGTTCATCAAATACCGCACTATACGAGGATATTCCACGGAAAGCCCCAGCAGTTCGGACAGTGACGTGATTGAACGTATCCAGAACCCGCTTAACTCAAACTCGAGGATGTCGAAGGCACAGTCCCCGACAACAACGCCTCAGGAGACGGACCCCATGGCACTTCTGCTCCAAAAATTGGAGCAACTAGAAACGAAATTGGACGCGTCCACTGCAGCTATACGTACACTGGGAGATGGAAACGTAAAGCGATATAAAGAAAATAAGGATATTTGGAGACACCTGGGAACAGATTTCACCGAAGATGAGACCAGCGGACCATCGACGAACTCACGAAAGGAGCAACCCACGGGACGCCACGATCACGGGAGTTCCCCAGAAAATAGTCCGCCCAGACATACCGGTTCCCAGGGCGATCGCAACAGAGAACTCGCGCCAGCCAGCGAAATAATCCGCACTGTGCGCACTATAAAAGGACACGATGACGCAGGGGTCGAGGATTTCATAGAATCCGTGAGGAAAGCTCGAATACAGTGCAAAGAGCCCGACCGCCTGCTCGACTTCATCCTCGACGAGAAAATAATCGGCAATGCCGAACGTGCTATTCGTTTTACCCAAACGAATACATACGAAGAGCTGTACCTGGCCCTTCGGCAAAATCTAAGCGGTACGACGTCCTATGAACTCGCCCGCTCCAAGCTCTTACAAACAAGACAGCTGCACAGTGAAAGCGTACAGTCATACAGTCAACGATTCCGCGAAAAATTAAACGAACTAAAATACGCTATACAAAATGAGACAAATGCGACCGAGCAACGCATAGCCATAAAAACAGAGGAGAGGAACGCGGTAAAATCATACATAATGGGTCTACGCGACGACATAGGTACCCAAGTTCGGAGCCTAAGACCCACTGACCTGAACGAAGCACAAACAGATGCAATGGAAACCGAGGTATGGATCCGGGAAAAGGCAAACCGTATTCGACCCTCGGCACCACCCCCTCGTCCTGCAGGTAGCAACCATTTCCAGTACCGACGGACAAATGAACAAAGGCCACCTTCCCAGAATCGACCTGCCTCTGCTAATCCACCAACCTACAGTAGGCCCATCGAAGAATGTGCAAAGTTGACCTGCAATTTTTGCAAGAAACTTGGGCACACCGAGGCTCAGTGCTTCCGCAAAAATTTTCGGGGAGACCCATTTCTAAGGCGCCCGCCTCAACAAGTGAACCGAATCCAGGACAATTGGGACGACGAGATAAGCGACGAACTGATAGACCAGCTTCAGGAGCAGTACTTGACCGAGTCAGTGCTATCTCCGCCCGACTACAGTCATGCCAATGGACATTGGGACGAACCGGCAGAACAGGACGATACCTCATCGACTCCGGATCCTCAATAAACATTGTGAAAGAAACTCTGATTCCACCAACAACCGACCGAGAACCAACAAAAAAAGAGTTTTTGATGGGCAACGACAAGCACATATCACCATATTCCGTGACCCTCATGCTACATAGAAAGATACACACATTTCATGCAGTACCGTCAGAATTCCCAATACCTGAGGACGGGATTATAGGACAACCCTTGCTACAATCATTCAGGTATAATCTTAACAACAACACGCTGACGCTCGACGGCATTAGTCACCGTCTTTATGACGATGGCTATTATGTCCCCGCACAAACAACACGCGTTCTTAACGTGCAATGCGGACTCAAGAAAGGGCATGTAAGCATTTTTGACCATCCGGAAATACCAGATTCGGTATACACAGTAAATAACCATAGGGTACGCGTACCCATCTACAACAACGCCACAAATGATATTAATATCAAACACCAGGAAATAAACATGCAGCCTATCCGAATTCAGAGAAATAGAGTAAATCAGATTTCACCAATGGAAATTAGTAGCAGAGTACAACTGCTACTGGAAAACACCCGACTCGACCACGCCGAAGATTCAGATCGGAACAACATATGGAAGATTATCTCCAACTACCATGACGTGTTTACACTACCAGGTGACCCGCTATCCTCTTCTAAAGTAGCTGAACATACCATCAAACTTACAGACAATAAGCCGATCAACAACGCCTCGTACAGACCACCAGAGTGCCATAGACAGGAGATATCCAAACAAATAAGGAATATGTTGAACAAACGAATCGTCGCGCATTCGACATCTCCGTACAACTCACCCATATGGGTTGTACCGAAGAAAACCGATGCATCAGGTGAAAAAAAGTGGAGAATAGTGATCGACTTCAGGAAGCTAAACGAGAAAACAGAACAAGACGCTTACCCTTTACCCGTGATCGACGACATACTCGACCACTTAGGAAAGGCAAAGATCTTTTCGGCCTTTGACCTTAGCTCAGGGTTCCACCAGATTCCTATGGAGGAAGAATCGAAAAAATTCACGGCATTCTCCACTCCTGAAGGACACTTCGAATACAACCGTATGTCCTTCGGATTAAAAAATGCCCCAGCCACATTCCAACGCATGATGGACATGGCGTTGAAAGGACTAATTGGCAAAATATGTTTCGCCTACCTAGACGATATAGTAGTATTTGGCTCAACGATGCAAGGGCATAACGAGAACCTGATAATACTACTGGATCGACTTCGACAAGCAGGGCTGAAACTTCAGCCTGACAAATGTGAGTACCTCAGACCAGAACTCGAGTATTTAGGCCATATCATAACCAAGGACGGAGTAAAGCCAAATCCTGCAAAACTTGATGCAGTGAACGAATTTAAGCAGCCACGAACACCGAAGGAAATAAAATCCTTCCTGGGACTGGCAGGTTATTACCGTAAATTCAACAAGAATTTCTCGACTATTGGAAAGCCTCTTACGGAACTCACAAAAAAAGACGTAGACTTCAAGTGGACGAGTGAATGCCAAGCCAGTTTTGAGGCGTTTAAAGCAAAACTCTGTATGTCCCCGGTTTTGAAGTATCCAGACTACGGGCAGGAATTTACATTGACGACTGACGCATCAAACGTAGGACTCGGAGCAGTGCTATCACAAAACGGGCACCCGTGTTGCTACATATCACGAGTACTAAACGCACCTGAAAGAAATTACAGCACAACTGAAAAGGAACTGCTTGGTATAGTTTGGAGTGTCAAAAGACTCAGACAATACCTACTAGGCAGAAAGTTTAAAATACAGACAGACCATCGAGCCTTAGTATGGCTATTCAATGTAAAGGACCCGCCATCACGACTACTTCATTGGAGACTAAAACTTGAGGAATATGACTACACTATCGAATACGTCAAAGGAAAGGAGAATCCAGCCGCAGATGATCTTTCGAGAGTTTTACCCACACGAGATGTACCTGAAGCTGACGAACCACCGACAAGAATCGACCAGGGAGAAGACGAAGCCAACGATGAAATTGACGCATTACAAACAACTAATTGGTATAATGAATACACTTTATGGAACCAGAGCGTACATCCGGAAGACAAAATAAGAATACTCCAGTCAACCAACAAAGGACATTGGATGAAAGTTTCCAAGGACACCACCGAAGACGAGGACATCGCGTCACTAGGACCGTATAACGAGGCCAAATGGATAGAGGAACTCGGGTTGGCAATCGCCTTCCTCAAAAAGGGCAACATTAAGATGTACCAGTTCCGAATTACCGATCCAACCATCACCACTTGGGAAAGAGAAGTCCTCAAAGATATGTTTAACTTCCTGGGTAACAAACTGCAGAGCGTCATTAAGATTTGCTTCACTTCACAGAACAAACTGACACACGAACAAAAACAACAGTTACTAGCAGAATGCCCTGGAAAAACCGCCACGCAACATTTTGGAGAGAACCGTTCGATTAAAAGACTCAAGGAACAACACGATTGGGTCAATATAGACCAAGTCATGGTAGAATACATCAGGAAATGCCAACAATGCCAGAAGGAAAAATTGGTGCGAATCAGGCAAAAGGCGCCTGCGATAATACCTGATACACCTACTGCACCGAATGACAAAATCGCACTTGATATATTCGGCCCACTACCTCTCTCCCAAAAGAGGAATCGATACGTTCTCACCATACAAGACGTTCTGACGAAATATATCTTACTGTGTCCACTAAAAGGAATAACATCCGAAGAAGTATTCACCGCCCTGCTGGAACATTACATTTATACGTTCTCTACACCAAAAAACATTCTAACCGACCAAGGTTCGAATTTCATATCCGACATGATGAAGGAATTCGAACGAGTATTCCAAATCGACCACATTAAAACCACCGCTTACCATCCACAAGGAAATGGAAGTTTAGAACGCGCACATGCAGTAATACGGGATCTAATTAAAACCAGTCTCGAATGTGCGCAAAGAAACCAGTATTGGGACGAGACTCTACAGTCTATCGCGTTTGCGTATAATACCTCAGTCCACGAAAGCCACGAATTTACACCTTTCGAATTAACCTTCGGTAGAAAGGCAACCATACCATCAGCACTAGCCGGAACATCAAGTGTCTCCTACAATCAACTGGTGGAAAAATGGCGTCAGAGGCACGAGTCTGGCATCAACCTTGCCAGACAAAGAATCCAACAAGCAAAGGAACGATCAAGGAAATACCAAGATTCCAAAATTACCAGGAAACATCCACTTTATGAAGTTGGAGACTTAATATTACTCCATAATGAGCGCAGACTCAAAAAACTTGACAGTGAATGGCTTGGACCATACGCCGTGACAGAAGCCCACGACAATAACAATCTCACCATACTCCAAAACAACAAACACATTAGAGTGCACATTAATAGAACTAAACCTTATTACCAATCTGTTATAGATGACGACAATATTAATAGTGTTCCTACTGGCAACGGTAATACAGACGTCACAAGGGGAGCTTCGACTGACACCGTTGAGTAAATTAGCCACAACTGGACCACTGGTTGAAACAACCAGGCGGCTCGAACCACGTCTTCCAGGAGCAAGACGAATCCAACCAAGGGGGTGTAACGCTAGACCTACCCCCACCCCTTAGGTCTGAGGGTTAGGGTCCGCGCCCGTAGTACTTAAGAAAGGCCCTTTTCACCCAAAAGTCAGTTAGCCAGAAACCACCGAGTCTGGAGTTACCAAGTGCGTTTAACAAAGTGTAAAATTATCCACGAATAAGCAACAATAAAAACCTGTTTTTCTTAAAACAACCAAACGTAGAGTTATTTATACTCAAGGAAGACCTTTACCACCGACGGTCCCGTAACAATGTTCTGATTCCAGGTGTATATAGTTCAATGGTTCGGACCACTTGGAGATAGTAGACACGGTTTTCGAGCCTCGCGACCCGCCTTTGTAGTTCGCCGAACGAAGAAAAGGACAGCGAACAAAAGAGAGTAAAAAAGCACAGTCGAGGCAACTGAGCCGTTTAAAACTCAGCGTACCAAATGCTATATTAAAGACGATTCTTATCGCTTTTTATTATTAAATTTTCCTGTATGAAAAATTGTATAACGTAATCATGAAATTATTGGGATAAAAATGAGATCAAACATGGTGTAATTGAGATCACATTTACTGATCATAGTATACTCTCTCACATTGTCAGTGAGCTGAAAACCGTAGTATAACAATGTGACAGAGAAGGACATGGTTTTCGCGCCTCGCGTCCTTCTCTCTCACGTTGTCGTACTACGGATCTCAGCTCACTGGCAATGTAAAAGAGTATGCGAGTAAGAGTAGAGCCGAGTAGCGATAAGGACTAAGCCCTATATTTTAAATGTATTAATGTTATATCTCCACGACCGGGATAGAATATTATAAATAAGTGTGACGCGAAACATGTGAAACTGAGATTTTAGATATGTATTTTAAATTGTGACCTGTCCTATCGTCCAGGATTTATATTATTAGGAAGATAAGCAGACAAGCCCGGTAAATAAATTAGGAAATGTTCGTAGATATATTTATTTTATTTGTTGTTGTTTTTCATATTTTTAACTCGTCCTCGTCATCGATTTATGTCTTTTTATTCGATTCTTTTTTATTTATTATTCGTACAAATTTAATAATGTATATATGCAGCGTATATGAAAATAGAACGTCACAGTAATAAATAAGTAAATATGGTCCGATTAATATCATGTTTGATTTCATTTTACGCGGAAAAATCTCATCAATATATTAATCACTATTTTAAATAAAACAAAAAGCAAAATGTGAAAAATTATGTGATTGTATTATAAAAAACCAAACCGCGAACTGTCGACAAAGGAGCCGCGTCGCTTCACGCCTCATAAACATCACACGCTTGACTGACTCCGCTCGAGGTAACACAGGCGTAGGAATGACGCATACATGGGCGCAGACGCAGCCCATTGACAATGTGACTGGAGCTCCAGTAGTGACAATGTGACAGAATTTACTGTAGCTTTGCTATTTTGGCCATTCCATCCATAAATCTCCTGTAATAATCAACAAGGCCTTAGAATTGTTTTAAACTTTTCTTGTTTTTAGTTATTGGCATATTCTTGACAGCCTTGACTTTGCCTGGATCAGGTTTTACACCCTTCAATGTTATAAGATGCCCCAAATATGTTATTTCACGACGAAGGAATTGGCACTTTCCAGGTTATAAGGTGAGTCCAGCGTTTTGTCAACGTGCTAAAATATATTTCAATCTCTGGGAATGTTCTGCCAATGAGCTTGCATAAATAACAATATCATCCATATAAATAAACATTTCAATTCCCTTTAACCCAGATAATAATAAGTCCATGCACTGTTGAAATGTTGTAGTGTCCATTGATAGTTGAGAACGCTGTCGTTGACTTGGATTCGGGGTCCATGGGTGTTTGATGGAACCCTGAAGCCAAATCAAGAATACTAAAATGCTTGGCACCACCAAGATCATCTAAAATGTCCACTATGTTTGGAATAGGATATGAGTCGCTGATGGTTTTCTCGTTCAACTTCCGATAATCAATAAACATCCGTCATTGAGGCTTTCCAGTAGCATCAGGTTTTTTTGGAACAATCCATAAGGGAGAATTGAATGCAGATGAGGATGGTTGAATAATATCATTCTCAAGCAAAGAACCTACTTGTTCTTTTATCTCCTGCTTATGTATACATGGAAAGCGATATTGTTTTGCACTTCTTGGGACTTCATCAGTGGTAATTATTGAATGTTTTGCGAGCTTTGTTGCCTGTAACTTGTCATTTGGAAGATGAAATTGATATGAAAATTCATATATATTAGTTTGAGAAGGCTTGTTACCTCCAAATTATTAAGACGTAAATGTAATGATTCAACAATTTTAGAAAAACTCTGCGCATCTGCTTTGGCCTGAGCATTATTAAAATTTCCAACTTGCTGCTCATGGTGCTGGAGGCATAACCTCAAACTCTTCTAGTTCTACCGGAGGTAAGGAAAACTTAATTTGATCTGAAGTGGTATTTATTCGATATTCCTGCATTGTTAATTTGTGTTAGATTCATCTAAAGCGTGAAGCGTACGTTACCAAGCTGTAAATTCCGCCTGTAAACTTTAAGAACTACATTGCAGTACCATTGTAGATATTAGTTATAGTTCAGGTTAAGCGTACTTACCGTGCTGCAGAATTTCCTTTTCAGAAACTCATCTGCAACAAATTGGAATTTCACTTTCACACCACAAATATGAATGGATGTTTCCCCATTTGTGCAGACTATCTCAGGACCAATACCGGTAAGCTTATAACAAACATCTGTATTCATATTCACATTGTTAATTAATTCCCCCCTTTTTATTATATTGAGAGCCTGTGTCCATTAGAAATTTCGAAATTCCTCCTCTAAATAATTTGTCATGAAGGGTTATTGTGGGTATATGGCTGATGTTCACATTTATTTTAAATCAGTTGCTGGGTTCCGACGTGCAATGAATTTTCTGCTCCCTGGTCCGCCATTTGGTGGAGCAGTGTGGCAGTTTATTTTATCGGACTTTTGGAAAGATTTGCACACTCCAGGTTCCTGCGCTCTTTGTACAGGCCAATAATTTCCTTTCGGCCTTCTAAAGCACTCGTTCCCCGTGTGATTCGGGTCTCCGCAAATATTGCAACGGGTACAATTGAAATTCTGTGAGTGAGGCTGACTCATTCAATTCTGAGAACAATTTCTTCGTATATGGCATAATTTTCCACATTGATAGCATTTACGATAATCTGTAATTGTTTGATAGATTTTTGTGTTTTGAAGAGTATAACGTGTGAGTCCACAGATTTTAAGTAATTTCCTGTTCGCAAAATAGTGCTTCGTCCATGATCTGTAACAAATTTTGACTTTGATCTATCAGCATATTACTTAAAAGATTATTTTGAAGACCTAAACGAAAATTTCGAACGGCTGTCTTATTCAAGAGCATTGTTATTCCCTGGCATTGTTCCTTCGAAAATTTTCCTTTTGCGACTTCTCTTCCCTGATTAAGAATATCTTCAATTCTCAACCGATAATCCTTTAAATTTTCATTTCAACCCTGCTTAATTTCTTTCATTTTATCTTGTATTTGGTCTAAATTAAAAGATCGCAAATAAATAGATCTTAATAAGTCTGAAAGTTCTTCTAGATTCCTGGGCTGTTGACGGTTTGCTATTAGCCGCTCAGCTCGACCCCCAATCCGATTTTTAATTAAAAGGAAAAGGTTTTTTCGTTCCCTGGGATTTATGACCGAATTCGCCCACTCACTCTGACTAATAAATTTTTGTAATGAACATGAATTTCCATCGAATTTGGGTATTGATTCCGCTGCGAATTTAAAAGACTTAAAACTCCGATTGTTTTTAGCGGGGTCAATGAAAGTACTGGCACTATCAATTTCCCCGACAGATCCTGTTAAGAGTTTCGCCGGCTCTTTCTTGAGCTCGGTGGAGCTACTCCGTATGCAAAGGGAACGCGAAGGGAAGCGGTGAGAGAGCGTGAGGTTAAAACTAAAGAAATTACGTTAAAATAAACTAATCTATTATAATAAAGAAAATATATACAATTAAGCTAAAGACGGCACGGAAATGAAAAGCGCGTATAAATGCGAAACGTGTAACTAAAGTCTAAAGGACGCAACGGAAATGAAGTAATACGGTAATCTATATTTACACTAACGCCTACTTAATAAGGAAAAGAAAGATTAGAAAGAATATACAATAGATCAAAGCAAAGGAAAAGGTGAATCTAAAGAGCAAAAAGAAAAGAGAATTAAAGCGTGAATTTAAAAGGAAGGACTGCGCGAAAAGAAAAGAAAAGAAAAGAACGACCGCTTTAAATGTGGCCTCCGACGGTACGGTCTAAGTGAAGCAAAAAGAGTCAATATGATTGCGAAAGTCACCTGTGCGGATCGATTGCCAAAACGGTAAGAAGGAGACCGGCCGTCGGAGACCCGCGTCTTACCTCACACCGTCTCCCCCGTCCCGCCTCGAGCCGATCACCGAACTGCTCGATCCGCCCGGAGTCGGCCGAGGCGCAACGGAGGGAGCCGAATGTGAGGCAGACGATGGCGCTTTGCGCTATTTGCGCGGCGGGTTTAAATTCGCCGCGACAGATCCTTCATTTAGCAGATTTTCCACAACAGAATTTCCTTCTGCTGGCACCATACTTACTATTTCAAATCCCCTTGTTTTAGGCAAAGGTTGTACGGGACAATTTTCAACGGCCACATCCTCGACCTCTAACCCATTTGAAATTTCCGATCCTGATGTATAATTTACCAACCTACCTAGCTCGCTTTGCATTTCTCTTTCTCCGACTCATTTTGAATAAATGACTGAACGTTCTTATCCTATTAATTTAACAATACTTTATGCCTATATCTTCAGGTAGCGATGGACCTCCAGGCAGCTCCCAGCTCCTTCTTCCGGACGAAATCGTTTGTACGGTATCTTCCGAATTATTAGGAGGAAATGATGATTTCTCGGTGCATGTGGATTCCAAGACAGCTTGCACGGCCGTCGGAAGCACTCGTCTCCGGGATTCACCCGTCGCTCCCAGGGAAAACTGTGCAAAAACCCGGGAGAGAGAGATTGCACCTTTCTGTTTCCGTCCTCGCCTGTTCCTCCAAGTATCCTTTTCGTTCTTTAGGCACCAGTCCGAAAGGGCGTGGGTTCGAATCAATTAAAATTACACAAAAACGTGTAATTTACAAAAATCCCTATAAAAGAGAGACCCGCGTGCTTCTCGAACAATTCTAAGTCAGTATATATGTATGTATACATGTTGATATAGTCGAGGATATGTTGAATTCTTGTAGAGTTTTACTTGCGTGGATATAGTTACTTTAAGGTTCTATGCAACTAGATTCTGTGGACTTCTGATTGCTGATTTTTGTGCTATTTGCAATCCTATCGTCGGCTGGATTATAAAGAAGATTACACAAGCAATAACATCTTTTCATCCACAACATATCCACTGTCCTAATTGAAACCGGAGTCTACTGGTCACAAAAGAAAGCTGTATGCAGGCCTAAGCAAACGCAGAGTGGAAGTGGTAGGGAACAGCTGGAGCTAAATCTTGGTTTCAAGAGAATCAATCTGTGTGCCGCAGGAGACAAGCGACTGGTTTTCTGATGTCAAGTTTCAAGGATTTCCTTGATATCCATTGAAAACAGCCCTTTTCAGGGCCTCAAAGTGATTCCAAATGTTGACAACTCTCGTTCAATAAAATATTCCTGATTATTTCTATGGCTTGTATGGAAGCCATATGGAAGTATGTTGTTGTCAGCGTTAGATAGCTACAAGCGGAATGACATACTTGGTTTCAATATACAAGAGGGACCCAGAAATATGAGAAAATGGGCAAATAATGTATAAATATGCATGTTATAAATACTTTGAAAAATTTCAGAAAATGTATTCACCGCTCTATGGTTCTGGGGGAAGTGCTGTGTCCCTTGACACAGTCCTCTTTCCAGAGAGTTCAAAACCTCTCCCCACTCCGTGGCCAGATCCTTTATTCGAGTGCTTATCACTTCGCACGTGCAACGAAGCATCGATGACGTCGGGCCATCGGTCCCGTGCACGTGCCTTCTCAAAGAATTAGGCATCTCCTCGGCGGCCAGCAACAAGGCGTCGGGCCCTTTGCTGCCGCCTCAGATTCCATACGTGCGCGATACTGTATACAGTACCGCGATCTCAAGAACCTGCGACGATTGACATCCGACTATCTAAATATCATCGACCGATATTATTGTCTCGGCTATCGCCTAACTCAAGCCTTTGTAAACCAGCCGCCACCGCCTGGAGTGACCACTCAAAACGTGCCCCCTCTCCCTTTCTACCGCGATGACGCTAACACGGCCAAACTGACCTGCTTCGCGCTCTCGAGAAGCATCAACACCTAATTGTCAAAATTTACCGTCTACGGCCTTCCACAAAAATCCTAAGTACTTCCGCAAAAATCCTAAGTACTTCCGCAAAAATCCTAAGTACTTCCGCAGGTAGCATGGTTAGCAACCACCACATGGTGCTACCCAACCCACTCTCGGCTTCAGTGTCAACCAAGCATCCTACGATGTAACATAGCTAGCAGCCACCCCGTAATGTCACACCGCAGCGTTATAACAAGATTACAGATCTCTTTCCCTGCAAAAGTGCATGCCTTTCAAACTCTCAAATACTGCCCCAAGTCCGTGACCTTATGTCACCCAAGGAGGAACTTTACAATGAGAAGTCCTCTATTCCGCACACAACAATATGCAGCTGCAACGGTACCATGCCGTTTCTCTATTCAGGCGCAACATTGTGTCTCCCTCAACAAATTAAACCAGTTTTGTCAAAAGATTATTTTTATTCGATTAAAATCAAAGAATACAAAACTGCAATGTCGCTACAAGATTGAACACACAATTCACCGCTAACACGGTTCATCCACGCCTTCACCCTCGCTTTCGATACCATCGAAATCGCCTGCCCATTCACCTTTCCAGTGTCGTAATCGATCTTTAGGCACAACCTGAGGTCTACCCGTTTTGCTAATTATTTCAAAACGGTCATTTGTTAGGACTTGAGTAATTGTGAATGGTCCGACGTACTTATCGTCTAACTTAGCTCTCCTCGTATCAGCCGGTTTCACGAACACTGTATCGCCCGAGCTGTATACAATATTGTCCCTGCGCTTTTGATTAAATCTTTCATTCTGTTTTGCAGCATTTTCTTTTAGACGATTCGCAGCTATTGTTCTGTCGTGATTCAAATTTATTTCTTCATTCGTATCCGGCAATCCAGCTTCGATGCCAACTGCCTTACCTGCACTTTGCTCTAATCCGAACAACAATCTACTTGGCGAAAACCCCGTTGATTTTTGAACCGTTGTATTTACCGTAAGCATTAATTTTGCTAATTTACTCGGCCATTCCTTACTTTTACCTGCTTCAACTGTGAGCAAATTTGTTACCGTTGAAACATACCGTTCGGCTTGCCCGTTTGCTCGCGGGGCTCCCGTCGCGATAAGATGTAAATCTATATCCTGTTTCCGGATAAATTGTTGAAGCGGTTTATACGTGAAGTTCGTAGCTCGGTCTAGTACCACAACACGCGGTGTTCCAAATAAAGTCAAACGTTCTTTAAATACTTGGAGCGTTTCAGGCCCACTCAGCGATTTTAATGGAACGAGCTGTACATACTTAGTAAAAGCATCTACTACGACTAGAATGTGCTGGAAACCCTCTTTGGATTGCTCAAACGGTCCTACACAATCGCAGTGAATCGTGTAAAACGGTACCGGTGTCTTAGGAATCGAATGTAAGAACCCTTGCTTCGCTCCGGGACGGCGCTTCGATACCACGCAGATGATACAGTGTTCCAGGTATTTTGTAACGAATTTCCGCATTTGCGGGAACCAATATTTCTGCGCCACACGGTCATACGTCTTATCGTAGCCGACATGACAATTGTCATCATGGTAAATGCGCAGCAAGCCTAGGCGACTACCTTTTGGCACAAAACTACGGTATACAACACGACCCGTATCCCGGCGTATCTTTCTGCACAAGATACCTTGCCTAACCTCGAAATCATTGCCAAGAGTATCATTCGCGTCCACGCGTTCAATCATATTTTTTGTCTCGTCGTCTTGCTTTTGAGCGATCTCGAGCCATGAGCCTTCGCAAATAACATTTACACGATAATCCTTACGCGGATTCCTGCTTAAATAATCTACATGCTCGACGTATTTTCCTTTCCTGTATTCCAAGTCAAACGTATAGTCCTGTAAGAAGACCCACCATCTGGCAATTCGTGGTAGTAAATCCTTCTTACATTTTGTTGCCTTTATCGCATTGCAGTCCGTTATGATTTTAAACCTTATTCCCAAAAGATAGACACGAAAATACTTCAGAGCGTTCACTACCGCAAGCGTCTCCAACTCGTACGAGTGGTATCGCGATTCCTCGGGTGACGTACGACGACTAAAATACGCAATCACTCTCATTTCACCGTCTATCCTTTGAAATAGTATGCTACCGTAGCCGATTGAACTCGCGTCCGTGTGTAACTCTGTCTCTCGCTTGGGATCAAAAACTACGAGCAATGGTTTAGAGCTAAGCTTAGTAAGAACATATTCTCTAGCTCTGTCTTGTTCTTCACCCCAATGCCATGGCTCGTTATTCTTTGTCAATTTTGTCACGCATGCCGTACGAACAGCAAACTCGGGAATAAACTTACGGAAATAGCTAGCCAAACCCATGAATTGCCGTACCTGTCTTACGTTAGCTGGTACCGGCGATTCTAACAAGGCTTTAACTTTCTCCTTACCCGGTCTAATGCCCTCAGAGGATACTTCCCTTCCTAAATATTCTATCGTTCTTTTGAAAAACGCACATTTTTCTATGTTCAGCGAGAACCCTGCTTTGTCAAGAGCTTCTAACACGCGTTCTAAGTGTTCGAAACCCTCCGCAACCGTCTCGGACGGAATGAGAATATCGTCCAAGTATACCAGAGCAATACTATTTCGGAGATTCCCTAACGCAACGTTTATGGCCCGCTGAAACACAGCCGGAGCGTTGGCCAACCCGAAGGGCATCCGCATAAACTCATAATGGCCGTCCGGTGTTACAAAAGCAGTTTTATCGATTGAGTCCGGCGCGATCGGGATTTGATAAAATCCGGATGCCATGTCTAATGTGGTGAAAAATCTCCCTTTACCCAAGCGGTCCAGTTGATCGTCTATTAGAGGTAGCGGATACCGATTTTTTTGGGTAATATGATTCAGCGCACGAAAATCAACGCACATGCGGTTTTTCCCATTTTTCTTTGTAACGAGAATTATAGGGCTTGCATAAGGCGATACACTCTCGCGTATTATATCGTGCTTCAACAAATCGGCCACAATCTCGCGTACTTTCTCTCTCTCGACAATCGACAAACGGTATGGATGGTAATTTATTACCTTTTCGCTGGTCGTCACAATTTTAAGTTCTCCAGTACTCACGCGCCGTACATTGTTTCCCGTCGTTATCATACGCTCGTAGCGGCTCAACAGCGTCTTCAAACCGCCGCGTACGTCGACATCTAGTGCGTCTGCCACGCTGCATAGTAGTTCGAGCTGCGTCCCTTCGTTATCCTTGCGAATCCCGGTTGTGCAGTACTGCAGTCTCGTCGTCCCATCCGGATCGGTGACTATCTGCAGGCCGCCGTCACTTAGGACGTTTTTCCCGATAATAACGTCATACAATATGGACGAATCAGGAACAACGAACAAGTCCAATTCCACTGACACATCCTCAGTTTGCACGACCGCCGTCGTACATCCAAGTGTAGTCACACTCGACTCGCATAATCCCCGTACCGTCGTTATGTACGGATCGACCTTCAAGCTCCCCTTGGCAATTCGCTGTCTAATCAGGGAACAGGTAGAACCATTATCGATGAGACAATTCCGGATTAGCACGTCTTTCAGTAAGATAGGCGTCAGCTTGTGGTCCATGGAATAACACACGTTTGTTTCGGGGTTTCCACGGTTTCCTCCAGTTCTTTTGTGGCCCTGGGCATCCCGCGCCTGCCGTTGCTTAAGGAAGCAATCGGCTTCCACGTGTCCACGTTTCGAACAAAAACTGCACGAGACAACACGTGTCGGTGGGTGGTTACGGTCATTGTCCGGCCTCCGTTTCTTGACGCACTGGTGTTTCAAATGGCCTTCTTCGTTGCATAGATAGCACCGTTTTCGGCCAGGCCTTTCCCTCTCCTTCGACGCCTTCTTTTCCGGCACCGTCTTCCCAAATTGGGTGATTGCAACAATCGCACCCGCGGTCGTCTGATGGTTGCCGATCAGCATCGCTTGCCGAACATTTTCGTCCACAATTGCACCGATTAGGAGCTCGACCAGTTCCTCTGGCTTAAAGTTCACACGCGTCTGCTCCAGGTACATCAACTTCGCACACGCGTATTCGGCGTATGACACAGCGGTCTCACTGGTATAAGAGATCGCGCGAAGCATTCGCGAATGCAGTCTTTTTTCTGACACGAACACCGAGCACAGGTCTTCACGAAATTTTCTCCACGTGCGCGGCCTCCCCATCCACTCCCTGTGCCACCTTCTCGCGGGTCCAGTAAGGGCGTGTGTCGCCAAGGACAAACGTTGTTGGTCCGTAACGGCCTTGGTGATCTCTTCCACCAAATCACACCAGACATTCGAATCGTCGGCTAATTCGTTACCGCCAAATTCGGGTATCAGTTCCATTACCTCACTTGAAGCTGTGTTCGCGTTTGTCGCAGGAGGAGGAGCACTGCACGAAGGAACAGTGTTTCCAAGTTTCAATAGTACCTCGCGCACTATGTCCTCGACAGACGGCATCTCGGCCGGGGTATCCATGCTGTCTCTCCTTATTATTACACACAAAACTCACAAAACACAAATTGAAAACACGAAAAAGAAAGAAAAGTAAAACTAAATGTCGTAGTAACGAGAAATAATAAATGCTTGCGTAAGCCTGCTAACGTGGTAGCAAATGGATATGAATCCCACTTCTGATGTTATAAATACTTTGAAAAATTTCAGAAAATGTATTCACCGCTCTATGGTTCTGGGGGAAGTGCTGTGTCCCTTGACACAGTCCTCTTTCCAGAGAGTTCAAAACCTCTCCCCACTCCGTGGCCAGATCCTTTATTCGAGTGCTTATCACTTCGCACGTGCAACGAAGCATCGATGACGTCGGGCCATCGGTCCCGTGCACGTGCCTTCTCAAAGAATTAGGCATCTCCTCGGCGGCCAGCAACAAGGCGTCGGGCCCTTTGCTGCCGCCTCAGATTCCATACGTGCGCGATACTGTATACAGTACCGCGATCTCAAGAACCTGCGACGATTGACATCCGACTATCTAAATATCATCGACCGATATTATTGTCTCGGCTATCGCCTAACTCAAGCCTTTGTAAACCAGCCGTCACCGCCTGGAGTGACCACTCAAAACGTGCCCCCTCTCCCTTTCTACCGCGATGACGCTAACATGCAGGTATTTATGAAAGTTGTGAAAGTTCAAAAACTAACCAATTTCAGGTTTCAAATTTCATTAAATGTTTGTAGGTATGTTATAATTCTAAAAAATAGAATCTTCGACGTAATAACCAACCAATCATTCTATTTATTATTAACGATTACTTAACTTACAAAATCGATTCTACGGCGCGTAGCAACCAACCAACATAACAACTATTATCCACGACTTTTCGACGAATCTATTGTTTACCTTATAAAATCGATTCTTGAAGACAATCGAACATCCCCATACAACATTTGATTCAATCTGAGATCTCAAATTGTTTGGATTTTAGCCCGACACAACTTTCATATATCCTGCACATTTCTACGTCATTTGCCCATTTTGTCATTTCGCACGGTCTCCCTTCTACATGGAAACCTAGACGGTCATTCCGATTGTAGTCATCTAACTCTGGAAATAACGTACTGTTATGCCTTCCTATCACATTTTCCAATCCAATCGTCACATTAGTCGGACTTCCACAAATTCCTTCCTGAACAAACCTACCGATAAACCTTTCCGTTGCCAAATGTTCCGCCAAAGTAAGCAAACCCTCAACAGGAACATAAACCCATAAAAATTCCCTTCAATTGTTGAGCTTGACATAATGATAAAATTTCACTTTGATTACGTATCAACACCTGAGCAAACTCCAAAAATACTTCCTTTCCAAAACATTCTGTCCTTTTTCAAATTCCACCTCCAAGCTCCTTTTAGAAACATATAAAGGTCCCCAGGACCGCACAAGACCATCTCCAGTCCTGGCATAGACACCGTCACTCTGTCAGTTAGTCCTAAAATAAAACTCTTGAACTGAAAGACTTTCGAACTCGATTTCGTTACCACCTATTACATTTCGCGTATCTTAAAGTAAACTAGTCGATGCCAATAGGCCGGCACAACAGTACATTCATACAAGCCATTGAAATAATTATACGTGTGTACATAGGAAATTTTATTGAACGAGAGTTGTCAACGTTTGGATTCACGTTGTAGCCCTGAAAAGGACTGATTTAAATGGATATCCAAGAAATCCTCGACATTTAACGTGAAACAATTAATCTTTTGTGTCACCATCCACTCGGATTCATTTTTTTAAAAGAAACAATTGGCTCCTGCTGTTCCCCAACGCAACCATCTTGCATTCGCTTAGTCCGGGATGCAGCATTCTTTTGTGTCCTGTAAATTCAGATTTCCATTGGGGCAATGGATATATTGAGGACGTAAATACGTTATTACTTTGTAAAATATTAATGTATTCTCTGATAGCAGTCTTCTCTGTAATCTTATTATTAATATCTTTATGTTACTATTTTCCAAATTTGTAGTGCGGAATCGGAATTGCTTCAAACATCTCTATCCTCGTCCAGGACTTCATTATGATCAGAAGGTGTCTTGGCTTCAACCGGCAGTGAATGGTCGTTTCTATAATCCATAACAGGATATATATTTTGAGACATAATTGTATTATAAGTAAAATAAAAAAAATAAAGTTGAAATTATACATTTCATTTCATATGTTATTGCATACACACCCTTTAAGTCTATTCTTATTAGTTGCTTACACATGATGTATTCAGAGCAATTTGTCACCCTAAATTTGGCCCCTGCCATTCACCACCGCATTAATCTTGAATGTCCTTAGAACTATACTGCGTTCTTTTGGGTCCTGTAGACTCAAAGACGTTATAGCTTCTGTAACCATCTCTATAATCCAGTCTCCAAGTTCACTTGCATAAAACCTTAAAGTAACTATTAGCTAATGCAGTGTTGATACAGTATGATATCTGAAATAAAAAGATTTATATTCATTAATGACGAGCCTCTTTACTTATAAAAATAACATAGCCATTTCATAAAATAACCGGAAAACAAACTAATTCGATCCATACATACCTTTCAATCGTGCTCCTTAGTTTCTTTTGAATGAGTTAGAACAATGTCAAAGATGATTTTCGAAGAAATTGTGCCTTGTTCCGAACGACGGACGATTTAGGCCACCTTGGATCAGGTTATGCTCCCACGTGTCACATGTATTTTCAAACTTTACAAGTCGATTTCACGAGTGATTCTCTATATGAATGGTTCAGACTGGCGCGGGAACGATTCTGCAGATATTCCACGCGCTCCGCACTGTAACTCTGCACTATTTATGTTACATTTAACGTCCATGAACGTCACGCCGTTGACACGTAGCCCGCAATGTAAATACGCACTGTCCATCCACTATTTTATTGGCACTTTACTATGCAACTCGCCCGTGTGCAAATGATCCGGGTTGCAGCCGGCCCGTATGCAATCGTCGTGTGCAATGAGTCTTGTGCGCAAACAGTCCGTGTGCAATCGCAACGTGAGCAATCGGCCTTGTGCGCAAAAGGGACGTGCGCAATAGTGCTTGTGTGCAAACGGGACATCGGCTTCAGGACGTGCGCAATCGGCTCGTGTGCAATCGGAACGTGAGCAATCGGTCTTGTGCGCAAAAGGAACGTGCGCAATAGGTCTTGTGTGCAAACGGAACGTGTGCAATCGGGACGTGTGCAATCGGGACGTGCGCAATTGGAACGTGTGCAATCGGCACGTGCGCAATCGGTCTTGTGCGCAATTGGGCTACACTCGAAATCTTGCTAGTTCTCACGTTTTGCAAGCGAAACGCACGATGCACCGCGTTTCATTCAATTCGTTCAAGAACTCTCGTATCTCGGACAACCGCGAGTGTTTCGCGTCGAAAACGTGGTCCCCGTCTGTTTTAGACGCTAAAGACGCGTATGACACTTGATTCGCACGAATCCGTGGAGAAATGGCCGAGATACGCCGTGTTACACTTCCGGACGATGAATACGTTCAATTCGTTCAAGAACTCTCGTATCTCGGACATCCGCGAGTGTTTCGCGTCGAAAACGTGGTCCCCGTCTGCTTTAGACGTTAAAAACGCGTATGACACTTGATTCGCACGAATCCGTTGAGAAATGGCCGAGATACGCCGTGTTACACTTCCGGACGATGAAATCTTGCTAGTTCTCACGTTTTGCAAGCGAAACTCACGATGCACCGCGTTTTGTTCAATTCGTTCAAGAACTCTCGCATCTCGGACATCCGCGAGTGTTTCGCGTCGAAAACGTGGTCCCCGTCTGTTTTAGACGCTAAAAACGTGTATGACACTTGATTCGCACGAATCCGTTGAGAAATGGCCGAGATACGCCGTGTTACACTTCCGGACGATGAATACGTTCAATTCGTTCAAGAACTCTCGTATCTCGGACATCCGCGAGTGTTTCGCGTCGAAAACGTGGTCCCCGTCTGTTTTAGACGCTACAAACGCGTATGACACTTGATTCGCACGAATCCGTTGAGAAATGGTCGAGATACGCCGTGTTACACGTCCGGACGATGAAATCTTGCTAGTTCTCACGATTTGCAAGCGAAACGCACGATGCACCGCGTTTCGTTCAACTCGTTCAAGAACTCTAGTATCTCGGACATCCGCGAGTGTTTCGCGTCGAAAACGTGGTCCCCATCTGTTTTAGACGCTAAAAACGTGTATGACACTTGATTCGCACGAATCCGTTGAGAAATGGCCGAGATACGCCGTGTTACACTTCCGGACGATGAATACGTTCAATTCGTTCAAGAACTCTCGTATCTCGGACATCCGCGAGTGTTTCGCGTCGAAAACGTTGTTCCCGTCTGTTTTAGACGCCAAAAACGCGTATGACACTTGATTCGCACGAATCCGTTGAGAAATGGCCGAGATACGCCGTGTTACACTTCCGGACGATGAATTCGTTCAATTCGTTCAAGAACTCTCGTATCTCGGACATCCGCGAGTGTTTCGCGTCGAAAACATGGTCCCCATCTGTTTTAGACGCTAAAAACGCGTATGACACTTGATTAGCACGAATCCGTTGAGAAATGGCCAAGATACGCCGTGTTACACTTCCGGACGATGAAATCTTGGTAGTTCTCACGTTTTGCAAGCGAAACGCACGATGCACCGCGTTTCGTTCAATTCGTTCAAGAACTCTCGTATCTCGGACATCCGCGAGTGTTTCGCGTCGAAAATGTGGTCCCCGTCTGTTTTAGACGCTAAAAAAGCGTATGACACTTGATTCGCACGAATCCGTTGCGAAAAGGCCGAGATACGCCGTGTTGCACTTCCGGACGATGAATTCGTTCAATTCGTTCAAGAACTCTCGTATCTCGGACATCCGCGAGTGTTTCGCGTCGAAAACGTGGTCCCCGTCTGTTTTAGACGCTAAAAACCCGTATGACACTTGATTCGCACGAATCCGATGAGAAATGGCCGAGATACGCCGTGTTACACTTCCGGACGATGAAATCTGTCTAGTTCTCACGTTTTGCAAGCGAAACGCTCGATGCACCGCGTTTCGTTCAATTCGTACAAGAACTCTCGTATCTCGGACATCCGCGAGTGTTTCGCGTCGAAAACGTGGTCCCCATCTGTTTTAGACGGTAAAAACGCGTATGACACTTGATTCGCACGAATCCGTTGAGAAATGGCCGAGATACGCCGTGTTACACTTCCGGACGATGAATTCGTTCAATTCGTTCAATAACTTTCGTATCTCGGACATCCGCGAGTGTTTCGCGTCGAAAACGTGGTCCCCATCTGTTTTAGACGCTAAAAACGCGTATGACACTTGATTCGCACGAATCCGTTGAGAAATGGCCGAGATACGCCGTGTTACACTTCCGGACGATGAAATCTTGCTAGTTCTCACGTTTTGCAAGCGAAACTCACGATGCACCGCGTTTCGTTCAATTCGTTCAAGAACTCTCGTATCTCGGACATCCGCGAGTATTTCGTGTCGAAAACGTTGTCCCCGTCTGTTTTAGACGCTAAAAACGCGTATGACACTTGATTAGCACGAATCCGTTGAGAAATGGCCAAGATACGCCGTGTTACACTTCCGGACGATGAAATCTTGGTAGTACGCACGTTTTGCAAGCGAAACGCACGATGCACCGCGTTTCGTTCATTTCGTTCAAGAACACTCGTATCTCGGACATCCGCGAGTGTTTCGCGTCGAAAACGTGGTCCCCGTCTGTTTTAGACGCTAAAAACGCGTATGACACTTGATTCGCACGAATCCGTTGAGAAATGGCCGAGATACGCCGTTACACTTCCGGACGATGAAATCTTGCTAGTTCTCACGTTTTGCAAGCAAAACGCATGATGCACCGCGTTTCGTTCAATTCGTTCAACAACTCTCGTATCTCGGACATCCGCGAGTGTTTCGCGTCGAAAACGTGGTCCCCGTCTGTTTTAGACGCTAAAGACGCGCATGACACTTGATTCGCACGAATCCGTTGAGAAATGGCCGAGATACGCCGTGTTACACTTCCGGACGATGAAATCTTGCTAGTTCTCACGTTTTGCAAGCGAAACGCACGATGCACCGCGTTTCGTTCAATTCGTTCAAGAACTCTCGTATCTAAGACATCCGCGAGTGTTTCGCGTCGAAAACGTGATCCCCGTCTGTTATAGACGCTAAAAACGCGTATGACACTTGATTCGCACGAATCCGTTGAGAAATGGCCGAGATACGCCGTGTTACACTTCCGGACGATGAATACGTTCAATTCGTTCAAGAACTCTCGTATCTCGGACATCCGCGGGTGTTTCGCGTCGAAAACGTGGTCCCCGTCTGTTTTAGACGCTAAAAACGCGTATGACACTTGATTCGCAATAATCCGTTGAGAAATGGCCGAGATACGCCATGTTGCACTTCCGGACGATGAATTCGTTCAATTCGTTCAAGAACTTTCGTATCTCGGACATCCGCGAGAGTTTCGCATCGAAAATGTGGTCCCCGTCTGTTTTAGACGCTAAAAACGCGTATGACACTTGATTCGCACGAATCCGTTGAGAAATGGCCGAGATACGCCGTTACACTTCCGGACGATGAAATCTTGCTAGTTCTCACGTTTTGCAAGCAAAACGCATGATGCACCGCGTTTCGTTCAATTCGTTCAACAACTCTCGTATCTCGGACATCCGCGAGTGTTTCGCGTCGAAAACGTGGTCCCCATCTGTTTTAGACGCTAAAAACGCGTATGACACTTGATTCGCACTAATCCGTTGAGAAATGGCCGAGATACGCCATGTTGCACTTCCGGACGATGAATTCGTTCAATTCGTTCAAGAACTCTCGTATCTCGGACATCCGCTAGTGTTTCGCGTCGAAAACGTTGTCCCCGTCTGTTTTAGACGCTAAAGACGCGTATGACACTTGATTCGCACGAATCCGTTGAGAAATGGCCGAGATACGCCGTGTTACACTTCCGGACGATGAATTCGTTCAATTCGTTCAAGAACTCTCGTATCTCGGACATCCGCGAGTGTTTCGCGTCGAAAATGTGGTCCCCGTCTGTTTTAGACGCTAAAAACGCGTATGACACTTGATTCGCACGAATCCGTTGAGAAATGACCGAGATACGCCGTTACACTTCCGGACGATGAAATCTTGCTACTTCTCACGTTTTGCAAGCAAAACGCATGATGCACCGCGTATCGTTCAATTCGTTCAACAACTCTCGTATCTCGGACATCCGCGAGTGTTTCGCGTCGAAAACGTGGTCCCCGTCTGTTTTAGACGCTAAAATCGCGTATGACACTTGATTCGCACGAATCCATTGAGAAATGGCCGAGATACGCCGTGTTACACTTCCGGCCGATGAATTCGTTCAATTCGTTCAAGAACTTTCGTATCTCGGACATCCGCGAGTGTTTCGCGTCGAAAACGTGGTCCCCATCTGTTTTAGACGCTAAAAACGCGTATGACACTTGATTCGCACGAATCCGTTGAGAAATGGCCGAGATACGCCGTGTTACACTTCTGGACGATGAAATCTGGCTAGTTCTCACGTTTTGCAAGCGAAACGCTCGATGCACCGCGTTTCGTTCAATTCGTTCAAGAACTCTCGTATCTCGGACATCCGCGAGTGTTTCGCGTCGAAAACGTGGTCCCCATCTGTTTTAGACGCTAAAAACGCGTATGACACTTGATTCGCACGAATCCGTTGACAAATGGCCGAGATACGCCGTGTTACACTTCCGGAGATGAAATCTTGCTAGTTCTCACGATTTGCAAGCGAAACGCACGATGCACCGCGTTTCGTACAATTCGTTCAAGAACTCTCGTATCTCGGACATCCGCGAGTGCTTCGCGTCGAAAACGTGGTCCCCGTCTGTTTTAGACGCTAAAAACGCGTATGACACTTGATTCGCACGAATCCGTTGAGAAATGGCCGAGATAGGCCGTGTTACACTTCCGGACGATGAATTCGTACAATTCGTTCAAGAACTTTCGTATCTCGGACATCCGCGAGAGTATCGCGTCGAAAACGTGGTCCCCGTCTGTTTTAGACGCTATAAACGCGTATGACACTTGATTCGCACGAATCCGTTGAGAAATGGCCGAGATACGCCGTGTTACACTTCCGGACGATGAAATCTTGCTAGTTCTCACGTTTTGCAAGCGAAACGCACGATGCACCGCGTTTCGTTCAATTCGTTCAAGAACTCTCGTATCTCGGACATCCGCGAGTGTTTCGCGTCGAAAACGTGGTCCCCGTCTGTTTTAGACGCTAAAAACGCGTATGACACTTTATTCGCACGAATCCGTTGAGAAATGGCCGAGATACGCCGTGTTACACTTCCGGGCGATGAATTTGTTCAATTCGTCCGAGAACTCTCGTATCTCGGACATCCGCGAGTGTTTCGCGTCGAAAACGTGGTCCCCGTCTGTTTTAGACGCTAAAAACGCGCATGACACTTGATTCGCACGAATCCGTTTAGAAATGGCCGAGATACGCCGTGTTACACTTCCGGACGATGAATTCGTTCAATTCGTTCAAGAACTCTCGTATCTCGGACATCCGCGAGTGTTTCGCGTCGAAAACATGGTCCTCGTCTGTTTTAGACGCTAAAAACGCGTATGACACTTGATTCGCACGAATCCGTTGAAAAATGGCCGAGATACGCCGTGTTACACTTCCGGATGATGAATTCGTTCAATTCGTTCAAGAACTTTCGTATCTCGGACATCCGCGAGTGTTTCGCGTCGAAAACGTGGTCCCCGTCTGTTTTAGACGCTAAAGACGCGTATGACACTTGATTCGCACGAATCCGTGGAGAAATGGCCGAGATACGCCGTGTTACACTTCCGGACGATGAATTCGTTCAATTCGTTCAAGAACTCTCGTATCTCGGACATCCACGAGTGTTTCGCGTCGAAAACGTCGTCCCCGTCTGTTTTAGACTCTAAAAACGCGTATGACACTTGTTTCGCACGAATCCGTTGAGAAATGGCCGAGATACGCCGTGTTACACTTCCGGACGATGAAATCTTGCTAGTTATCGCGTTTTGCATGCGAAACACACGATGCACCGCGTTTCGTTCAATTCGTTCAAGAACTCTCGTATCTCGGACATCCGCGAGTGTTTCGCGTCGAAAACGTGGTCCCCATCTGTTTTAGACGCTAAAAACGCGTATGACACTTGATTCGCACGAATCCGTTGAGAAATGGCCGAGATACGCCGTGTTACACTTCCGGACGATGAAATCTTGCCAGTTCTCACGTTTTGCAAGCGAAACGCACGATGCACCGCGTTTCGTTCAATTCGTTCAAGAACTCTCGTATCTCGGACATCCGCGAGTGTTTCGCGTCGAAAACGTGGTCCCCGTCTGTTTTAGACGCTAAAAACGCGTATGACACTTGATTCGCACGAATCCGTTGAGAAATGGCCGAGATACGCCGTGTTACACTTCCGGACGATGAATTCGTTCAATTCGTTCAAGAACTTTCGTATCTCGGACATCCGCGAGTGTTTCGCGCCGAAAACGTGGTCCCCGTCTGTTTTAGACGCTAAAAACGCGCATGACACTTGATTCGCACGAATCCGTTTAGAAATGGCCGAGATACGCCGTGTTACACTTCCAGACGATGAATTCGTTCAATTCGTTCAAGAACTCTCGTATCTCGGACATCCGCGAGTGTTTCGCGTCGAAAACGTGGACCCCATCTGTTTTAGACGCTAAAAACGCGTATGACACTTGATTCGCAACGAATCCGTTGAGAAATGGCCGAGATACGCCGTGTTACACTTCCGGACGATGAAATCTTGCCAGTTCTCACGTTTTGCAAGCGAAACGCACGATGCACCGCGTTTCGTTCAATTCGTTCAAGAACTCTCGTATCTCGGACATCCGCGAGTGTTTCGCGCCGAAAACGTGGTCCCCGTCTGTTTTAGACGCTAAAAACGCGAATGACCGTTGATTCGCACGAATCCGTTGAGAAATGGCCGAGATACGCCGTGTTACACTTCCGGACGATGAAATCTTGCTAGTTCTCACGTTTTGCAAGCGAAACGCACGATGCACCGCGTTTCGTTCAATTCGTTCAAGAACTCTCGTATCTCGGACATCTGCGAGTGTTTCGCGTCGAAAACGTGGTCCCCATCTGTTTTAGACGCTAAAAACGCGTATGACACTTGATTCGCACGAATCCGTTGAGAAATGGCCGAGATACGCCGTGTTACACTTCCGGACGACGAATTCGTTCAATTCGTTCAAGAACTTTCGTATCTCGGACATCCGCGAGAGTATCGCGTCGAAAACGTGGTCCCCGTCTGTTTTAAACGCTATAAACGCGTGTGACACTTGATTCGCACGAATCCGTTGAGAAATGGCCGAGATACGCCGTGTTACACTTCCGGACAATGAAATCTTGATAGTACTCACGTTTTACAAGCGAAACGCACGATGCACCGCGTTTCGTTCAATTCGTTCAAGAACTTTCGTATCTCGGACATCCGCGAGTGTTTCGCGCCGAAAACGTGGTCCCCGTCTGTTTTAGACGCTAAAAACGCGTATGACACTTGATTCGCACGAATCCGTTGAGAAATGGCCGAGATACGCCGTGTTACACTTCCGGACGATGAATTCGTTCAATTCGTTCAAGAACTTTCGTATCTCGGACATCCGCGAGTGTTTCGCGCCGAAAACGTGGTCCCCGTCTGTTTTAGACGCTAAAAACGCGTATGGGCGTTGATTCGCACGAATCCGTTGAGAAATGGCCGAGATACGCCATGTTACACTTCCGGACGATGAAATCTTGCTAGTTCTCACGTTTTGCAAGCGAAACGCACGATGCACCGCGTTTCGTTCAATTCGTTCAAGAACTCTCGTATCTCGGACATCCGCGAGTGTTTCGCGTCGAAAACGTGGTCTCCGTCTGTTTTAGACGCTAAAAGCGCGTATGACACTTTATTCGCACGAATCCGTTGAGAAATGGCCGAGATACGCCGTGTTACACTTCCGGGCGATGAATTTGTTCAATTCGTTCAAGAACTCTCGTATCTCGGACATCCGCGAGTGTTTCGCGTCGAAAACGTGGTCCCCGTCTGTTTTAGACGCTAAAAACGCGTATGACACTTGATTCGCACGAATCCGTTGAGAAATGGCCGAGATACGCCGTGTTACACTTCCGGACGATGAATTCGTTCAATTCGTTCAAGAACTCTCGTATTTCGGACATCCGCGAGTGTTTCGCGTCGAAAACTTGGTCCCCGTCTGTTTTAGACGCTAAAAACGCATATGACACTTGATTCGCACCAATCCGTTGAGAAATGGCCGAGATACGCCGTGTTACACTTCCGGACGATGAAATCTTGCTAGTTCTCACGTTTTGCAAGCGAAACGCACGATGCACCGCGTTTCGTTCAATTCGTTCAAGAACTCTCGTATCTCGGACATCCGCGAGTGTTTCGCGTCGAAAACGTGGTCCCCGTCTGTTTTAGACGCTAAAAACGCGTATGACCGTTGATTCGCAGGAATCCGTTGAGAAATGGCCGAGATACGCCGTGTTACACTTCCGGACGATGAAATCTTGCTAGTTCTCACGTTTTGCAAGCGAAACGCACGATGCACCGCGTTTCGTTCAATTCGTTCAAGAACTCTCGTATCTCGGACATCTGCGAGTGTTTCGCGTCGAAAACGTGGTCCCCATCTGTTTTAGACGCTAAAAACGCGTATGACACTTGATTCGCACGAATCCGTTGAGAAATGGCCGAGATACGCCGTGTTACACTTCCGGACGATGAATTCGTTCAATTCGTTCAAGAACTTTCGTATCTCGGACATCCGCGAGAGTATCGCGTCGAAAACGTGGTCCCCGTCTGTTTTAAACGCTATAAACGCGTATGACACTTGATTCGCACGAATCCGTTGAGAAATGGCCGAGATACGCCGTGTTACACTTCCGGACGATGAAATCTTGATAGTACTCACGTTTTACAAGCGAAACGCACGATGCACCGCGTTTCGTTCAATTCGTTCAAGAACTCTCGTATCTCGGACATCCGCGAGTGTTTCGCGTCGAAAACGTGGTCCCCGTCTGTTTTAGACGCTAAAAACGCGTATGACACTTGATTCGCACGAATCCGTTGAGAAATGGCCGAGATACGCCGTGTTACACTTCCGGACGATGAATTCGTTCAATTCGTTCAAGAACTTTCGTATCTCGGACATCCGCGAGTGTTTCGCGCCGAAAACGTGGTCCCCTTCTGTTTTAGACGCTAAAAACGCGTATGAGCGTTGATTCGCACGAATCCGTTGAGAAATGGCCGAGATACGCCGTGTTACACTTCCGGACGATGAAATCTTGCTAGTTCTCACGTTTTGCAAGCGAAACACACGATGCACCGCGTTTCGTTCAATTCGTTCAAGAACTCTCGTATCTCGGACATCCGCGAGTGTTTCGCGTCGAAAACGTGGTCCCCATCTGTTTTAGACGCTAAAAACGCGTATGACACTTGATTCGCACGAATCCGTTGAGAAATGGCCGAGATACGCCGTGTTACACTTCCGGACGATGAAATCTTGCCAGTTCTCACGTTTTGCAAGCGAAACGCACGATGCACCGCGTTTCGTTCAATTCGTTCAAGAACTCTCGTATCTCGGACATCCGCGAGTGTTTCGCGTCGAAAACGTGGTCCCCGTCTGTTTTAGACGCTAAAAACGCGTATGACACTTGATTCGCACGAATCCGTTGAGAAATGGCCGAGATACGCCGTGTTACACTTCCGGACGATGAATTCGTTCAATTCGTTCAAGAACTTTCGTATCTCGGACATCCGCGAGTGTTTCGCGCCGAAAACGTGGTCCCCGTCTGTTTTAGACGCTAAAAACGCGCATGACACTTGATTCGCACGAATCCGTTTAGAAATGGCCGAGATACGCCGTGTTACACTTCCGGACGATGAATTCGTTCAATTCGTTCAAGAACTCTCGTATCTCGGACATCCGCGAGTGTTTCGCGTCGAAAACGTGGACCCCATCTGTTTTAGACGCTAAAAACGCGTATGACACTTGATTCGCACGAATCCGTTGAGAAATGGCCGAGATACGCCGTGTTACACTTCCGGACGATGAAATCTTGCCAGTTCTCACGTTTTGCAAGCGAAACGCACGATGCACCGCGTTTCGTTCAATTCGTTCAAGAACTCTCGTATCTCGGACATCCGCGAGTGTTTCGCGCCGAAAACGTGGTCCCCGTCTGTTTTAGACGCTAAAAACGCGAATGACCGTTGATTCGCACGAATCCGTTGAGAAATGGCCGAGATACGCCGTGTTACACTTCCGGACGATGAAATCTTGCTAGTTCTCACGTTTTGCAAGCGAAACGCACGATGCACCGCGTTTCGTTCAATTCGTTCAAGAACTCTCGTATCTCGGACATCTGCGAGTGTTTCGCGTCGAAAACGTGGTCCCCATCTGTTTTAGACGCTAAAAACGCGTATGACACTTGATTCGCACGAATCCGTTGAGAAATGGCCGAGATACGCCGTGTTACACTTCCGGACGACGAATTCGTTCAATTCGTTCAAGAACTTTCGTATCTCGGACATCCGCGAGAGTATCGCGTCGAAAACGTGGTCCCCGTCTGTTTTAAACGCTATAAACGCGTATGGGCGTTGATTCGCACGAATCCGTTGAGAAATGGCCGAGATACGCCATGTTACACTTCCGGACGATGAAATCTTGCTAGTTCTCACGTTTTGCAAGCGAAACGCACGATGCACCGCGTTTCGTTCAATTCGTTCAAGAACTCTCGTATCTCGGACATCCGCGAGTGTTTCGCGTCGAAAACGTGGTCTCCGTCTGTTTTAGACGCTAAAAGCGCGTATGACACTTTATTCGCACGAATCCGTTGAGAAATGGCCGAGATACGCCGTGTTACACTTCCGGGCGATGAATTTGTTCAATTCGTTCAAGAACTCTCGTATCTCGGACATCCGCGAGTGTTTCGCGTCGAAAACGTGGTCCCCGTCTGTTTTAGACGCTAAAAACGCGTATGACACTTGATTCGCACGAATCCGTTGAGAAATGGCCGAGATACGCCGTGTTACACTTCCGGACGATGAATTCGTTCAATTCGTTCAAGAACTCTCGTATTTCGGACATCCGCGAGTGTTTCGCGTCGAAACTTGGTCCCCGTCTGTTTTAGACGCTAAAAACGCATATGACACTTGATTCGCACCAATCCGTTGAGAAATGGCCGAGATACGCCGTGTTACACTTCCGGACGATGAAATCTTGCTAGTTCTCACGTTTTGCAAGCGAAACGCACGATGCACCGCGTTTCGTTCAATTCGTTCAAGAACTCTCGTATCTCGGACATCCGCGAGTGTTTCGCGTCGAAAACGTGGTCCCCGTCTGTTTTAGACGCTAAAAACGCGTATGACCGTTGATTCGCAGGAATCCGTTGAGAAATGGCCGAGATACGCCGTGTTACACTTCCGGACGATGAAATCTTGCTAGTTCTCACGTTTTGCAAGCGAAACGCACGATGCACCGCGTTTCGTTCAATTCGTTCAAGAACTCTCGTATCTCGGACATCTGCGAGTGTTTCGCGTCGAAAACGTGGTCCCCATCTGTTTTAGACGCTAAAAACGCGTATGACAC